>JALPQD010000044.1:5823853-6423853 GCA_023101885.1 Typhlomys cinereus
CGTGTGCATTTGAATCAGTTGTCCTATAAAATTACAAAAAGCTTATGTTATTAAAAAATATGATATAATTTTCCTATAATTTTAATGTTAACAGATTGCCTCGGTGTAGGTACCCACACTACGAAAAAGTTTGTCTGCCATTGACAGACTCTAGCCCTGGTCCTTAAGTGTTATTTGATAGGTTTCTTTCTTATATATGTTGTTAGTTGCAGTCAAACATACCTGTAGATTTTTCTGTGCTAACAATATTGCTTCTACAATATTCTTTGAGTTGGCTGCATGATCATAGTGTACTATAAATCCCTTAAATGTGCTAGATTTGGATATATGTATTTTCTTTCTTTTTTTAATAATTTTAAACTTATTTACTAACTTGCACGGTCCATGTGTGATGTGTTTGTGGTGTGTGTGTGTGTTTGTGTGCTGGTGTGTTTAGTGTGCATCAGAGTGGACTGTGTGTCCCTGTAGAGGACAACAATGACTTCTGGAAGGCATCCTGGGATTGCTTCTATGCTACTTCTTGTCTTTTTCAGGTTTGTTCTGGAATTTCCCAGACTCTGCCCACCAGGGCTTGAAGAGCAGGCTGCGCGCATTTCAGACCTAGCAGGCAGCTTTTTATGTGGTGGTACCTGTGATCTGAACTCAAGACCTGCTTGTGAGGCAGTCTTAACTCCTGAGCCATCTCTCCAGCCAGGATATATGTATTTTCTAGAGTTTTTCTTCTTACAGAATAAAACATGAGAAATCTAAATTGTAAATCTCTGTGCACTCATAAACACAAAGAGACATTGGTAAAAGTAGAATTTCTATCAAAGGATGTGGATGGACCTTCAATTCTTTTGTTGGCTTAATTATAACAATTTTAACATTATGTAGTTTTTAAGAGGTAAAAAAGCAATGTATGTCTAATAATTTAATACTCAGGAAGCAATAAATGTCAAGAGAAAGCTATGTGTGTGTGACCTTTGTCATTCAATAGAGTGTGGATGATTGTCACACTGATTTTGCTTTTGCTAGCAGTGTCTATTTTATGTGCAGAGAAACATTCATTCCCTACAATTTACTAATATCTGTCAATTTAAATAGACAGGCACCAATATACTAATTTCTTTTGGTGAACTGTCACATTAATAACTGAATTTATTTTAATTTGAACAAATGATCTACAGTAATCAAATCTACTAATACTTTGTATATATTTTAAATAGACTTTTACTGTATTATATTCCATTCTTAGATGTTAAGAAGAAAGATATGAAAAAATCCATAAATAAACATTTGCTACCTCAGTATATCAAAAATTTCATGATTATTCCTACTTATTAAAAGACAAAAGTTCAAACGAACTAAGGAAAAAATGATAATAGACGAAAATAATCAAAAATTTCATGATTATTCCTACTTATTAAAAGGCAAAGGTTCAAATGAGCCAAGGAACAAAGATGATAATAGACTAAAATATATCATGATTTAGAAAAATATACATATCACTGATGAAATGAGTCATAACCTCCAATAAATCCAAAGGAAGAAATGTTATCTAAAACATCATAGTGAAACATTCAACAAATGTTCAATGTTGCTAATCATTCAATTTATCATTAAGACTCTTCCATTTTACTACATCTTCATCCTCCCATTTTTTCAGGTCAAAAGCAATAGAATTACCTTTAACTCATTCTACTTCTTTTGCATTCATATTCATTTCATAAGATAATTTCCTATAGTGAACAAAGTGCATCACATTCTTAAGATGTGGCTTAAAATGTAGATTTTTCTCTTGCATTTTTTTCCATTTTTTGAAAGAAGGTTCCCCTTTGCATTCTAGACTGACCTTGAATTCTAATAATCCCGCCTCACACTCTCAAGTAGTAAAAATACAGGCATGTTAATCTCTCCCCATCCTGAAGCTCAGGGAAATTTGCGAAAGAAGGGCAAGTTAGATTGTTACGACGCACAAGGATGGAGAAGTCATGATATGCATATACTCCACACAAGTTAGGCCGAAGCAATGTAACAGGACCTGCATGATCTGCGCAATGACCAACCTATCCTTGACCCCTCAAATTCTAGAGCATGGACTAAATGGCCTAGGATCCTTAGAAGCAAGGGATTAACAGTCAGAATAGTGGTTCCCTATACTTAAAGGAACGCAAGAAAGAGTTTCAGGCAAGCCACTGAATCGCTTACATCCTACAAACCCAGCAAGAGAGGAGGACCCAGAGGAAAGTTTGAAATACTCATAAGGATGCTTCGAGATGGGGGGAGGGACGCACTGTGGAAGAAAGTAAGGAGGGGGGGAAAGGAAGAGGATCAAAACGGGGATGGAACAGGAAGGTCCAGGGAGGAGGTGAGGAGTGAAAGGGACAGGTTGTTCCTATTATATTTGTATGAGCAGAAAAATAAAAAAATAAAATAAAAAATACAGGCATGTGCTAAAGAAAAGAGGAAACTTTTGGTAGTGATAAATATGTTTCTAGCAGATAGACAAAAAAATAGATAACTAGACAGATACGTTTAGCATATTCATGTTTCTATCATATATTAAGTGTGATGTCAGTCATGCCTCGGTAAAATATTATCTTAAAAAAACCCCACTGACCATATCTTTCAACATTATATCTTCAGTCAGGCCAACTCTCAAAACTCCCAATGCTCTCTCAAAACACCACCTGCCATCCCTTGAGTTACTCTGATGGTCTATTAACTGGTTTCCCTGGTTGAATATTAGTGCTCTTGTGGTTTATTCTTTATACAATATCTTAAGTATTATGTATTAAAGTATGTCAGATCAAGTTATTCCTCAGTCTAAAATTTCCTAATGTAATCCCACATCACTTTGAGTCAAATTGTCTTCATGGACAATCAAACCCTTTAAAATATCATTGCTTCATCCTAAAAATGAAAGGCTGGTCCAAAATTCGCAAGCTAATGGAACCAGGGAACAGGCAGGTGTAGCAATTATGCTGTCAGAAACAAAGTGGACTTTCAAAAATAAAAAAAACATACAGATACACGAGGTATACTATATATTTGTGAGGCACAGGGAAAATTCACCACGGAAGATTCACACATACCGAACCATATATCACCCAATACGGGCCCCCCACATTCATTAAGAAAATCCTAAAGCATCTAAGCGAGGAATCAACCCCCAAACGATATTCTTGGGGACTTCAACAGCCGCCCTCTCAACATGGGATAAGATTCAAGGTCAAAAGCTTAACGCGACACTATGGAACTTAATCAACCCTTAACACGAAATGGACCTTAAGATTCTATCAAACTTTTCATAATGCACCAAAGAATACACATTTTTCTCTCAAGCAGCACCATGGAACTTTCTCACAATAGATCACTATTGGGCGCACCAAATGAATCTACACCATTCACAGAAATCTGAAATTCTAGCCTGTGCCCTGTCAGATCACCATGGCCTAAACGGTACATCCCACAAACATCAACAAGAGAAAATTATACTAATCCTGGAAACTTAACAATATGTTGCTGAATGGAGAACTGGATTCAGCAATTTAAATAAGGAAATTCAAGATTGCCTGAAAGTGAACGATAATGAAAATACAACTACCAAAATCCTGGGACATCACGATAAGCTTGGTCCTAAGAGGTAAGTTCACAGCTCTTAATGCCTACATCAAAAAAATGGAAAACATCAGAAATAAATAACTTAACAGTGACGCTTAAAGCTTTAGAGAACTAGCAACAATCTGTCCCAAAGTAGTAGAAGAGAGGAGTTAGCAAAATAACGGGTGAGAAATATATCTGAAATCACAACTAGGAAAGAAGAGGAGAAATCAACCGTCAAAAAGCTGGTCTTTGAAAAACATCATAGATTGCAACACCCTTAGCTAAATTAAAACCAAAAACAAGAGAGAGAAAACCCAAGTTACACAAACTTAGTAAATGACAATTGGAGTTATCACTACTGATACCCAGAATCCAAAGAATTCAACATCATATTCAAAAACTTCAATACTCGCTGACATTGAAAACACCAAAGAGATGATGAATTCCTAAGTAACACAACTGTACCTAAATTGAATCAGGGAATGTTGTGAAATATTTTAATAGTCCTATAAATTATGAGATGGAAATGCGAAGTATCTCGAATCTTCCCCAAAAAATGTCCTGGAACCAGATGGATTCAGCAGAGAGTTCTACCAGACATTAAAATTATAACCACCAAACCCTTAACCTTCCATCATTAGCAAAGGAATGACCCATACCAAATTCCTTCTATGAGCTAATATTGTTTTTATAACCCAAATACCTAATAAAGATATACTTAAAAAAGAAACCCAATCCCCTGATAAACAACAAAAGGCTGCAAAGATTTTCAACAAAGTCTTAGCAAGTTGATTCAAAAACATCAAAAAGATAACATCACGGTGACCAAGAGGCTTTTCTATCCTGCCCAGCACAGCAAGGTTTGGCTCAACATATGCAACACTAAATGTAATTCACCATATAACAGTCCAAGTCCAAGACCCCACCATGATACTCTAGATAATGCATAAAAAGCTTCTTTGACAAGATCTAACAGTCTTTTAGATCAAAACGTAGAGACAGTAGGATGGAAGGAACCTTTAATCATCTAAAAAAAGCTGTATACTAACCAATCCCAAAGCAAGTATTATACTCAATGGGGAAAAACTGGAAGCATTCCAACTCTCAATCAGGAACTAGACAAGGCGTCCCACTCTTACACACTTCTATTCACATATGTACTTGACGGCTTAGCTGGAAGCCATAGACAAAAAGGTACTATAAGAGGATTCAAATCAGAATAAGAACGTCAAGCTATCCCTATTTGACAGATGACATGATCTTATACCTGAGTCGATTCCAAAAATCCACCAGGAACGCTCCTGAGAATAATTGAGAAGTTTCACAGGGTTGCGGATACAAATAATAAATATACAAAAATCAGTGGCCTTCCTATAGCCAGAATGAAAAGAGTGAAAAGCCCTGAGAGAACCAATCCATTTACTATAGCCTCCCGAAAAAAAAATGAACTCTAGTCTATACTACAAATCCATAGTTATAAAGACAGCCGGTACTGCCTTCCAAATAGAAACACTTTCAATGGATCGGATTGAAGACCCCGATATAACCATTAAATACAGCCATTTGCGTCTTGACCAAGGGTGCCAAAAAAAATCCAATGGAAAACAGAGTATCTTCAACAATGGTGCTGGCACAAACTGGATCTCCACAGTCGAAGATTAAAACTGGACAGTTTGTCACCCCATGTTCAAACTTAATTTCCACTGCTCAAGGACCTTGATATCAGGCCAGCACTTATAAAACCATAGTTGGAAAGGCTCAGGGAATCCCTTGAGCTGATTGGCTCTGCCAACATCCTAAACGGACATCCAATGGCACAGTCCACGCTACACAACTCTCACACAGTTGGACTCTGGTTAAATTAAAGAGCTTCTGGTTCAGATAAAGAGATTGTAACCCGAGCTCACAAAGGTAGACCCACAGAATGGAGAAAACTTCACTAAACCACATCATCTGAGAGCTCTATTATCCAGAGTGCACAACAAAACTTAGAAAATAAAACACCAAGGAAACCAATGGCCCAATTAAAAAATGAGCCCTGGAACTAAAAGAAACTTACCAGGGTGAAATTACAATGTCTAACAAATATCTTTAAAAAATTGCTCCACATCCTTTAGCCATCAGGGAATTATGTCAAAACTTTCCTCAGAACTCATCTCACCCTCGTTCAGGACGGCACAAATCCCAACACAAACAACATATGCTGGAGAGGATGTGGAGCAGAGGGGAAACTCTCACTACAATTGCTGTGGGAATGCAGGCTCATCAACCACTCTGGGAGCCATCTGGAGACTCTTAAAGAGTTAAGATTGAATGCCATATGACCCCTGCTATTCCACTTTGGGGAAACCTCCCATACACATATTAACCTTCGATAGCACGACATGACCATGTTCTAGCAGCACGTTTTACAATAGCAAAGTCATGGAATCAACCCAAATGTCCAACATTTGACGATTGGTTAAGGAAAATGTAGTACATTTATACAATGGAGTACTACTCAGCCATCAAAAATGATGAATTACTGGATTTGCTGGGAAATGGAGGGATTAGAAACAATTATATTGATGAAGTATCCCAGACACAGAAATAAGCACCATATGTACCCCCTAATACGTGGCTGCTATTACCGACAACCCACTTAGAGAGACTCAAAGATAATCTCTGTAATACCTACAGTAATTGCAAATATTATGTACAGGAGGCATGGGGAAAGATGGACACACCAGTAACAAGGAGAAAGGGGACCATGTCACAGCAGAGAAAATAGGCCACCATCAAGGACTGCAAGTAAGTAATGAGATACCTGGTTAAGTTCCCAGACTTTCGTTCCTGATCACTTACAACTGATGGGGGAGGGCGTATAGTCTGGCAGTAGAAAGCAACCATATCGCAAATGGATGATTGACCCCTCCCTCACCGTGGTTTCCTAAGCCAGCCTAATCTCTCCCCATCCTGAAGCTCAGGGAAATTTGGGGAAGAGGGGACAGTAAGATTTAAGAGCCAAGGATGGGAGGAGCAATGATATTGCAAGATTCTCCACACTATTAGGGCCAAGCATCATAATGGGACTTTGCACTACCCTGCGCAATGTTTAAACACCTATGACCCCACAAGGTCTAGGTTTGCTAGCACTAGGATCCTTGGAGGCAAGGGATTCACAGCCACAGTAGTGTTCCCATCGTTAAATGGTACACAGGAAATGGTTCTGGGAAATGTCACTAGGTCCTTGCACCTCATCGGAGAGGAGGACCCAGAGGAGAGTTTGGCATGCTCATTAAAGGATGCTCTGGGGATGGGAGGGGGAGGCACTGGGGAATGGAGAGTTGGAGGGAGGGGGGGACCTGTATACCTGTTAAGTTTGTATGAGTGGAAATAAAAAAAAAAGATATCATTGCTTCATTCTTCAATACTGTCTTTAAATCGTTTTTCTTCTCCTCCTTTCTCATTCCATATCAAACTCCCCTGGCATATGTTCTATTGTTTTAATAAGCAACAGCTGCAGAAAACTTGGTGTATAGGGAAGACACCACAAAATCAATACACAATAGTCAATAAACAATTCACTGCAGTGAGCTCAGTGAGCTTTGTATTCACTTCATTTATCCATACTTGAATTCCCCATATTTTTTCCATTTCTCTCTCACATTGATGGTTCAGTGGTGAAATTCTCAGCCCTTATTCTTATTTCATAAACTTCACTAATCTAATTAATTCAGTCAGCAAATATTTATTGAAAATGTATTTTGTATTAGATACTGTCAAATACATTAGGCATATATAAAATAAAAAAAAATTTAATCTAGCAGTCTTCTCTTCACGAGGGTTGAGAGAGAATTCATAGTAAGAAATTTGCAGAGCATGTTAGAAAGCAATAATTCTATAAGAAACAATACAATCCCGATAGCCAAGTGTGCATGTATGTAAATGTGAGTACTCAGGTGTGTGTGTGTGTGTATGTTTGCATGTAGTTTCACTGTTAATACCCCTAGATGTCATGTTAGCACTTAACATCTTGCTTTCGCCTTGCTTTCTTTCTTTCTCTCATTTTTCCAGTCTCTTCCCTTCTTTTTTTTTTTTTTTTTTTTGAGACATCATCTCAGGTAGCTCATGCTGACACTGAATTTGCTATGTATCTGAGGGCAATCTTGAACTTCATATCTTCTTGTCTTCACTTCCTGAGTGCTGGTATTATAGTTCCAGTTTGGATTTGACATATTTCTTGAGGTGCATTTCATATAGGTCAGAGATCCTCTTTTCACATGATGCCTTGGCTTCCTGCATTATTTCCCCATCTTGTGATTTCTCTCTCTCTCTCTCTCTCTCCTCTCCCGTCCTCTCATCGTCTCTCTCTCTCTCTCTCTCTTATCTCTCTCCTTCTTTCCTCTCTCTTATCTCTCCTCTCTCTCTCTCTCTCCTCTCTTTCTCATCTCTCTCTCTCTCTCTCCTCTCCATCTCTCCTCTTCTCTGCCATACTAATGAATTTGTCTCTTGGTCTGATAGCTAATGCATTTATCTCTCTGCCTTCTTACCAATGGTAGAAATTATAGCTAGCACCTTATGGTTGGTTATCTTCTACCACACTTATTTTTTTTTACCACAGTTATTTTCTATTGGGACTTCTCTCTATGCCTCAGGCTTTCAAGTAGCTGTCAGTGACACCCAGATACATTCCTTACTCAAATACTTGACTGTAATTTCCACAATCGAAAGTAGATTAGTGACTTGCAAGGAATTAGTTATGTTGAGCTTACTGGTTATTTTTAAAATATTTTCAATTCTAGAGAAAACCATTGCTATTTAGGTTTATATTAGTCAATCACTGATCCTAAACATACTTAAATATCCGAGATAAGCTGGAACCCTTCCGTTTTTAATTCTAAGGCTTTGACATACTGTGGAACAATGTTTTGAGTTACTCTAAATGGCTCTAGTAAAGTGGAATTTCTTAATCTCCTGGAGAAATTGACAGTTTAGATAAGAAGAAATTAATTGACTTACCTATTTAGGAGATTCTACTTAGAGATGAACCATGGAAAATTATAACTCCACTAAGAACATTTCCCTTTCCCCTTCTAAAACTCTGTTCACCAGGACTGTAAGCAGCTTAATTAGTGCTTAAAAATCACCTTTATAAATGAGAACTAGCTAAGTACTAAGATAATCATTTAAACTCTGAATGTTTGCCTTTTATTCATGTTACAGTTCTAATTTCATACTCTTTTCCATAATGTCACCAGATTGTAGGTGAGCTCCCAAAATAGACAGTTACTAGTACTAAAACTGTTGCATGACCCAATATGCAAAACAGTTCTAGGAAAAGAATGCTGAAGCTGACTTGATCATAGCAACGGCTCATTCTTTTAAAAATAATCCTTGTTTATTTGATGTCATCATAAACAGTTTTTCTGGGACTTGGAAATTAGAGTATTCTTTATTTGCTCTAGCACAAAAAGGATATTTATGTAACAACAGTCATCGCAGATTATCTATAATGCCACAAGAAAGTTTACTTCAAAACACAGGCTTAGAATTTGAGTTTAGCAACAGGTCAGATTAATTTTCCTGAAAATCTTAGTAATATAAGTCATCTTGTTCCCTCCTTAGAGTTTTCATTACATTTTTAGAAATGAAATGCAATCCGATATTGATGTATTTCTCTTCAAATATTCATTTTAAAATGTTCATTTGGATTTACAACTAAGTGTGTATAAGAGAAATTAATCAAAATATTAAACCTGCACTTTCCCCCACCCCGCTCCGCCGGTCGGGACGCGCACCCGCGCTCCGGCCGGGCCTCAACCCGCGACCTAGGTAAGCTCCGCCCGCGTCCGCCCACCAGAACCCCAGGTCAACCCAAAGGGACCCGGCTCCGACACCACCATCCAGCCGGAGCCATGCACAGGGCCAAGGGACAAGGAGGACCTCCCCCAGCGCCCGGGACCCGCCCCAGTTCCCCTCGGGTTAAATAGCTCCACACCAACGCCCCGATCCTCCCTTTCCCCACCCCGCTCCACTGGTCGGGACGTGCGCGCGGTCCAGCGGGGCCTCACCCGCGACCTAGGTAAGCTCTGTCCCTGCCCACCCCCAGAACCCCAGGCCAAATAATTCAGTTTAGTGAAATTGAAAGATCTTAAGAGTTAAAACGACAATGCAAAAGTCAAAGTGCAAATCCATGAGAAACAACACTCAAGTAAACAAATTTCCCACTGAAGAAATTAATCCCATAATGTTAAACTCCAACCCCAGAACAAACCCACAGAAAATGGCCATAAAAGCGCCTGACCCAGGATAACGACTTTCAAAATATAATCAATACCATGTTCAATACTATGAAGGAGAAATCAGGAGGAATTACATAATCGAATCAATCGCTTTGAAGAGGAACACAACAGACACTTGGAGGATTTGAAAAAACAGGGCAAGAAGCAAAAACTGGCATAGAGCAGTTAAAATAACTCAAGCAGAGTTTAAACTGAGCAACAAGACAAGTTATATCTTCAACCCAGGCTCCACAGAGTCTTATTAACAGAACTAATGAAGCAGAAACAGAATTTCAGACCTTGAAGATAAAGTGGGAGTACTAACCCTCAATGAAGAGGTTGTTAAAAGCCAAAAATATCCTGAGAGAAATATCCAAGAGATGGGACACCCTGAAGAAGCCTAACATGCTTATCTCAGAATACCAGAGCAAGAATCCTCAAATACCACCCCTGAGGAAATTTTTCAAATGATCATCAAGGAAAACTTTCCTCATATAAAAAAAGAGAGGCCCATCGTATACAAGAGCATTCCGCACCCCAAACAGATACAACCAAAACAGAAGCACACCACGGCAAATAATAGTTAAAACACTCCACATTGAAGATAAAGAACTGGTGCTGAGAGCTTTAAGGAGAAAAAACAGTCACTTTAAAGGTAAACCTATTAAAATAACAAATGACTTCTCAGTCGAAACAGCAAAGCAAAAGAGCTTGGAGAGACATACTTCAAGTATTGAATGAGAAAAATGCAACCCAGGCTGATTAACCCTGCAACCTATCCGTCATTATGAGGGAAAAGAAAAATCTCCAGCACAAACAACTTGAAGATAACATGTCCACCAAACCGGCCTCAAAAAATGCTAGAAATGATCACTCAAGCATGAAGAAAAAAACAGGCATATCCAGGAGAACAGAAGGCAAATATAACACCAAATATAACACCACTAAAAGCAAAGCAATATACTTATAAAAACTACTAAACATAATAAATGTCTGGAATTAAAAATAGTTTCCAACAGTTGACGAGTGGATAAGGAAAATGTGGTACATTTATACAATGGGGTCTACTCAGCCATCAAAAATGTGAATTACTGGAATTTGCCGGGAAATGGATGTCATTAGAAACAATTATATAAAGTGAAGTATCCCAGACCACGAAAATTAAGTGCCATATGTACTCCCTAATAGTGGCTCCTAATACCAAACCCACCCCAGCCCATCTTGAGAACACTCATAGCTAAATCTATATATTCCTACAGTAATTGCAAGGATTATGAACAGAAGGGATGGGATGGGGGCCACACCAAAACACAAGAAAAATGACCAGGTTACAGTGGAGAAAATAGGCCTCCATCAAGGACTGCAAGAAAGTAATGTGACACCTAGTTAAGTTCACAATTCGTTCCTGATCATTTACAACTAAGAGGGTATGAACTCACCAGAAGGGGAGGGCATATAATCCGGCAGATTAAAAAGTAACCATTTTGCAAATGGGTGATTGACCCCCCCATTGCCTAATGCCATATGACCCTGCAATTCCACTTGTTGGGTATATATTACATCTACCCTTGAATGTGCTCTTATAATAAGACTCCAGTTTAACAGCTTTCTGTTTCTGGGCCAGGGGGTGACATACAGTGCCCATCACAATGGAGTGAAGGGCATTACAGAGCAACAAATCTGCAAAAGAAAATCAAACGAACCACTATCCAGAACTTCAGAGACTCTATATCAACCACCTAGAACTAGGCCAGACTAATCTCTCCCCATCCTGAAGCTCAGAGACATTGCGGAAGAGGGGGCAGTAAGAGTTTAAGAGCAAAAGGATGGGAGGAGCAATGATTGGCAAGATAGTCCACACAAGTTAGGGCCGAAGCAATCATAACTGGATATTGCTGCCCGGCGCAATGTCCAACACACTTTGACCTCACAAGTCTAGCATCTGCTAAAGGCACCAAGATCCTTGGAGGCAAGGGATTGACAGCCACAGTAGTGTTTCCTATGCTTAAGGGGAATACGAAAGGGTTCAGGGAAATGTCACTGGGTCCTTGTATGTCCATCGAGAGGAGGCCCGGAGGAGAGTCAGGCTGCACAAGAAAGGACTCTGGGAATCGGGGCGGAGGCACGGTGGGATGGGGTGGGAGGGTGAGGGAAGGGGGAGCAGGGGTGGGGGGGGGGGAGGAGGAGGGAGGAACCTGGTATACCTGTTAAGTTTTGTAGAGCTGAAATAATACTAAAAAAATGTATTATATATAAAAGAAAATCTATGTTTTACCTAATAATAATTGCAAGGATATGAACAGGAGGGATGGGGTTGGAAAAGGGCCACAACCAGAAACAGGAGGAAGGGACCATGTTACCAGTAGAGAAATAGGCCTCCATCAAGGCGGCAAGAAAGTAATGTGACACCACATAGTGAAGTTCACAATTCGTTCCTGATCATTTAGCAACTAAGGGGTAAAATGAACCTACAGAAGGGGAGGGCCATATACTCCGGCAGATTAAAGTACCATTTTGGGCAAAGGGTGATTGACCCGCGTAATCCCATTGCCTAATCCATATGACCCTGCGTTGCTCACTTTTGGTAGAAGTATGAACTATCTACCCTTGAATTTGCTCTTATAAAACTACCCGTTTTAAAACAGCTTTCTGTTCTGGGCAGGGGGTGACATACAGAGTGCCCATCACATGGAGTGAAGGGCATTACAGGAGCAACACAAACTGCAAAAGAAACACGAACCACATCCAGAATTCAGAGACTCTATGATCAACCACTTAGAACTAGGCCCAGACTAATCTCGCCCCCCAGCCTAAAGCGTCAGGGACATTTGCAAGAAAGGGGGCGCTTAAAGATGTTAAGAAGCAAAAAGGATTGGGAGGAGCCAATGATTTGCAAGATTCTCTCACACAATTAGGGCTCCGAAGCAATCATAATTGGATATTGGCAATGCCCAGCGCAATGTCCAACCACTGATGACCTCACAAAGTCTAGCAAAGCTGGCTAAAGGCACCAAGATCCTTGAGGCAGAGGATTGACAAGCCAGCAAGTAGTGTTCCTATGCTTAAGGGGAACAAAGGAAGGGTTTCATGAAATGCCACTGGGTACCTTGTATGTCATGCGGAGAGGAGGGCCAGAGGAGAAGTCAGGCAGCAAAGAAAGGACTCTGGGAATTGGGGCGGCGGAGGCACGCCCCGGGATGGGGCAGGAGCGGTGAGGGGAGGAGAGCAGGGGTTTCGGGGGGAAGGAGGAGGGAGGAGGAACTGGTTGTACCATTAGTTTTATATGAGCTGAAAGTATAATAAAAAATATGTAAAAAAACTCCCGGCAGACAATACAAAAAAATGCACGATTTTAAGATTTCCAATCTATTTCATCACTTCCAATTATCTTGTGAAAGAAAAAAAGGAAAAAGGAAAAGAACAGGGCTGGAGAAATTGCTCAGGGATTAAGATTCTGCCTCACAAACAGAAGTTCCCGAGTATAGATCCCTGGTTCCACATAAAAATGAGGGGCAGAAATGGTGGCAACCTATATTTCTGGCCCTTGTGGATGGAGCCTGGGAAAGCCCAGAGTGAAGCAAAAAGGATGTAGAAGCAATCCAGGATGATTACCAAAATCATCCTTGGGCCTCCACAGGGACACACACACACACACACACACACACACACACACACACACACACACACACCCTAAAGTTCATTTTTAAAAAAGTAAAAGAAAAGAAAAGACTACTAATATGAGCTTAAGTTACCAAGTTTTGAACCATGCAAGTTACTGAAAGGTATTGAAAAATATGTGATTGTTTTCACTGATTCTAACTTTGAGCAAGTTTAAAGTCTTTAACTACTCTGCAGTTAGTATATAGAATCTAGAACAAAGAAAGAAAGTTTACTGTATCTACCTGTACTAGTTACTCTTGTGTGTTTCTGTGAGAGAACACCCAAAGACAAGCAATTTAAGGAGAAAGGAAGATTTATCGAGTTTATGGTTACAACTGTCTTTCATGGTGGACGCAGCATGGCTAGCTGGCCGAAGCTGGAGACAGGTTAAGTCACTGCAAACATCTTGGAAGATGAGAGCTTCTAGACTGTCTGCTAAAAAAAATAATAAGATACAAAAAAAAACACACCAGCCTTTTCCAGGAGGTAAGGTGAGACTGATCAACCTTAAGGCCCACCCTTTGTGACAGCCTTCCTCCAGCAGGCTCCACCTCTCAAAGGTACCATGACATTTCAAAATACATGAGAATGTGGGGGACACATTTCAAGCCGTGACATTACCTTAACTGAATGAGGCCTCTATAATATAGATGATAATGATGACTTAATGATCTTCTCTAGTACCTTTTTGCATTCAAATATTGAAAAACCAAATTTTAATTGTCTAATCTGCTAATTTATTAATTATTTTTTCAAACTTTTCTCTTTGGAAATACTGCCTATTTGTTTATGTTCCTTTTGGAATTTGATAGTATATTTTCTGAAACTTTAATAGAAGAAAACTTGTATGTTATATCTCAAATAAAGACACATTTAATTCTGATATAGATTTTTAAACTATTACTGCATGAGAAATGATTCTAATATTTGTACTGTAAGAAAAATAAATATGTAAGATGTATTCAGTTGCTTAAAGAAACATAAGTAGGGTATACATTAACAGAGTTGAAATAATGGATAAATTGTTTTTAATGGAAACTAGAAAATAATCATCAAAAATAGTTCGTAGGTGAATTAAATGTCTAATATCTAGGGGAAATATGCTTACCTTTGTGAAAACAATATTCTCACATTTTCTACTGCTTGTCCATTATATACAATAATAAAGGGTGAGCATGTATCCCTTTTTCTACTGTTTATTAAGTATTTAACAGCTGGGCCAGAGAGGTATCTTAAAGGTTAAGCCTCTGCCTCCCAAGCAGAAGGCCCTGTGTTCAAATCCCAGGTCCCACATGAAAATGCCATTAGGCAATAGTGGCAGCCTGTACTTATGGTCCTGGATGGTGGAGCCTAAGAAACTCCAGAGTAGAACAAAGAGGAGGTAGAGCAATCCAGGGTGATTCCAGAAGTCACCCCTTGACCTTCACAGGCACTCATACGGTCCTCTGATAAGCACAGACACACCCACAGGTATATACATACACACACACACACATACACACACACACACACAGAGGCACTTAATAAACACATGAATAAATCTTTTTTAACATTTTTATTATTATTTCCGTTCATACAAACTAATAGGTACACCAGTTCCCTCCTCCCACTCCTCCCCCTGAATCCCCTGCTCCCCCCCCTCACCCCAACCCTCCCTCCCCATCCCCCAGTGCCTCCCCCCCAATTCCCAGAGAGTCCTTTATTGTGCATGCCTGGCTCTCTTCTGGGCCCTCCTCTCCGAGACGTACAGAGGACCAGTGGCATTTCCCTGAACCCTTTCCCAGTTCCCCTTAAGCATAGGACACTACTGTGGCTGTCAATCCCTGCCTCCAAGGATCTTGGTGAAATAAATCTTTTTTTAAAAGAAAACAAAGTATTTACCAGGTGGAAATCTAAAAATAAGACTAAATTACCAAATTTCAGTGTTGTATTTAAGGTTAATAAGAAGGTGTTATAGCAAAATATAGAACTAGTGATATCCTCAATTTATCAATGTTTCAAAAATTGGAAGAGGGATGAATATTAGAGCTAGTCAATGTGAAGAGGGAATTATGAAATACTCTTGGGGAACTGAACAAATGTTATCATTGTGCAACAGATGAATAGTGACAGGTACAATTTCATGTCTTTGTGTACAAGTTAATGCCTGTAAGAAGATAGAAAATTGCTGCATAGCCTGTACAACTCTGAATTAGTACATTTTAAGGGGCAGGAAAGCCTTTAAATGCCCATCACAGACAACTTAGCATGATTGCCTGCTCAATGTTCAGCTGCAGTCAAAAATCAGAGTATTGAAAGTGTTGCAAAACAAGACATATTCATGATACCATCATACATCGGCTAATACACACATACACACACCAAAAATACTAATCAAATGAGTGAATAAATAATAGTGTCACTTTTCTTAAAGCAAGCAAATGTTTTTCGACTTTATTTTGCTACTTCAAACAGTTATGGATACATTTATTATTTCATTATCACATCGTGTCAAAAACTAAAGTAGGAAAAAATAGGACCACAACCTATTGAGGTGAGGGAATAGGGTACAGGAAAGGCTAAGTGAATAACAAATAGCACAAAGTTATTAAGACATATAGCCAGATAAAAACTTCCTATATTATTAGTATATCAAAAGCATCTTTGTTTTGAAAAAGAGTGTATTAGGGAGAGGCTTATACAAGGTAATACAGTGGAAGATAAGGCAAAATGGAAAATTCCTTACAATGCTCCATCCAGAACATATAACAATTAAACAATATCCCAAGTACAAGATATATGACACCTCAAAATAAGATATTGGTCAAAGCAACCTCAAAGGTCAGCAAAACAGTATAGCGTTTTACCATTGCTCTTGCTGTCCCCAAGAAAACTGACAGCGAGACCCTGTTGCTGAAGATACATGTTAACCTCAAATGCAGAAGAAAAAAAAAAAGAGTTGGAACCCATCTAGAAGCTTCTTCCTTGTTGACCAGCTTTCACAGTACCAGAAAATACTATGCAAGCTGCAGGAGGAGAAAAGAAATCAGCAGTTTCACCCAGCTGTGAAAACTGCAGGCTACAATTACAACCACCCTGGCAAGTGGTGATCATCAGTGCACCAATAGTATGAATGTCAAGGCTGTGGCCAACAGGAAAAGAACCTAGGAAAGGGAAAGACATAGGTCCTGAGGAGGTGCAGGCCACTAAGGTTTATTTATGAAGACATTATATCAACCTGTCTTTTAAGCATTTATCATTATACCAATGAATTCGAGGATCACTCAACATTCAACCTAGAAGCTTCCTTTTGCAGTCAAAGAGGTTTATTACAGAAAAATCACAACAGAAAATATGTGATTGCACACTGCTTGGACCTAAATAAGATATCTAAGCAACCCTCGACAAAGGCTCAGGGAACATTGTGGAAGCGAAGATGGTAAGACTGTAAAAGTTTGAAGGGGTAGCAGTGTAACCAGACGTTATTTTCTGGACATAACACAGGGCTGCTCAATTCATGAATTCAAAACTGTTAGGTATATTTCCAAAAGACTTGCATGGGACTTTTCCTATCAACATTTCACCATGGAAGGGGAAAGATTTCAAGCATTCCCATACCTCCCTGAGAGAATGATGAAGGTTAATGTTGATTGGGAAGAAGGGAGGATACTTTCCTCACAAGTACTCAGGCACATGCCATCAGATGCAACCTAGACGGAATTCAATGGCCCACACAAATGATAAAATATTAAAATAGGGTGCAGTTGGGGTCGAGGTGTCTGGTTGAAGGTAGACCTCTGGCCGAAGTGTGATCATGTTCCTCCAGTATTACCTCAACAAAGAGGGAGACCGAGTCTACCCGCTGAAGAAATACAACCTTATGGGACAGCATAATTGCTCAGCCCATCCTGCGTGGTTTTCCCCGGACGACAAATACTCGCAACACCGCATCACCATCAAGAAACGCTTCAAGGTGCTCATGACCCAGCAGCCACGTCCCATCCTCTGAGGGTCCCTTGATGCTTCTTCTGCCATCCGTCCCTTGGTCAGAGACTCAGTAAGCAAATGCGTTGGTCTGTGATGAGCCATGAAGCCGTGTGTTGTTTGGAATCCAGTCTCATCTCCTTTATCATGGTTGTTTTGAATCAGTCGTGGTGGGCATGGCCCCCAAAGAGAACAAAATTGACTCTTTTTTTATTTCTCCCTTCATATTTTGAATTCCTGTCTGGTTATTAAAGATATAATATTTGGAAAAAATATATAAAAATAGAAGGGGACTGACTTGGAAGAAGGATTGTAATGATGAAAAAAGAGGATATTCATGAAGCTCTAAAAGAATAAAAAATAATAATCTGTTTTGAGAAAACAGGAATGGAGGGGATCTATTTCAACTTGATAAAGGCTATATATGACAAGCCTAAAGCAAGCATCATCCTAAATAGGGAAAAACTTGAAACGTTCCAACTTAGACCCAGAACAAGACAAAGTTGTCCATTTTCACTACTCCTGTTCAATATTGTGCTGGAAGTCCTAGCTAGAGTAATAAGGCAAGAGAAAGAAACAAAAGGGATACAGATATGTAAGGAAGAAGTCAAAGTATCCCTCTTTGCAGATGATATGATTCTATACTTGAGAGATTCACATGACTCCGCCAAGAAACTACTAAAATTAATAAACAATTTCAGTAAAGTGGCAGGCTATAAAATGAACATACAAAAATCAGTAGCCTTCCTATATACCAGAGACAGACAAGCTGAGAAAGAAATGAGAGAATCAATCCCATTCACCATAGCTAGAAAGAAAATAAAATACCTTGTAATAAATTTAACCAAGGAAATAAAAGACCTGTAAAATGGAAACTAAAAAATGCTGTTGAAAGAAATTAAAGAAGATACTAAAAGATGAAAAGACCTTCCTTGCTCATGATTTGGTAGGATCAATATTGTGAAAATGACCATCCTACCCAAAGCAATATACAGATTCAATGAAATTGCAATTAAAATCCCAATGCAATTCTTCACAGAACTGAAAAAAAACAATTTCAAAATTCATATGGAAAAATAAAAAGCCACGATTAGCCAAAACAATTTTAGGTAATAAGAAATCTGCTGGTGGTATCACCATGCCAGATTTCAAACTATATTACAGAGCTTTAGTAATAAAAGCAGCTTGGTACTGGCACAAAAACAGATACATGACCAATGGATCAGAACAGAGGACCCAGATACAAACTCCTACACATACAACCACTTAATCTTTGACAAAGGTGCCAAACATGCACATTGGGAAAAAGACAGCCCCTTCAACAAGTGGTGTTGGTAAAACTGGACTGACTGTTGCCTCTCTCCTTACACAAAAGTCAACTCCAAATGGATCAAAGACCTTAATATTCAACCTGAAACTCTAAAATTACTAGAAGAAAGAATAAGAAGTACACTTGAATTGATAGGCCTAAATAAAGATTTTCTAAGGAGAACAACAAATGCCCAGGAACTAAGATCGATAATCAACAAATGTGACTTCATGAAATTAAAAAGTTTCTGTTATGCAAAAGAAACTGTTAGTTGCACAAAATGACTACCAATAGAATGGGAGAAAATCTTTGCCAGCTATGAATCTGACAAAGGATTAATCTCCAGACCATACAAAGAACTCAGAAAATTAAACACCATGACAGCAAATATTTCAATTTAAAAATGAGCCCTAGAACTAAACAGGGATTTCACTCAAAAAGAAATTGAAATGTCAAACAAATACCTTAAAAGATGTTCAACTTCCCTGATTATCAGAGAAATTCAAATCAAAACAGCCCTGCAATACCATCTTATCCCAGTCAGATGGCTAAGATAGAGAACAACAGAGATTACTGGTGAGGCTGTGGAGAAAAAGGGACAATTATTCACTGATAGTGGGAGTTTAAACTGGTACAGCTTCTGTGGAGATCAGTGTGGAGGTTCCTCAGAAAGCTAAAAATGGAACTGCCATATGACCCAGCTATACCACTCTGTCATAGTTAAGCACAGGTGTCAACTTGACTCTTGAGAGTTTGAGCTCTGGGCACAGTTGTAGAGAGTTGATGGTTGAGTTAAGCCCAGAGCAAACCTGAAGGAGATTGTCTAGCTGCTGGGGAAGACCCAGTCCATGGTGGGTGGGATTAGGCCCTGGATAAATCAGAGAGAGCTGGTTGAGAGAGTTGGCATCCTTCTGTATACTTGGCCAGACATGCTGGTCTGGCAAGTAAGGATTGTCCATCTCTCAGCCGTTATGGTGGCCAGTTCCCTCGGCCCTGGTGTTGGTGCGTGCTCTCCCATCAAGCTGGACTATGAACTGTAACCAGACTATCGTAAGAAAGTAAACTCCTTGTTCCCTTAAGCTGTGTGATGGTCATTTATCAGCAACCATGCCGGCGGACTGCAACACACTCCTTGGAATATTCCCAAAAGACTCTACATCTTATTACAAAGACACTTGTTCATCTATGTTCTTCGCAGCTCTGTTCACAATAGTGAAAAAAATGGAATCAGTCAACATGCCCATCAACAGAGGAATGGATAATGAAAATGTGTTACATACACACAATGGAGTATTACTCAGCCATCATAAAGGATGAAATTATGGAATTTTCTGTTAAATGGATGGAACTGGAAACTTTAATATTGAGTGATATATCTCAGACACAGAAAGTTAAGCACCACATGGTCTTTATTATATGCAGATGGTTGAACTGATATCCTTGTCAATATATTTGGAGTAGAAGCATTGTAAGAGCCAGTAAATTCAAAAAAGGCCTTTAAGTTGGAAGATGGGAAGTGATGATTTAAAATGGTGAAACCTTTTAAAGGGGAGATTTAGGATCCCAGGACAAGAGTCAGGGAAGGAATAATTGGGAAAAAATACAGAGCAGGCAATGAGAGGATGAAGATAGGAGGGACACGGGGGATAGGAGGGACAGAGGGACTTATAGAAAACCCCAAAGATTGTAGGAAGATGCCCAAAAGAACATCTTATGCCAGTAATATGTCAAAAAAAAGTCTTTTAAAGAAAAGAATAAGAATGGGCAGTTTCTAAACTGAGGAGCAAAAGCCTCGAACTAATCCACTTTGTATTAGTCAGGGTTCTCTGAGGAAACAGAATCTATATAATGTAATATATATAAATAAGTTTTTTAAAATAACTCACAATAAAAATAGTGTCCTTCAAAAGAGCCACCTGCAGCCACCTCGCTCTTGACCAGAATGTTCCACAAAGCCAAAAGTTTCCAAGGTCTCAAGCCTTCATTCCTCTGAAGGGTCAAAGATGCTGGGCTCCAACATCAGTGATAAACAGCGAACAACAGCAAAGCCTAGAGACCAAGCTCCAAAGGCAGTGAGAACAGCAACAAAATGGTGGAAAAGATGAAGCTCTGAGTCAGCCAGGACAGAGGCAGCAGCAGTAGCAACAAAGAAGGCCATGATGATCTAAAAGTGCACAACGCTCACAGAATGGACTCCACAGCAAATTGACACAGGACAAAGGAAGAACAAGTCCCTCCTCCTTGCACTTCCTATTATCTAGTCCACCACTGGAAAGTACCACCCCCTATGGGCTGGGTTCTCCACAGCAATCAATCAAGTACCTGCAGACTTGTTCAGGGGCCATTCCAACCATTAACCTTCTACAGCTATCCCTCAAACAGTCTACAACTGTCAAGTTGATACCAAAATGCAACCATAACACACTTAGAACCCAGGGACAAAATTATAACAGAAATAACAAGAATGTGGCACTTCCTGATAAAATGTTGATCAGAGAGGTCTTAAAAGCCCTCAAACATCATAGACTTTTGCCATTGCTCTCAGTTGTTCTCAAAAAGCTATCAGTAAGATCTTATTATGAAGATGTAATGCAAATGGATCATAGAACATGGGCAATATATATCAGCTAGAACTCCTTGCTAGATAGCTTACACAGTACCAAGGAATACTGTAGAAGCTGCTGGGGGAGAGAAATATTCACCAGCCCCATCAACAGCAAAATATCTGTAAATCGTAGTATAAATCACCATGGCAACAAGTGAACACCTGTGTAATAGTAGCATGAGTATCAAGGAGACAACCAACAGCTTTTTTATTGGATTCAGGACCCTGTTATTGTAAACTAGAACAATCTCCCTCACCAAAAATAAAAAAACGGGGAAGGAAATAGATCAATAGAGAAGATGGCCAATAAACCTATAGGTAGGACGACAGTGCATCAAACTGCTCTGTAGGTAGCTGTTGTTACACCCATAGAATGGGAACTTACAGTGGAAATCTTTGGGTGTGAAGGCTGGATAAGTGAAGGGAAATGCACATACAAGTGGAATGGCCTAAAGAGGTAACTTGATATGTCATGGAGGCTTGGGCCTCTACAGAAGTAGACAAGCCAGAGTGAACCCTGGAGTCCATAGAAGCATACAGGTGAAAGGGTAGGAAGGATTGGAAGGGAATGATGAAGAGAGGAGAGGGGATGGGAGCCTGGGAGGGAAGCTGGGATGAATACTCAATATGATTGTAAAAGTAGAAAAACGTGAAAAAAGAAAAAAAATTAAAAATAAGCAATACATTATATAATATTGTATTAAAATATTAGTACTGCATTTTTGAGTTAACATTTAATGAATAAAAGATATAATTTATGAGATAATTTATGTCATGAATATAAAAAATGTGTGAGTGCATGCGCATACATTTTTTATAGTTTGCATGTTGCCAATAAATTCATGACCAAAAATAAATAAACAAAAATAAACATCTGCTTTGAAGAAGAGATAGAGCAAGCCAGGATGATTCCCAAAGTCACCCTTACGCCTTCACAGGCACACAGTGTCCTCTCTAATACACAGATGCACATACACAAATGAATAAATAAGTAAAAAAGTAAATGAAATGTTCAATGATGCTAAGATAAAAAATAAAATACAAATCTACTTTAATAATTGTAAATGCAAATTTCGTAATAAAATGCATTTAAATGTAAGAACCAACATACATTCCAAACTGTCCATCAATAACAACCACAGTTTAGCTAATTTTTACAAAATGAATATATGCAATCCATATTCCAGCTTAAGAAATAGAACCTAAATTAAGCTTAAAAACCTTTGGTCAGGGGCTGGAAACGTCTTAGGAGTTAAGACCCTGTCAAGCATTCAGAAAAACCTGAATTCAGATCCAGGCAAAATGGAGAAGGCCTGAACTTGAGCATTAGAAGGAGGAAACTGGGATATCATAGAGTGAAGCAGAAAGGAGGTAGAGCATTCCAGAGAAATTCCTGAAGTTACCTTTGGGCATCCACAGGCACACAGAACACCCTCTCATACACACAGACACAGATACACACACACACACACACACACACACACACACACACACAAAGCTCACACACAACACACGCACACCAAGAAAAAACCTTGCTCGTTCTATCTCTCATTTTATTTCTATTCACTGCTGTAATGATAACCATTATTATCATAGATCAATTTTGTATCTTCAAAATTTATATAAATGTAATCAAAGTATACATAGTCTTATGTGCCTGTGAAATCACACCCAATTTTATGTTGGTGGGATTCATGCATGCTATTGCCTGTGACAGTACTTTGCTCATTTCACTAGCTATGAAATGCTCAATAGTCTGACTATACTCCATTTTATGTATCCACTCTTCTACCTAATTACATTTTATTTTTTCTGCTATTGCAAAAATCCCGATAAATATTTCTTGGTGTGTGTGTGTGTGTGTGTGTGTGTGTGTGTGTGTGTGTGTGTGTATGTATGTGTGTGTGTGTGTGTGTGTGTGTTCATTTGTCAGGTTTGGAATTTCTCGGTCATAATTAAGCATGTATTTAGATTTAATCAAAAGTGACAAGTTGTTTTCCAAAGTGATTAAAGCAATTTACACTTCTACCAGCAGCATATGAGAATTCCAGTTGCAGCACATTCTAACCAACATTTAATTTTGAAAGCTCTTGCTCTTTTTTTTTTATTTTAGTCTTTCTGGAGAGTAAAAGTATTTGCTATGAAAGCATGTCTCCAGATATCTCTTGTTTATACAGAAAGAGGAAAAAACAATGGTGAGAGTCTTTGATGATCTAGATCAAACAAAATTAGATTGGTTGTGCAGATATATACCTCTTGTAGTCTGTATTTACAATGCCACACAAAGGCTCAGGTATTTGAACACTAGTCCTCCTGATGGCGGTGCTATTGGGAGATGGCAGAATATTCAGAAGGTAGAGCAAGGTTAGAGCAAGTAGATCACTGTAGGTATGTATGCCTTTGACTCTGTCCTCATATTCACTCTTCTCCCTCCCTTCTTTCCTGACTCCCTCCCTTTGTCCCTGCCTTCCTACTTCCCTTGCTCACACTTTTCTAACTTCCATAAAGTAAGCAATTTTCTTTTGCCATTGCTTTCCATCATGTCTCTTTTCTTGTCCCAAGCCACTAAACGATGAAACCAACTGACTATGAGACTGAAACCTTGGAACTCTGAGCCACAATAAGCCTGTTCTTCTTTAAATTGTTTTTCTCTTAGGAAGAATGAGATAGCTCAGTGAATAGAGCTCCTGCTCACAAACCTGGCAAGTTAAATTCAATCCCCAAAGCTCACATAGTGGAAGGAGAGAACTAACTTCTGAAAGTTGTCCTATGACCTCCACCTGTGCATTGTGGTATGTATGGTTGGCCTCTTCTCTCAAATGAATAAATTAAGTAATAATAAAAGATGTTTTATTCAGGTATTTTGTCATAGTGATGGAAAATGAATAATTTAATACCTCTGTTTTACAACTCATTTCTCATGCTCAAGTATCATGATTGGAAGTTTTCAAATGAGAGCAAGCCAAATCAAAGCATCATTGTAGATACTAACAAACTGATTCTCATAGTTATAATGAGAGTCAGAATAGCTAACACATTTCAGGTAAAGAAGAAGAAAATCTGAGAACAAACACAGTTTAGCTTCAAGCTGTAGTAATTGAGACAGTAATTAAGAATTTGAGGAAAAGAAAGACAAATAGATCAGTAGAACAGGCTGTAGCCCAAAACAAACCCACACAAATACACTTAGTTGAACTTGACAAGGAGCAAAGGTAATACAATAGCATCTTGTCAAAAAACGGCAGCCTTTACACCAACCAGATGTATAACCTGGATTGTTCTACCTCCTTATTGTTTTGCTCTGGGGTTTCCCAGGCTCTGCCTTAGAGGGTCAGAAGTGCAGGCTGCTGCCATTTCTGTCTGGTATTTGTATGAAGGATCTGGGATCTGAACTCAGGCTCTTCTGCTTGCAGGCTGAAGTTTTAACCACTGAGCCATCTCTCCAGTCCTGGTTTTCATTTTACATTCTTTCCTATTGAAAACCTTTTTATGTGCCTATTTGCCATGAAATCCATGCACAAAAAAAAACCTCCACACAATTTAAAAAAAGATTGTACACCTAATATAATATAAACTGCAAAATTTCAAGAACATAACAGAGGAGAAAATCTGGACTGAAGTTTTTGGTGACTTTTTGATGTGATAAAAGCATGATCCACTAAAGAATTGATAAGCGGGACTTTTTTTATTTTCTTAAAAATAAACTCATTCTAGGTATGGTGGTACATGCTTGTAAATCTCAGAACTCAAGAGGCTGAGAAATGAGGATTGTGAGTTTCAGGAGCATATGGCTGATATAGTAAGACTCTGTTTAAGATTAAATAATAAATAAAAATCTTGATCTGTAAACAAAAAGTCATGAAGAGAATAAAATAAGCTGCAAATTAGAAGAATATGTTCACAAACTTTTTTGTCTTTTTTTTAAAGATTACTACCTAACATAGTAAAGAACCATAAAACTTAACAGTAAGACAAACAGACCAATTGAAAATGATCCAAAAATCTGAACAGAGATCTTGCCACGGAAGATATATACACATGGCAAATAGGTTAAAAATCCAGGTAAAAAATAGATATATACACACGGCAAATAGGTAAAAAATCCAGGATGATTCCCAAAGTCACCCTTGGGCCTGCACAGCACACTCAGTGCCCTCTTCTACACACACACAAACACCTAAACACAACACACTGGCACCTACACACATGCAAAAAAGAAAAAGGAAAAAAGAAAGAAAATGAAAACAGTGGCATCCCAAAGCAGAAGATGTGGAAGAATAAAAACTCCAGTTTATTGCTAATAAAATTGAAAAATATACAGCTACTTTAGAAGACGTTTGGTAGTTTCTTGTAAAACTAAGCATACTCTTATCACACAGTCTAGCTGTCATGTTGTTTGACACTAACACAAAGAAGCTGAAATCTTATATTTCCATGCTACATATACAGTAGGAGAATGGGTAAATAGACTCTGGCTCATTCATATAATGAAATATCATTTACTACTAAACCAGAATTAGGTATTCAGTCATGAAAAGGCACAGAAGAATGGTAAATGCATTATTATTAAGTGGAAGAAGTAAATCCGAAAAGGCTACACACTGCCTATTTCTAATTCCAAGACATTCTGAAAAGTGAACAACTATAGAGACAGTAAAAAGATCAGTGGTTGTAAGATAGTGAGCAGAGTGTGAGATGAAAAGGATAAACACCAAAGATATTTAGAACAGTGAAACTTCTGTATAATTCTATAATGATTGTTATATGCCCTTAGACATGTACCTCAAACCACAGAGTATACAACACTAACAGTAAACCCCCATGTAAACTATAGACTTTCAACAATAATGATATGCTAATTTAGTTTCCTTAATTGTAACATATGCACCATTCTAGAGTAAGATATTAATAGGAGAGGAAGCAATGCCTGTGTAAGGGTCATGGAGTAAATGGAAACTCTGTTTCTCATCATTTTTCTGTGAACTCAAAGCTATTCCATGAAATTAAATGCAATTTCTGAACTGTAAAGCAAAGAGCTAATGGTTCCTGGGGATATGCTAGGGGTGCAACCTTTTCTTTTCTGTTTTGAGAGACAGAGAAAGAGAGAGCAAGCAGTGTGTGTGTCTATGGAAGCCCAAAAATGACTTCCAGGAGTGGAATTACAGGTCACAGCCATTTCTACCTGGTGTTTTTATGTGGGATCCGGGGATCCAAACTCAGGACATTTTGCTTGTCAAATAGAGTCTTAAGCCCTGACTCTCCAGCCCTAAGGGTATAACTATTGTGAGCTTTATCATAAGGGTATTAGAAAGCAAAGGTCACATAGTGCTACACACCTGTGATCTTGCTGCAGGGCAGTATGATCAGGAGTCCAAGTCTAACCTGGGCTACATATGAAATTCTGTTTCAAAAAGGGGAGAAAGCCAAAAATTGTTGGTGTTTTAAAAGCATGCATGTTTTCATTAAGCTCTACCAACTCTGGATCATAATGATGGGTGCATATAGTATGTTCCTTGTCTACTAATAGGAGTCAAAAACAAGAAATATGTATCTGACATTCTATTTCCTACCATTAGGAGCAACACTTCTCTTTAGGAAGATAGCTGTAATGTTTAGTTTCAGCGAACAACCTGAATACCTAGGAGGTGGTTCTCTAGACACACTGATAAGGAATTATCTGGTTAAGGCAGACCTCTGGGCAATTCTGTAGCAGACTGTCTTGATTGCTTTAACTCAAGTATGAAGAACTGCTCATTGTGGGTAACACATAAGGTGAACTGAAAATGAAGCAAGCAGTACTAGTCTCCACCCTCTACTCTTGCTGTGTTCATGATGTGACCACTTCCCTCAGCTTCTGAGGTGGTAACTATTCTGTCATGATGGAACATAACTTGAAATTGTGATCTAGAATAAAATCCCCTCCTCCTCTGAGTTCTTAGCGTCCGGGATTTATTGCAGTAGTGAGTTATAAAGCTAAAATCATAGTTAAAGTATACGGTGAGATGGATAGGCATAGTGCTTATATCCTATTTTCATCTTGCTCTTCCATCATGGTACCCCTTTCTTCATCTCTTGGTTTGGAATGAGCCATACTTGCTATATTTATTTTTATTAACTTATTTTGTTTGATTTGTTGGCTAGAGGTCACGCTTTGAAGCCCAAACTGTCCTAAAACTCACTATATAGCCTAGGCTGACTTTAGAGTCATAGCACACTTCCTGACTCACTTTAGCTTCCAAGTGCTGTGTTTATGTGATCCACTATGCCCAGATCTTCATCTCAGTTAACCTTATAAAATGTGTCCCCCAGGATGGAGAGAT
Organism: Typhlomys cinereus; assembly: GCA_023101885.1. Taxonomy (NCBI): domain Eukaryota; kingdom Metazoa; phylum Chordata; class Mammalia; order Rodentia; family Platacanthomyidae; genus Typhlomys; species Typhlomys cinereus. Next base: position 5,851,562 of record JALPQD010000044.1, read on the forward strand.
GGCTCAGCAGTTAAGACTCTGCCACACAAGCAGAAGGTCCTGAGTTCGGATACCTGATCCCATGTAAAAATGCCAGGCAGAAATGGCTGTACCGGGAAATGCAAATCAAAACTTCCCTGAGATAGCATCTCACCCTGGTCAGGATGGCAAAAATCCACAATAAAAACAACAAATGCTGGAGAGGATGTGGAGAGAGGGGAACTCTCCTACATTGCTGGTGGGAATGCAGGCTCATACAGCCACTCTGGCGAGCCATCTGGAGATTCTTAAATAAGTTAAAGATTGAAATGCCATATGACCCTGCTATTCCACTTTTGGGTATAACCCCCCATACAGCAGAGGTTCACCTCGATAGCACAAGCACGACCATGTTCATAGCAGCACTGTTTACAATAGCAAAGTCATGGAATCAACCCAAATGTCCAACAGTTGACGAGTGGATAAGGAAACTGTGGTACATCTATACAATGGAGTACTACTCAGCCATCAAAAATGATGAATTACTGGAATTTGCCAGGAAATGGATGTCATTAGAAACAATTACATTAAGTGAAGTATCCCAGACCCAGAAAAAATTTTTTTTATTTCAGCTCATACAAACTTATTAGGTACACCAGTTCCCTCCCTCCCTCCTCCTCCCCCCGTACCCCCTGCTCCCCCTCCCCACCCCTCTCCCTCCCCATCCCCCAGTGCCTCCCACCCCAATTCCCAGAGAATCCTTTCTTGTGCATGTCTGATTTTCCTCTGGGCCCTCCTCTCCGATGACGTACAAGGACCCAGTGGCCTTTCCCTGAACCCTTTCCCGTGTTCCGCTTAGGTATAGGAACACTTCTGTGGCTGCCAATCCTTTGCCTCCAAGGCTCTTGGTGCCTTTAGCAGATGCTAGACTTTGTGAGGTCAACAGTGTGTTGGACAATGCTCAGGGCATGCAAAGTCCAATTATGATTGCTTCAGCCCTAACTAGTATAGAGTATCTTATATATCATTGCTCCTCCCATCCTTTTGATCTTACACTCTTACCGCCCCCTCTTACACAAATTTCCCTGAGCTTCAAGATGGGGAGAGACTAAGCTGGCCTAGTTCTAGGTGGTTGATATAGAGTCTCTGAAGTTCTGGATTGTGCTTTGTTGATTTTCTTTTGCAGTTTTGCTGCTCCTGCAATGCCCTTCACTCCATCCTGGTGGGCATTGTATGTTACCCCCTGGCCAGAGACTGTTAGAGTCTTGTGATAAAAGCACATTCAAAGGTAGATGTAATAAAAGTGGGAAAGCACAGTAAGGGAGGGGTCTATCACCCATTTGGAAAATGGTTACTTTTTATCTGCCAGACTATATGCCCTCCTCTTCTGGTGAGATCACACCCCCTCAGTAGTAAATGATCAGGAACAAAAGCCTGTGAACTTAATCAGATGTCTCATTCTTATTTGGGTCCTTGGTGGAGGCCTATTTTCCCTGCTGTAACATGGTCCCTTCTCTCCTTGTTTCTGGTGTGGCCCTCCTACCCCATCCCTCCTGTTCATAATCCTTGGAATTACTGTCTCTAGGTGGGCTGGGTGGGTTTGGTACTAGGAGCCACCAATTAGGGAGTACATATGGCGCTTAATTTTCTGGGTCTGGGATACTTCACTTAATATAATTGTTTCTAATGACATCCATTTCCCGGCAAATTCCAGTAATTCATCATTTTTGATGGCTGAGTAGTACTCCATTGTATAGATGTACCACAGTTTCCTTATGAACTCATCAACTGTTGGACATTTGGGCTGATTCCATGACTTTGCTATTGTAAACAGTGCTGCTATGAACATGGTCGTGCTTGTGCTATCGAGGTGAACCTCTGCTGTATGGGGGGTTATTCCCAAAACTGGAATAGCAGGGTCATATGGCATTTCAATCTTTAATTTCTTTAAGAATCTCCAGATGGCTCGCCAGAGTGGCTGTATGAGCCTGCATTCCCACCAGCAATGTGGGAGAGTTCCCCTCTCTCCACATCCTCTCCAGCATTTGTTGTTGTTAGTATTGTGGATTTTTGCCATCCTGACCGGGGTGAGATGATATCTCAGGGAAGTTTTGATTTGCATTTCCCTGATGGCTAAAGAAGTGGAGCATTTTTGAAGATATTTGTTAGACATTTTAATTTCATCCCTGGTAAAGTTTCTTTTAAGTTCCAGGGCCCATTTTTTAATTGGGCCATTGGTTTCCTTGGTGTTTAGTTTTCTAAGTTCTTTGTGCACTCTGGACAATAGAGCTCTATCAGATATGTGGTTAGTGAAGATTTTCTCTCATTCTGTGGGTTACCTTTGAGCTCGCGTTACAATCTCTTTATCTGAACAGAAGCTCTTTAATTTCACAAGATCCCAACTGTTGAGAGTTGGTAGCAGTGACTGTGCCATTGGATGTCTGTTTAGGAAATGTTGGCCTAGCCCAATCAGCTCGAGGGAGTTCCCTATCCTTTCAACTATGGTTTTTATAGTCTCTGGCCTGATATCAAGGTCCTTGATCCATTTGGAATTAAGTCTTGTACATGGTGACAAGTACGGGTCCAGCTTTAATCTTCTGCATGTGGAGATCCAGTTTTGCCAGCACCATTTGTTGAAGATGCAGTTCTTTTTCCATTGGATTCTTTGGGCCCCTTTGTCAAAGACCAAATGGCTGTAACTTTGTGGGCTTATATCTGGGTCTTCAATCCTTATCCAGTGATCTGTGTGTCTATTTTGGAGTCAGTACCAGGCTGTCTTTACAACTATGGATTTGTAGTATAGACTAAGGTTTGGTATGGCAATACCTCCAGCTGTTTTTGTAACTCAGGATTGTTTTTGCTATCCTGGGTCTTTTGTGCCTCCATATGAACTTTGAGATTGTTTGGTCAACTTCTTTGAAGAATCAGACCCAGAAAATTAAGCGCCGTATGTACTCCCTAATAGGTGGCTCCTAGTACCAAACCCACCCAGCCCACCTAGAGACACTCAAAGAAAAATCTCTGTAATACCTACAGTAATTGCAAGGATTATGAACAGGAGGGATGGGGTAGGAAGGCCACACCAGAAACAAGGAGAGAGGGGACCATGTTACAGCAGAGAAAATAGGCCTCCATCAAGGACTCAAATAAGTAATGAGACATCTGATTAAGTTCACAGACTTTCGTTCCTAATCATTTCTACTGAGGGGGTATGATTTCACCAGAAGAGGAGGGCATATAGTCTGGCAGATAAAAAGTAATCATTTTTCAAATGGGTGATAGACCCCTCCCTCACTGTGGTTTCCCAATTTTATTACATCTACCTTTGAATGTGCTCTTATCACAAGACTCTAGTTTAACAGCTTTTTGTCTCTGGCCAGGGGATGACATACAATGCCCACCAGGATGGAGTGAAGGGCATTGCAGGAGCAACAAAACTGCAAAAGAAAATCAACAAAGCACAATCCAGAACTTCAGAGACTCTATATCAACCACATAGAACTAGGCCAGACTAATCTCTCCCCATCCTGAAGCTCAGTGAAATTTGCAGAAGAGAGGGCGGTAAGAGTGTAAGAGCAAAAGGATGGGAGGAGCAATGATATGTAAGATACTCATACTAGTTAGGGCTGAAGCAATCATAATTGGACTTTGCATGCCCTGAGCATTGTCCAACACACTGTTGACCTTACAAAGTCTAGCATCTGCTAAAGGCACCAAGAGCCTTGGAGGCAAAGGATTGGCAGCCACAGCAGTGTTCCTATACCTAAGCGGAACACGGGAAAGGGTTCAGGGAAAGGCCACTGGGTCCTTGTACGTCATCGGAAAGGAGGGCCCAGAGGAAAATCAGTCATGCACAAGAAAGGACTCTCTGGGGATTGGGGGCGGGAGGCACTGGGGGATGGGGAGGGAGGGGGGAGGGGAGGGGGAGCAGGGGGTACGGGGGGAGGAGGAGGGAGGGAGGGAACTGGTGTACGTATTAAGTTTGTATGAGCTGAAATAATAATAAAAAATATATTAATAAAAATAAATAAATAAATAAGAAATGGCTGTAGCATGCACTTACAGCTCTGGTGGGCAGAGCTTGGGAAGTCTTAGAGTTGGCGAAGCAAGAAGGAGGTAGAAGTAATCAAGGATGATTCCCAAAAGTCACCCTAGGTCCTCCACAGGGACACACAGTGTCCTCTGATTCACACACACACACACACACACACACACACACACACACACACTAAATAAATAAATAAATAATTAAATGTGTCTTATTCACTGGCTGATGTATAGAAGGCATTAAAAATTGTTGAATATATGAGTTGAAGCTGAATGAAAAAAAAAACAGTATCAACACAGAATAGACATTCCCCACTATTTAAAAAAAAAGAAAAGAAAAAAATTATATCTGTAATGATGATTCATATCTATAATCCTATCATATTAGAAATGAAGGCAGGGGGTTCAAGACTTCAATGTCAACCTCAGATACTCAGTGTATTGAAGGGCAGCCTGAGAAATAAGACTGTACCTTTAAAAAAAAACCTGAATACTTTCTTTTTGTTTCTTGAAATTGTCAAGGCCAAATTCTTTGACTCTTCATATTTTTAAGTTTGCTTTACAATATTTTATTCATTTTGTTTCTTATAATGCAAAATAACATGGTTTGAAATGAACAGATTGTTTTAAAATCTTTTATTATTAATTATTTATTCAATTGTGCATGTGTGTGTGTGTGCATGTAGAACCACGGGCAAATTCGGGAACCACCATGGACCACCTCCACCTCCTCCTTGTCTATTCTGCCCTGGGATTCACAGGCTCTGCCCTACCAGGAGCAGAAACACAGGCTGCCCCGCTGCCACAGGCATCTATACGTGGGTCTAGTATTCGAACTCAGGACCCTCCTCCTGCAAAGCAGAGGCTTAACCCCTGAGCCACCTCTCCAGCCCCAAACAGATTCTTTTAAAGTGTGTTGAAAGTCCAGTTGATTTTGAAATCACTGTTGATACAGTTAATCACACTGAACTTCAAATGGTCTGAATTCCCTATTTGAGCATCTAAAGTGTGCATGTAAATGAAATTTACTCATGACTTTTATTTAGTATTTATTTTTATAGAATGTCAGATGGTACTGTAGGTCCTTTAAATATGAGCTTTAAATTAGAGACATTCTACAAGTTCAGCTTTTTTTCTTATTCTTTTTTCTTTCAGTATGCATAGCTTAAGGAACCATTCCTTTTCCCTGTGCCTTTTCACTTCCATGCAAAGTGGCAACAATACAGATATTCTGTCATTATGGGCACTACCTTACCAACTGGTCTGACCCCAAATCATTATAATGTCTTCAAAGGCATATAATCATATCATTCTTCACATTATGATTGGTAAGCCGTTGATTTTATATTGATATATAACTGCCTGCTTTAAAATTCAAATAGTTTAGGATTCTATAAAGTATCCCCAGGAAATGACAGGGAGAATCAATAATTAAGGTAAATCAAAAAAGTTCATACATTTGTATGAAAACCATCTGTGACAAAAAAATAAGGAAAAAGTTAAAAACAAAATGGATTCTTGTCTTTCTGGTTATAATATGAATATAATCTGGGATCAGGAAAAAAATTTCCTTTGGTATATTTCATGGTTCAATCCACATGTTCCACCCTCCATTATATCTGTATCAAAAAGATGTGAATTAAACAGATGTCCATAAGTATGTTTGATACCTAGGTGACTAGACCCTGAAAAGATCATTTAGCAATTCTTACCTTCATATTTAAAATTACCCCAAGGAGTGTTTTATAAATTCATTTATGTGAATACCTTATAAAAAACTAAATTTTGTATGCAATCCTTATTTTTTAGTTTTTCTTTTCAAATGTTAATAGAAACTGAAGAAATCTATTCAAAAGCTTTCTAATGCATAATTCTAGTTCATGAAAGCCTAGTTATTCCACAAAGTCTGTCATTCTTGGATCGTATCAGTACCATTAGAAGCAGTTTTCACCTCTTCGCCAATAGTTGCAGCACCTAGCTACAGCAGGTTTTAAGAGTCGTTTTGAAGTATCCCCTTCAAACCCATTTGATTCAAAAAACAGTAGCAATAAGCCACATATTTACCCAGATGGAAAAAATGATTACTGTTCTACAGTTGTTTGCTTAAATATGAACTCAAAGTTTGATCAATCAGGTATTGAAGTCCAAATTCAGTAGTTTCCTTGCAATCATTGTTGTTAGAATATAGACATCAGCATTTTCACATCAGGGACAAAGATGATAATAATATCCTACTCAGTCCTTCTCCCGGTATTCGACTTACTTCAGACAAAGCACCTAGATGGATAAGAATGAAGGTCATTTTGCTTAATGGAAGTATCAAATAAAACTCAAAATTGTGTCATTATTTAGCAATGCCTAAAGACTGCATCTCCCTGCCACCATGATCACAATAAACTCATAAAGGTGTAAAACTATGCAGAGCTATGTCACATACATTAAAATAACACCTGCGCTAAATGTCTCCTCCAGCACATTCCCTTACTTTTATGCTTTCCATTGATCATTTTCTCCTTACCTAGCTTGGAACTGGGCAAAAATAAGAAACAAAGAAATTAACAATGGATGTCGCCATGGTTTCCGTAGCATAGCTGTTTAGTTTTCATTTTTACATATTTGTTCCACCAATATTCTCAGAATATTAAAGGACAGCCTAGAAATAGCATAATGCAAAGATGAAATAATGATCTCAATCTCAATATATTTGAGAATTTTCTGAAAACAGTAAGTTTGTATAAACATCAACTTTAAGAATTGAAATGATTTTCATTTCATCTTAGAAAGACATTTTCACAATTGAAAACAATAGATAAATATCTTTGGTTATTGGAGATTTTTGTTGTGGTTAGACTATGTTATTCTTGCTTGTTTATCAATATACAAGATCCCTCCCAAAATGTTCATTACTGGAGTCTTAGTCACCAGCTGGTGGCACTATTTTGGAAGGTTCCTGAAATTGTAGAAGGTAGGAGTTAGCTAGAAAAAGTAGATCACTATAAAGGGTAATGCCTTTGAAAATTAAATCTTAGATTTGGTCCCTTCTTTCTCAACTTCCTGTCTGCCATGATGTGAACAGCCTCTTTAGATGCACATATCCACTACGACAATGTTGTGTCCAAGTACGTAGGATCAATCAACCATGGACTGAATCCTCTCTTCTGGTGACTTATAGCTAATAATTCCAATCTTTTGATCAATTTCAACTTTTTATATCTACTATTTACAGTCTAAGAATGAAGAAAGAGGCCCTGCCTTCTGCTCACTCTTAGCACCTGTTCCTGCAGCACAAGGGAGCCATGGCTGTCTCCAACCAGTAAGCAATGTAAGTCATGTCTCCCTTAATTTCCTTAAGTATTTTAGCCACAGTAAAATGAAAGTAATCAATACCCATATCTTGGTAAACTCTCTGGTCATCAAAGACAGACAACCGTTACTGTGTTTCTATATAAACCTCAACACCTAATCTATGTTGTGTCTACCTCTTTGGTATATTCTGATACTCTTCTTGTGACCTATAGCTAATAATTCCAATCTTTTGATCAATTTCAATTTTTTCTATCTACTATTTGATAGTAGGTTCCCTATCTAGGTTGGTGTCCTAGCTACTTTGATTGAATCTACCTAACCCTACTTAATATTCTAATAAAATGATCTTTCTAAAATTAGAATGTTAGTCGATTTAAAATTCATAAGCAATTCTCCTTTTGAGTTTATAATAAGGCCCAAACTCCTTAACATGGGCTGCAAAGAACTGGGCTTTACTTCTCAACATTGTCTTTGCCCACATTCTTCATAAATCTGATTTGTTCTATTTAGTTTCTTCAAATCTATGTCTTTGTATGTGCCATTGATTTCTGTTCTGGGGTGAATCTGTTGAATGTTACTACCAAGCTCCAATTCTTTAGCATTGTATCTCATGATACTTACAATAGGCACAACAGGAAAATATTTGAATAAAAGTATAAATAAAATTAAAATTGACGGACTTTCCCAGGAACTGTTACTTTTTACTTTGCTATTATTATAATAAAGTTTTGTTTTGACTGAAAGTATGATTGAATTTTTGCTTGTTTTCTTTTTTTTTTTTTTTTTTTTGAGACAGGGTCTCATGTGACCTGAGATGGTCTCCAATTTACTATGCAACTGAAAAAGATTTTGATCCTTATTTTTCTGCATCATCCTTCTGAGTGTCCTGCAGTAAGGTTTTTGTTTTCAAGGCTTTGAGGTGTTCCACATTTACAGTCTAAGAATGAAGAAAGAGGCCCTGCCTTCTGCTCACTCTTAGCGCCTGTTCCTGCAGCATAGGGGAGCCATGGCTGTCACCAACCAGTGTGAAGGACCTTAATATTAAGTCAGAAACTATAAAATCCCTTGTTGAAAGGGCAGGAACTCTCTCATGCTGATTGCGCTAGGCCAACAGTTTCTAAAGAGAAATCCAATAGCATAGTCATTAGACTCAACACACAACAAACGGGATTTTATGAAATTAAAGAGCCTCTTTTCAGATAAAGAGATTGTAAACTGAGCAAAAAGGCAACCCACAGAATGGGAGAAAATCTTCACTAACCACATGTCTGATAGAGCTCTATTATCCAGAGTGCACAAAGAACTTAAAAAACTAAACACCAAGGAAATAAATGGCCCAATTAAAAAATGGACCTCAAAATTCAAAAGAAACTTTTCCAGGGACAAAATTCAAATGTCTAATAAATATCCTTAAAAATTGCTCCACATCCCTAGCCATCAGGGAAATGCAAATCAAAACTACCCTGAGATATCATCTCACCCCAGTCAGGATGACAAAAATCCACAATACAAAAAACACCAAATGCTGGAGAGGGTGTGGAGAGAGGGGTACTCTCCTACATTGCTGGTGGAAATGCAGGCTTATACAACCACTCTGGAGATCAGTATGGTGATTTCTAAAAACGTTACGACTTGAATTGCCATATGACCCTGCTATACCACTATTCTGGGAATAATCCCCCATAATGCAGAAATTCACTACAGTGACAGAAGTACAACCAGTTCATTGCAGCACTATTTACAATAGCAAAGTCATGGAATCAACCCAAATGCCCAACAGTTGACGAATGGATAATGAAAATGTGGAACATTTATACAATGGAATACTACTCAGCCATCAAAAAAGATGAATTAATGAAATTTGTCGGGAAATGGATGGAATTAGAAGAAATTATATTGAGTAAAATATCCTAGACACAGAAAGTTAGATGTCATATGTACTCCTTAATAAATGGATCCTAATGACATATTCAAAGATAAATCTCTGTAATGGCCACTATAATTGCAAAGGATTATAAATAGGAGAGACGAGGAAAGAAGATCTGAAAGGATAGGAGACAAAAGAACACACTTCAATAGAGAAATTAGGCCACAGTCATGTACTGAATGTAAGTAGCGAGACATCTGATGCAGCTCACTCATACTTCCCTTCCTGGTCACTTGAAACTGAACAGGTTTGATATCCCCAGTCAGGGAGGGTATAGGGACCGGCAGTTAGATGGTAACCAATCAGCAAATGGGAGACTGACCCTTCTCACTGCTGTGTCCTACTCTTATTCTTCCATCTACCTTTGTGTCTCCTTTTATATTAAGATGTTCATTTAAACAGTTTTTTATCTTTGGTTAGGAGGTGACTTCGAAAACAAACCAGGATGCAGCCAAGGGCAGTGCAAGAACAGCAAAACTAAAAACAACAACAAACCATAATTCAGAACACCAAAGACCCTACAATATTCACCTGGAACCAGACCAGCCAAATCTCTCCCCATCCTAAAGCTCAGGGAATCTTGAGGAAGAAGGGGCAGCAACATTGTAAGATCCTAAAGAGGGGAAGAATAAATGATATGCAAGATGCTCTACACAAATGTGGGCTACAGCATCCAGGATATAGCCATAATGTGATTGGAACTCGCCTGACCTGCACAATGGCTGACATGTCAACAACCCCCCCAAAGTTTAGCAGGATCACAGGGGAGAAGGCTTCAGGCAGTAGGATCCTTAGAGGGAAGGGGTTAAACAGTCATAATAGAGTTCCCATGCTAGGGGGCAGCCCAAGAAGGGGCCCTAAGCTAAGCCACTGAGTCCTGAACCCTCACCAGTGTAGACAACTCAGAGGAAAATTTAGCACTCACATAAAAAGATGCTCTGGAGGATGAGAAGGAGAAAGCAGGAAGCACAAAGAGATGAGGAGAGAAGGAAAAGGGGTGAGAGAGGGAGGGGGGAGTGGGAAGGGGGAGAGTGGAATGAGTGACAACAGAGGAAAAGAAGGGGAAGGGAGAAGAATGGGGGTACCTATTGAGCTTGTATAATTAGGCAGAAAATGTAATAAAAATAAATTTAAAAAAAGAATGAAGAAAGAGAGGGTGAAGAACTTGCCAGTCCTGTTTGTTATATGGGGAGGAGGAAAATGGTTTCCAGCAAAACTCCATTCATTTGCCTTTTATTGATATGGTCACTCACACCTACAAGGAACTATGAATAGGAAATAGTTTTAACTGGATCTGAGTTCAGATACCCGGAACCCACATATAAAAGCTGGTTGTGCCTACATTAATCAGCTGGAACCAGACCAGCCAAATCTCTCCCCATCCTAAAGCTCAGGGAAACTTGTGGAAGAGGGGGCAGCAAGATTGTAAGAGCTTAAAGATGGGGAGGACCAACATTATGCAAGATACTCTACACAAGTTAGGGCTGCAATAGCCATAATTAGACTTTGCATGACCTGTGCAATGATTGACATGTCAACGACTCCACAAAGTCTAGCATGGATCACAGGCAGGAAGATCCTTAGAGACAAGAGATTAACAGTCATAATAGTGTTTCCATACTAACAGGGAGCCCAAGAACCGGCTCCTGGCTATGCCACTGAGTCCTTACACCTCACTAGAGTGGAGCACTCAGAGGGAGGTTTGGCATTCACACAAAAGGATGCTTCAGGGGATGGGAGGGGAAGGGGGAAGGACTGGGAGAAGGGGAGGGAGGGGAGTGAAAGGAAGGGGGAAAGGGAGGGAAAGTACAAGGGGGGACTGGGGAAGGGTGGAGGAAGGGAGAGGACTGGGGTACCTATTGAGCTTGTACGATTGGGGAAAAATTAATTAATTTTTTTTTTAAAAAAAAAGGCTAGTTGTGGTGATGCGAGCCTACATTCTCAGCACTGGAGGCCAGACACAGGCAGATTCCTAGAGCACACAGTCTAGTCAGCCTAAGAAGATGTCCTACTGTTGGGGCCATTCAAAACTGCATGTCTACAATCTGTAAGCCTAAGATGTTAGCCCATGCTTTCCACAAACCTTCTGTTCTGCTGTGAGGCCAAATCTTAGGTGAGTACTTTGTCAGAGAATAACTGAAATCAAAGAGGGAAGCAAACATTTGATAATGATACTAAGAAATACTCAGTTGAATTAAAACTTTTACTAAATGCATAACTAAATCTCTGGACAAATGTGCATAAAGCTTTCTGATTTTTCTTTAAATTCTGTGTTTTAATGGTGCATGTGTGTGCATTCGTGTGTATGGTGTGTATGCTTAATGTGTACATGTGCCTATGGCAGTCAAAGGTTGACATTAGATGACTTCTGTCACTTTCCACTTTAGGGTATTTTTTTTTTCTGTCACTCTCCACTTTAAGGTGGTTTTTGTGTGTGTGTGTTTGTATGCACGCATGTGTGTGTGTGTGTGTGTGTGTGTGTGTGCGTGTGTGTGTGGTGTGTGGTGTGTATAAGAGGGTATTTGAGTGTGTATGTGCCTGTGGAGGCCCAAGAGTAAAATCAAGAATCATCCTTGATTGCTCTACCTCCTTACTGATATGCTCTGGAGTTACCCAGGTTCTGCCTTCCAGAGTCAGAATTACAGCCCACCAACATATCTGCCTGGCATTTTTTTGTGGGATCTGGGGATCTGAACTCATGTCCTTTTGCTTATAAGGCAAAGATTTTAACCACTGGGCCATATCCCCAGCCTATTTTAGTTTTCGAGACAGGATTTGTCACTGAACCCTGGGCTCACATAATTTGCTGGACTGATGTCTAGTGAGCCCTGAGATCCTAGTCTTTTCACCTTGCAGTGCAGAAATTACAGACATGTACTTCCATGAATGTTTTGTTTGTTTGTTTGTTTGTTTTATGTGGATGCCAGGGATCCCAATGCAGTCCTCATGCTTGCACAGGAAGTACTTCACTAAGCTAAGCTATGTTTTCTGTGCTTTCTGAATCTGAAAGATCTTAAGAAGCTAAAAAAAATGTATTATTTCTTTTGCATTCAATGCTGGCTCCCCTCAACCTATCCCTTCTGAATTAATGTTGTAGCCACAGGAAAATGAGAGTTTAATATTTTTCACAGTAGTTAGAACTGCCACATTTTCTCTAGTGGCAGTTGTTAGGAAAGTACAAGTGTCAGTACAAGACATAAAAATCTTAACTGTCCACTTTTTATGAAATGCCACTATATGTAATATCAAATCCTCTTCTTCACACATGACAACTTTAATTCCATATCCAGTGATCTATACAGAGGACAGCTTTCTCTATTTCTGGTATTTATACAGAAATTCACCTGAAGTAAAGTGCATGAAATTAGATATCTACCGATTCATGTTCATGCAAAGATTGTGAGAGTAGATAGATTCATTCAAGTTTCTATGATTTCTCTTGGACCTTCATTTCATTAATATAAATGTGCCTTCTAGGGATAGAGAGGTGGCTCAGGGGTTAAGCTTCCTTACAAAATAAAAGGACCTGAGTTCACATCCCAGACCCCTCATAAAAAAAAACAGGCGGCCTGCATTTCCAGCCCTGGAGGGCAGAGCCTGGGAAACCCCATACAAAGCAATAAAGATACAAAAGCAATTCAGGATGATTCCCAAAATCATCCTTGGGTCTCCACAAGTACACAAATGCCCACATATACACACACTCCCCCATCAACACATGCAAAATAAAATAAAAAGTAAAAAATAAAGAATTGTGCCCTATTTTCTTAGTCATTCTTACATTTTGCTAATAATGATTCAATTATAATCAACCATATGTATGACAGCCTTAAGGATGTGAAATGCAACAAGGAAACTGGAGCAGATGTGCCAATTTTTTGCCTCCTCCATGCTGTTTGACAATGTGTGACTGTAGTGGACATGTGTGATTCTTTCATCGCTGGTTACTGCCATTTACATTAAATCTCTGTGAGAACCTGCTGTATGCACAATCTAGTGTTAAACTGAGGAATACAGAGAAGTCTGATGCCTGCCCTCATCAAGCAGCTTAGACCTTAAGACAGCCCTATAGGTTCATGTGTTACAAGATTCCCTGGCTGGTGATACTTTCCAGAGATGGAGGAAATTTCAAGAAGTTGGGCCTAGAGGAAAACAGTTGCTTTCTGATTGGATTGAAGACACATTTTCCAGTACAGAATATATTCCTTGTGCTGTAAAACAGACTACGATCCTGTGGAATGAGAGGCTGGAAGTTCTCCATGAGGGTGGGGGACAAGCTACTATGATTTAGCTATGAGGATATAATATGACAGTGACATGTCAACATTTATCATTATGCCCATAAATTACAGGGGCTCTCAGCACTCCACCTAAATGCTTACTTTTACAATGGAAGAAATTTAATACAGAGAATCACAATGAACAGAAGTTCAGAGAGTATTTAACCAAGGATTGCTCAGCCCTAAGCAAGACATCTAAATCACACCCTCCCCCCATTTCCAGGCTCATGAAAGACCAAGCAGTAAGAATCTAAAGCAGAGGAGAGGTGCAGCCAGACATAACAAGACTTCTGTATGCATGAACTCACTGCAGCTATATGTACTTCCATAGGACTTGCAAAAGATTTAGCCTGTCAACATCTGATCATAGAAAGCAGTGATCTCAAGAGAGTTCACAACTGCATGAGAAAGTTAATGCTGGTTGGGGGGGAGCTACTTCCCCAAATGGTATATCTATTGATACATGATCCATGTTGCAGCTATTAAAGGCAATCCAAATGGAACTCTGTGGGTCAGCATACAGAAAGATATAAAAGTAGGAGGGAGGGCGGGTGAGAAAGCTCAGCAAGTAAATCGCCTGTGTGCAAACCTGGTGACCGAGCTTGATCCTCAGAAACCCACATGGTAGAAGAAGAAAACTCACTTCCAAAAGTTGCTCTGACCTCCACCTATATGCCAAGTCATGCATTCTCTCTCTTTTTCTCTTTCTATCTCTCTCTTTAATGAACAAATAATTTTATATATTCACTTATTTTTCTCCAATCATACAAGCTCAATAGGTACCCCAGTCCCCTCCCTCCCTCCACACTTCCCCAGTCGCCCTTGCACCCTTCCCCCCTTTTCCCCTTCCTTTCACCCCCTCCCTCCCCTTCTCCCAGTGCTTTCTCCTTGCCCCCTCCCATCCCTTGGAGCATCCTTTTGTGTGAATGCCAAACCTCCCTCTGAGTCTTCCACTCTAGTGAGATGTAAGGATTCAGTAGCATTGCCCAGAGTCCTTTCTTGTGCTCCCCTTTAGTATAGGAACACTATTATGACTGTTAATCCCGTCCCTGTAAGGATCCCACTGCCTGTGATACACGCTAGACTTTGTGGAGTTGTTGACATGTCAGTCATTGCACAGGTCATGCAAAGTCTGATTATGGCTATTGCAGTCTTAACTTGTGTGGAGTATCTTGCATATCATTGGTCCTCTCCATCTTCAGGCTCTTACAGTCTTGCTGCCCCCTCTTCCACAATTTTCCCTGAGCTTTAGGATGGGGAGAGATTTGGCTGGTCTGGTTCCAGGTGATTAATGCAGAGTCTTTGGTGTTCTGAATTATAGTTTGTTGCTGTTTTCAATTTTGCTATGAACAAATAATTTTTAAAGAAGAAAATTGCAAGGAAGATAGGATTGGGCAAAAAGGGGAAAATGTCTAAATTCATTGTATTCATGCATGAAACTCTAAAAGGATAAGAAATTTAAATATTTTTTAAAGTTGAGTGGAGTTGAAGGAATTTAGTCACTAGAATTATTCTCTTGAAGGGCATATTGGAATATTCTCTCTCTCTCTCTCTCTCTCTCTCTCTCTCTCTCTCTCTCTCTCTCTCTCTCTCTGTGTGTGTGTGTGTGTGTGTGTGTGTGTGTGTGTGTGTGTGTGTGTATCAAAGGACGCTGTGTTTCCCTGTGCAGCACCAAAGATGACTTCAGGAATCATCCAAGATTGCTTTGACCTCCTTCTTGATTCTCTCTGGAATTTCCCAGGCTCTGTGTGCGTGTGTGTGTCTCTTCCTTCCCAGACATTTGATATGTGCAACCTTGCTCTACCATATGCTTTCTTGCCATGATGTTCTGCCTTGCCACAAACTTAAAACAGTTGGGTCAAAGAACCATGAACTACAACTGAAAATATGAGCCAAAAATGTACCTTTCTTCATTTTAAGTTGTTTATTTTTTGTCACAGTGACAGAAAGCTGACATATATGCTTGCCATTGAGTTGATTAAAAGAGCACACTATACTCTCAGTAATAAGTAACAACTGAGATCTTGAAAAATATCAGAAAATCAGTATATATTTGAAATCTCAGACTCAGTTTAACCGCCAGAAGTATCTATGACTTTTGGCTTCTCCATTAATAAAAAAGCAAACCAGACCTACCTTGTAAAACTTTTCAGAACTGAAGGACACTTACCACAAAATAATGAGCTGATTTCACAAAATATATAACAGTACAAAAACATTTCCTTCATTTTTCAAATAGCACTGAAAAAATATTTCTCCTTTGTTTTTTCAGTCTAAATGCCTTTTCAAATAGTACCTGCATTATATGCCTTGTTCTTAAATTTCAAATACATTCCTAACATAATTTGCCAATGAATAATAATTCAAGAGTCAGTTCTCACATTGCTATACAGGAAACTACTTAAGGCCTAAGAGAAATAAACAAGGCGTTTGATAAGTCAAACAACAGGTTTTCATACCTTTCAGATTCTTTTCAACCATATTCATCAAGTAACAAAGAATGTGATTTCAACCATAGCATCCATATAAAAAGGAACATGTATATTCCTGTTGGTGGCATGACCTTAAAACAGGTTTAATTAATTAGCAGACTTCTTCCTCTGTCATCTGGCCACGTTTACATAGGCCCTTATCTCAATTTAAGTACATACTGCAGCTCAACTCAAATTATGACCTTTTGGGTCCACTGAATCACAGTGACTTAACAGTTAATCAGATCTACCTTCTTTGTCCATTGTGTTCCACATGTGCTTGGTCCTTACGACAGAGGCCACCTTTGACATCCTTCTCCACTGTCCATGCTTGTGGTTTGGAGGAAAAGTACAGATTCTAGAACACTGTTCTCAGGCACTCTGCCTTAGTGCACACGGGATGAAAGCCATGTGAATATGCATTTTCTAATATCTCACTTTGTGAGGCTCAGGCTCACTGACCTCTTGCTAGCATGCCTTTTCTTCCTTGCTCCAATTTCATTCTGGTGCCCTTGCCATTGTTGGAAAATGGCTTCAATTTTCAATTGGAAACTCTTTATCTAGCTTTCAGGCTTCTGCTCCAAAGGTAGTTGTCCCATCCTCCATCGGAATGACTTTTGTTTTCCCTTCTATAGAGTAAAAAGCACTTAGCATTTCAGTGCCGCTTATCACACCCTGCCTTATGACATTCTTGCTACCATCTAGTGCTTAGAAGACTTGTATTTCCTGTTTCCTTTCCCATAATAGGTTAAAATTGTGTGCAGTGAATTGAGTTCTCCTTCTTTAACTACTGGGGAAATTCCTTGCACAAAACCCCTATAACACCAGAAGTTTTCATCCCCACACATGTTTTGAACTTGTTTTCTGACTGTACTCTGTAAAACATTTGTCTTGCTCTTTCCAGGTTTCTTTCTGATCTCTCCATCTCAGTCTTTCTTTGGGCAACTCCACAACTCTTTGTCTTCTTTCTGTATCACTATACATCTGTCTGCCTGTATTTTCTCCATGGTCTTTCTTATTATTGTCAGTATAAACCTTTTACTTTTCCAGTTTTGACTTCCTCTGTCCATTTCTGTTTTTCTAACACCAGCCCCTTCTAATCAGCAAGTAAATCACTACAGCTCTCTCAAAAGTCTGTTTAAACTGTAACTCAAGGTACAGCATTATTGGGCTTTTCTCAAGTTGTAACTCAGAGGTTAAAGTCTGAAAACCTTGTAGCTGAGAGAAAAATATTTTTTTTCCAGGAACAGAGAACAGCCAACATTTTTAGTAGAGGGTATGAATTGGAACCCTCAGACACTTTGAGTGCCCAATTTATACCTTAAGATGTAAAGGTACAAAAGATGACCCACAACAGTTAATCACAATAAGAAAACTAATTTCCCTCGCTCTGGCTTCAAAGATGGTCATGTCATGCAGCAAGTGAAAAGTTCTAGGACATCATTAACTATTTTGGCATCTTGCTTAGAAAACTAAAGATGCATATGCAAGTATTAATGAATTGAAAATAATGACATTTAATGATAATGCCAGCTGTTTTTTCAATGTGCTCTGTGAGACATACATACATCTTATATACGTTAACTTATTTAATCTCTGAACA
The DNA here is from genome assembly GCA_023101885.1 of Typhlomys cinereus. Lineage (NCBI taxonomy): Eukaryota > Metazoa > Chordata > Mammalia > Rodentia > Platacanthomyidae > Typhlomys > Typhlomys cinereus. The sequence continues at coordinate 5,869,154 of JALPQD010000044.1, forward strand.
ACATTATTGTAGGGATAAGAACCAAGGTTGAGGATGTTTAATTAAATTCATGATCAGCTATCCCCAAAGAGTGGGACTAGGATTTGAACACATGCATAGTCTCATACCAAAACCTGGGCTTCTGAACTCTCTTTTTTTTTAATATATTTTTTATTATTATTTCAGCTCATACAAACTTAATAGGTCCACCAGTTCCCTCCCTCCCTCCTCCTCCCCCCGTACCCCCTGCTCCCCCTCCCCACCCTCTTCCCTCCCCATCCCCCAGTGCCTCCCGCCCCAATTCCCAGAGAGTCCTTTCTTATGCATGCCTGATTTTCCTCTGGGCCCTCCTCTCCGATGACGAACAAGGACCCAGTGGCCTTTCCCTGAACCCTTTCCCGTGTTCCCCTTAGGTATAAGAACACTGCTGTGGCTGCCAATCCTTTGCCTCCAAGAATCTTGGTGCCTTTAGCAGATGCTAGACTTTGTGAGGTCAACAGTGTGTTGGACAATGCGCAGGCATGCAAAGTCCAATTATGATTGCTTCAGCCCTAACTAGTATGGAGTATCTTACATATCATTGCTCCTCCCATCCTTTTGCTCTTACACTCTTACCGCCCTCTCTTCTGCAAATTTCCCTGAGCTTCAAGATGGGGAGAGATTAAGCTGGCCTAGTTCTAGGTGGTTGATATAGAGTCTCTGAAGTTCTGGATTGTGGTTTGTTCATTTTCTTTTGGAGTTTTGCTGCTCCTGCAATGCCCTTCACTCCATCCTGGTGGGCATTGTATGTTACCCCCTGGCCAGAGACAAAAAGCTGTTAAACTAGAGTCGTGATAAAAGCACATTCAAAGGTAGATGTAATAAAAGTGGGAAAACACAGTGAGGGAGGGGTCTATCACCCATTTGCAAAATGGTTACTTTTTATCTGCCAGACTATATGCCCTCCTCTTCTGGTGAAATCATACCTCCTCAGTAGTAAATGATCAGGAACAAAAGTCTGTGAACTTAATCAGATGTCTCATTACTTATTTGGGTCCTTGATGGAGGCCTATTTTCTCTGCTGTAACATGGTCCCTTCTCTCCTTGTTTCTTGTGTGGCCCTCCTACCCCATCCCTCCTGTTCATAATCCTTGGAATTACTGTCCCTAGGTGGGCTGGGTGGGTTTGGTACTAGGAGCCACCTATGAGGGAGTACATACGGCGCTTAATTTTCTGGGTCTGGGATACTTCACTTAATATAATTGTTTCTAATGACATCCATTTCCCGGCAAATTCCAGTAATTCATCATTTTTGATGGCTGAGTAGTACTCCATTGTATAGATGTACCACAGTTTCCTTATGAACTCATCAACTGTTGGACATTTGGGCTGATTCCATGACTTTGCTATTGTAAACAGTGCTGCTATAAACATGGTTGTGCTTGTGGTATCGAGGTGAACCTCTGCTGTATGGGGGGTTATTCCCAAAAGTGGAATAGCAGGGTCATATGGCATTTCAATCTTTAATTTCTTTAAGAATCTCCAGACGGCTCGCCAGAGTGGCTGTATAAGCCTGCATTCCCACCAGCAATGTACGAGAGTTCCCCTCTCTCCACATCCTCTCCAGCATTTGTTGTTGTTTGTATTGTGGATTTTTGCCATCCTGACCGGGGTGAGATGATATCTCAGGGAAGTTTTGATTTGCATTTCCCTGATGGCTGAGGAAGTGGAGCATTTTTGAAGATATTTGTTAGATATTTTAATTTCATCCCTGGTAAAATTGCTTTTAAGGTCCAGGGCCCATTTTTTAATTGGGCCATTGGTTTCCTTGGTGTTTAGTTTTCTATGTTCTTTGTGCACTCTGGACAGCAGAGTTCTATCAGATGTGTGGTTAGTGAAGATTTTCTCCCATTTTGTGGGTTGCCTTTTAGCTCATGTGACAATCTCCTTATCTGAACAGAAGCTCTTTAATTTCACAAGATCCCAACTGTTGAGAGTTGGTAGTAGTGACTGTGCCATTGGATGTCTGTTTAGGAACTGTTGGCCTAGCCCAATCAGCTCGAGGGAGTTCCCTATCCTTTCAACTATGGTTTTTATAGTCTCTGTCCTTAGGTTTGGTATGGTAATCCCTCCAGCAGTGTTTTTGTTGCTCAGGATTGTCTTTGCTATCCTGGGTCTTTTGTGCCTCCATATGAACTTTGAGATTGTTTGGTCAACTTCTTTGAAGAATTGCTTTGGGATTTTGAATGGTATAGCATTGAATCTGTATATTGCCTTTGGTAGGATGGTCATTTTTACGATGTTGATTCTGCCAATCCAGGAACAAGGGAGGTCTTTCCATCTTCTGTTGTCTTCTGCTATTTCTTTCTTTAGGGTTTTAAAGTTTTCATTGTAAAGGTCTTTTACCTCTTTGGTTAGGTTTATACCAAGATATTTCATTTTCTTAGGGGCTATAGTAAATGGGATTGTTTCTCTCAAGCCTTTTTCACTTCTTTCATTCTGGGCATATAGGAAGACCTAAGTCTATAATACAAATCCATAGTTATAAAGACAGCCTGGTACTGGCTCCAAAATAGACACACAGATCAATGGATAAGGATTGAAGACCCAGATATAAGCCCACAAAATTACAGCCATTTGGTCTTTGACAAAGGGGCCCAAAGAATCCAATGGAAAAAGAACAGCATCTTCAACAAATGGTGCTGGCAAAACTGGATCTCCACATGCAGAAGATTAAAGCTGGACCCATACTTGTCACCATGTACAAGACTTAATTCCAAATGGATCAAGGACCTTGATATCAGGCCAGAGTGCACAAAGAACTTAGAAAACTAAACACCAAGGAAACCAATGGCCCAATTAAAAAATGGGCCTTGGAACTTAAAAGAAACTTTACCAGGGATGAAATTAAAATGTCTAACAAATATCTTCAAAAATGCTCCACTTCCTTAGCCATCAGGGAAATGCAAATCAAAACTTCCCTGAGATATCATCTCACCCCGGTCAGGATGGCAAAAATCCACAATACAAACAACAACAAATGCTGGAGAGGATGTGGAGAGAGGGGAACTCTCCTACATTGCTGGTGGGAATGCAGGCTCATACAGCCACTCTGGCGAGCCGTCTGGAGATTCTTAACGAAATTAAAGACTGATAGCCATATGACCCTGCTATTCCACTTTTGGGAATAACCCCCCATACAGCAGAGGTTCACCTCGATAGCACAAGCACGACCATGTTCATAGCAGCACTGTTTACAATAGCAAAGTCATGGAATCAACCCAAATGTCCAACAGTTGACGAGTGGATAAGGAAACTGTAGTACATCTATACAATGGAGTACCACTCAGCCATCAAAAATGATGAATTACTGGAATTTGCCGGGAAATGGATGTCATTAGAAACAATTATATTAAGTGAAGTATCCTAAACCCAGAAAATTAAGCGCTGTATGTACTCCCTAATATGTGGCTCCTAGTACCAAACCAACCCAGCCCACCTTGAGACACTCATAGGTAAATCTATGTATTACCTACAGTAATTGCATGGATTATGAACAGGAGGGATGGGGTTGGAGGGCCACACCAGAAACAAGGAGAGAAGTGACCATGTTGTAGTAGAGAAAATAGGCCTCCATCATGGACTGCAAGTAAGTAATATGACACCTGGTTAAGTTCACACACGTTCGTTCCTGATCATTTACAACTAAGGAGGTATGATCTCACCAGAAGGGGAGGGCATATAGTCTGGCAGATAAAAAGTAACCATTTTGCAAATGGGTGATTGACCCCTCTCTCACTGACGTTTCCTACTTTTATTACATCTACCCTTGAATGTGCTTTTTTAATAAGACTCCAGTTTAACAGCTTTTTGTCTCTGGCCAGGGGGTGACATACAGTGCCCAGCAGGATGGAGTGAAGGGCATTGCAGGAGCAGCAAAACTGCAAAAGAAAATCAACAAACTACAATCCAGAACTTTAGAGACTCTATATCAACCACCTAGAACCAGGCCAGACTAATCTCTCCCCATCCTGAAGCTCAGGGACATTTGCGGAAGAGGGGGCGGTAAGAGTGTAAGAGCAAAAGGATGTGAGGAGCAATGATTTGCAAGATACTCCACACAAGTTAGGGCCGAAGCAATCATAATTGGACTTTGCATGCCCTGCGCAATGTCCAACACACTATTGACCTCACAAAGTCTAGCATCTGCTAAAGGCACCAAGATCCTTGGAGGCAAGGGATTGGCAGCCACAGCAGCATTCCTATGCTTAAGGGGAACATGGGAAAGAGTTCAGGGAAATGCCACTGGGTCCTTGTAAGTCATCGGAGAGGAGGGCCCAGAGGAGAGTCAGGCATGCACAAGAAAGGACTCTCTGGGAATTGGGGCGGGAGGCACTGGGGGATGGGGAGGGAGGAGGGTGGGGAGGGGGAGCAGGGGGTACGGGGGGAGGAGGAGGGAGGGAGGGAACTGGTGTACGTATTAAGTTTGTATGAGCTGAAATAATAATAAAAATGTATTAAATAAAATATATATATAAAAAAAAGAATAGCTGGCCATTGAACTTCAAAAAAAAAAAAAAAAAAAAAAAGAGAAAACACTGGAGGAGAACCAAGCTGGGTCTTTAAGACCTATGCCAAATCATGGCCAACCATCAATCTTACCAGAAAAAGCTATTTTCCACAGCCAGGAATTCGGGCATGTTTATCTGGAAATGTGTTTTGCTTCTTATCTGCTATACATGAGCAATTTGGTTGGTTCACTAATAAATATTTAGAACCTTAAAAAAATATTTGGAGGTTATTACTTTGAAGGAAAAACTGGATTCTTCCACAAAAGTATACCATGGTATCACTTATAAAGAGACATTGATTTGATCTAGGAAAGAATTTCCTATGCTCATATCTCTTTAGATTTAGAGGAACTAATTCTTTCAGTCCATTAGTATACCATTTATATCAACCTTTTTGAATTTGTTACGAATGCAAACTCTGTCCTTAAATCCTCAGATTTCTAATTTCCCAAATTTATAGACTTCGAAACATACATTATACAAGTTCTTTGGATATTCAAGATTTTCTCAATGTAAAGAGATGAAGGGAAGAATGCTAAAAATATTAATTTTCTTTCACATCTTCTGATCTTGATAGTTTGCTCTTAATTATGCAAAGAGGCATAATAGCTATGTATAACAAAAATTCCTCTAAAATAGAAGTACAAGGTGATATATGTGTGTGTATATAAATAACTTGTCAACGATTCTTTCCAACTCATAAAGCTCTAGCTGAAGAATATATATTTTTTAAATATTTTATTTATTTTGCATGTGTGTGTGTGTGTGTGTGTGTGTGTGTGTGTGTGTGTATCAGAGGGCACTGTGTGTCCCTGTGGAGGACCAAGGGTGACTTTGGGAATCATTCTAGATTGCTTCTACCTCCTTCTTTCTCACTCTGAGATTTCCCAGACACTGCCCACCAGTGCAGGAAGTGTAAGCCACCACTGGTTTACATGGAACCTGGAAATCAAACTCAGGACCTTCTGCTTGTGAGACAAAGAGTCCTTAACCCTTGAGCCTTCTCTTCACCCTCTGAAGTATATATTCTTAAATAAGAACTTAATTGTTTTAAAATATGAGAGTACTTAAATCTCCAAATTTAGAATTCCTATACTCAAGCTGTGCAAGTAAGAATAAATTTAATTTTTTAAAAACTTTATTTAGTGTGTGTGTGTGTGTGTGTGTGTGTGTGTGTGTGTGTGTGTATGAGAAGGCACTGTATGTCGCTGTGGAGGACAAGATGTAACTTCGGGAATCATTCTACATTGCTTCATTCTACATTGCTTCTATCTTCTTTTTACTTAGCTCTGGAATTTCCCAGGCTCTGCCCACCAGGAGTCAGAAGTACAGGTCTTTTACTGGGACTTGGGATCCAAACTCAGGACCTTCTGCTGCCAGGCAGTCCTAACCCCTGAGCCATCTCTCCAGCTCTAAATTTAAATTTTTACACTTTGTTTTTCAAAGAATGAGTGATTATCAAAATGACTAAAGTTACTACATTAATCATTTACTGATTTATACAACATAGTGACATCAAATAAAAGAACAGCATGTTTTCATATGTCTATAATTGCATTTGTTTGATATTTTTATTTATAATAAAGCAATAATGCTAACTGGGTGCAAATTTATGTGACAAATAATAGTCATCCCTTCTTTCTCCCATTTTCTCTATTTTTATTGCCAGTACGTGACCACTTTCAAGTATCTAGGAGTTTATCTCTTCTATAGAAGTTAACAAAATGCTTTCTGTAACAAAATCCATATACTCACCATTCACCTACACGAATAGTGAACATATTATTCACAATGCCTTCTCAAAAACTTGACCACCTGAGTTCAATTCCCAGAAGCCTACATGGTAGAAAGAAAGAACTGATCTCTGAGAGTTATCCTCTGACTGCCACTCCTGCACAATGGTATGTGTTGTCATATTTCTCTCTCTCTCTCTCTCTCTCTCTCTCTCTCTCTCTCTCTCTCTCTCTCTCCTTTTTTTCTGTTTCTCTTTCCTTACCACTCTCAAATAAATAAATAAATAAAATACTTAAATAAAATCTACTCTGCAATTTCAGACATGTTATGATACATGCTGACTACATGTGCTAAAAAAACTTCTCTCAATTTCCTCCCACCCCCTCCACCCACTCTTGTCTTTATCTCACTTTGATGTCTTAATCGTTTTATTTTTGTTTTACATACCACAAGGTTTGGCCATGGTTGTCCGTATGGCCATGGGCGTGGAACTTTCCACCAAAGCATGAGTAACTCGCCAGTAGCAACATCACTGAAGACAATTACTCTTCTCTCCCTGTAGCCCTGAACTGGCAAGAGCTCTCTTGGGTGGAGCTGGGACCCATGAATCCCTCCCCATTCTTGATTGACTGTTAACAGGCCCAGGCTTGTATAGGCCCTGTGCAGACAACCACACCTGCTATGATTGCATTCTCCATGTCATGCCAGAAAACAGTATTTTATCTTCCAAAGTTCAGCTCTTACATTCTTTCTGCCTTCTTCTAGGGCATACCTTTAATCCTGGTGTTTACAGAAACAATATGGATAAGACAATATATGACTTCTCCAGTCATACCTATTAAAATATATAACCATTAGCATAAAGAACCTTGGAAATACCACATCCAAAGGTTGTCCAGTGACTCATAGTTGCTGCAAGAGCTCCTGCCAACGTGAGGCATGAACTCCCCGACCCACTTTGTTAACTCTGTTCCTACATTTTTTAATTAGATTACACCTTTACTCACTGTTTCTGGAGTTCTTTAACTATTTTGACTAAAATTCTTTATCAAAAATATGCATTCAGGGGCTGAAGAGATGGCTCAAGGGTTAAGACTCTGCTTCAAAAGCAGAAGGTCCTGAATTTGGATCCCAGGTCCCACAAAAGAACACTAGCCAGAAATGCTGATAGGCTGCACTTCTGACCCTGATGGATGGAGCCTGGAAAATCCCAGAGCAAAGCGAAAAGGAGGTAGAAGCAATTCAGGATGATTCCCAAAGTCACCCTTCATCCTCCACAGGGACACATAGTGCCCCCCCCCTCTCTCACTCACACACACACAATTGAATAGTTTTTTTTTTAATTTTTAAAAATATGCATTCCAGAAATCTTCTCCAGTATCTATATGGTGAGAGTTGAAATATGAGTATGGGTAATAATGTCCAAAGAATTCATAAAGAAAGAAGAATGTGAACTACAAAACCCTAGGAACTCCATGACTTAAGGAGGTAAAAATAATCAGTTGTTTCAGTGTGTGATAAGTTCCATAATAAAGACACTCGTCAGATAATCTAGTGACTTAAAGTCAGAGTGGTCCATTTGGTGGGGAGATAGGATCATATAAGGCTTTTCTTTGATTTGGATATTGAAGGGTGTATGGGAGTGAATGAATGTAATTACGGGAAGGAAAGGAGGCAGCTATCTATTTCACGAGGAAAACAAAGGGCTTCAAAATGAGAGAACCCTCAACCATTCTTCACCTCCATACATTCAAATTATTCAGATTCAGAGCACTATTCCCTCAAAGCATTGACAACAATTTAGTCACATGAAAATCATATAGGGACTTTATAAGAAATTAATACCATGTAGTAAATTCATATAGACTAATTTAAAGTGTGATCGTGGAACATGAGCCGAAGTGAAGTGTAACGAAAAGCTTTAGAAACTGATGAAGTCAAGATTTAGGAGAAAAGCGTAGTGAGAAGATTGGGGAGGAGGCAGAGAAATTTTGTAATAAAATGACTCAGTGTTTTTAAAAATTCATTTCAAAGAAAATAAGAGCCAAGTAAGAATAAGAGGTGTGGTTGTCCACTCACTGGTTCCAAGTTACCTAGGTAGTACACACAACCACCTCAGTAGAAAAGAAATCAATATTTGATTTGGTTGATTGGATGAGATCATTAAAACAGCAACAATAGAGGCAGAGATGGCTCAGAAGATAAAAGCGCTTTGCCACAAAAGCTTCATAAACTGAGTTCAATACCTGAAACCCACAAAAAGATGGACAAAATAGTACACATCTGTAACTCCAGTGCTCCTAAGGTAAGATGGGAAGCAGAGAAAGGAGACAGGAGACAGGCTTAAAGCATGAGGGCTAGACTGGAATATGCCAAGTGGCAGAAGTAAAAGAGAACCTACCTCAACAAGATAGAATGAGAGAACACAGTCCCAAAAGCTGCCTCTTGCTGGGGCAGTAATCAATACCTCTAAGGCTGTAAAGAACAACCAGACAGAAACCTCACATAAGAGTATTAAAATTTTTTTTAAATAAGTACAAACACATTATTGACCCCCTCAAAGTCTAGCATAGACTAAAGGCACTAGATTCCTTAGAACCTAAGGATTAACAGCCACAGTAGTGTTCCTATACTTAAGGGGAACACAAGAAAGAGTTCTAGGAAATGCCACTGAGTCCTTACACCTCATCAGAGAGGAGGACCCAGAGGAAAGTTTGACATACACATTAAAGGATGCTCCAGGGATGGGGGGCGGGGGGAGGCACTGGGAGATCATTAAAACAGCAACAATAGAGGCAGAGATGGCGGGAAAAGGAAGGGGAAAAGAGGAAAGGAGCAAGGGAGTCCAGGAAGGGGTGGAGAGACGGAGGGGACCGGGGTATTTATTAAGTTTATATGAGCGGAAATAAAAAAAAAATACAAACAGACATACTCTACTTAAGGGAGCACAGAATGAGGAAGATAGGGTATAAGGGAAAATATCCAAATATTCACCTACCAAAAGCTGTAGGCAATCAAAATTCCAATACCAAGTATATAAGTTTGTGGCCAGAGAGGTCAAAAAGTCCCTCCAAATAGTATAGGGTTTTGCCATTGTTCTTGGTTGCCCTCCAGAAACTAACAGTAAGACCATCTTGCCAAGAGGTACTATAATGGTCATGATGTCAAGAGAGCAACTAACAGTTTTAATTACACTTGCTCTGTTTGCATTTCTCAGCTTTTTATCTGACACTTTCTTAGCCTCTCTTCAAAACCAATCACTCCTAAGTTACAAAATATTTGCTTTACATGTGATTAATAATGTTGAGAGTAAAAACTTCCAAGTTCTCTTAAGTTTATGGAATCCCAAGGCCACATTGCTATGATAAATTGATAAGTCTATGCATATTTTCTGTAGCTGAAAATTTTCTTTTGTGAAATCTGCTAATATGCTTTGTTTAAAAAGCTACCTACATGACACTTTGGAGTTGGCTGTATCTTTTTAGAAATATACTATTAAAACTTTCAAAGATTTCGAAGATTGTAATGTGTTACCTTTTTCTAAAAAAGCTGTGAATAATTGTATTCTTTCCCTGTAACTTCCCTAGAACAGAAATGATATTGAAAGAGTTTGTTCCTTTGAAAAGAGTATGATATCAGGCTCTCCCTTGAGATAATTAATTCTGATTTTTAAATGGAACATGAAGAATGATAACATTTCATAGAAGAACTAGACTTTCTCTTTGCAGAGATACTAACTCCTTCTATAATTCATAGTTTTCTCAGACAAATTTTCTGGACCACATATTATGCCACTAAACTACTAATGGATAAGAATTAGATTGCAGCCTATATTATACAGAAACTAGAAGATTCTAAGGGAAGTATAAGATGTATAAAGAGAAAGAAATTAGACTGTCAATTTCGCTGTGATTTTTTAAACTTTATTTATTTGTGTGTGTGTGTGTGTGTGTGTGTGTGTGTGTGTGTGTGTGTGAGTGTCAGAGGGCACTGTGTGTCCCTGTGGAGGACCAAGGACCGGGAACCATCCTGATAGCTGGTCTTTGACTATTTGGATTTTTTTTTTTTTTTTTGCAATTTATGTATACTTGAGGTGTGAGCATACATTTATTTGTTCTTTTTTATGTGTGGCATAGTTGATTTAGCGATCTGTCGAAAACATTGTTCTCATAAGTATTTCCTTTGTCGAAAGTCCACTGTTGGGCTGGCAAGATGCCTCTCGAGTTAAGACTGTCTGGAAAGCAGAAGGTCCTGACTTCTGATCCCAGATTCCCACGTAGAAAAAGCCAGGCAGGGCTGGAGTGATGGCTTAGGGGTTAAAAAGGTATAAAAGGCTTATCTGCACTTCAGGTCCTGGTCGATGGAGTCTGGGAAATCCCAGAGTGAAGCAAAAAAGAGGTAGAAAAGGAGGTAGAAGCAATCCAGGATGGTTCCTGAAGTCACCCTTGGTCCTCCACAGGGACACAGTGCTCTCTCTCTCTCTCTCTCTCTCTCTCTCTCTCACACACACACACACACACACACACACACACACATACACACACACACACACACACACACACACACACACACATATACACACAAGAAACATAAAGGTTTTTTGTTTTTGTTTTTTGTAAAAAAGAAAACACTAAGCAGAAAAGACAACAGCCTGCACTTCAGGCCCTGGTGGGCGGAGCCTAGGAAATCCCAGAGCAAAGCAAAAAAGAGGTAGAAGCAATCCAGGATGATTCCGGAAGTTACCCTTGGTCCTCCACAGGGACACACAGTGCTCTCTGATACGCACACACACATGAAAATTTTTTTTAAAAAGTGTACTGTCCGGGCTGGAGAGGTGGCTCAGGGGTTAAGTCTCCGCCTTGCAGGCGGAAGGTCCTGAGTTCGGATCCCAGATCCCATGCATAGACGCCAGGCGGAAGTGGGGGCGGCCTGCGCTTCTGTTCCTGGTAGGGGGAGCCTGCAAATCCCGGGGCAGAAGGAGGTGGAGGCGTCCATGGTGGTTCACGAATTCGTCCGTGGTTCTACACATACACAGACACACACACACAGACACACGTGCGTGCGCACATACACACGCATATGCACACAGTTGAATAAATAATAATAATAATAAAAAATGTGTACTGCCCATAAGTAATTTATTCCTGAGTTATCTCTTATGACAATAATGCATTGTCTTGATACTGAAGCTTTGTACTAGATATTGAAATCAAAATTAATAAGATCTAACACTCTCTAGGTGTTACTATTCAGTGATATTAGTTTTGGTTTTAACTTGTACTATCCAGAATAAAAAGGAAACAAAGTATAACCAGATTGTAAAAGGTAAAGAAAAACTTTCTTTTTCTTCCTTGAAAAACATTTTTCTATGTAGAAAATCTGGTAGTATCTGGAAAGAAGCTATCAGACTCTGTAAAAGACTTTAACAAAGGCAGAAGATTCAAATCAATATGAATGTGAAAATAGATTATATTCAAGCAAAGAATAACTACATAATATTTTTGCACTAGTAAAACATGCAAAATAAGAAAAACATGACCAAAGAAATCTTGTTCTGCAAAACAAAACATTGCTGAGACAAGTTTGAAAGATATTAATCAATCAATACAAAATAAATACATTTTTTATGGATTGAAGACTCACTTTTATAAAACTACTTAACCCCAGAGCCCTTTGATATTTTCATAAAAGAAATAAATACTATTTATTAAGTATCCACATGTATTACTTCCCACGTTGTTCTGAAGAAGCCTCAACAAGTTTTCTGATCTCAAATCTACTTCAAACTACAACAACCAAACTATGTAGCAGTGAAGTAGATAAATTAAATAGATGAATAAACTAAAAATAAGCCTGCACATGTTGAGTAACAAATCTTTTTCAAAATGTGAGATGAAAGAAGGTAAAAAAATTGAAAAAATTTTTTCCATAATTATAGCAATACATTTGCAAAAACAAAAGCCAGAATTTACTCTATAGCTTAATATATTAAACTCAAAAAATGTCATACACCTAAATGCAACATGTACAATTTTAGATGAATGGGTTGGGGATGTAGCTCCATGATACAGAGTTTGCCTAACATGCGCAATTCGTTAGGTTCAAAATGTTGCTATTTAGAAGAAAAAATAGGATTAACTTTTCTATTACTTTAGTTTAGGCAAAAGATTCTAGATAGTATACCCAAAACACAGTTCCTAATATGAATATTAGTCAATTGAGATTAAAATCCTCTGAATTAAAATCCTTAGCTTGGCTAAAGACACAATGAATGATAAATAGAAGTAGACAAATCATTGCCTTGCAGAATATATTTACAGACTGCATATATAATAAAGGACTTGCATAATGGCTATAAAAAGAATCCCAAAATTCAATAATAACAAGTCTGTCACTCAATTTTTTAGAATAGTCAAAATATTTTAACTAACACTTCACACTAGAAATTGGGATAACAAATAAATATGTTCCTAAAGTTGACAAGAGTGGTACTAAGTGTTGCCAAATATGTTGACTGACTAGAAATCTCATACACTGCTATTAGGAAGTTAAAAGAATGCAACCTATTTGGAAAGCATTTTGGCAGTTTCTTTATGACTTAAACACACACCTAGCATCTGTCCCAGTCATTTAACTCTTGGGTATCTTTGTGTGTGTGTGTGTGTGTGTGTGTGTGTGTGTGTGTGTGTGTGTGTGTAAATATGTGTGTACAAGCATGTGCCAAGTGAGAGGTATTGTACAAGAGGACATTTTAGTGTATGTGCCTGTGGTGGCTTGAGGATAAGGTTGGAAATCATCTGGGATTGTTCTGTCTCCTTATTGCTTTGGTTAGGTATTTCCCAGGCTCTGTCTTCCAGCATCAGGATTAAAAGCCACCGTCATATCCACCCAACATTTTTATGTGGAATTTGGGGTTGCAAATTCAAGTCCTTTGGCTTTCAAGGCAAAGGCTTTAATCCCTGACCTATCTCCCAGCCCTTTGATATTTTTATAAAAGAAATAAATACATATGTATTAAACACACGAGTGTTTAAATAAACATCCTCTTTTTTCTTGAGCTCTCTCTCTCTCTTTCTCTCTTTCTCTCTTTCTCTCTCTCTCTCTCTCTCTCTCTCTCTCTCTCTCTCTCTCTCTCTGTCCTCACCTCTCCTGAATCTCAAATGTTCAGTGATAGATGAATGCAATTTAACTAGTACTGTGAAAATATGGACTGGGCATGTAGCATCATGGTACACTGATCTCCTAGTATCTGTGAGATCCTTGGTTTTGTTGTCAGCATTGAAAAAAAAACAAAGCAGTGGGCTGCAGAGATTGTTTTGGGGTTAAGACTCTGCCTCCCAAGCAGAAGGTCCTGAGTTCTGATCCCAGATCCAAATAAAAATGCCAGGTTGAAAGGGCAGTAGCTGCACTTCTGGCCCTGGTGCATGGAGTCTGGAAAATCCCAGAGCAAAACAAAAAGGAGGTGATCTTGTGAAATTAAAGAGCTTCTGTTCAGATAAAGAGATTGTAACTCGAGCACACAGGCAACCCACAGAATGGGAGAAAATCTTCACTAACCACATATCTGATAGAGATCAATTATCCAGAGTGCACAAAGAACTTAGAAAACTAAACACCAAGGAAACAAATGGCCCAATTAAAAAATGGGCCTTTGACTCTAACAGCTTTTTGTCTCTGGCCAGGGGGTAACATACAATGCCCACCAGGATGGAGTGAAGGGCATTGCAGGAGCAGCAAAACTGCAAAAGAAAATCAACAAACCACAATCCAGAACTTCAGAGACTCTATATCAACCACCTAGAACTAGGCCAGCTTAGTCTCTCCCCATCTTGAAGCTCAGGGAAATTTGCGGAAGAGGGGGCGGTAAGAGTGTAAGAGCATAAGGATGGGAGGAGCAATGATATGTAAGATACTCTATACTAGTTAGGGCTGAAGCAATCATAATTGGACTTTGCATGCCCTGCGCATTGTCCAACACACTGTTGACCTCACAAAGTCTAACATCTGCTAAAGGCACCAAGATCCTTGGAGGCATAGAATTGGCAGCCACAGCAGTGTTCCTATACCTAAGGGGAACACGGGAAAGGGTTCGGCAAAGGCCACTGGGTCCTTGTACGTCATCGGAGAGGAAGGCCCAGAGGAAAATCAGTCATGCACAAGAAAGGACTCTCTGGGAATTGGGGTGGGAGGCACTGGGGGATGGGGAGGGAGAGGGGTGGGGAGGGGGAGCAGGGGGTACGGGGGGAGGAGGAGGGAGGGAGGGAACTGGTGTACCTAATAAGTTTGTATGAGCTGAAATAAAAAAAAATAAAGTTATAATTAAAAAAAAAATGGGCCTTGGAACTTAAAAGAAACTTTACCAAGGACAAAATTAAAATGTCTAACAAATTTCTTAAAAAATGCTCCACATCCTTAGCCATCAGGGAAATGCAAATCAAAACTTCCCTGAGATATCATCTCACCCCGGTCAGGATGGCAAAAATTCACAATACAAACAACAACAAATGCTGGAGAGGATGTGGAGAGAGGGGAACTCTCCTACATTGCTGGTGGGAATGCAGGTTCATACAGCCACTCTGGCGAGCAATCTGGCGATTCTTAAAGAAGTTAAAGACTGAAATGCCATATGACCCTGCTATACCACTTTTGGGACTAATCCCCTATACAGCAAAAATTCACCTCCATAGCACAAGCATGACCATGTTCATAACAGCACTGTTTACAATACCAAAGTCATGGAATCAACACAAATGTCCAACAGTTGACGAATGGATAAGGAAAATGTGGTATATATATACAATGGAATACTACTCAGCCATCACAAATGATGATTTAATGTAATTTGCTGGGAAACGGATGGAATTAGAAATTATATTGAGTGAAGTATCCCAGACACGGAAAATTAAGCACCGTATGTACTCCCTAATAGGTGGATCCTACTACCAAACTCACTTAGAGGCACTCAAAGACAAATCTCTGTAATACCTACAGTAATTGTAAAGATTATAAACAGAAGGGATGGGGAAGGAGGGCCCCACCAGAAGCAGAGGGGACCAAGTTACAGCAGAGAAAATAGGCCACCATTAAGGACTGCAAGTAAGTAATGAGACATCTGATTAAGTTCACACACTTTCTTTCCTGATCATTTCCAACTGATGGGGTACGATCTTACTAGAAGGGGAGGGCATATAGGCTGCCAGATAGAAGGCAACCATTTTGCAATGGTTGATTGACCCCTCTCTCACTGTGGTCTCCTACTTCTATTCCATGTACCTTTGGATAGAGTCTTATAACAAGACTCTAATTTAACAGGTTTTTAATCTCTGGCCAGGGGGTGATTTCCAATACCCATCAGGATGGAACCAAGGGCATTGCAAGAACAGCAAAACTGAAAAAAAAAATCATCAACAAGCCATAATTCAGAACATCAGAGACTCTATAACAACCATCTGGAATCAGGCTTGCCTAATCTCTCCCCATCCTGAAGCTCAGGGAAATTTGTGGAAGAGGGGGCGGTAAGATTGTAAGAGCACAAGGATGGGAGGAGTCATGATATGCAAGATACTTCACACAAGTTAGGGCCGAAGCAATTACAACAGGACTCTGCATGATCTGCGCATTGACCAACATATCGTTGACCCCTCAGATTCTAGCATGGGCTAAAGGCACTAGGATTCTTAGAAGCAAGGGATTAACAGTCACAATAGTGTTCCTATACTTAAGGGGAACACAAGAAAGAGTTCTAGGAAATGCCACTGAGTCCTTACACATCATCAGAGAGGAGGACCCAGAGGAAAGTTTGATATACTCATTAAAGGATGCTTCAGAGATGCAGGGAGGGGGCACTGGGAGAAAGGGAGGGGGGGGGAAAGGAAGAGACAAAGCGGGGAGGGAACAGGGAGGTCCAGGGAGGGGTGGAGGGATGGAGGGACAGGGTTCCTATTATGTTTGTATGAGCAGAAACAAATGAAAAAAAAAAGGAGGTAAAAGCAATCTAGAATGATTCCCAAAGTCACCCTTGGTCCTTCACAGGGACACACAGTGCCCTCTGATACACAGCACCCCGACACACACAAAATAAAACATAAATAAATAAAGTTTATAAAAGCAGTATTCCTATACAATGGACTAGTGCTGAGTACTAAAAGTGCAAGAACATAGATAAATCTCAAAATAATCATGCTCAGTGAAATAAGTCACTATACTACGATTCCATTTACAGTAAACTGTATTAAATAGAAATTCTATTTGTAAGAAATGAACCAGTCTTATGTTATGGGTAACACTAGGGTTGGATGGGGCTGAAGAGGTGGCTCAGGGGTTAAGCCTCTGCCTTGCAGGTGGAAGGTCCTGAGTTCGGATCCTAGACCCCATGTATAGACGCCAGCGGAACCGGGGGCAGCCTGTGTTTCCGGTCCTGGTAGAGCGGAACCTGTGAATCCTGGGGCAGAGTAAACAAGGAGGAGGTGGAGGTGTCCATGGTGGTTTCCGAAATCGTCCGTGGTTCTACACACACATACATACACACACGCATACACGCACAATTGAATAAATAATAAATAAAAAAAATTTTTTAAAAAGACTAGGGGGGCTGGAGAGGTGGCTCAGGGGTTAAGCCTCCGCCTTGCAGGCGGAAGGTCCTGAGTTCGGATCCCAGATCCCCCTTATAGACGCCAGGCGGAAGTGGGGGCGGCCTGCGCTTCTGGTCCTGGTAGGGCGAAGCCTGTGAATCCCGGGGCAGAAGGAGGTGGAGGCGTCCATGGTGGTTCGCAAATTCGTCCGTGGTGCTACACATACACAGACACACACACGCGCGCGCGCGCACATACACACGCATATGCGCACAGTTGAATAAATAATAATAATAATAATAAATTTTTTTTAAAAACTAGGGTAGGAAGGTTGCAAAGAAGCTATTGGATGACAGAGACAGTCATTAAAATATGTGAAATTTGACCTAATTATGTTCTTTAATATATGTAACACATTGTCTGTAAATTATCCTTCAATAAGGAGCTCAAGAATGTGTACACAAATGTGGGGGGACATCATGAAAGTAAAAAGTGAATCATGAAGTGGGGAAGAGATTTTTAAGGGGAAAAGACAGGTTAATGGGGTATATATGACACAAAAGCAGAAGGGAAAGCTATTTGGGGAAAGGAAAGGAATTAGCCAGACTGGAGGATAGTGAAGAAAAGTAGGAGAGAGAAATGAGTCGTAAAGTATAATGTCATATATGTATGAAAAATACATAATGAAACCTATCACTTTTTATATGTTAAAGAAGAAAAATTTGACAAAGCTAAAAATGTATATGAAATGAAACATATCATTGAGAAATAATAGTAGCAGTAAACATTTAATCAGGTACTTATTATGTGGCAGATACCATACTAAGAACTTTTTGCGCACTGATTAACTCCTCTGTCAAAATCAACTGTAGAAGTTGCATTAATACATAATCGTGGGCTCAGAAATTGCTCAGAGGTTAAAACCTTTGCCTCAAAAATCAAAAGGATATGAGTTAAGATTCCAGATCCCATGTAAAAAACACAAGGCAGAAATGGCAGCAGCCTGCAAGTCTGACCCTGGACAGCAAGCAGAGCCTGGTAAATTCTAGAGCAAAGCAAAAAGGAGGCGAAACCTTCTAGGATGATTCCCAGTGTCACCTTTGGGTCTCTAAACACATCCACACCTACACAATAAAAAAAAAAAAAGACAATGCATAACCCCAGATATTTAAAGTAGACATCAGTTACTTTGGCAATGCCAAAAAGGCTGGATTAAATCATAACATACACTTCATCTCATATTAATAGCTAATACATTTTAAGTACTTTAAAATATTTTATTTATTTGAGTGGAAGAGTAAGGGAAGGAGAGAAAGATAGATAAAAGGTAGATAGATAGATGATAGATATAGACAGACAGACAGACAGACAGACAGACAGACAGACAGACAGACAGATAGATAGATAGATAGATAGATAGATAGATAGAAAGATAGATAGATAATAGAACACAAGTATACCACGGGTGGATGGAGGTCAAAGGACAACAACTTTCAGAAATCAGTTCTCTCCTCCCACCATAGATGCTTTTGGGGATTGAATGATGGAATGGTCACCAAGTCTGTGAACAGGAACCTAACCATTGAACTATCTCTCTGACCCATGTATCAGAGTTAATAATTTGACCTGATCTTTCATATGATCCTAATCAATACTATGATGTTGGTGGGGTTTTACAGATGAAGAAACCCAGGGACAGTGGAGCTAGGCAATGTGCTCAGAAATTATGCACCAGATAGTAGAGGAACAAACTTGAACCAAGAATCTTCATTTTCAGATACATCCTAATGGGAGAAAGTCTAAGAACTACTTCTCTGCTTTGAAGCTGAACCTGTGGTACAAGCAGACAGATCAGCTTCTTGTACCTTCCTGATGTTGAATACAGTCATTTGCTACCTGCATCCCTCTCTGCCTCAGCCTATCTAATTGGATATTTCGCGACCATCAACAACCTGTGTTACATACAGTGCATATTGACATGCTTAGATATTTACTGACGACCTCTTTGCTCTTCCTCACTGGACCACACCAAGTTGTACAGATGTCCCTGACTACAAATGTCTGGGTCTTTTCCAGTCTTATGGAGTTTGTTCTCACAGACTTTTTAGTGGAGGCCTCTGAGAAAGTATATGTGAAACAGGACAAAGGCTAGTTCACAAACCACTTTAATCACATTGTAATGGAGTTACTTCCTTACAGGCACAGGTGTCAACTTGACAGTTGAGGGTTTGAGCTCTGGGCACATTTGTGGAGAGTTAGTGGTTTAGTTAGGCCCAGAGCAAACCTGCCAGAGATTGTCTAGCTGATTGGGAAGGCCTAGCCCATAGTGGGTGGGATTAGGCCCTGGAATAAAATACAGACAGCTGGTTGAGAGAGTGGGCTTCCTTTTGTACACTTGACCAGACATGCTGGTCTGGTAAGTAAGGATCGTCCATCTCTCAGCTGTTAGATAGAAAAGGTGTGGCCAGTTCTCTTGGCCCTGGTGCTGTTGCGTGCTCTCCCATCAA
The DNA here is from genome assembly GCA_023101885.1 of Typhlomys cinereus. Taxonomy (NCBI): domain Eukaryota; kingdom Metazoa; phylum Chordata; class Mammalia; order Rodentia; family Platacanthomyidae; genus Typhlomys; species Typhlomys cinereus. Next base: position 5,888,495 of record JALPQD010000044.1, read on the forward strand.
GCTGGACTGAGAACTGTAACCAGACAATCATAAAAGAAAATAAACCCCTTGTTCCCTTAATCTGTCTCATGGTCATTTATCAGCAACGCTGGCGGCAAACTGCAACATCCTTAATGTCTGCTGATATAAGAAGTTCTTTACACAATTGAAGGCTGTGATTATGAAATGAAGCAGTTTCATAGGCGTACTCCCTGCTGAAACACCAAGGATCCAGATTATGCTTGTTTCTTTCAAGAGCCCATCTAGATAATCTTGGAACAGCAGCAAAAACATGCATATCTCTTTCCCTTGACCCTGTTCCTAGGCTTGAGCTGCTGTTCTCTCTAGTGGTACCTGGAGCATCAGCATGTCACTGATCCATCAAAAGCTACAGATGTGTCTCTTCCTTTGTTTATGCACTACTGTCTTGAATTGTTCTTACCTGAGAGTTACAACTAAACTGGTTTGCATTTGATTGTCTCTTATACCTTTGACTCCTGACTATGTTGCTGCCCTCACTTAACATTTGACTTCCATTCCACTCCGTTTATTACTGCATTTTCAATGTGTTATTTAACATTTTATAAATATCCATATGTAAGAATCGTTCCTGAGAAGATAGAGTGATATCATTTTGTAAACTACTACGCTTTTCACCTTCTTCATTCAATTACATCGCCATCACTAGTACTTTACTATTGTTTCCCTCTGGTTTATAACAGGAGAGTTATAAACTCTCCTGTTCCTGGATTATTTGCCTCTGCCCAAGCGATTCTCAAACTTCAGTGCAACTCCAATCTTCTGGAAGACATAGTAAAACTCAGATTGTTGGATCTCATTAGAGTTTCTGATCCAATGGGTCTGGGTTGGCACTCAAGAACTTTTATTTTTAGTACCTGGGATGTAGCTCAGTTGGTCAATTGTTTGTTTAATCCACATGAAGTCCTGGACTCAATCCTTAGCACCTAATGAACTGGATATGGTGGCACATGTCTGTAATCCCAGCACTCAGAGGCAGAAAGATCGGGAATTCAAGATCATCCTCACACATAGCAACTTCAGTGCCAGCTATACTACATGAGACCTAGTTTCAAAAAATGTCACTAAGTTAAAAATAATTCTAGCAAATTTTTTTGCAATGCTCATGCTACTAGTCTGAGCACCACAGTTTAAGAATCAGTGTTCAAGTTCAAGTAAAACACTGTCCATGTTCAGCACCTATTTCTAAATGGCTTGTTTTCTAGGTCTTTTCTTATGAATTGCTTTGATGTGCAAAGCTGGCTGGGATGGCTAAGAATCCTCACTTGGCCGTAGGGTAAATCCTCTGGATGTTCCATAAACACTCAGAAGCAAGTATATGAATTAGTACCCTTGATTTGGGCCTCCCACAAGTTAGAAACTAAGTTTTTTGCTTAGAGATATAAGCTAAAAATCAAAATAGAAGGCTTATGCTTTAAAGATTTTAAACATATTTCCAATGTATGGCTCACCATCTAAATGAAACTAGTTCAGCTTTCTAGACATAAAAAGAGGGAAAATTTCAAAAAGCAAAAGGTGATCTACTTTATTTATTCATTTATTTTAAGTGTGTGTGTGTGTGTGTATGTATACATGTGTGTGGGGGCTTGTGTACAAGAGAGCACTTAAATGTATGCACCTATAGAGACCTAAAGGTGACATTGGGAATCATCATGGACTGCTGTTCCTCTTATTGCTTTACTCTGAGGTTTCCCAGGCTTCACATTCCAGGGCTAGAATTACAGGCCTCAGTCATATCTGCCTGGAATTTTTTAGGTGGGATCCTTGACTAGGCAAAGGCTTTACCCTTGAGACATCTCCCTAGCACTAATGATCTCTTTTTGAATAATTAAAATGAAAGTGACCTCTCATATGTATACAGGTTGTCATTTTAAAAATAGGCATATTTGCAGGGAAATGCAACTCAAAACTGCTCTGAGATATCATTTCACCCCAGTAAGGATGGTGAAAATCCACAATAAAAACACCACCGAATGCTGGAGAGGATGTGGAGAGAAGGGAACTCTCACATATTGCTGGTGAGAATGCAGGCTCATACAACCACTCTGGAAATCAGTATGGCAATTTCTAAAGACATTGAAGACTGAAGTACCATATGACCCTGCTATACCACCGCCGAAATAGTCCCCCATAATGCAGAAATTCACTACAGTAACAGGATCACAACCATGTTCATGACTTTCAGAGTATGATCATTACCATTATTAATACTATGAAACAAGAAATCCAAGAGGAGTTAAACAACCGCATGAACCATTTTGAACAGGAACACAACAGGCACTTGGAGGAGTTGAGAAAAACAGTTCAAGAAACAAAAATAGGCATAGAGAAGTTAAAACAGTCTCAGACAGAGTTTAAAATTGAACTAAAAGACAAGTTATCTTCAACCCAAAACTCAACAGAGAGAGAGTCTTAGCAGAACTAACAAAGCAGAAAATAGAATTTCAGATCTTGAAGACAAAGTGGGAGAATTAACCAGCTCAATGGAAGAGATTGTTAAAGCCAAAAAGATACTTGAAAGGAACATTCAAGAGATATGGAACACACCCTTCCGCACTTGCTCCTCCAGCCGGAGCGCTCGTGCGCGCGGTCCAGCCCGGCCTCATCCTGCGACCTAGGTAAGCTTCGCCCGCGTTGCCCACCAGAACGCCAGGTCAGCCCAAGGGACCCAGCTCCTACCCCACCATCCAGCCGGGAGCTCCCACAGGGCCGAGGGACGAGGAGGACCTCCCCCTGCACCCGGGCCCTGCCCCAGCTCCCCTCAGGTTAAATAGCTCCACGCCGACGTCCCCATCCTCCCTTCGCCACCCCGCTCCTCCGGCCAGGACGCGGCGGGCGGTCCAGGCAGGCCTCATCCGCGACCTAGGTAAGCTCATCTCTGCCCACCCCCAAAACCCCAGGCCAAATAATTCAGTTTAGTGAAATTGAAAGATCTTAAGAGTTAAAACGACAATGCCAAAGTCAAAGTGCAAATCCATGAGAAGCAACACTCAAGTAAACAAATTTCCCACTGAAGGAATTAATCCCATAATGTTAGACTCAACAAGAACAAACCCACGGAAAATGGCCAAGAAAGCCTCATCCAGGATAACGACTTTCAAAATATGATCATTACCATGTTCAATACTATGAAAGAGGAAATCCGGGAGGAATTACATAATCGAATCAATCGCTTTGAAGAGGAACACAACAGACACTTGGAGGAGTTGAGAAAAACAGTGCAAGAAACAAAAACTGGCATAGAGCAGTTAAAATAAACTCAAGCAGAGTTTAAAACTGAGCTACAAGACAAGTTATCTTCAACCCAGAACTCTACAGAGAGTCTTATCAACAGAACTAAGGAAGCTGAAAACAGAATTTCAGACCTTGAAGATAAAGTGGGAGTACTAACCAGCTCAATGGAAGAGGTTGTTAAAGCCAAAAAGATACTTGAGAGAAATATCCAAGAGGTATGGGACACCCTGAAGAAGCCTAACGTGCGTATTCATGGAATACCAGAGCAAGAATCTCAGAATACCACCCCTGAGGAAATTTTTCAAACAATCATCAAGAAAAATTTTCCTCATCTAAAAAAAGAGAGGCCCATCCATATACAAGAGGCATTGCGCACCCCAAACAGATACGACCAAAACAGAAGCACACCACGGCAAATAATAGTTAAAAGACTCTGCATTCAAGATAAAGAACTGGTGCTGAGAGCTTCAAGGGAGAAAAAACAAGTCACTTTTAAAGGTAAACCTATTAAAATAACAAATGACTTTTCAGTCAAAACAGTAAAAGCAAGAAGAGCTTGGAGAGACATACTTCAAGTATTGAATGAGCAAAAATGTCAACCCAGGCTGATTTGCCCTGCAAAACTATCCATCATGATCGAGGGAGAAAGAAAAATCTTCCAGCACAAAGACAACTTGAAGGGATACATGTCCATCAAACCCGGCCTTCAAAAAATGCTAAAAATGATACCCAAGCGTGAAGAAAAAAACAGGCATATCCAGGAGAGCAGAAGGCAAGTATTACACCATTAAAAGCGAAGCAATATACTTATAAAAACTACTAAACATAATAAATGTCTGGAATTAAAAATAGTTTCTCCATTATACCACTAAATGTTAATGGAATTAATTCACCGATCAAGAGACACAGATTACAAACTTGGATCAAAAATCACAATCCATCAATCTGCTGCCTGCAGGAAACCCATCTCACCACAAAAGATAGGCACGCTCTCAAAATAAAAGGCTGGTCAACAATTCTACAAGCAAATGGAAACAGAAAACAGGCAGGGGTAGCCAGTATGCTATCAGACAAAGGACTTCAAACCAAAGAAAATTATAAGAGACACAGATGGATACTACATTTTAGTCACAGGTACAATTCACCAGGAAGGCTTCACAATACTGAACATATATGCAACCAATACGGGCCCCTCCACATTTATTAAGAAAACCCTACAGCATCTAAAGCAAGAAATCAACCCCCAAATGATAATTCTTGGGGACTTCAACACCGCCCTCTCAACATGGGATAGATCAACAGGTCAAAAGCTTAACAGAGACGCTTTGGAACTTAATCAAACCCTTAAAGAAATGGACCTTACAGATCTCTATTGAACTTTTCATCCACACACCAAAGAATACGCATTTTTCTCAGCAGCACACGGAACTTTTTCCAAAATAGATCACATACTGGGCCACAAAACGAATGTACACATATACAAAAATTTGAAATTCTAACCTGTGCCCTATCAGACCACCATGGCCTAAAGCTGGACATCCACAACACATCATCAAACAAGAGAAAATACACTAACTCCTGGAAACTTAACAATATGATGCTGAATGAGAACTGGATTCAGGAAGAAATTAAAAATGAAATTCAAGATTTCCTGAAAGTGAATGATAATGAAAATACAACTTACCAAAATCTCTAGGACACAATGAAAGCTGTTCTTAAGAGGTAAGTTCATAGCTCTTAATGCCTACATCAAAAAAATGGAAACATCAGAAATAAACAACCTAACAATGCAGCATAAAGCTTTAGAGAAACTAGAGCAATCTGATCCCAAAAGTACTAGAAGAGAGGAGATTAGCAAAATAAAGGGAGAAATATCTGAAATCGAGATTAAGAAAATGATAGAAAAAATCATCCAGTCAAAAAGCTGGTTCTTTGAAAAAATCAATAAGATTGATACACCCCTAGCTAAATTAACCAAAAGCAGCAGAGAGAAAACCCAAATTAACAAAATTAGAAATGAACATGGAGTTATCACTACTGATACCCAAGAATTTCAGAGAATTATGACATCATATTTCAAAAACTTATACTCTGTGAAGTTTGACAACACAAAAGAGATGGATGAATTTCTAAGTAAACACAACTTACCTAAATTGAATCAGGAAGTTGTGAATTATTTAAATAGTCCTATAACATATAAGGAAATTGAGGAAGTAATCTTGAATCTTCCCACCAAAAAATGTCCTGGACCATTCAGCACAGAGTTCTACCAAACATTTAAGTAGTTAATAATACCAATACTCCTTAAACTGTTCCATCAAATAGCAGAGGAAGGAACACTACCAAATTCCTTCTATAAAGCCAAAATTGTTTTAATCCCAAAACCTAATAAAGACTCACTTAAAAAAGAAAATTATAAGTCGATCTCTCTGATGAACACAGACGCAAAGATAATCAACAAAGTTTTAGCAAATAGGATTCAAAAACATATTAAAAAGATTATTCACGGGGACCAAGTAGGCTTCATCCCCTGCACACAAGGGTGGTTCAACATACGCAAATCAATAAATGTAATTCATCATGTAAACCAGTCCAAAGTCCAAGACCACATGATAATCTCGATAGATGCAGAAAAAGCTTTTGACAAGATCCAACAGCCTTTTATGATCAAAATGCAAGAGACAGTAGGAATGGAAGGAACCTTTATAAATATAATAAAAGCTGTATACAACAAGCCCGCAGCAAGGATCATGCTCAATGGGGAACAATTGGAAGCATTCCCACTTCAATCAGGAACTAGACAAGGCTGTCCACTCTCACCACTTCTATTCAATATTGTACTTGAAGTCTTAGCTGAAGCCATAAGACAAGAAAGGGACATAAGATGGATTCAAATATCAGCAAGGAAGAAGTCAAGCTATCCCTATTTGCAGATGACATGATTTTATACCTGAGTGACCCCAAAAACTCCACCAGGAAGCTCCTGGAACTAATTGAGAAGTTCAGCAGGGTGGCAGGATACAACATAAATGTGCAAAAATCAGAGGCCTTCCTATATGCCCAGGATGAAAGAAGTGAAAAAGCATTGAGAGAAACAATCCCATTTACTATAGCCCCTAAAAAAATGAAGTACCTTGGTATAAATCTAACCAAGGAGGTAAAAGACCTTTACAATGAAAACTTTAAAACCCTCAAGAAAGAAATTGCAGAACACACCAGAAGGTGGAAAGACCTCCCATGTTCCTGGACTGGTAGAATCAACATCGTAAAAATGACCATCCTACCAAAGGCAATATGCAAATTCAATGCTATACCAATTAAAATCCCAAAGCAATTCCTTAAAGAAGTTGACCAAACAATCTCAAAATTCATATGGAGGCACGAAAGACCCAGGACAGCAAAGACAATCCTGACTAACAAAAACACTGCTGGAGGTATCAGCATACCGAACCTTAGTCTATATTACAAATCCATAGTCATAAAAACAGCCTGGTACTGGCTCCAAAATAGCCACACAGATCAATGGATAAGGAATGAAGACCCAGATATAAGCCCACAAAATTACAGCCATTTGGTCTTTGACAAAGGGGCCCAAAGAATCCAATGGAAAAAGAACAGCATCTTCAACAAATGGTGCTGGCAAAAATGGATCTCCACATGCAGAAGATTAAAGCTGGACCCATACTTGTCACCATGTACAAGACTTAATTCCAAATGGATCAAGGACTTTGATATCAGGCCAGAGACTATAAAAACCACAGTTGAAAGGATAGGGAACTCCCTCGAGCTGATTGGGCTAGGCCAACATTTCCTAAACAGACATCCAATGGCACAGTCACTGCTACCACTCTTAACAGTTGGGATCTTGTAAATTAAAGAGCTTCTGTTCAGATAAAGAGATTGTAACACGAGCTCAAAGGCAACCCACAGAATGGGAGAAAATCTTCACTAACCACACATCTGATAGAACTCTGCTGTTCAGAGTGCACAAAGAACATAGAAAACTAAACATCAAGGAAACCAATGGCCCAATTAAAAAATGGGCCCTGGACCTTAAAAGAAATTTTACCAGGGATGAAATTAAAATGTCTAACAAATATCTTAAAAAATGCTCCTCTTCTTTAGCCATCAGGGAAATGCAAATCAAAACTTCCCTGAGATATCATCTCACCCCGGTCAGGATGGCAAAAATCCACAATACAAACAAAAACAAATGCTGGAGAGGCTGTGGAGAGAGTGGAACTCTCCTACATTGTTGGTCGAAGTGCAGGCTCATACAGTCACTCTGGCGAGCCGTCTGGAGATTCTTAAACAAATTAAAGATTGAAATGCCATATGACCTTGCGATTCCACTCTTGGGTATAACCCCCCATAGAGCAGAGGTTCACCTCGATAGCACAAGCACAACCATGTTCATAGCAGCACTGTTTACAATAGCAAAGACATGGAATCAACCCAAATGCCCAACAGTTGACGAGTGGATAAGGAAACTGTGGTACAACTATACAATGGAGTACTACTCAGCCATCAAAAATGATGAATTATTGGAATTTGTTGGGAAATGGATATCATTAGAAACAATTATATTAAGTGAAGTATCCCAGACCCAGAAAACTAAGTGCCGTATGTACTCTCTAATAGGTGTCTCCTAATACCAAACCCACCCAGCCCATCTTGAGACACTCATAGGTAAATCTATGTATTACCTACAGTAATTGCAAGGATTATGAACAGGAGGGATGGGGTTGGAGGGCCACACCAGAAACAAGGAAAGAAGTGACCAGGTTACAGTAGAGAAAATAGGCCTCCATCAAGGACTGCAAGAAAGTAATGTGACACCTAGTTAAGTTCACAGACATTTGTTCCTGATCATTTACAACTAAGGGGGTGTGAACTCACCAGAAGAGGAGGGCATATAGTCCGGCAGATTAAAAAGTAACCATTTTGCAAATGGGTGATTGACCCCTCTCATTTTCAAATGCCGTATGATCCTGCGATTCCACTTTTGGGTATATGTATTTCATCTACCCTTGAATGTGCTCTTATAATAAGACTCCAGTTTAACAGCTTTCTGTCTGTGGCCAGGGGATGACATACAGTGCCCATCACGATGGAGTGAAGGGTATTGCAGGTGCAACAAAACTGCAAAAGAAAATCAACAAACCACTACCCAGAACTTCAGAGACTCTATATCACCCACCTAGAACTAGGCCAGACTAATCTCTCCCCATCCTGAAGCTCAGGGACATTTGTGGAAGAGAGGGCGGTAAGACTGTAAGAACAAAAGGATGGGAGGAGCAATGATTTGCAAGATAGTCCACACAAGTTAGGACCGAAGCAATCATAATTGGACTTTGCATGCCCTGCGCAATGTCCAACACACTATTGACCTCACAAAGTCTAGCATCTGCTAAAGGCACCAAGATCCTTGGAGGCAAGGGATTGGCAGCCACAGCATCATTCCTATGCTTAAGGGGAACACGGGAAAGAGTTCAGGGAAATGCCACTGGGTCCATGTACGTCATCAGAGAGGAGGGCCCAGAGGAGAGTCAGGCATGCACACGATAGGACTCTGGGAATTGGGGCGGGAGGCACGGGGGGACGGGGCGGGAGGAGTGAGGGGAGGAGGAGCAGGGGTTCCAGGGGAGGGAGGAGGAGGGGAGGGAGGGAGGAAACTGGTGTACCTATTAAGTTTGTATGAGCTGAAATAATAATAAAAAATGTATTAATAAAAAAGAGAGAGATGGAACACCCTGAAGAAGCCTAACATGCACATTCATGGAATAACAGAGCAAGAATCCCAAAATACCACACCTGAGGAAATTTTTCAAAGTATCATAAATGGAAACTTCCCTCAATTAAAGAATGAGAGGCCCATCCAAATACAAGAGGCATTTCACACTCCAAACAGATATGACCAAAATAGAAAATCACCACGGCAAATAATAGTCAAAACACTACACATTCAAGACAAAGAAAAGGTGCTGAGAGCTTCAAGAGAAAAAAGCAAGTCACTTTTAAAGGCACACCTATTAAAATAACAAATGACTTCTCAATGGAAACAGTAAAAGCAAGAAGAGCTTGGAGAGACATACTTCAAGTATTAAATGAGCAAAAATGCCCACCCAGACTGATATACCTAGCGAAACTATCAGTCATGATCGAGGGAGAAAGAAAAGTTTTCCAGTACAAAGACAACTTGAAGGGATGCATGTCTACTAAACCAGGCCTTCAAAAAATGCTGGAAATGATACTCAGACTTGAAGAAAAAAACAAGCGTATCCAGGAGGACAGAAGGGAAGTATAATACAACCAAAACATACATGTCAAAGAATACGCTTACAAAATCCACTAAATATAAAAAATGTCCAGAATTAAAAATAATTTCTCCATTATAACATTAAATGTCAATGGTATTAACTCACCGATCAAGAGACACAGATTACAAACTTGGATTAAAAAGCACAACCCATCAAGATGCGGCCTTCAGGAAAAGATAGGCACATCCTAAAAATGAAAGGCTAGTTCAAAATTTTGCAAGCTAATGGAACCAGGAAACAGGCAGGGGTAACCATTATGCTTTCAGACAAAGTGGACTTCAAACCAAAAAAAATCATAAGAGACACAGATGGATACTACATTTTAGTCACAGGTACAATTCAACAGGAAGACATCACAATACTGAACATATATGCACCCAACACGGGCCCCTCCACATTCATTAAGAAATCCCTACAGCGTCTAAAGCAAGAAATCAACCCCCAAACGATAATTCTTGGGGACTTCAACACCGCCCTCTCAACATGGGATAGATCAACAGGTCAAAAGCTTAACAGAGACACTTTGGAACTTAATCAAACCCTTACTGAAATGGACCTTACAGATCTCTATTGAACTTTTCATCCACACACCAAAGAATACACATTTTTCTCAGCAGCACACAGAACTTTCTCCAAAATAGATCACATATTGGGCCACAAAATGAATCTACACATGTACAAAAAAGTTGAAATTCTAACCTGTGCTCTGTCAGATCACCATGGCCTAAAGCTGGACATCCACAACACAACAAACGACAGAAAATACACTAACTCCTGGAAACTTAACACTATGATGCTGAATGAGAACTGGATTAAGGAAGAAATTAAAAAGGAAATTAAAGATTTCCTGAAAGAGAATGATAATGAAAATACAACTTACCAAAATCTCTGGGGCACAATGAAAGCTGTCCTAAGAGGTAAGTTCATAGCTCTTAATGCCTACATCAAAAAAATGGAAACGTCAGAAATAAATAACTCAACGATGCAGCTTAATGCTTTAGAGACACTAGAGCAATCTGATCCCAAAAGCAGCAGAAGAGAGGAGATTAGCAAAATAAGGGGAGAAATATCCGACATCGAGATTAGGAAAACAATACAGAAAATCAACCAGTCAAAAAGCTTGTTCTTTGCAAAAATCAATAAGATTGATCCACTCCTAGCTAAATTAACCTAAAGCAAGAGAGAGAAAACCCAAATTAACAAAATTAGAAATGAAAATGGAGTTATCACCACTGATACCCAAGAAATCCAGAGAATTATAACGTCATACTTCAAAAACTTATACTCTGTGAAATATGACAACACAAAAGAGATGGATGAATTTCTAAGTAAACACAACTTACCTAACTTGAATCAGGAAGTTGTGAATTATTTAAATAGTCCCATAACATATGAGGAAATCAAGGAAGTAATCTCGAATCTTCCCACCAAAAAATGTCCTGCACCAGATGGATGCAGCGCAGAGTTCTACCAGACATTTAAGGAGCTAATAACACCAATACTCCTTAAACACTACCTAATTCCTTCTATAAAGCTAATATTATCTTAATCCCAAAACCTAATGAAGATACATATAAAAAAGAAAACTGTAGGCCAATCTCTCTGATGAACACAGATGCAAAGATTCTCTACAAAGTTTTAGCAAAACGGATTCAAAAATATATCAAAAAGATCATCCACGGGGATCAAGTAGGCTTTATTCCAGGCACACAAGATTGGTTCAATGTACACAAATCAATAAATGTAATTCATCATATAAACCAGTCCAAAATCCAAGATCACATGATAGATGCAGAAAAAGCTTTTGACAAGATCCAACAGCCTTTTATGATCAAAACCCTAGAGACAGTTGGAATCGAAGGAACCTTTATCAATATAATAAAAGCTGTATACAACAAACACACAGAAAGGATTATACTCAGTGGGGAAAAACTGGAAGCATTCCCACTTCGATCAGGAACTAGACAAGTCTGTCCACTCTCACCACTTCTATTCAAATTGTACTTGAAGTCTTGGCTGAAGCCATAAGACAAGAAAGGGACATAAGAGGAATTCAAGTTGGCAAGGAAGAAGTCAAGCTATCCCTATTTGCAGATGACATGATTTTATACCTAAGTGATCCCAAAAACTCCACCAGGAAGCTCCTGGAACTAATTGAGAAGTTCAGCAGGGTGGCAGGATACAAAATAAATGTGCAAAAATCAGAGGCCTTCCTATATGCCCAGAACGAAATGCCTTTACGATGAAAACTTTAAAACCTTAAAGAAATAAATTGTAGAAGACACCAGAAGGTGGAAAGACCTCCCATGTTCCTGGATTGGCAGAACCAACATCGTAACAATGACCATCCTACCAAAGGCAATATACAAATTCAATGCTATACCAATTAAAATCCCAAAGCAATTCTTTAAGGAAGTTGACCAAACAATCTCAAAATTCATATGGAGGCACAAAAGACCCAGGATAGCAAAGACAATCCTTAGTAACAAAAACACTGCTGGAGGTATCACCATACCAAACCTAAGTCTATACTACAAATCCATAGTTGTAAAACAGCCTGGTACTGGTTCTAAAATAGACACACAGATCAATGGATAAGGGTTGAAAGACCCAGATATAAGCACACACAACTACAGCCATTTGATCTTTGACAAAGGGGCCCAAAAAATTCAATGGAAAAAGAACAGTATCTTCAACAAATGGTGCTGCCAAAACTGGATCTCCAAATGCAGAAGATTAAAGCTGGACCCGTACTTGTCACCGCATACAAGACATAATTCCAAATGGATCAAGGACCTCGATATAAGGCCAGAGACTATAAAAACCACAGTTGAAAGGGTAGGGAACTCCCTTGAGCAGATTGGGCTAGGCCAACAGTTCTTAAACAGGCATCCAATGGCACAGTCACTACTACCAACTCTCAACAGTTGGGATCTTGTGAAATTAAAGAGCTTCTGTTCAGATAAAGAGATTGCAACATGAGCACAAAGTCCACCCACAGAATGGGAGAAAATCTTCACTAACCACATATCTGATAGAGCTCTATTACCAAGAGTGCCCAAAGAACTTAGAAAACTAAACACCAAGGAAACAAATGTCCCAATTAAAAATGGGCCCTGGAACTTAAAAGAAACTTTACTAGAGATGAAATTAAAATGTCTCACAAATATCTTCAAAAATGCTCCACATCCTTAGCCATCAGGGAAATGCAAATCAAAACCTTCGTGAGATATCATCTCACCACTGACAGGATGGCAAAAATCCACAATACAAACAACACCAAATGCTGGAGAGGATGTGGAGAGAAGGGAACTCTCCTACATTGCTGGTGGGAATGCAGGGTCATACAGCCACTCTGATGAGCCGTCTGGAGTTTCTTAAAGAAATTAAAAATTGAAATGACATATGACCCTGCTATTCCACTTTTGGGAATAACCCCCCATATAGCAGAGGTTCACATCAATAGCAAAAGCACGACCATGTTCATAGCAGCACTGTTTACAATAGCAAAGACATGAAATCAACCCAAATGTCCAACAGTTGACAAGTGGATAAGAAAAACGGGGTGCATCTATACAATGGAGTACTACTTAGCTATCAAAAATGATGAATTTGGAATTTTCCCAGAAATGGATGTCCTTAGAAACAATTATATTAAGTGAAGTATCCCAGACCCAGAAAATTAAGCACCGTATGTACTCTCTAATAGGTGGCTCCTAGTACCAAACCCACCTAGAGACACTCAAGGATAAATCTCTGTAATACCTACAGTAATTGCAAGGATTATAAACAGGAGGGATGGGGTAGGAGGGCCACACCAGAAACAAGGATAGAGGGGACCATGTCACAGCAGAGAAAATAGGCGACCATCAAGGACTGCAAGTGAGTAATGAGACATCTGGTTAAGTTCACAGACTTTCGTTCCTGATCATTTACAATTGAGGAGGTATGATCTCACCAGAAGGGGAGGGCATATAGTCTGGCAGATAAAGAGTAACCATTTTGCAAATGGGTGATTGACCCCTCCCTCACTGAGGTTTCCTACTTTTATCACATCTACCTTTGAATATACTCTTATAACAGGACTCTAGTTTAACAGCTTTTTGTCTCTGGCCAGGGGGTGACATCCAATACCCATCAGGATGGAGTGAAGGGCATTGCAGGAGGAGCAAAACTGCAAAAGAAAATCAACAAACCATAATCCAGAATATCAGAGACTCTATATCAACCACCTGGAAGTAGGCCAGCCTAATATCTCCCCATCCAGAAGCTCAGGGAAATTTGCAGAAGAGAGGGCAGTAAGACTGTAAGCGCAAAATAATGGGAGGAGCAATGATATGCAAGATAGTCTACACAAGTTAGGGCCGAAGCAATCATAATTGGACTTTTTCATGCCCTGTGCAATGTCCCACACACTATTTTTAATACATTTTTTATTATTATTTCAGCTCATACAAACTTAATAGGTACACCAGTCACCTCACTCCCTCCTCTTTCCCCGATCCCCCTGCTCCCCCTCCCCTCCCTCTCCCTCCCCATCCTCCAGTGCCTCCCGCCCCAATTCCCAGAGAGTCCTTTCTTGTGCATGCCTGACTCTCCTCTGGGCCCTCCTCTCCGATGACATACAAGGACCCAGTGGCCATTCCTTGAACCTTTTCCCATGTTCCCCTTAAGCATAGGAACACTGCTGTGGCTGCCAATCCTTTGCCTCCAAGGATCTTGGTGCCTTTAGCAGATGCTAGACTTGTGAGATCAATAGTGTGTTGGACATTGCGCAGGGCATGCAAAGTCCAATTATGATTGCTTCGGCCCTAACTTGTGTGGACTATCTTTCAAATCATTGCTCCTCCCATCCTTTTGCACTTACACTCTTACCGCCCCCTCTTCCACAAATGTCCCTGAGCTTCAGGATGGGGAGAGATTAGTCTGGCCTAGTTCTAGGTGGTTGATATAGGGACTCTGAAGGTCTGGATTGTGGTTTTTTGATTTTCTTTTGCAGTTTTGCTGCTCCTGCAATACCCTTCACTCCATCGTGATGGGCACTGTATGTTACCCCCTGGCCAGAGACAAAAAGCTGTTAAACTGGAGTCTTATTATAAGAGCACATTCAAGGGTAGATGTAATAAAAGTAGGAAACCTCAGTGAGAGAGGGGTCAATCACCCATTTGCAAAATGGTTACTTTTTATCTGCCAGACTATATGCCCTCCCCTTCTGGTGAGATCATACCCCCTTAGTTGTAAATGATCAGGAATGAATGTCTGTGAACTTAACCAGGTATCACATTACTTACTTGCAGTCCTTGGTGGAGGCCTATTTTCTCTACTGTAACATGGTCAATTCTCTCCTTGTTTCTGGTGTGGCCCTCCAACCCCACCCCTCCTGTTCATAATCCTTGCAATTACTGTAGGTAATACATAGATTTACCTACAAGTGTCTCAAGGTGGCCTGGGTTGGTTTGGTACTAGGAGCCACCTATTAGGGAGTACATATTGCACTTAATTTTCTGGGTTTGGGATACTTCACTTAATATAATTGTTTCTAAGGACATACATTTCCCGGCAAATTCCAGTAATTCATCCTTTTTGATGGCGGAGTAGTGCTCCATTGTATAGATGTACCACAGTTTCCTTATCCACTTGTCAACTGTTGGACATTTGGGTTGATTCCATGACTTTGCTATTGTAAACAGTGCTGCTATGAACATGGTCGTGCTTGTGCTATCGAGGCGAAACTCTGCTGTATGGGGGGTTATTCCCAAAAGTGAAATAACAGGGTCATATGGCATTTCAATCTTTAATTTCTTTAAGAATCTCCAGACGGCTCGCCAGAGTGACTGTAAGAGCCTGCATTCCCACCAGCAATGTTGAAGAGTTCTCCTCTCTCCACATCCTCTCAAGCATTTGGTATTGTTTGTATTGTGGATTTTTGCCATCCTGACTGGGTTGAGATGATATCTCAGGGAAGTTTTGATTTGCATTTCCCTGATGGCTACGGAAGTGGAGCATTTTTGAAGATATTTGTTAGACATTTTAATTTCATCCCTGGTAAAGTTTCTTCTAAGTTCCAGGGCCGATTTTTTAATTGGGCCATTGTTTTCCTTGGTGTTTAGTTTTCTAAGTTCTTTGTGCACTCTGGACAGTAGAGCTCTATGAGATATGTGGTTAGTGAAGATTTTCTCCCATTCTGTGGGTTACCTTTGAGCTTGTGTTGCAATCTCTTTATCTGAACAGAAGCTCTTTAATTTCACAAGGTCCCAACTGTTGAGAGTTGGTAGCAGTGACTGTGCCATTGGGTGTTTGTTTAGGAAAAGTTGGCCTAGCCCAATCAGGTCAAGGGAGTTCCCTATCTTTTCAACTATGGTTTTTATAGTCTCTGGCCTGATATCAAGGTCCTTGATCAATTTGGAATTAAGTCTTGTACATGGTTACAAGTATGGGTCCAGCTTTAATCTTCTGCATGTGGAGATCCAGTTGTGCCAGCACCATTTGTTGAAGATGCTGTTCTTTTTCCATTTGATTCTTTGGGTCCCTTTGTCAAAGACTAAATGGCTGTAATTTTGTGGGCTTATATCTGGGTCTTCAAACCTTATTCATTGTGTGTGTCTATTTTGGAGGCAGTAACAGGTTGTCTTTATAACTATGGATTTGTAATATAGACTTGGGTTTGGTATGTTAATACCTCCAGTAGTGTTTTTGTTACTCAGGATTGTCTTTGCTATCCTGGGTCTTTCGTGCATCCATATGAACTTTGAGATTGTTTGGTCAAATTCTTTGAAGAATTGCTTTGAGATTTTAATTGGTATAGTATTGAATTTGTATATTGCCTTCGGTAGGATGGTCATTTTTATGATGTTGATTCTGCCAATCCAGGAACAAGGGAGGTCTTTCCACCTTCTGGTGTCTTCTGCTATCTCTTTCATTAGGGTTTTAAAGTTTTCATTGTAAAGGTCTTTTATCCCCTTGGTTAGGTTTATACCAAGGTATTTCATTTTTTTAGGGGCTATAGTAAATAGGATTGTTTCTCTCAAGGCTTTTTCACTTCTTTCATTCTGGGCATATAGGAAGGCCTCTGATTTTTGCACATTTATTTTGTATCCTGCCACCCTGCTGAACTTCTCAATTAGTTCCAGGAGCTTCCTGGTGGAGTTTTTGGGATCACTTAGGTATAAGATCATGTCATCTGCAAATAGGGATAGCTTGACTTCTTCCTTGCCAATTTGAATCCCTCTTATGTCCCTTTCTTGTCTTATGGCTTCAGCTAAGATTTCAAGTACAATATTGAATAGAAGTGGTGAGAGTGGACAGCCTTGTCTAGTTCCTGATCGAAGTGGGAATGCTTCCAATTGTTCCCCATTGAGCATAATCCTTGCTGCGGGCTTGTTGTATACAGCTTTTATTATATTAATAAAGGTTCCTTCCATTCCTACTGTCTCTAGCGTTTTGATCATAAAAGGCTGTTGGATCTTGTCAAAAGCTTTTTCTGCATCTATCGAGAGTATCATGTGGTCTTGGATTTTTGACTGGTTTACATGATGAATTACATTTATTGATTTGCATATGTTGAACCAACCTTGTGTGCTGGGGATGAAGCCTACTTGGTCCCCGTGAATAATCTTTTTAATGTGTTTTTGAATCCGATTTGCTAAGACTTTGTTGAGAATCTTTGTGTCTGTGTTCATCAGAGAGATCGGCCTATAGTTTTCTTTTGTAAGTGAATCTTTATTAGGTTTTGGGATTAAAACTATATTAGCTTCATAGAAGGAATTTGGTAGTGTTCCTTCCTTTGCTATTTGATGGAACAGTTTAAGGAGTATTGGTGTTATTAACTCCTTAAATGTCTGGTAGAACTCTGTGCTGAATCCATCTGGTCCAGGACATTTTTTGGTGGGAAGATTTGAGATTACTTCTTCAATTTCATTGTATGCTATAGGACTATTTAAATAATTCACAACTTCTTGATTCAAGTTAGGTAAGTTGTGTTTACTTAGAAATTCATCCATCTCTTTTCTGTTGTCAAACTTCACAGAGTATAAGTTTTTGAAATACGATGTTATAATTCTCTGGATTTCTTGGGTATCAGTAGTGATAACTCCATTTTCATTTCTAATTTTCTTAATTTGGGTTTTCTCTCTGCTGTTTTTGGTTAATTTAGCTAGGGGTGTATCAATCTTATTGATTTTTTCAAAGAACCAGCTTTTTGACTGGTTGATTTTTTCTATCGTTTTCTTAATCTCGATTTCAGATATTTCTCCCTTTATTTTGCTAATCTCCTCTTTTCTAGTACTTTTAGGATCAGATTGCTCTAGTTTCTCTAAAGCTTTAAGCTGGATTGGTAAGTTATTTATTTCTGAGGTTTCCATTTTTTTGATGTAGGCATTAAGAGCTATGAACTTACCTCTTAGAACAGCTTTCATTGTGTCCCAGATATTTTGGTAAGTTGTATTTTCATTATCATTCACTTTCAGGAAATCTTCAATTTCCTTTTTAATTTCTTCCTGAATCCAGTTCTCATTCAGCATCATATTGTTAAGTTTCCAGGAGTTAGTGTATTTTCTCTTGTTTGTTGTGTTTTGGATGTCCAGCTTTAGGCCATGGTGATCTGACAGGGCACAGGTTAGAATTTCAACTTTTTTGTTTATGTGTAGATTCGTTTTGTGGCCCAGTATGTGATCTATTTTGGAGAAAGTTCTGTGTGCTGCTGAGAAAAATGTGTATTCTTTGGTGCGTGTCCCACACACTATTGACCCCACAAAGTGTAGCATTTGCTAAAGGCACCAAGATCCTTGGAGGCAAGGGGCTGACAGCCACAGTAGTGTTACTATGATTAAGGGGAACAAAGGAAAGGGTTCTGGGAAATGCCCCTGGGTCTTTGCATCTCATCAAAGAGGAGGACCCAGAGGAGTGTCTGGCAAGCACATTAAAGGATGCTCCAGGGATGGGAGGGGGAGGCACTGGGAGATGAGGAGGAAGGGTGGAGGGGGCATAGGGTGGTGGGATGTTGGAGGGAGGGAGGGGACTGGTGTACCTTTTAAATTTTTATGAGTGGAAATAAAAAAAAAATCCCAGACACAGAAAGTTAGACACCATATGTACTCCCTAATAAGTGAATACTAATTCCAAACCCACTTAATAACATATACAAAGGTAAATCTCTTTAATACCTACTATAATCACAAAGGATTATAAACAGGAGGGAAGGGGAAAGGAGGGGTTCAAAAAAAAAAAAAAGAAGGAGATAGGGGATCATGCTTCAGTAGAGAAAATAGGCCACAATCAAGTATTGCATGTTAGTGGTGAGACATCTGATGAAGCTCACTCTCACTTCCCTTCCTGGTCACTTGGGACTGAACAGGTTTGATCTTAGCAATCATGGAGGATGTAGGGACTGGAAGATAGACAGTAACCATCTGGCAAATGGGACACTGGCAATCCCCCCTCCCCTCTGCTGTATCCTACTCCTATTCTTCCATCTACCTTTGAATCTCCTCTTATATTAAGACCTTCATTTAAACAGTCTTTTATCTTTGGTTAGGAGGTGACCTTTGATACCAATCAAGATGTAGCCAAGAGCTATGCAGGAAAGGCAAAACTGAAAACAACAACAAACCATAATTCAGAACAACAAAGACCCTACATTAATCACCTAGAACCAGACCAGCCAAATCTCTCCCCATCCTAAAGCTCAGGGAACCTTGTAGAAGAGGGGCTGCAAGATTTAAGAGCCTAAAAATGGGGAGGACCAACAATATGCAAGATATTTCACAAAAGTTAAGGCTGCAACAGGCAGAATTGGACTTTGCCTGACCTGCACAATAGCTGAAATGTCAACAAACCTCCCTCCCAAAGTCTAGCATGGATCACAGGGGAGAAGTCTCCAGGCAGTATCATCCTTAGAGGCAAGGGATTAAACAGTCATAATAGAGTTCACATATTAATGGGGAGCCCAAGAAAGTGCTCCTGATTATGCCACTGAGTCCTGAACCCTCACTAGGGTCGAGGACTCAGAGGAAGGTCTGGCATTCATACAAAAGTTTGCTTCAGGGGATGGGAGGGAGGAAGGTGAAAGCACTGGGAGAGGGGAGGAAAAGAGAAGGGTGAAAAGAAGGGAAAAAGGGAGGAGAGTGCAAAAAGCCTAAAAATGTGCATACTGGTGAGGGGAGGAGAGAGGGAGAGGACAGGGTACCTATTGAGTTTGTATGATTATGAAAAAATAAAATGTGGAAGAAAAAATGGGCATATTTGTATAGGTATGTATTAATATAATAATTTAAGAATAATTGTTAGAAGATGAAGTGTCCACCAAAGGCTCATAAATTAGAAGTAGATGCCAGAATGTTCAGAAGTGAGGTTTTGGGGAAGTGATTGGCTTGAGGGCTTTCATGCAGTCAGTGGATTAATCCATCCATGAAGTCATAATGTGAGGAAGCTGTGGAAATTACGAGATAAAGCTTAGTAAGAAGAAGCAGGTCACTGGAGGAATAATTTGAAGGGAATATTTTGCTCCGACCTCTTCTGTTTTCTTTCTCTGCTTCCTGGCTGCTATGAGGTTGGTATATTTCCTCTGCCATGCCCAGCTACCAGGATGTACAATTTCACTACCCCTGGTACATAACAGTGGAACAAACTGACCACGAATTGAAACCTTTGAAATTGTGAACCACAATAAATCTTTCCTGTGTCATGTTGTTTTGGTTAAGTGTTTTGTCACAATAATAAAAGCCTGATTAGCACAGTTTACTGTCTGTTTTATGTGAGTTTTAACAGAGAAGCATTTAGCTAAGTAATTCTCAAGTTAATATAGTTTGTATATTATAAATTTCCAATACTTAGAGCAGTCTTCCAGCAGTCAAATGAAATTATGGCTCTCTGTGTACTTTCTGATACATTCAAAGTACTAGTCTCCCTGGTCGCTCAGTTCAATTTGGCTCTTTGAATGTTGTCCTACCCTGGAGAACCTCTCTACCCTCTGCCTGTTTATGGGCCAGCAGTAGCAGATTATAACAGAGGATGGCGGTGGAGCTAACTACATATGGCAGAAATGTGGGAATAATGAACTCCTCTGAGTAATGAACAGAAGAGAAGAAAGGGTAGACTAAAAGAGATGAACATGAATGTCAAGGCTCAGTATGCTTTATAAAGTAATGAGACTGTTATTTGTCTGATGAATACTCTGTGACAGCAGTTTCAAAAGTGGAATTCTGAACAATTTCATCTTTATTTTGATTGGGTGTAGTTTTCAAAAGATACACTGTTTCCGAAAAGCAACTATCTGCTCATTGGTTCCATGATTTCTGTCTTCATGGTCATCCAAATGATCCTCCTTTCTGACACTATTGCTGGCTACCATTTCTTCTTAAGTAAATGAGTAGCTTTTGTGTTACTGCACTTTCTTGGATTCCATCTTATCTTTCTCGATTTTTTTTAAAATGAAATCTCATTTTGTTGTCCAGGTTGGGCTCAAATTCTAGGTTGATATTATAGATTCTCTTGCCTGAGCCTCACAAGTACCTGAGACTGGATGCTTGCTGTGGTGCCCAGTTACTTGTGTGATTCTGTCTTCCTCAGCATCCAGCTATCCAATATCATGCATTTTTTTCCTCCTAGACTTACAACTTGTATTAATGTTTCATGATGCAATCATCCTTTCCTCCATTCATGTCCATCACTCCATATTAAAATCTCAGAATACCTCATGGAATCCACCCAAATGTCCAACAGTTGACGAGTGGATAAGAAAAATGTGGTACATCTATACAATGGAGTATTATTCAGCCATCAAAAATGATGAATTTGGAATTTGCCGGGAAATGGATGGGATTAGAAACAATTATATTGAGTGAAGTATCCCAGACACAGAAAATTAAGCACCGTATGTACTCCCTAATAGGTGGCTCCTAGTACCAAACCCACTTAGAGGCACTCAAAGATAAATCTCTGTAATACCTACAGTAATTGCTAGGATTATGAACAGGAGGGATGGGATAGGAGAGCCACACCAGTAATGAGAGAGGGGACCATGTTACAGCAGAGAAAATTGGCCACCATCCAAGGACTGGAAGTAAGTAATGAGACATCTGGTTAAGTTCACAGACTTTCCTTCCTGATCATTTACAACTGATGGGGTATGATCTTACCAGAAGGGGAGGGCATATAGTCTGGCAGATAGAAAGTAACCATTTCACAGATGGGTGATTGACCCCTCCCTCACCTCGGTTTCCTACTTTTATTACATCTACCTTTGAATATACTCTTATAACAAGACTCTAATTTAACAGGTCTTTATCTCTGGCCAGGGGGAGACATCCAATACCCATCAGGGTGGAGCCAAGGGCATTGCGGGAGCAGCAAAACTGAAAATAAAAATCAACAAACCATAATCCAGAACATCAGAGACTCTATATCAACCACCTGGAACTAGGCCAACCTAATTTCTCCCCATCCTGAAACTCAGGGAAATTTGCAGAAGAGGGGGCGGTAGGATTGTAAGAGCACAAGGATGGGAGGAGCAATGATATGCAAAATATTCCACATAAGTTAGGACCGAAGCAATCATATATGGACTTTACATGCCCTGCGCAATGTCCAACACACTATTGACCTCACAAAGTCTAGCATTTGCTAAAGGCACTAGGATCTGGGCGGCAAGGGATTGACAGCCACAGTAGTGTTCCTATGCTTAACCGGAACACAGGAAAGGGTTCTGGGAAATGCTACTGGGTCCTTGTACGTCATCATCGGAGAGGAAGACCCAGAGGAGAGTTTGGCATGCACATTAAAGTATGCTCCGGGGACGGGAGGGGGAGGCACTGGGGGATGGGGAAGGAAGGGGGAGGGGAGGGGGCACAGGGGGATAGGGGGTTGGAGGGAGGGGGACCGGTGTACCTGTTAAGTTTGTATGAGTGGAAATAAAAAAATAAATAAATAAAAATGTTTTTAAAAATCTCAGTCTACCTTTAGTGACAAGCAAAGCTAAACTTTGTCCTTCTATAATTTCTTTTCTGTCTCCACTTAAAATGGGCTTCCTGGAGGCATGATTTATTTTTCATAACCATATATAACTATATTCTTTGATGATTGCACCTACTCCCATATCTCCTACTTATATTGTAAATGACTATAAATCTTCTTTGTTCCCAAATTTCATCTCTGCCTTGAAACTTTTTAAGAAGCACCAGACTTAATTTCTAATAATATCTCTGTGTATATCTTGTAAGCATGTGAAGTATTGCTTCTTTTTACTTACCTAAAACTCATTATTGCATTTTTGCAAATGCATTTTCCTACCTAGCTTTCCAATCTAGTATGGTCATTCTTCCTGTCCATTGGGAAGAAGATATCAGTCCCATCTTCATTTTCAGTTGCCCACATCGGGTCACTAAATTCTGAGTAACTTAACTATAGATTCTGTTTTCATCTTTCATTATCTTTTCTATGACTCTAGATCCTAGTCTATTGTAAATCTATCATTGAACTGTGTAACCGCCTCTGGTCTTTTGAACCACACTAATATACCCAGTGCAGCTCATATCAACCAACCAATAACATAAAGTTCTCGAGCTTTTGTCTTCATCATCAATTCTACTTGCTTCCTTAAGATACATTCTTACTTTGCTCTTGAGTCCTTCTTAAAAAACTCTTGAAGTCACATGTAAAGTCTCATTAAGACTTTGATCTTTTTCACTGTTTACTTAAAGAAAGTTTTATTCTTTGGATTTCATTGCAGCTGATCCTTCCAACTCTTCTTTCTCTGGACAATCTTGAATTATCCACCCTTGGTCAAACTCCAAGAGATGGTACTCAGATTGAATTAACATGCTAATTTCCTCCAAAGAGGGTCTTTTGAAAGTGGCTACCTAATTTATCTCATCTCTGTTTTTCTGGTATCTCATCTTGTTTTGTTGTTTTGTGACAGAGTCTCCAGTAACCATATTGAGTTCATATTCCCAATGTAGCTGAAGATGAAATTTTGATCTTCCTACCCCTACTGCCCCAGTGATAGGATGACATGCACCGTCATGTATTTTTACATGCTAGGAATTGAACCCTAAGCAATCAATGCACAGAGGAGGTACAGATTTTTTATCTTATGTACCATTCTCCCACTCCTATCAGAGCATTTGTTTTCACTACTTTTATCTCCCACTAAAAAAAAAACACAAAAGCTATTCTCCAAGGACAGATGGGAGGACACTGTATCTCCCACTAAAAAAACACAGATGGTATTCTCAAAGGACACAAGGACACTGTATCTCCCACTAAAAAAACAGAAAAGCTATTCTCAAAGGACATGAGGACACTGATTAAACAGTCCACATTTTACTTTCTCTACACTGCTGTTCATGCTGGCTCCTTCAGAAACACTTTTCTTTCATTTTCAACACTTGGGATCGTACTTATATTTAAACTCTCAAATCTTCCAAATGCTATTTCTCCTATATGCCTCAATTAAATTCTTTTGCAGATAACTGTGGACTTGTCAGATGCCTTAACTAGAAATTAAGCTCATTGAGATCATTCACTTATTCTTAGCTAATTGCCCCAGAAACTGATAGTACTCTAAGTTTGTCCAAGTACCATTATTTATTTAAATTTTATGTACACATAAAATCTGATTCCTTTAAAATTCTACATGATAGTATAATCAGAACTAGCTTAAGACAGGGAATGCAATCTTCTAGAAAGTCATATATAAGGAGGTACCTGCAATGGAAAAACATTCTTCTGTGGATTTGGAATCACATTCAGCTCTGTGATCCTTTAAAATTGGCTACCACTAAAGCCAAGTTTTAGAGGTGTTTTTATTGTGCGAAGAAAAAGCACGGTGAAGGATTAAAGGATAAAAATATTTGAGACAAATCAGGGTTGGTTCCTTGGATTCAGAAGCAGGTTTGCCTTTACATAATATCAGGGTTTGAGGCGAAACAGCCTAAACTGATAAAAATGGCTTAATTTAGCCTTTCTGTTCTGAAGGCAACACAAGGCTAACATTAGAGAGCTATTTGAAAAAAATGTCAAGTGAAATACAGTAGGGCAGCCAAATAGACATTCTGGCATCTATTTCTCAGGAAATCATCTAGTCACGCAACGTTTTTCCATATCATTTCTTTAAAAATTCATGAGCTGGTGTCCAGCCAGATTTGGTGACTTATGGGTGCAATCCCAGCACTCAGGAGGTAGAGACAGGAGGCTTATAGGTTTAAGGTCAGTCCAAGCTACCCAGCAAGATACTGACTCAAAACAATAATAATTTGAAACAACAAATAATGTGCCAAGTTAAGGAAGTTGATCAGTGAAAGAGTACTTGCCTAGCAATTATATAGCTCTAAATTAGCTCCCTAGTACAAGAAAACAACAATAATAATAATAACAAATGAGCAAATTTCCACAAAGGCATTGTGAATGAATCTGATGCCATTGTAAAAGCATTTCTTAGCTTTTATTATGTTGAAATAGGAGACTTGAAAATAAATAAGACCAATGTCTACTTTGTTAAACAATGTACAATATAATATAGTTTCTAAGTTGTCTAGCCTAATCAATTTACATTCTGATACATCATTATGAAGGAAGACACCTTTAGCTGGGCCTAGGTGGTATGCAAAGATAGGGAAATAGTCACTAAGTAATGATGTGAGG
Organism: Typhlomys cinereus; assembly: GCA_023101885.1. Classification (NCBI taxonomy): domain Eukaryota; kingdom Metazoa; phylum Chordata; class Mammalia; order Rodentia; family Platacanthomyidae; genus Typhlomys; species Typhlomys cinereus. The sequence goes on from JALPQD010000044.1 coordinate 5,913,703, forward strand.
AGTGAGGATGACAGAAATATTCTAAAATGAATTGCAATGATGGCTGTAAAGGTTGCAGATATTTAAAGACAATGGATTTAGCTATTTTAAAGAACAGACTGTATAAAATGTCAAATATATATGTAAAATATATATGCTAAAACTGATATGACAGGATCTGTAAAACACAGACCATTGAGTGTTCAGTCCTAACTGGGCCATTTATATCCCCCACTCCGAAATTCAGAGAATATCCCAGAAGAGGGGATATGTAAGAGGATATGCAAAGGGAATGTAAGAGGTGGGAGATGGAAAAAGTGCCATAAAATGCATTATTTGGCATATCATAGTTGTTGCACTCATAAACATACAGCAGCTGGGGCTGCATGAGAACTGCGCAGGGTGGGACCTAAGAACATTGCACCATGGGTTAGGAGTGGCTCCTGAAGCTCAGGGTGGTTAATGACTGCTGAGGGAAGGAGAATCATTTTCTCTAGTGGCAGAGCCCCCATTAAGTTGCCCATGCTCCATTAAATAGCCTCCTACTAATGCTCACACAAGCAACCCCAATTAAACTCAGTGGGGCACACACACACACACACACACACACACACACACACACACAAGACATGAAAATAGGAGGAAGGCATATTGGGAAGAAGGGGTTAAGTAGTCGTAGGAAGGGGATGAGAGAGGGTAGTCGGGATGAAAATGATCAAAATATTTTCTATATATGTATGCAATGAAGAATAAGAAGCAAAAGAAAAAAATAGCTCAGTAAAAAAGAATGTATAAAATACAAATAACCTGTTTTTAAGGCCTGCCTAACTATTGATGTCCAGATATCATGTTTTCAAGTTGACATTCACAGATGTCAAACACATGTTCCTTAATTTCCAAGTGCTTAATTATTTTGAAATGGTCAGAAAAGAAATAAAATCACAAAATAAAAGAGACAATACTTTTGAATTGCACAATTTCAGTCCTGTTTTTAAAATGTACTCATCTTCAAGAAACTTCTGTTTCTTTTTCTTTTTTTCTGTTTTCATAAATATGTGTAAGGCATGTGTTTGTGTATATACATGTCTTGTATATATGGGGGTATAAGTGTTTGGGCACATGTATGTATGTGGGTGCATGAGAAAGTGTTTGTACAGGTTGATATCCTGACTTTGATATCAGGAATAATCATTGACTACTCTTACATCTAATTCTTTTGCAACTGGGTTTCTAATCAAATTCAGAGTTAATAATGAGTTAATAATAGATAATAGGGCTAGTCTGGGTATTCATCCTGCTGTAGTAATCCAAAACTCTGTCTTCCCCAGCTGGAATTATAGGTGGGTCATAACACTTACAAAGAATTTTATGTGGGATTTGGAGATCAGAATTCATGTCCTTTGCTTATGCAGCAAGCCTTTTAACCGCTGATCCACCTCCCCAGCCTAAATTTTCTGATTTCCTAAGCCTAAATTGAGCTGAATGCAGTGGTATATGTCAGTAATTCTAATACTTAGGAGGATGAGGCATGAGGATAACAATTTTGTGCCCAGTCTGAGCTACACAGCAAGATTCTGTCTCAAGAAAAAATATATATAATTAGAAAATAAGCCAAAAGCTAACACAAAGGAAGTCAAAAATTCAAGATGATAGCAAGAAAGCCTTTGCTTCATAAAATAAATAGTAATGGCATGAACACCATTATGTGTTTTTCTGCTCCACTTTATTTATTTATTTATTTATTTGTTTGTTTGTTTGTTTGTTTAGAGGCCCAAGAGTCACTTTGGGATCCACCCTGGATTGCTTCTACCTCTTTTTTGTTTTCTCTGGAGTTTCCCAGGCTCCACCTTCCAGGGCCAAAGGTGCAGGCCCCCGCCCCCATTTCTTCATAGCGTTTTTTACATGGGATCCCAAGTCTGAACTCAGGAACTTTTGCTTTTGAGGCCAAAGCTTAACCCCTGAGCAATCAACTTCTCCATTAGGTGTGGACTTCAGTTATAAGAACAAATTGGTGGTGGTGTCTCTTCAGCAAAAGTAAGTTCCCTGCTTGGATTTGACCCCCAAAATCTGAACCATTATTTTTAACTCCAAGTAAATGACCAGTACTGGTTATGAGCATTTCTGGTTTTGGGTTCTTCTTTTTTTTTTCCCCTTTTCTTTTCTTTCTACCACTGAGATCCACTTAGCTCTTAGTCCCAGAGGATTTCAGTAGTTTGGCAGCTTAGCTTCAAGTGGACCCTTGACTGTGGACTCACAGATCCGGAGACATAAGTGGGTATTTTACTAGCAGTTTTAGTGACCTATGCCTGCCTTTGTCTTTCATGAACTTCGTTTGAAATGATAGTTCCTTTCTTTTTTTTTTTTTTTTTACTAACTGTAATAGTTTTTTTTTTTTTTTTTTTTTTTTTTTTTTTGTCTTTGTGTGTACTCAAGAATACACTTGAATGTGTGCCTGTGGAGACCCAAAGGTGACATTGGAAATCATCTTGGATTGCTCTCTTATTGCTTTACTCTAAGTTTTTCTAAGCTCCACCTTCCATGGCCAGAATTGCAGGCCATTGCCACTTTTGTCAAGCATTTTTATGTGGAATCTGAAGATCCGAACTCAGGTCCTTTCACTTGGGAGGCAAAGGCTTTAACTAGTTCCTTTCGAATTAGGGTTGTGTCTTGTTCCACACTTATATTGCCAGAACCCTAAAGAGACCGGTAATTGGTTTCTAAATCCCAAGCCCTGTGACTGGATTCCTGCTGCCTACTACTTGATCCCACCTCTGTCTGTTGCCTGTTGCCCAAGTCCCAAAACTCTGTGTGCCAGGATATCCCTTGCTGGACTTCTAGAATCTGGCTGCTTGCCTGCTGGCTTCCTACAGTGACATTCTCCTTAATGCTCTTCCAGCTTGCCCATTCTTAGTGAGTACAAGGGCCTTCTTAAATGTCCTGTCCCGCTGTAATTAGTTTCTCCAGTTTCTGTATAGCAGGGACCTTGATCTGACTCAGCTTGCCAGCAACAAGCACCTGTTGAGATAGTATCTCCCAGGTTATCACTGGCCTTTTATTTCCTTGGGGCAACACTTCCACTACTTCTTGTTTACTCTTTCTTTCCCCTTGTTTCCTGAATAGAATCCATGGGGGGAAGAACACTTTTTTTAAGGCTCCTGTACCCAAATATTTCTCCTCATTTCCTCTGGGGCTGCTTAAGTTCCAATCCTGTGGACTTTATCTAGTTTTAGCCAGAGTTTAGCAATGGTGGCTCAAAGGGTTGCCCCAAGGGATGGCAGAAGATCCAAGAAAACAACAATGGGAAGGTCTTCACTCCCACAGGAACTATAAGCAGGTCAGCTGGATTTGCTTCAGCTGTATATATTGGGACTCTGTGAAGAGGTTTTTTCTTTTTTTTTTTTCTTTTTTTTTTCTTTTTTTTTTTTTTTTATTCTTTACAAAAGGAAAACAAGTTTGAAAATCGGTGTCAAAGTGTTTCCAAGAACCACTGCCAAACACTACTGCTAAACTGTCCCGGCTAGAGATCCTTATCGGTGAATACAAATGTGTCTCACATTCAAATCTGTTTACATACTGGGAAAAGGCTGCAGGGACAACCATGTTTCCGACTATTATTCAACATTCATATTTCATATTCCAGTGAAGCCTCACAAGTTCCTGAACATTATTGGACAGCATTGTTTCCGGGCCATTTCCATACCGTATCCTTTCTTTTCTTTATTTGCTGGCTGACTCGTTTGACTTTTGCTTCATAATTCATCAGCATATACTATAGGCTCTTGAAAACTTCATGCACTCTACGCCCAATTTATGTCACCCTTTCACCATAATACTCTCAATTTAGAGCTAATTTTTGCAAATTAGGCAACTGGTGTTCTCTGCTTCACTTCTTTTTCCTCTTTTTTTTTTTTTTTAAATCTCCTCCAGCTCCTCCTCTTCCTCCTCCTCCTGACCCTCCCCCCCTTTCCCTTTCCTCCTTTTCTTTCCCTCAGGGTCTCTTGGAGTCGAATCTAATCCCCAGTTTGCTCTATTGTAGAGACTGAACTTCAAATTCCTGGTCTCGTCCCTCTGTACCTCCAAAGTGCTCTGATGATACGTGTGAGCTATCACAGTGGGCTTAATACTTTGCTCTCTCGTTTGTGTTGACAAGTAGATTTTAGGCTGAGTATCGGTAAAGTTGTTACTTAAAGTATTTTTTGTTATGTGTGTATGCACACACATGTTTTGCATGTGCATGTGTGTAAACATGTATGCTCAGGCATGTGTACAAGTGCGCATTTGAGTGTGCATGTCTGGAAACATCCCGGATTGCTTTGCATCCTTATTGTTCTGCTCTGGGGTCCCCAAGGCTTTGCCTTTCGGGACAGAAATTGCAAATTGCTGCCATATCTACCTGGTATTTTTATGTTAGATCCAGAATCCAAACTGAGATCTTTTGCTTGAGAGGCAAAGGCTTTATTTAACCCCGGAGCCATCTTCTCAGCTCATGGCAAAGATTTTCTACTTTTTCCTTTTAAAATTATTTCTTTGTTATTTATTTGCTTGTACGTTTGCAGCCTGTGTGAGTGCCATACCAAGTATAGGGAGGTCAGAGAACAACTTTGTGCAGTCCATTTTCTGCTTCTACCTTTCCAAGGGTTCTAGGGAAAAAACTCAGGGCTAAAGACTTGTGTGGTGAACATTTTCACTTCCTCAGTCATATTGTTGGCTCCAGATATTATAAATCATTGTTTATTACAAGTGTTGGTATACCACAAATAGCACTTTGTCAATTAGTTATTTTGGAATGAAAACAAATCCTGAATGAAATCATATCCAGTTGATGTAAGTGTGATTTTTTCTTCACATTTTAAGTTTCTAAGTAATCAAAAATTAAGTTCTACACAGCTAAGAAGTCTTAGCAGGTGCTGGTCATATAGGTCAGCGGGAAAGATGCTGTGTCACACAACCTGGGTCGAATCTCCTGAAGCCCTCAACTTAGAAGGAGAGAAGTGATATCTGAAAGTTTACTTCGGACCTCCACCAGTGCAATTTCTCTCTCTTTTTTTAAATTTATTTATTATTATTATTTATTCAAGCGTACGTGTGTGTGTGTGTGTATGTGTGTAGAACCACGGGCGAATTTGGGAACCATCATAGACCGCCTCCATCTCCTCCTTGTTTACTCTGCCCCGGTATTCACAGGCTCCGCCCTACCAGGACCAGAAACACAGGCCGCCCCCACTTCCGCCCGGCATCCACCTGGGGTCTAGGATCGGAACTCAGGACCTTCCACCTGCAAGGCAGAGGCTTAACCCCTGAGCCACCTCTCCAGTCCCAATTTCTCTCTTAAGTACATATAACATTAAGAAAAGAATGCTTAGCAACACGAACATTTTAAGAAAAATTGAAAATTCTGTATGTGATTCTGCCCAAAGCATTGACTGGTTTAGTGGCTTCAACCTTTAAGTTTTAAACCATTAGGATGGGTATTTTTGCCAGTGTTTTGATTACCTTACAATGTTGCTTTTGTTTTTAGTGGTATTGCTTAGCCATATTTTCTGTATTGTTATCATTATTTTATGACAGCTTCATATACCAAAATGATGATTTTAAGTGATTTTTTTACCCCATTGTACCTAATCTATTCCTCTCACTTCTCTCAATGAAAACCATCTTTTTTCCAATCTGTTTCCCCCCGATTTCATGTTTTTATCTGTGTTGCACGCTCTTTTTTTTTTTTTTTTTTAAATCTGGGTTGCCTGTATTAGCTGTGATTTTTCACCTATTGGAGCATGGATCTGATATTAGTAGATATACCACTGAGGAAAGGAGCTCCCCTCCCCCCACTCTTATAAACTCTCAGTCATCATGCAGGGAGGTCTGGGGTCTCATGTGATCTTCCCTCTTGCATAGTGAACAGTTGGTGGGCCAAATCTTGAGTGGGCCTTCTGGAAATAGACACAGACAGCTGTGGCAAGTTTATGGTTGCAACATCCCAGTCATGTCAAGAAGATGTTATTTGGCCATACCCTGCCCCTCTGGCTCTTTCATTCATATCACCACCCCTTCTTTTAATGTGTCTCCTGAGCCTTGGGGTGAAGAGTGTGATTTAGATGTCCTTTTCAGGGCCAAGTAGTCTGCAGTCACTTGCTTTCTGTATTTTGGCTCATGGTTTTAGCCATATTTTCTATAAACCTTGTAATCCTAAGTGTGCCATTTTGTAAAATGAGAGAATATTTAGGAAGATCTACATAACACTATAAGCTGAAGGTCTGGCATCCTTTTTCAACTCTGCATGGCAACTGGGTTGGTGTTAGCCACATAGTATATGCTTAAGAAGTACTTGTTTATTCTTAGTCATCCTTTCATTTATAAATATTTTGCTGTGACCTTGGAGTTGGTTATTTCTCTTTTTTCCCCTCTAATCTGTGTTTCCTTTAATTTCTCTGTGAATGATCCAGACTGTTTAGATGAGGATAATGGATGTCTTTAGATCATTCTGCAGAAAAATAGCTGGCTTGGGACTGGATCTTACATTCATGAGAAAGCAGAAGCAGACACTGGGAAATTGTAAAAGTGAAGGATGCTTTTGATTTGCCAACTCATGGGCCTAGCCTCCTTTCTTCGCCATCAAGGGAAAAGAAAGTTCTCCATCCACAAGCTTAGCTGTGTGTCCCAGATCAGCAAAAATGAAGTAATGTAGGTGATGTGAGATGATTCGTGAGAAGGCAGTTGGTGAAGTGCTAGGTTCATATTCAGGGGACAAACTGGCCTTGCCTTTTATGTGTTAGTGTCCAAGAGAGGCCAATGACCCTGATACATAAGGAAAGGGTTTCTGTTTGTGTATTTGCTTTTTAAACTACTGTTCACATTAGCTGGAGCAAAATGCCAAAAGGCAAACATTTTGAGAATTAAGACATGAGCCCAGATAACTGCAATAAAGTCAAATGCAAGTTACATGAAGGACAGGCTCCTTCGTGTCTTGCTGAAAAGATTATAGATCTTTTAAAGGTATTTATATGGGAAGCCAATGGGATTTAATCTGATCTGAGGATTTACATGAAAAACATATCAGTTAGTTTGGGAGTCTCTTTATCCTCTCCAAACAGAAATCATTCATATTGTAAGGCTTTCCCACCAATCCCCATCCTCTGATCTTTAACAATGAAATCTAAATGTAGGGGCCTTCATGATCTACAAGGTTTTTAATCTATTTTGCTTCTTTGCTTGCCAACAACCTCCCTGACTTCAGGTTTGTGGTTTTGTTTTGGCTGTGCGTGCGTGCGTGCGTGTGTGTGTGTGTGTGTGTGCGTGTGTGTGTGTATACAAGAGGTTACTTGAGTGTAAGGTCCAAGGGTAACATTAGGAGTCATTCTGGGTTGCTCTACCTCCTTGTTGCTTTGCTCTGGCGTTTCCCAGACTTGCCTTCTGGGGTTGGAATTACAGGCCACCTTTACATCTGCCTGGGATTTTATATGGTATCTGAAGATCTGATCTCAGTTCCTTATGTTTAGGAGTCAAAGCCTTTATCCTTAAACCATCTCCTCAGCCTGCTTTTGTGCGTGTGTTTCCACAGGTGTGGGAAATTTCTACAAATCTTAGCTTGGCAATTGAAGGCTGGAGATCAGACATATTTGTAAAGAATTAGTAGTTGAGCTGAGCCCTGAGCAAGCCTGTAGGAGGTTGTCTATTGATGGTGAGGAATCAGCTTATGGTGGGTGGCAGATAAAATGGAGGGAACTGCTTAAGTAAGTAAGCATTCTGCCTCATATTTGGACAGGAATGTTGTCTGGGAAGGGAGGGTTTCCCTTCTCTCAGCTGTCCTGGGGATATAGTGTAGCCAGTTCCCTCTGCCCCTGATATTGGTGTGAGTTTACCCACCAAACTGGACTAACAATTGTAACCAGGCAATCTTAAGCCAAGAATCAAGCCCCTTTTCTCTTTAAACCATTGTGTTGTGAATTTATCAGCAGCATGTGCTGTCGTTGATTTTTTTTGGCTTGTCTGAAATGCTCTTTGCTTGTGTGTGTCGCAATTACTCAATGCTTTCACTTACTATCCTTTCCAGTGGTCTGAGAGCACTGTGACACCAAACTACATCTGCACTGTAAGTTGCCCATACAAAATGACTTTAATTAGACTTTTAACAGCTCCAACATTATCTTTTTGAGAAAGCATCCTTGGGCCTTGCATTTCACTGGTTCCCTGTTCACATGTTCCCTGTTCTAATGCAATTGAAATTTTTTAAAATAATCTTTGTGCATGTGTATGGTGTGCGTATTTGTGTGTGAGTGGCTGTGAATATGTGTGTGCAAGGTCTAGAGGTTGCTGATGTTAGCTGTCTTCTACTATGACTGTCCATTCTATTTTTCGACGTAGAGTCTCTCACTAAAGCCAGAGCTCAATGATCAGCTAGACTGACTGGCCAGAGGGCTTTGGGGGGGAACTGCCTGCCTTTATCTATCCAGTCCTAACTTTAGAGATGTGTAGTTCGCCTGCATTGTTGCTGAAAAATGACCACCAATGGCTTAAGGGAACAAGGGGTTTATTTCCTTATGATTGTTGATTGTCAGGTTACAGTTCTCAGTCCAGCTTGATGGGAGAGCATGTACCAACATCTGAACTGAGGGAACTGGCTACACCATCTCTACATAACAGCTTAGAGACGGACGATCCTTACTTGCCAGACCAGCATGTCTGGTCAAGTGAACAGAAGGATGCCAACTCTCTCAACCAGCTCTCTGTGATTTATTCCAGGGCCTAGTCCCACCCACCATACATTGGGCCTTCCCCATCAGACAATCTCCTGCAGGTCTGCTCTGAGCCTAACTCAATCACTAATCCTCTACAGATGTGCCCAGAGCTCAAACCCTCAACTGTCAAGTTGACACCTGTGCGTAACTATGACAATCACACCAGACTTTTATATGGAAGCTTATGATCTGAACTCCAATCCTTATGTTTTCATGGCATGTTGCAACTCTCTAATAAGTCTGTTTCTTCCAGTAGTCCGAGATTTTCAAGAGGAGATTTATGTCATCTTTGTCTTTTCCACACACAGTACTTTGTATAGTATCTGGCCTATTTGAAGGAGTTCAGAAAAAGTACACTGAACTGATTATTGACAATGTTTAAACTCAGAAGCCCCTAAACTTCGACGCTCCACACCACATCTCTCCTAGGAATGAGTTGAAAGTGTTGGACTTCGGATTTCAGGATGGGTGAAATTTTGAGGAATTCAATTGTGTGAGAATGTGATGCTTCAAATTTTAAATGTACATCAAATTCGAAGTCAAACAGGAACTTCGCCAAAGCAAATTTCCTCCTGGGAATCTGCCCACTGTATCTGGGAACACGTATTCCTTCTTAGCTACTGTCCTTGAGTAGTTGACCAGTTGGGAAATACGGAAATCCCCTTTGCCTGATTAAAAAGAATGTTAAAAATAAGGACAAAGCTGGGATGAGAGCTGTTTTTAGATAGTTAAAGCTTTTTTTGTCACTTATATGGTGTTCAAATGAACCACACTGAATTCTCTATAAATAACTTCTGTTTAACATTCATTTCCATGTAACTCACTTTAGGTCGAAGAGAAAGAAAGGGAAAAGGAGCGCATTAATCAGTAACAGGCTTACGGATATATTTATCAATTCAGGATTTAAGGTTGTATCATTTAAGTGGCTTCCGCAGTATATACAAGTCCTTTTTTTCTGGTTCATACAAACCCAGGTTTGGGTACTGTCCTTTTCTTTTTAAATATTTATGTACGAGAGACAGAGAAAGAGAGAGAGAGAGAGAGAGAGAGAGAGAGACAGAGAGAGAGAGAGAGAGAGAGAGAGAGCGAGAGCGAGAGAGAGACATACGGGTTTCTGGGGATTGAACTCAGTTCTCCAGGTTTGTGAGCAAGCACATTACCTGCTGAACTGTTTCGCCCAACCATCTGGTACAGTCCCTTTTAAAGTGTCTCTGTAAAAAAGGATGGAGCCAGATAGGGTGGCCAGGGTCTCTTCCTGAGCACAAAACACAAGGTACAAAGCAAACGCCTAAGACGATCTTCTCTGTTAGCTGCTGTTGCACAAAATCACCCAGCAGTTGTCTGGGGATTTACTTTTTAAACAAAGCTTTGATGCACGTAATCTTATTTACTCATTACAATAACCCTAAACTTACAGTAGCTAGGGAAATCGAAGGGAGCATTCAGTTTGGTGGGAAACTGTAAATGGGTGCTTTAAAGAGCGCAAATACCACCCTTGGGATTAAGCGGCTGGGGGTGGGTAGGTTGGAGCCGGCAGCTTCAACCACCTTGGGAAGAAAGGATCCAGATCCTAGAGCACTTCTTCTGACCCAAAGCCACCGTGAGCACAGAAGCGCCCACTCTTTCCACTTTCACCCTTCCAATCTGTCTAGCCAATTCATCAGCGCTCCCCGCTGTTTTCCTAGAGGCTGCCAGGTGCCCGGCTAATTAAACGTCTTCCACCGGAGTGTGTGGCAATACTTTATCCCTCGGGAGGACCCTCTGGCCAGGGAAGGTGCTTTGGCATCAAGCCACTGGGAGCCGAGAGTCAAGTGGCCCCGTCCCGAAAGCGCGCACGTGGATGGGCGCGAGCGCCTCAGTTTCCTGATCTCTAAAATGGGCGCCCCCGCGCCTGGCGTCGGGAAGCGAGCGTTGCGTTGTGTTTGGCGCCAGGCGAGAAGGAAGTGAAATCAGTGCCCGACCGCAGCTGCAAGCCGCGGTCTAGGCGCCGCTCGCGCTCCGGGCATGCTCAGTAGCGGGCCGGCCCAGCTGGGCGGGTAGGAAGCGGCTCCCCGCGCGGCCCGGCGGCGGGGTGCGGGCACTTTGATGAATCACGTGTGTCTGGGCCGTCTTAAAGAGATAGACGCCTACTCCCGCCTCCCGAAACACCGCCCCGAGGGCGTTGGCGAGCGGGGCTGTGGCAGTCACTTTGGGGCAGGGCTTGCCCCGGCGCGGAGTCCTGGCCTCTGACTGCTGGCGGCGGGGGTGCCTGGGCTCCGGGTGCCCTGGGGCCCTGCGATCGCTCGTTCGCGGACAGTCACGGTCTTTCCCCTTCTCCACCCTCGTGGACGAGGTGCAGGCGAATCCGCGCGCGGCCGCGGGAGCGCTCCGGGGGGCTCCGGCAGTCGGGGCTAAGGGGAGTTTCGGGACACAGGTGACACAGGGCCGGAGAAAGATGGAGCAGCTGGGAGCGGCGGCGGCGGCGGCGGGAGGCGGCGGCGAAGAGCCCGGCGGGGGCCGGAGCAACAAGCGGAGCTCGGGGTACCGGGCCGCCAACGAAGAGGAGACAAAAAACAAACCCAAACTGGTGAGTATTCTCGCAGCCCCCGCAGCCCCCACCCCGCACCCTCCCCGGGCCTCGGGGATCGGGGAGAACCCCATCTCCTCGTGCCGGGGAACCCGCGGGAGACCCGAGGCCGCGTCCTCCCCACGTTGACCGCGACCGCGCCACGCGGAGAGCTCAAGGATCGGCCGCTCGAGGCGTGCAGACGGCGTGGGGGCAGTCCTCAGTTATGTTGGGGCACCCCGCTTCTCCACTTAACCCTTTTCTCACTCTTGTCAGCTCTGGGGAGAAGGAAGGCCCCGCCCTATTTTGGGGACACCCGGCGGGCGTTCTGGAGTACCGCTGGAGCTGTTGTTTGTCAAACTTGTTTGTGGGTACGGACCTTTGCGGGATTCCATTTCCCTTCCACCTCTTGTCAGTGGCCGTTTGGCCTTTTAACATTTGCGGTCCAGGACAGGGGACCCTCCCTCCTATGGGTCGCTGGCACTTGGGAATTCACTTGGAGTCGTGCAAATCAAGATAAGCTCAGCAGTGGTCCCTGGCACTACTTTACCAGAATTCTACTGGGCGCCATCTCACCCCTCCCCCCCCTTTCTCCATGTGCTTTCCCAGGAAACATTTCTTGGGCAGTGTGGGAGTTGGCTGGATGAGGTGCCACCAACTACCCAGCGTTTGTGTGCCTGTGTGATCGTCCCAGGGGGCTTCCACTCGGCTGATTCCACGGGCACTGAAGAAGTCAGGCGGACTGTACAAGTCTCAAAGTCCTAACAGTGCGAACCCCTGGCAGTAGTTCATTTCCTGCCACTGAATGTGCGGGGGAAAGAAATCTATGGGGCCTGGTATTGCATTGGGAAATACTGGAGTTTCTTCAACTCATCGGTTAGAAGAGTTCCTCTTTTTGTAAACTTTCTTCTTTCAGTGGCATGAGGACAAAAGGTTTTCCACACAGACTCAGCAAATAAAACTTCTCAGCCTTACGTGAGCCTTTTGAAGGGCGGAGTCTTAGTCTAGATCCCAAGCCCAAGCCACGGGTTGCATGTTTAGTTTTCGGTTTATCATCAACAACTTAATGGAAGAGTGGGCAAGCTGTGACATGTAACAAAAACCATTGTCCAAGGCCTCTATCTAGCCACTGGGCCCGGACTTCTGACTCCCTGTGACTTTCCTATTATGGGATTGTCCATATGGGAAAACTGGCCAAGCGTTAGGAAACATGCAGTCCTCAGTTATGTGGCAAGGGACTTGATGGGATAAAGATCTCAGATTTCATCAATTCCATACAAACACGAAGAAGATTAAGAAATTACTTCCTTGATGTGTCCGGTTACCCGAGCATGTACAATTAAAGAAACCGAGTCACGAATTTTTTGCCCCTTTTTCTCCTTCTTCTTGTGATTTGTTTGTGCTATCAGACGTTTAATGGGTTCCCCAACCATCATGAAACTCAGAAAAACATTGTAAGTGGATTACCCGAGTTGAATTCAAGTATTTTAAAGTTGTGATTTTGAAATTTATTAGTTTGTGGTAAAAATACTTCCTTTTTCTCTGTCCCAAGACACGTTGCTTTGATAACTATTTAAATGTTGAATTAAAAAGAAGGGTTAAGAGGAGGATTTTCATAAATAGTTTTGTGCTTCTTAGGAAGACTTTTCCATTTTTAAGAAAAGCCAAGGACATTCACCCAAAAGGATGCTCCAGGGAATGGGGGACGGGGAGGTGGAGGCACTTAGCGAAGGGGAGGGAAGGGGGTGAAAGGAAGGGGAAAAAGCAGGGAGACTGCAAGGGGGACTGGGAAATGGTGGAGGGAGGGGGAGCAAGGTACCTATTGAGCTTGTATGATTAGGGAAAAATAAATAAATATAAATTAAAAAAAGAAAAGCCAAGGAAAGCCATTTATCTTTATTGATTATATTCTTCCTTTACCGTTGGCCATTTGTCCTGTTTCATCTTTTATATTTTACTAGGTTTGACAAGGTAACTGGATAGTTAGGAGATAGTATCATTTTCAGTTCCAAGCTACTTTCACTGTTCCATGGTGACCATAGCTTAATACAGTGGGACAAATATTTGAATCCAAGAGTTTGTTAATATCAAAATATATTTTCTTTCCCTTTTTTCCACCAAGCATAACTTTTGAGCCTTACATGATTTTACAAGCAGATGCATTAGAAGTAATGAAAACAAACTTAGGAAGCTATCACAGCCCATTTTAAAGCAAACATTTGACCAAACAATGAGACTTGATAAACTTTTTAGGAAAATTCTCATCTGTGCTTCTTAACTAAAAATTTTACGGATATGATTAAACTTTATATTAAACTTCATTTTTTAAAGGATTAAGTATCTAGTTGTAGTTATCCTTACTGTGTGTATGGATATGTATGTAAAGGAGTTGTGGGATATGACTATAAAAGACAGTTCTATGGCACTGGAAATTATTGGAGGTGATCATGTGGGTTAGGGATTCTAACTCCTCAAATTGTATGAAAAAATGGAGTATATGTTGATTTTTTTTTCTGGGCCTCAGAGGTTTTATTAGTTTTTTATAGGCCTTTATGACCTGTAGAGAGAATAAGAACCATTGCAGTACAAAAGCCAGTCAAAACAATGGCAGTTGATTGTACTTCAATTTGGTGAACTGAGAATTGTGATGAGGGAGAAGGGAAAGAAACTGACCATGACAAGATCAGGATTTAAGAAAATTCTTATAGGGAATGAAAAGTTTCTAGTGTCTGGTGTTAGCTAGGAGGAAAGTTTTTGCTACATAAAAAAATTAACTCAGTCTCTCTAGTGAAATGGATTCTTAAGGCATTAAACTTGTGATTCAGTTGCTTTCATTTAGTTGCTCATGACTCTGGAAAAATAAAAATGGAGGGTTCATTTTCTATAGGCCCAAAGCTTGTTGATTTATATCTTCAACTTTCTGATGGATAGGAGTGAGACATTTTTAAAAGTGGTCTACTAGAACTGTAATGATTGAAGGTTAGTAGATTTTATTTTGTTTTTATGTAGGCATTCTCATGGGCTTTTTATTTTTATTTTATTTTTTTTAGGGGAAGGCAGCCCTGTCCTGTACCTACATTTCGAATAGCATATTAGTACTAGAGTTTGGGATTTTATATAACTATTTGTTTAGGCCCAGATTGCAGCATGTTACCAAAAAGGATGATTCTTAGATTAATTAGTCATTCAGTGTCAACTGTAGATTGCATTTTGGTAAACTGAATAGGAGAGAGTCCTAGAAGTGATATAAAGGAGCTACATCTTATATCTCACATATTTAAAAATGATTTAATAATGAAGAGAAGCTGTTGTGGCCAGAGTGATATTTTACTTGTTAAAGTGCTTGGCTTGCAAGCACCAGGATTTGAGTTCCATCTGGGCCATCCTGCAAAAAACTGAGAATGTTGGCACAAGCAGTGCTGGGGAAATGGAGATAAGAAGATCCCTGGGGTTCACAGGCCGCTGATCCCCAGGTCCCACTGGTGTGATGCTATTGAGAAAAGGTACTGGAGATTGACCTTTGGCTTACACACATACACACCCACCCAGACAAACACACATACACAGGCACTGAGCAATGGATGGGTATAATGTAGACTGACAATTTTGATTTTGGTTTTTTGTATAATATCTGAAGCTGTCGATATATATATATATATATTTTGCTGTCGATATTTTTTGACAATAAAGTCCATAAGTTGTAATGACAGTAATATAATATTCTGGTCATTATATAATGGTACTTATTTATAATTAGATATATCATTTTGATTTTAAATAATACATTCTGGGTTCAATATATTCAATATATTCAAAGAATACTTACTATTACTCTTCTGCATGTTGGCCATATAAAGATGCTCATAGTCAAATCACGTGTGACAGTGCACATCTGTAATCCCAGCAGTATGTAGGCCGAAGTATGAGCATCTCTAGTTCAATGCTAGCCTAGGCTGCATGGTGAGACCCTGTCTCTAAAAAGAAAAAGAAAGAAAGAAAAGAAAAAAGAAAGAAAGAGAGAGAGAGAGAGAGAGAAAGAAAAATAATTCATAGTTCAGTGAAGCAGATAGAGAATTTAATTACTGATTAAAGAACAGTGTGATTAGTTGCTCTGTAAATATTTGAAGGGGGTGCTGTATTCTGTAAATATTCAAAGAAGTATCTGCATTGAGGGAGGCAAGTCTTTTTTCTCCCACATTTTATTTTTTTCCTAATCTTACAAGTTCCAAAGGTACCCTGTCCTCTCCCTCCCTCCTTCCCTGTCATCCCCCATTGCACTCTTCCCCTTTCCCCCTTCCCTCCTTCCAAGTGAGGTAAGGAGAGGCTTCTAGGATATGGCCTTTGCCGCGAGGAAAGGCATTCTAGATTAAAAGAACACCATACAGGAAGGAATGCAGATTGGAGAACACGCTAATAAGGAAAGAGCCAGTAGATAAGAGTGGTTGAAGCACAAAAAGTTACATTAGCGGATTTGCCAGAAAAGAGAAATGGTCTCTGGATCGCTGTACATCCTGGTGTCCAACATTAGATTGCCCTGGTTTTCCCAAAAGTCAGAGTAAGTCGTGGAAGAGATGTAAAAGGAGAGAGTGTCACCTGTTTAGATTTATACTTCAGAAAGAAATTCAGAGCTCAAAAGAGTTTCCTGCAGAGGGGTGCCACAATAGAGGCAGGAAGTTCCTTGAGAAGGCGCGTGGTGGCTGCTCCTGTTACTCACCCATATATCAACTCCTCCATATTTTTCTGTACCTCTGTGTCTTCCTGTCCCCTCCCTTGCCCTTTCTTCCTGACATCTACGCTGAACATTTTACCAACTGGGAAACATACCCCCTGTTTCCCCTTAATAAGTAAGTCTCAGTCCTTCCACTGTCCCACTCACACTTCATTGATTTTTTTTTCTTCTCTAAATCTTGCACCCCAGCTTCAACTTCCTGAGGGTTCTTTGAACTATCAACTATCATGAGTTTGAATGCTAGGTGCTGATCTTGTTTCTACCAACATTTGAAAGTGCTTCTGGGCATGGTTCCTGTTTTATGCTTGCAACCCTGTCAGGTAAATGATTATTAGCTGTGGGTTTTTTTTTTTTTTTCTCTATAGGTCAGGTATTTAGAGAGTTACATAGACTTTAAAAAGTGTTAATATCTATGTGCCATAGTCTATGTGTCTATGTGTGTCTAAGCTTGTGTATGTATGTGCCACCAAATGAACTTATCTGTACATTCATTGTTCCATGTCTTTTTCATGTGTGTGCTTGCTTTGGACAGGGTCTCGGGTATCCCAGGGTGGCCTATAATTCTCTATGTAGCTCCCCAGATTGGCTTGAACTCCTACCTCTACCTCCTAAACTTGGGGGATTACAGGCCTGAACCAACACGCCCATCTCCTTTGTCTTGTCATTGATGTGGAAATTCAGGAAACACCTTTAAGGCCCCCTAGAAACTGTCCTCCTCCCTTTGTTTGTTTAGATTCTTGTGATGTCAGAGATAGGACTTCCATGTAGAGAAATAGTAGTAAAGCTGGTGGTGAGCCAAATAGCAAATGTGTGGGGGACTTTGATTGTTAAAAGAACGTGAACTGTAGAGTCCCCAAGGCATTGGGTTTCACAGTCCTTTCTGTTTGCTTGGGACCCTTTACAAGCATTCAAGACCAGAATTTTGAAATTTCTTTTGACTAATGTCTACAAGTCAGAGATAATGTTCCTAGCCTAATTTGCTTGTTTGATTTTTTTGAGACCAGGGTTTAGGGTCTTCTTAGGTTGCCCAGGCTAGCTTTGAATCCTGGGTTCAAGTGATCTTCCTACTATTTTCTCTCTAATAGTTGGAAATACAGAAACTTGCTACCCTGTCTGACTTATTTGTTTGACAAGATGGTTTAGATAACTTACAATACAGGGTAAGAACACAGGAAATTTTAGAATGTGAAAGAAGTAGAGAATGTTATTATTAGGCCTGTATATTACCCAAATCAAATGTGTTTATAGGGTTAGGGGCATAAGTCAGTGGTAGAGGGCTTGTCTGGCCTTCCTACAGACTTGGATCCAATTCCCATTTCTGGAAAAAAGTATGTTTGTGGTTGTGTGATTTCATAGCTTTCTTGCAGTTTGACAGCTCTAACATTTTTATTGTACAAAGTATAGTCAGGTTGTGGACTGATTCCTTGTTCTCTCCTCAGTTTCATCTGTCTATTTGGTAGGTTAGACATTCTGTCCTTTCAGTAGTAATTCTTTCATTGTTGAGTCGACAAAAATGTGAGCTTAAATTTTTTTCACTCTTGTTTTCCTTAACATGCTTGTCTTTTTATTTCAGTTAATCAACTTGAGGCATTTACATTTTTTTGCTGAAATATACAGTACATATCTATGACATTCTGTCTTGTTAGGGAGTTTGCTGACTTACAAATAAGGAAACTGAGTCATTCAAGTATTAAGGAAACAGGTTTTGAGAGAAGTTTGAAAGCTATCACCTCTATTGTAGAAGTTATCTATTGTACTGAGTCATGCTTCAGGGAGTCTAAAGTAAAAAGTTATTCAATCTCTCTTCTTTTGTTCCTTTTTGAAAAATTTATAATTATAATCCTCCTAGATTTCCCTCTCAGTACTCTCAGCTTTGCCAATAGCAGCTTGTCCTTGAAATGAAATCATATTATTTTCTAACCTGATCTCAAACAGCACTGTAAATAACAGGATGCTCTGAAAATAGTACATATGTGATAAATGCGAATTTATATTACTTAGCACATCTGGTTAAGTTAAATATGAAGTATTTTTTCTTTGAAGATTGAAAAAAATGTTCAAGTGACGTAAATGACATAAAAAAATAAAAGATTGTTAGCTATTTTGTCATCACTTTTAAGATACCCATTGTGAAAGGGAACTTAAAATCAGGGCATGTAAAAGTTTAGAACAATTTTTTTTCACTGTGTGCGTGGGTGTGTGTGTGTGTATACAAGAGGACATTTGACATTTGAGTGTGTATGCCTCTGGAAGCCTAAGATTGACATCTGTAATCATCCTGGATTACACTGTCTCCTTACTCCTTTGCTCTGGGGTTTCCCCAGGCTCTGCCTTCCAGGGTGGGAATTGCAGGCTGCCATGATTCACTAGGCATTTTCACATAGGATCTGGGGAACTGAATTCAGGTTCTTTTGCTTGTAAGGCAAAGACTTTAACCCCTGAGCCTGCCTGTCTTCAAGATGCATTTTCACATAGCTGTTGATTGAATATTCACAAGAGAAAGAAACAAACTCTTTTATTTATTTATAGTTATTACTTATTTTTTGCCTAATCATACAAGCTTTATAGGTATGCTCCCTCTTCTCCCTCCTTCCTCCTTTTTCCCTCATCACCCCCATTGGACTTTCCCCTCCCCCCCAAGCCTCCTTCCTTTTCTCCCCCTCTCTTGGTGCTTCCTGCTTCCTCTCTCCTATCTCCCAGAGCATGTCTTTATGTGGGCACCCAGCCTCCCTCTGAGTCCTCTATACTACTGAGGGTTACAGGACTCAGTAGCATAGCCCAGAGCCCCTTCTTGGGCTGCCCACTAGCATGGAAACTCTATTATGATGGTTTAACCCCTTGCCTCTATGGATCCTACGGCCTGAAGTCTTCTTCCCTGTGATCCCTACTAGATTTTGGGGGGTTGTTGACATGTCAGCCATTGTGCAGGTCACGTAAGGTCCAATCACATTGTGGCTATATCCTGGCTGCCGCTGCCTTAACTTGTGTGGAGAATCTTGCATATCGTTGGTCCTCCCCATCTTTAGGCTCTTATAATCTTGCCACCCCTTCTTCTGCAAGGTTCCCTGAACTTTAGGATGGGGAGAGATTTGGCTGGTCTAGTTCCAGAGGAAAAATGTAGGGTCTTTGGTGTTCTAAATTACAGTTTGTTGTTTTCAGTTTTGCTTTTCCCGCACTGCTCTTGGCTGCATCCTGATTGGTATCGAAGGTCATCTCATAATCAAAGATAAAAGTCTGTTTAAATGAGGATCTTAATGTGAGAAGAGACTCAAAGGTAGATGGAAGAATAGGAGTAGGGCACAGCATTGGGGGAGGGGTCAGTGTCCCATTTTCCAGATGGTTACTGTCTATCTGCCAGTCCCTATACCCTCCCTGATTGGTAAGATTGAACCTGTCCAGTTGCAAGTGACCAGTAAGGGAGGTGAGTGAGCTGCACCGGATGTCTCCCTACTTACATGCAGTATATGACCTTGACCTAATTTCTCTACCGAAGCGTGATCCCCTGTCTTCTTTCTTTTGAGGTCCAACTTTCCCTTCTCTCCTGTTTATAATCCTTTGCGATTACAGTGGGAATTAAAGAGATTTATCTTTGAATATGTCATTAAGTGGGTTTGGAACTAGGATCCACTTATTAGGGAATACATACGGTATCTAACTTGCTGTGTCTGGGATATTTCACTCAACATAATTTTTTCTGATTCCATCCATTTCCTGGCAAATTTCATTAATTCATCTTTTTTGGTAGCTGAGTAGTATTCCATTGTATACGTGTCCCCCATTTTCATTATCCATTCATCAACTGTTGGGCATTTGGGTTGATTCCCTGACTTTATTATTGTAAATAGTGCTGCAATGAACGTGGTTGTGCTTGTGTCGCTGTAGTGAATTTCTGCATTATGGGGGATTATTCCCAGTAGTGGTATAGCAGGATCATATGGCATTTCAATCTTTAACTGTTTTAGAAATTGCCATACTGATCGCCAAAGTGGTTGTATAAGCCTGCATTCCCACCAGCAATGTAGGAGAGTTCCCTTCTCTCCAAATCCTCTGCTGCATTCGGTGTTGTTTGTATTGTGGATTTTCGCCATCCTGACTGGGGTGAGATGATATCTCAGGGTAGTTTTGATTTACATTTCCTTGATGGGTAAGGATGTGAAGCATTTTTTAAGGTATTTGTTAGACATTTTAATTTTGTTCCTGGAAAAGTTTCTTTTTCCGGGTTTTCTTTTCCAAGAGTTCTGAGGCACATTTTCTAATTGGACTATTTATCTCCTTAGTGTTTAGTTTTCTAAATTCTTTGTGCACTCTGGATTATAGAGCTTTATCAGATAATGTGGTTAGTGAAGATTTTCTCCCATTCTGTGGGTTGCCTTTTTGCTTGGTTTACAATCTCTTTAGCTGAACAGACGCTATTTAATTTCATAATATCCCATTTGTTGAGTGTTGGTTGTAATCCCTGTGCCATGATTGAGTTTCTGTTTAGAAAATGTTGGCATAGCCCATTCTGCTCCAGGGAGTTCCCTACCCTTTCCACTATGGTTTTTATATTCAAAAGAAACAAACTTTTAATAATTTATAACTTACTTATCTTATCAATCTGATTCTCGACAGTAGCCTCAAATAGAAGCTCAACTGAATGAATTTTGGTGCTTGGTTTGTGTGAGGTGGCCTTGGAAAAAAGATGTTGCTTGTTACCTATCTTGTAAAAGAAAGTAGAAATCAAAGTTTCTCACTAATCACCATTTGTAGAGCTTTGGTTTCATGAAAGTTTCATTACATTACTTTAGGAAGAGAAAATTATATTGCTATCAAAAACAATTGGCCACTCATTTCTACTGTTTGGTTCCTCGAAAGTCATGCTGTTTTTAGAAATAAGAATCTTTGAATCATCTGTTCAGGCAGACCTAGGTACAAATCCAACATATCATTAGGAAGAAATTATTTGTAAATAGCTACCAATGCAGTCATCTAGCAATTCTAATGCTCACCTAAGGAATAAGAGACTTTTAGTATAAATATATTCCTTTTTTTTCTGAAACAAGGTATCATGGAGGCCAACTAGCCTCATACTATGTGACTGAGGATGACAAACATCCTTCTTCTGACATCTCCGAAATAGTGGAATTACAGGTTGTATCACAATACCCGATTTATGAGGTGTTGGGAATTGAGCTCAGGGATTCATGCAGACTAGGCAAGTACATTACCAAGTATCTATAGTCTTATCCTGCAACCCTTTTTTTTTTAATGCTGTTTGTTGTGCTATGATAGACATATGTTTTGATAACTATCTGTTCAAAATTATGAGGAATTTAAAATGTCTTTTTAATTTGATCTCTTTATCAAGAAAAAATAATGTTTTTACTTAAGAAAAGGGATTCATTAATAAGATTTTTGTAAGAACTTATGAAAAATTTAAAAAATTTAAGGATACAAAAAAGAAAGATTGGTTTGAGCTACAGATATCTATCCCATTCCCAGATAGAATAATTATGTAGTTTGCTTGAGTCATCCTTTGTTTTTCCCAGATATCATGTTACTCCTACATATCATATTACTCCTACATAACTTCAATGTACATCTCTAAAAATGACTGGCTTTTTTAAAAAAGCCACACACTTTATTGTGTGTGTGCGTGTGAATGTATGTATATATCAGAGGGCACTGTGTCCTTTTGGAGGACCAAGGGTGACTTTGGGAATCATACGGATTGCTTCTATCTCCTTTTTGCTTCACTCTGGGATTTCCTAGATTCCACCCACAGGGGTCAGAAGTAGCAGCTGCCTCTGTTTCTGCCTGTCCTATTTATGTACGACCTGGGATCCGAACTCAGGATCTTCCACTTTTTTTTTTTAAATTAGTATACTCTATGAGATTTATTACAGCAGATATTAGAAAGCACCATAGCTAGTATATCCATATTGACACTTACTAGTAAAAAAAAAAAGCACTTAGAGATACCAATCTTTCAAGATAAGTTCCACTCATCAGAAAAATAATAATTTCAAGTGTGCATGCATACATGCCCTCTGTACTAATGTCCATTTTTTTATTTGTGTGTGTGTATGTGTGTGTGTGTGTGTGTGTGTGTGTGTGTGTGTGTGTGTGTGTGTGTCTGTCTGTCTGTCTGTCTGTCTCTCTCTCTCTCTCTCTGTGCGTCTATGTGTATGAAAGGGTACTGTGTGTGCCTGTAGAGGCCCAATGGTGATTTCAGTACTCACCCTAGATTGTGCTACCTACTCTTTGCTTTGCTCTGGAGTTTTCCAGGCTCCACCTTCCAGAAATAGACATATAGGCCATTGGCATTTCCACCTGGCATTTTTTTTTGTTTTTTTACAGTTTAACTCAATTTATTTCTCTTATTAGAATTCTTCAAACACTACCTATTCTTATGGAAGTGCTTGTCAGTATCTTTAGTGAGTTCAGAGCTGAATTATTTTATTATAATACAAATGCCTTGTCTTAGTCTCATGTGCCTCTCTAACAAAATGCTATAGCCTGGGTGTGTGATAAACAATAGAAAGTTGTTTTGGTTCTGAAGACTGGAAAATCCAAGGTGAAGTCTGAGGTTCCAGCAGGTTCAGGTGAGAGGATGGTGCCTTGACTGCTGTCCTCTGGAGGGAACGAGCACTCTTCTCATATGCTGACATCAGAAAGACAGACCCCTCTTCAAGTCTGGGTGTGTGTGTTCGTGTCAGTCTCTGGTGTTCTTCTTTTTTTTTATTATTAATACATTTTTTATTATTATTTCAGCTCATACAAACTTAATGGGTCCACCAGTTCCCTCCCTCCCTCCTCCTCCCCCCGTACCCCCTGCTCCTCCTCCTCACCCCCCTCCCTTCCCTATCCCCCAGTGCCTCCCGGCCCAATTCCCAGAGAGTCCTTTCTTGTGCATGCCTGATTTTCCTCTGGGCTCTCCTCTCCGATGATGTACAAGGACCCAGTGGCCTTTCCCTGAACCCTTTCCCCGTGTTCCCCTTAGGTATAGGAACACTGCTGTGGCTGCCAATCACTTGCCTCCAAAGATCTTGGTGCCTTTAGCAGATGCTAGACTTTGTGGGGTCAATAGTGTGTTTGATTGCTTCAGCCCTAACTTGTATGGAGTATCTTACATATCATTGCTCCTCCCATCCTTTTGCTCTTACACTCTTACCGCCCCCTCTTCCGCAAATTTCCCTGAGCTTCAGGATGGGGAGAGATTAAGCCGGCCTAGTTCTAGGTGGTTGATATAGAGTCTCTGAAGTTCTGGATTGTGGTTTGTTGGTTTTCTTTTGCAGTTTTGCTGCTCCTGCAATGCCCTTCACTCCATCCTGGTGGGGATTGTATGTCACCCCCTGGCCAGAGACAAAAAGCTGTTAAACTACAGTCTTGTGATAAAAGGTAGATGTAATAAAAGTGGGAAACTACAGTGAGGGAGGGGTCTATCACCAATTTGCACAACGGTTACTTTTTATCTGCCAGACTATATGCCCTCCTCTTCTGGTGAGATCACACCCCTTCAGTAGTAAATGATCAGGAACAAAAGTCTGTGAACTTAATCAGATGTCTCATTACTTATTTGAGTCATTGATGGAGGCCTAATTTCTCTGCTGTAACATGGTCCCTTCTCTCCTTGTTTCTGGTGTGGCCCTCCTACCCCATCCCTCCTGTTCATAATCCTTGCAATTACTGTCTCTAGGTGGGCTGGGTGGGTTTGGTACTAGGAGCCACCTATTAGGGAGTACATACGGCGCTTAATTTTCTGGGTCTGGGATACTTCACTTAATATAATTGTTTCTAATGACATCCATTTCCCAGCAAATTCATTTTTGATGGCTGAGTAGTACTCCATTATATAGATGTACCACAGTTTCCTTATCCACTCGTGAACTGTTGGACATTTGGGCTGATTCCATGACTTTGCTATTGTAAACAGTGCTGCTATGAACATGGTCGTGCTTGTGCTATCGAGGTGAACCTCTGCTGTATGGGGGGTTATTCCCAAAAGTGGAATAGCAGGGTCATATGGCATTTCAATCTTTAATTTCTTTAAGAATCTCCAGACGGCTCGCCAGAGTGGCTGTATGAGCCTGCATTCCCACCAGCAATGTAGGAGAGTTCCCCTCTCTCCACATCCTCTCCAGCATTTGTTGTTGTTTGTATTGTGGATTTTTGCCATCCTGACCAGGGTGAGATGATACATCAGGGAAGTTTTGATTTGCATTTCCCTGATGGCTAAGGAAGTGGAGCATTTTTTAAGATATTTGTTAGACATTTTAATTTCATCCCTGGTAAAGTTTCTTTAAGTTCCAGGGCCCATTTTTAATTGGGCCATTGGTTTCCTTGATGTTTAGTTTTCTAAGTTCTTTGTGCACTCTGGACAGCAGAGTTCTATCAGATGTGTGGTTAGTGAAGATTTTCTCCCATTCTATGGGTTGCCTTTGAGCTCCTGTTACAATCTCTTTATCTGAACAGAAGCTCTTTAATTTCACCAGATCCCAACTGTTGAGAGTTGGTAGCAGTGACTGTGCCATTGGATGTCTGCTTAGGAACTGTTGGCCTAGCCCAAATCAGCTCGAGGGAGTTCCCTATCTTTTCAACTATGGTTTTTATAGTACCTGGCCTGATATCAAGGTCCTTGATCCATTTGGAATTAATTCTTGTACATGGTGACAAGTACAGGTCCAGCTTTAATCTTCTGCATGTGGAGATCCAGTTTTGCCAGCACCATTTGTTGAAGATGCTGTTCTTTTTCCATTGGATTCTTTGGGCCCCTTTGTCAAAGACCAAATGGCTGTAATTTTGTGGGCTTATATCTGGGTCTTCAATCCTTATCCATTGATCTGTGTGTCTATTTTGGAGCCAGTACCAGGCTGTCTTTATAACTATGGATTTGTAGTATAGACTTAGGTTTGGTATGGTAATACCTCCAGCAGTGTTTTTGTTACTCAGGATTGTCTTTGCTATCCTGGGTCTTTTGTGCCTCCATATAAACTTTGAGATTGTTTGGTCAACTTCTTTGAAAAATTGCTTTTGGATTTTAATTGGTATAGCATTGAATCTGTATATTGCCTTTGGTAGGATGGTCATTTTTACGATGTTGATTCTGCCAATCCAGGAACAAGGGAGGTCTTTCCACCTTCTGGTGTCTTCTGCTATTTCTTTCTTTAGGGTTTTAAAGTTTTCGTTGTAAAGGTCTTTTACCTCCTTGGTTAGGTTTATACCAAGGTATTTCATTTTTTTACGGCCTACAGTAAATGGGATTGTTTCTCTCAAGGCTTTTTCACTTCTTTCATTTTGGGCATATAGGAAGGCCTCTGATTTTTGCACATTTATTTTGTATCCTGCCACCCTGCTGAACTTCTCAATTAGTTCCAGGAGCTTCCTGGTGGAGTTTTTGGGATCACTTAGGTATAAGATCATGTCATCTGCAAATAGGGATAGCTTGACTTCTTCCTTGCTGATTTGAATCCCTCTTATGTCCCTTTCTTGTCTTATGGCTTCAGCTAAGATTTCAAGTACAATATTGAATAGAAGTGGTGAGAGTGGACAGCCTTGTCTAGTTCCTGATCGAAGTGGAAATGCTTCCAATTGTTCCCTATTGAGCATAATCCTTGCTGCGGGCTTGTTGTATACAGCTTTTATTATATTAATAAAGGTTCCTTCCATTCCTACTGTCTCTAGAGTTTTGATCATAAAAGGCTGTTGGATCTTGTCAAAAGCTTTTTCTGCATCTATCGAGAGTATCATGTGGTCTTGGATTTTTGACTGGTTTACATGATGAATTACATTTATTGATTTGCATATGTTGAACCAACCTTGTGTGCTGGGGATGAAGCCTACTTGGTCCCCGTGAATAATCTTTTTAATGTGTTTTTGAATCCGATTTGCTAAGACTTTGTTGAGAATCTTTGTGTCTGTGTTCATCAGAGAGATCGGCCTATAGTTTTCTTTTGTAAGTGAATCTTTATTAGGTTTTGGGATTAAAACTATATTAGCTTCATAGAAGGAATTTGGTAGTGTTCCTTCCTTTGCTATTTGATGGAACAGTTTAAGGAGTATTGGTGTTATTAACTCCTTAAATGTCTGGTAGAACTCTGTGCTGAATCCATCTAGTCCAGGACATTTTTTGGTGGGAAGATTTGAGATTACTTCTTCAATTTCCTTATATGTTATAGGACTATTTAAATAATTCACAACTTCCTCATTCAATTTAGGTAATTTGTGTTTACTTAGAAATTCATCCATCTCTTTTCTGTTGTCAAACTTCACAGAGTATAAGTTTTTGAAATATGATGTTATAATTCTCTGGATTTCTTGGGTATCAGTAGTGATAACTCCATCTTCATTTCTGATTTTGTTAATTTGGGTTTTCTCTCTCCTGCTTTTGGTTAATTTAGCTAGGGGTGTATCAATCTTATTGATTTTTTCAAAGAACCAGGTTTTTGACTGGATGATTTTTTCTATCGTTTTCTTAATCTCGATTTCAGATATTTCTCCCCTTATTTTGCTAATCTCCTCTCTTCTACTACTTTTGAGATCAGATTGCTCTAGTTTCTCTAAAGCTTTAAGCTGCATTGTTAAGTTGTTTATTTCTGATGTTTCCATTTTTTTGATGTAGGCATTAAGAGCTATGAACTTACCTCTTAGAACAGCTTTCATTGTGTCCCAGAGATTATGGTAAGTTGTATTTCCATTATCGTTCACTTTCAGGAAATCTTGAATTTCCTTTTTAATTTCTTCCTGAATCCAGTTCTCATTCAGCATCATATTGTTAAGTTTCCAGGAGTTAGTGTATTTTCTCTTGTTTGATGATGTGTTGTGGATGTCCAGCTTTAGGCCATGGTGGTCTCACAGGGCACAGGTTAGAATTTCAACTTTTTTGTACATGTGTAGATTCGTTTTGTCGCCCAGTATGTGATCTATTTTGGAGAAAGTTCCATGTGCTGCTGAGAAAAATGTGTATTCTTTGGTGCGTGGGTGAAATGTTCGATAGCAATCTGTAAGGTCCATTTCTTTAAGGGTTTGATTAAGGTCGAAAGTGTCTCTATTAAGCTTTTGATCTATCCCATGTTGAGAGGGCGGTGTTGAAGTCCCCAAGAATTATCGTTTGGGGGTTGATTTCTTGCTTTAGACGCTGTAGGGATTTCTTAATGAATGTGGAGGGGCCCGTGTTGGGTGCATATATGTTCAGTATTGTGAAGTCTTTCTGGTGAATTGTACCTGTGACTAAAATGTAGTATCCATCCGTGTCTCTTATGATTTTCTTTGGTTTGAGGTCCACTTTGTCTCATAGCATATGGCTACCCCTGCCTGTTTTCTGCTTCCATTAGCTTGTAGAATTGTTGACCAGCCTTTTATTTTTAGAGCGTGCCTATCTTTTGTGGTGAGATTGGTTTCCTGCAGGCAGCAGATTGATGGATTGTGATTTTTAATCATAGTTTGTAGTCTGTGTCTCTTGATCGGTGAATTAATTCCATTAACATTTAGTGGTATAATGGAGAAACTATTTTTAATTCCAGACATTTATTATGTTTAGTAGTTTTTATAAGTATATTGCTTCGCTTTTAATGGTGTAATACTTGCCTTCTGCTCTCCTGGATATGCCTGTTTGTTTCTTCACGCTTGGGTATCATTTTTAGCATTTTTTGAAGGCCTGGTTTGGTGGACATGTATCCCTTCAAGTTGTCTTTGTGCTGGAAGATTTTTCTTTCTCTCTCGATCATGATGGATAGTTTTGCAGGGCAAATCAGCCTGGGTTGACATTTTTGCTTATTCAAACTTGAAGTATGTCTCTCCAAGCTCTTCTTGCTTTTACTGTTTCGACTGAGAAGTCAATTGTTATTTTGATAGGTTTACCTTTAAAATTGACTTTTTTTTTTCTCCCTTGAAGCTCTCAGCACCAGTTCTTTATCTTGAATGTGGAGTCTTTTAACTATTATTTGCCGTGGTGTGCTTCTGTTTTGGTCGTATCTGTTTGGGGTGCGGAATGCCTCTTGTATATGGATGGGCCTCTCTTTTTTTATATGAGGAAAGTTTTCCTTGATGATCATTTTGAAAATTTCCTCAGGGTTGGTATGTTGATATTCTTGCTCTGGTATTCCATGAATACGTATGTTGGGCTTCTTCAGGGTGTCCCATATCTCCTTGGTATTTCTCTCAAGCATCTTTTTGGCTTTAACAATCTCTTCCATTGAGCTGGTTAATACTCCCACTTTATCTTCAAGATCTGAAATTCTGTTTTCTGCTTCATTAGTTCTGCTGATAAGACTCTCTGTGGAGTTCTGGGTTGAAGATAACTTGTCTTTTAGCTCAGTTTTAAACTCTGCTTGAGTTTGCTTTAACTGCTGTATGCCAGTTTTTGATTCTTGCACTGTTTGTCTCAACTCCTCCATGTGTCTGTTGTGTTCCTCCTCATAGCGATTGATTCGATTATTTAATTCCTCCCTGATTTCCTCTTTCATAGTATTGAACATGTAATGATCATATTTTGAAGGTCGTTATCGTGGGTCAGGCTTTCTTGGCCATTTTCCATGGGTTTGTTCTGGTTGGAGTCTAACATTATGAGATTAATTCCTTTAGTGGGAGATTTGTTTACTTGAGTGTTGTGTCTCATGGATTTGTACTTAGACTTTGGCATTGTTGGTTTAACTCTTAAGATCTTTTAATTTCTGTGCGTTTTTCACTAAACTGAATTATTTGGCCTGGGGCTCTGGGGGTGGTTGGGGACCGATCTTACCTGGGTTGAGGCTTGGTGAGGCCAGGCTGGACCGCGGGCATGTCCCAGGAGGGCGGCGGAGTGGAGGGGAAGGGGGATGGGGCGTCGGCGTGGCGCTATTTAAACCAGGGCCACCGGAGAGTGGGGCAGGGTTCAGAGGGGATGCCCTCTCCTCCTCCCAGGCCCTGTGCGCGTGGCTCTGGCTGGATGGCGGGAGGAGCTGGGTCCACTAGGGTGGCCTGGGTCTCTGGGGGCGGGCGGGGACCGATCTTACCTAGGTGGAGGAGTGGTGAGGCCTGGCTGGACCGCGCGCGCGTCCAGGGTGGTGGAGTGGAGGTGAAGGAGGATCTTCCACTTTTGAGGCAGAATTTTAACTCCTGAGCCATCTCTCCAGCCCTAAAAATGACTGGCTTCTGAAAAACATAATGGCAGAGTCACTGTCACATCTTTAACAAGTAACATTCCTTGACTTCATTTTGTGCTTAGCCCATAATCAGATATGCTCAATTGCCTCAAAAATAGATTTTTAATCTAATGTGTGCCTAATTAATGTACATATAGCACTGAACTCCTTAGACAAATATGAAGTCTTGTGAAATGTTACTCCACAAAAAAATGCTATCATAATGCATTGATGAAATTAAGTCTCCTTTTGTCTTTAATTCTATGAAAGTATCTCCAAATGTGATCTATTCCACATGGGTAGATGCTTTGAAATAGCTGCTATGTACCATATCAAAGGGACCAAATTAAGACTTCTGGCTTCACTTTCTTTTGTGGTTCGTGAAGTGAGATGATATGTTTGCAAAAGGTTTTTCCTGCCAGAGAAATGTAAATAGTTGGGCAAAGAAAAAATAGTCTTCTATTCTCTATATTATGGGTTTTTTGATATATATATATATATATATATATATATATATATATATATATATATAATAAATAACAAGTTCACATTGCTACTTCTAGTTTTAATACAAAATAAATGTCGATTTGTTCCTTGCTGCATTTTCAATTTTTTTTTTAGCCACTTCGATGTACTGTGAGTTAGTGAATGTAGATAATTGGATGAATAAACCATTGAAAAAACTCTGAATTATTGTCTCCTTACTTGGCTCTCAGGGGTTATACTTGAAAACCTGGCTGCACTGATGGGATGATGGAACTGGGAATATACAGACTCTTCCAAAAATGATCTGAAGACATCTGAAGATAGCTGCTGTTGACCATATAGCAGCTTAGTGCTATTAATTTTGTCCTAAGGCAGCAATGGGCATGTATTTTCTTTAACTTTGTGGACCTCAGTAGATTTAGACTGGGAATCCATGTCCCCTCCACAGCTTCTTGCCTGAGCATTTTCTGACCCACTCAAGGTGACTGATTTTCCTCCAAACAAGTAGATGAGTGATAATTGTTGGGGCTGGACAGCTGCTGGTTTCCAGTTTTGTTTTACTAAGGGTTTGTGGTGGATGGAGAAGGAAAGCTATGGATGTATGGTTTTTTGTGCTTTGAAATTAATCACTGGTAGAATGTGAAATGTTTAATAGCATATTATTCTGGCTGGAGCTAGCTAGGAAGAGTACCTATGTAAATAGTAAGGCCTAGTGTACACTGTGTGTTTTCATTTTGAACTTTAATAGCATGTATATATAATGGACCAAGGTCTCTACGTATATGATTGGGCTCTGCACAAGGTTGTATGTAACAGTTTGCCTGCATGTTGCTGATAAATTCATTATAAAATGGGTTATTGGGACAAGGGGGCTTTATTTTGACTCATGATTGACTGGTTATAATTCTTAGTCCAGCTTGGCAAGGAGAGCCCATACCAGTACCAGGAAATGAAGGCATTGGCTGCACCATATTCATAAGGTTGCTGAGAGAGGGATAAACCTTACTCTCCAGACAGCAAGTCTGCCCATATATGCTGCAGTATGCAAGCAATTGAACCAGCTCCCTCCATCTTATCCACCTGCTCAGGGAATGGCCCCACCCATCATGTACTGGGCCTTCCCACATCAACTGGACAATCCCCTGCAGGTTTGTTTAGGACTTACCTTAATTATCAATTCTTCACAGGTGTGCCCAAAGCTTAGCCTGCAATTGTCAAGTTGACACATGCATACATATCTCACTGTCAAAGTATCATACTATGGATCATGCCATTTACCAACATGTGCCAGTCACAGGGCTGTATCTTCCTGGTTCACTTTTTCTACTTCACACACAAGTCTCGTGATTTAGCTGCTGTATTTAAAACCAGAGGTCTTTTATTCTCATTTCTGATAGGAAATTCATGCACAGGGTATGGTTTAAAGCCTCATTTTGAATAGGTTATTCTCATTTGTCATTGATTCTGAAAAGAAATGCAAGCTGTGTTGTATATTGGGTATACTTGAGTACATTTTCTTTTGAATTACTGAAATCTGTAAATGTGGGTAGTTGTATCGTTGAGGGCCTAGGATAAGGGTTCAGTGAATGGTTGCCTTCTCTAATTAAGGCTCCTCTATTAATATGTTCTTCCCAGTGATTTTCTTGACTTTTTTTCCCACTGAGCTTCACAGAGTCACAAATAATATGGACAAGACTCATTTTTCTGAAGCCTGTACCATAACTTTCACTTACTTCCATTTACATTGCCCATGATACAAGGTGAGAACATATAGGATGTTGAGATGGGCTTAAATAAATTGGCAGAGACATTTCCTCTAATAATATGCTCTGTAATCTGGTACCTCACATTGCAAAATCAATGTGTTTCAGGAATCAGTGTGTACATAAAACATTTGGGAGGGAAAATAACCTTTTCTTCAGCTGCCCTCACAGATTCTTTTTCATTGGCACTGGATTAGCTTACATTTCTTCCTCTTTTGTTGAGTAGCTAATGGTCTTTAAACAAGCTATTAAAGGGAAGAAGTTTATGATGGAAAAAAAGGCCTGGATTTTATCCATGTTTGGCGGTTTATATTTTCATGTATTTGCTTTGCTAAAGCACGGCTTATCCATACACGGATCTCAGAGATTCCTAGGCTTTTCCAATATGGCCTATATTTGCTTCATCAAACACTTTTGGATACTCTTTTCTGTAAGATCCCAAATCCTCTATTTTTATAACAATGGGTTGGCCGGAGACTCCATCCTAAATTTTAAGTGGCTATATGGAGGCATTTCTTGTACAGAAAAGTAGGAAATGTGCAGGGCTGTGTTTTCAGCACTGCTACTTCTCATCCCTTCCTGTCCCAGCTATCTGATTGTGGGACAAAGTGTGCATTGTGGTGCAGATCCTGTAGCTTTCAGCTTCTTTCCTCCCTTTAAATACTTTTATCACTCACATGTTTCTAGCTCTGAAGGTCATTGTATTCCTCATCATTTTTACTGCCTTTTTAAAAAACATTACCAATGTAGAATTGCTATTGGATGTTAAATTAGTTGCTGTCTGTGCCAGAGATTTATTTAATAGTCTTCCCATTTACACCCATCACCAACCGTATTGCCATGAATTAGTGGAAACTGCCTTTTGAACTGAGCACACCTGTCCCTGTTTTCAAGCTCTTGCATTGTATTTTATGGAATCAGAAAGTTTTCCATTTGCCCATCAGAGTTGAAATACACTAAATGGGATATCGATGATATTTTTAAAAGAGCTTGTTTCTGGCTATTTCAGGAGTTTATGTGGAAATGAGTTGACTATATTTTAAAAAACTTACTGTGAGCTAGTCATTTATTTGTCCTCTTCTTTCTAGCTGTCATATTATTCTGTAAAACAGGAGTCTAAATAGATTATTTGCTTGGCTTCATTCAGCTCTTACATAGTAAGGGTCAAAGGTTATTGAGAGCCGTAATGAATCTGCCGTAATATAAACATATGACATTTGGATTTCAGTTAGATCGCAAGTTGGAATTATGAAAGATAGTTGTTTAGGCTGAATACTAAACACTGACTCTCCATGCAAACTTTATGGTCCCATTTCTGCATTAGCTTACTCCAGGGCAGGCTAAAGTGACACTGTTTTACTTACATACTGCTCTCTGGAGCGTTGGCTTCATTTTGGGTTAGTCCAGTCCATGAGTGGTTGCCTTGGTTCAATGACTGAGTATTAAAACTGTTCAAAGAGAATTCTCAATAACACTTAATATGAAAATTGACATTGCTTTCCTGGGTTCGTTCTGTGTGTGTGTGCAAGGTGTCATCAGCTTTTACCCTATGCATCCACAGTTCCATTTCAGGGATGACTACAGAAGACCCAAAACTCCTGAGTCAGAGAAAAAGGACATTTTATTATTCATTGCAAAGGCAGTTGCCAGGTTGTCAGCACTCCACTCTGGTTCATGGTGATTTTAAGCCTCACAGGGTGGAGCTCAGTGATGAGTACACAGGCAGGTGCACTCTAGTTAAGGAGCAACTAGCTCGAGGGATTTGCCTCTTTAATAGTGAGAAAATCCAGGCCTGGTCTTTTCTAGGATGGGAAGATATTACCTTGTCCTTAAAAGTTAGCTTGCTACAAATAGAACCCTGGGAAATAACCCATAGAAAATGCTGACTGGTGCCTTTTCAGTATTGGAATGTTCAGGAATAATGTGCAGGGATGCTCCAGGATAGATGAAGTTTGACCTCTCACTGAATATTAGCATACTTCACCTGTACAGCTATCAGCTTACATTCAACAAAAAAGACTCAGAGCAAGTAATTCGCCTTGCCTGAGAATAGGTAGCAATGGGCTTGGTATTTAACACCAGTGTGATTGCTAAATCTATGTTTAAAGCCGTGATTTTCCATGTGATCTAAGAGCCTAATCCTCAGGGTTGCTCTAAATTAACCAAAAGACCTAGTGTTTCTAAGACTGGTGACACTTGGACCCAGCCTGTGTTTGCACTGTGCTTATGTGTCACTTAGAAGCCAGAGTTCAGGGGCTGTTTGTTTCAGTGTTCCTGAAAACCAGAAGTTACAACTCTCCACTGAATGTTAGCATACGTCACCTGTACAACTCTCAGCTCACATTCAACAAAAAAGACTCGAGGGTAAAGCTAGGTGACCACTTACAGAAGTGCCAGGATCAGAAAACAGCACTCTAGGTAGTTTGACTTTTATTACATAATTTCTTAATCACCATAAGGCTTTCTATGTTTTGCTACTATTATTGATTCTCTCTCTCCCATTTGTATGTTAATGTTTTTTAACAAGTTATTTGCAAGTCCCTAAGGCCAGCTTCATGTTTTAATGCTGCTCTCTCTCTCCTCCCTTCCCTACTCCCTTTCTGTTTGTTTGTGAACTTCTGTTTGAAGCAAAACTACTTTGGAAAAGCTAATGCTAAATCCTGTTACACAAGTACACATTTGCATTGTTTCTTGATTAGGGGAGTGCCAAGAACCACCCACCTTCTCCTGCTGCTTCCTGTGTGTGCTTGTCTAAAGATTGGCTGCTATAAAAGTGTGGCATAGTTAGCCAAGTGCTATCTTTTTTTAAAAAATTAGTCTGGAGAAAGTGTTGTGACAAACTATTTTGGCATTCACATGTGACAAGTAATAAAGGCTTTAACTGTGAGCATAAGTGACAAATAATATGAAAGTGCATTATGCTGCTTGCATTCTTCTTCCTTCAGCTTTAAGCATCATCCATCCAAAAGAAAAAGGATGCCCTTAATTTTATAGATCATGAATTACCCATATATGCCTGGAGTCTGGAGTCGAGTTAGTTTGCACTTATGATCACTGAGATTTTTAAAGAAAATAATTAATGAGATATAATACTCATGCATCTTTATGTGATATATTATGGTAATTTGATACATGATCACTAATCTTAATGAGTTAAAATTTACATGTTAGTTCTCTTCATAGAACTATTTACAATACAGCATGAAGCTAGAAAGTGAAGGATAGCTTAAATTCTCCTAATGAGATAGGCATGATGGCAAAGCTAAGTAATTAAACAGATTATGAATTTTATTAAATTTCTGTTTTTCAGTTATGTCTTTACTATCCTTCAGAATCCATGTTTCCTCTAAATGTGGTCCTGGTTACTGTTATCCTTTCATTGTTGACCTCATCTGATGCAGAGATCTTTATGCTAATGAGAATTCATAAGAAAGGATGCAGCATTCCTCTGTCCCCCAAAGTTTATTTCTTTCTTTTGAATCAGTAGTTCCCAGTGAGGGGTGGCAGTTTTAGCTTTTGCAGTTGGCACAAGGTGCTATTTAACATCTAATAGTTAGAGGCCCGGATGCGATTCAACTTCCTACAATTCATAGGACATTCCCCCTATACAAATAAATACTCAGTCCAGAATGTCAAGGTTGAGACAGATTACCAAAGCAGAAATCCCTTGCTATAGATCTAATGACTCTTTGTGTATTTAGTGTAACTCGTGTTCCTTTCCAGCTGTTCCTCACTTGTCATTGTGTCCTGTACGGTGAGATGGAGACAGTGTCAGATCATTCCTAAGAAAGCATCATTTGTTTCATTGGCCCAAACTACTTTTATATTCATCTTCTTCCTTTCCACTACTACAAATCCACTGGGCCAGACTGTTATCAACATTGCAGTTATAAATCATACTTCTTATCACTTATAACACATGTGACATCTAAGGAATAGAGCCAGTCTTCATCCTAACGAGTAAAAGGCTATTTGTCATTTTGCTGATTCCTCGATAGACTGTCGACTTTTGATGATGTTCACATTTAATTCCTCATCTTTACCAATTTCATTTATTTACTTATTTCAGAAGTGGTCCTGTCCATAGAGCTCAGGCTGGGCTTTCACTCATAATCCTCATGCCTGAAATTAACAGGTGTGGACCTCCACGCTTGCCTGTCTGTATGGATTCAGACTCCACGGTACAGTCCTCTCTGGCAGCTTCTGCCTCTTGCTTTCTTAATTGCCAAAGTGTCAGCTTTTCTTCCTCCCATCTCACTAGTTCTCTTCTTCACATTCAATTTCAGGCAATGCTATGTCTCTTTGAATACACTGGGCGCAGCTGACAGCAAACTTTTCTATTGATATTAGCATCTCAGTGGGATGTTGTAACATGGTTAGCAGAGAGACATCTCATAGCTATGGTTTGGTTCCACTTGAAACAGCTTAAAACCTGAAATACTTTGTGACAGTGTTCATTTTAATGTTCATACTTTTGTAGGGAAAATAAAAATTAATTACCTCCTAATTCATATTTATCAAGTTTACCTTCTTAAATTGAAGTTTATTCTTGCCTGGCTTATCACTAGACTGCATTTCTTTATTATTAGTCACTGACTGACCTTTATGATATCTGCTCTAGTTGAATCAAGGTTACCTTCCCTGTTTTGGCAGTGAAAGTCACCCAGCTCACCACAACTGAGGAATTTTAAAATTTAATTTAGGGATACTATTAATCACCCAATTCTGTCTTGTTAGCATCTTTTTTTTCTATTTACCCTTTTATTTAAATGAAGCTGTGACTGTACCATTTCATCTACCTGAAATAGCCTCTTATCCTTTTTTTTTCAATGAATTTTAAGCACTTTCCTTCCATTTCTTCATATAACCCTTAAAATTAAGCTCATTTTTGTTGCCAAAGATGACATGATAATCTTTACACCTTCAATTTTTCATAGAGGCAGGACATTCTGCAGCATACATGGCCATCTTAACAATTGTCCTTAATCAAAATGTGTTAGAGTCTATACACATTCTGTGCACATCGATATCTCACTCTGGGTGAAGCATCCTGCTGAGAACATGAATACAGTTATACACAGGTCTTAGTCTTGAAGAGACCATACCTAGGGAGAAAAGAGGGTCATATAAATACAATGTTAAGTACAGTAACAAAGAGATATAAGCAGAGAGCTTTCTGGAGTGGCACATACTGTGCTTGGCAGGGGTAGAAAAGACTCTAAGATAGAACAGTTGATCTGGATCCAGGAGAATGTAGAATAGTTTGGTAAGATTGGCTTAGAATTGCCTGCTAACATCTAATTTGTAGTTATGCATGGTTAGTTTTACCTCTTGAGGACGTAGCCAAGCGGCTGAGTTGGAAAAATTCTGCCTCTGAAATTCTTGTTAAGTAATTAATCAAACATTATAACTGTTTTTGGAGAAACCCACCTCAGTGCTATTATAAACACATGATTAGAACTAAGGTAAATAATTCCCTGCTGTGACTTAAACAGATTTGGAGCATGAGATGGTTTAAATCTATGGTGATAGATGGATTGTGAGAACAGCAGCTGTAGGGTAAAGGTGTTTAGGTATACCAATGAGCTTTATTCCAAATGGGATAGGTGGGTGAGAACATGGGAAGATAGGGAGCTAAATGTCTCAGAGTCGAGACTGTTTTTAACAGGTGGTGATAGAGTGCAGAAAGAACATTTCCTGTACGAAGAACTAGGTGTGTATCTTGGTCAGCACGCATCCTAATAGCAAAGCGTCATAGATTTGAGTGGCTTACTAACCCCAGAATTTTTTCACATAGTTCTGGAGACTGGACATCTATGATCAAGGTGTCCAGGTAGAGTTCTGTTAAGGGCTGTTCTGTGGGTTACAGACTGCCAATTTCTTGTGGTGATTTTAGTGGCAGAGAACTGAGAAGGGAAACTCTTTACCAAGTCAGTAATTCCTCTCCAGGCTTCATTATCTTCTAAAAGACCCTGAATGCTTCCTAATATCATCCAATGGGCTGGATACATTGTCAGCATGTAACAGGGTTCAACTGCAAGGGAGCTAAGATGTTAGGACATGTTTGAGGAAATACAAGGTAGCTCAAAGAGGCTTGGATATATGTGTGACTGATGCAGCTCAGTCATAGCTGACATGAGTGCTTATCTAAATAATTTGGACTCTATCATATAACCCAGGTGGAATGTTTGAGCAGGGAAATGGGAGAGTAGAACTTGCAGTGTGACTGGAGCCTACCATTAGACTTAACTTTAGGCTTTTAAAAAATTATTCTCTTAAGAGTTTCAGACACAAATATAGTGAATTTATGTTATGTCCACCCACTCCTACTCAATTTAAATGCCCTTCCTTTTTCCCATTACACACCATCTTCTTCCTGACCAGCCTCCCTCCTTCTTTCATGTCGTTTTGCATATGTAGCCCACTGAATTTTATCTGAATTGTAGATTTTTTTTGTAATTGAAAATATCATGCCTTCTAAATGCTTTTTATAAAAATTGGTAATTGGCTTGTTTGTAGTGTAAATGTAGAGTATCCATTAGTTTTGATACCTTTTGAAATGGTTTAATTTGACAGATGTGAGCCTGTGAAATTAAATATGTACTGTAAATGCACACGCTTTGATGACTTAATAATTTATTGGACCTCGTGCTCAGCCTACTCTTTTGTGCATCTGTTTCTCTAAAGTTTGTGTTAAGTCTAAATTTCTTGTTATTGCTATTTTCCTCTGCAAATAGACACTGCCATAAAGATCAGGCAGATTAGATTACGAGCCATCTTCTGTCAAACCAAATGTGCAATCTTGGCTAAATTTAAGTTTTGCAATGCTTGGGATATTCCCAGAAAAGTTGTAAGAATTATGACATAGCTAGGTTAAGACATCTCCACTAAAGCACTGCAATGCTATTTCATCTATTTTCATGTGCAGATCTCCTACGACAAAATCAGAGATGACTTGTGAGCAATAATATGAAAACAATCTTAGGCCCGTGACTTGACTAAATTTGTCCCTTGGTACTCAGGAACATGGTTCCATATGAATTTGAGACGAGCACCAGGGATACAGATTGGTCCAGGATTTTGTATAGCTGGGATATCAAAGTCCGCATTTTATCTTGCTCATATCTACTTGTTATACACACCTTCTTTATGATATATGAATAAAAATAATTAGGATTGTGTTTGTTATTGGTTATGCTTTTTTGAACATTAAACTTTAAAATAGTGTGTGCCTGTATGTTTGCGTGCATGTATGTCTGTGTGTATGTATAGATGTAAGGTTTTAGATTTTTCTATTTCCTTAAAAGTCAATTTTCTTTTTTATGGTATGTAATTAAACTCTTTATAGCACATAGTTGGTGCTCAGTGCTTCAGTTTAATTGAAAGCAAACATGTAAAAAGAAAGTTTTTTTATGTTTTTTCTGTTTCTTGAGTTTGTAGATACTACTCAAAGTGTTTCCATGAAGATGAACAATTATTATTGCTTTTTTGTGTGTGGTGTTTTGTAGCTATAGTGACAGTACACTACATAATGTATACATTGAGAAAATTTTCAAGCTTCTTGAGTTACAAAATTATTCTAAAGAGTCATAGGTCTGAGTCATCCTTTGCTTGACACTTTTCTCATGAGGATTTGTGGTTGTTGCAAAATCTCTTAAGTTCTCTAAACATGAAGAGTATAACTATAAACCTAGAAGACAGCAACTTCCTGAGTTATAAATACGTAGCCATACCAAAGGCCCTTGGGCAGGGGCTCCCCTGGTATGTTGAGCCAAAAATAGTGCCTTCTCTGTTTTCTCTCATCTTTTCGCTGATGTTGCTTTGGGAGTCAGAGGCCTGATCATGAGTTGGAGTAGTTTCTGTTTTGTTTCTTTCTCAATGACACCCATACATGATGTGATGCTATGAATAATCTCAAGCATTTCTCTCACAGGCTCTACCATAAGACTTCATTATCACAGTATTAGGCCTGACAGGCAGGATTTTTTTTTCTTTGCTCATGTCCCTTCTTCACTTTTGCTTACTAAGATGGAACTCTTTCCACACACATTATTCCTTTATATGGTACGTATCATATTACAGCTCAGTTTCCTAATATTAAATTTCGTTCTTAAGATTGGAGGTATGAGGGGCTGGAGAGGTGGCTCAGGGGCTAAGCCTCTGCCTTGCAGGCAGAAGGTCCTGAGTTCAGATCCTAGACCCCACGTATAGATGCCAGGCGGAAGCGGGGGCGGCCTGCGTTTCTGTTCCTGGTAGGGCAGAGCCTGTGAATCCCGGGGCAGAGTAAACAAGGAGGAGGTGGAGGTGGTCCATGGTGGTTCCCGAATTTGTGCGTGGTTCTACACACACACACATACACACACACACATACACATACGTGCACACACGCCTACACGCACAATTGAATAAATAAAAAAATTAAAAAAAAAGATTGGAGGTATGAAATGTAGGTATTTGTGATGAGAAATTTACAGTATTATAAGGAGACTAAAAGTGTCTAAGCTGCTGGGGGATAGAAATATTCACCAGCCCCCAGCCCCATCAATGACATGGGATCTGTAAGTTGTAGTATAAATCACCATGGCAACAGGTGACCACCATGTACTAGTGACACATCAAGGAGACAACCAACAGATTTCTGATTGGATTTAATACCCACATCTCAGAATGGTACACATCCCTGTTACTGTAAACTAGAACAATGCCCCTGCCCCACAAAAGGAGGAAGGAAATACATCAATAGGGAAGATAACCAATAAACCTATAAGTAGGAAGTACATCAAACTGCTCTGTAGGTAGCTGTTGTTATACCCATAGAATGGGAGCTTTCTGTGGAAATCTTTGGATCTAAAGCTGGATGAGTGAAGGGAAATGTACATATCAGTGGGGTGGCCTGATGATAGGTAACTTGATATACCGTGGAGGCCTGAGCCCTCACAGGAGTAGACAAGCCAGAGTGAACTCGGGTCCATAGAATCATCCAAGTGGAAGGAGGGAGTGGGAGGGAATGTTGAAAGGAGGGGAGGGGATGTGAGAGAAGGGGGAGAGAGGGAATCTGGGATGAATACTCAAGTTCTTTGTAAAAGTAGAAAAAAATAATAATGGAAAAAAAATCTGCCTTAGTATTTGGCAAGTGCTATGTAAATGCCTGGAATTTAGTGACAGAAAAGGTTAACAATTAGGGTGAAAATAGGCTGGGAACAGTGTCTTTTAAAAATTTCTTCCTGTCCTTTACACACACACACACACACACACACACACACACACACACACACACACACACACACCAAGAAAGAAAAATACTCATTTAGAATTTAAAACAGAAAGAAGGCCTAAGCCTTTTTGAATCCATGGATTATAGTGTGTGTAATTTCAGAATTTTCATATATACTGGATTAAATAAAGTGAAAGTTTAAGGCATGGGTATATATCATTTTAAGAAAGTATATATTAGCAGGAAATTTGAATTTAAGAAGCATACAATTAATGCACAGTGATTGATTTTATAACAGTCAACACAAGTTTATTGTATTAAGAATCAAGAACTTTATTGTAGCTAGTTTCTATTTTCACTCAGGCTGTTTGACTTTCCAAAATATAAATAGTACTTTTAAATTAAGTTAGTAAATATAACAGAGTTTTAGGAAATTTTCTTAATTTTTAATGTTAATTATCACTGTACCATTGATGGGAAATGTCTACTATATTGAAAAAAGGAATTCTTAATAATTCTCAGTGGATTTATATATTTCTTTCAAACATACTTATGAATGAGCACT
The DNA here is from genome assembly GCA_023101885.1 of Typhlomys cinereus. Classification (NCBI taxonomy): domain Eukaryota; kingdom Metazoa; phylum Chordata; class Mammalia; order Rodentia; family Platacanthomyidae; genus Typhlomys; species Typhlomys cinereus. Next base: position 5,954,819 of record JALPQD010000044.1, read on the forward strand.
GTTGTTCACAGTTGAAACAAATATAATACTAAGTTGTATTTCCTTACACAAATACTAGAAAGAGGACAAACAATTTAAGTATTTTAAATGCATCAGAACTATAGTTTCCATTTGCCCCCTCTCTTCATTCTTTTAATCTTCTAGATTTGTTTCTGTAAATTTGTTAAAAGTGGCCTTTGGGCATTTCGATTCAAGGCAACCAGAAAACTATGAGTGTGACTTCCTGTGAATGTGCATTAATAAGTTAAGTTTCCTAGGTGACTTTGCACTCTGTAAAGTTTGACAAACCACCGTCACAGACAATTTGTAAAATGACAATTATACCTGCAAACTATACCTGACCCACAGATTAGTTTTGTTTGGCTTTCATTGTCCGCAATATGGTATTATATTTTGATTTGGTCAAGGCCATTAACAATTGGTAGCTCACAAGTAATAAATTCAAATTTGTAAGTTCTCCTGAATCCTCAGCGTATGTTTCAGTAATGGTCCCATGTGTTCTCAAGAGTGGTAGTAATTCACCCTTACTCAGATGAGACCTACCTCATTTGAGCGGGTCATTGAGCTTGCATTTACCACAATCTACCCTTCCTGCATTTCAGCTGAGGTCAAATGTTAGTTGACATTTATTTTCTTGTGACTGATCAGCACCACTCAACTCTATTACCTGCTAAGAATCTCCATGCATTTGAGTTTTCAACACTTGATCCAGATGTTTAAGAATAGATGTGATTTGAAAGAGAGTACAGAAGCCCAGAGAGCCAAGAGTAATAGAGTGAAGAAATGAATCTCCGAAGTAGGACAGTACTGATTTGAATGGAGAAGAGAAAGGAGGACTTAGAAGCCAACAGTCTTGGTGTTTGTCAGAGTCAGGGTAAGAAACATGGGGGAATGAAGCACAGGCATAGTGGAGTAAGGAGAGAAAGCAGTAGTTGAGAAGCTGAATTTTCTCTGTGACACTGTTTCTGCCCTTAGGTGACAGTGACCATGCATTGGGAAGCACTGCTTGTAACTTGTTATGGATCAGAGAGCCTTTCCTGTGTAGCAGAAGCTGATTCCTGAATGGCATTTACGAGAATCTCCTGGGGATATGTATAAATTGAAAAAGCATGCTCCTGTCTATTGTTAATGCAGGCAGTAGAAAAAAGATACCTACAAAATTGTAGCTGGGAAGAATAGGCAGAGAACAGTGTGTCCTCCACCTTCATCTAACTAGGGCAGAGATACACAGAGTTCCTGGGTGGAGGTGTTTTCTAATCTCCAGAGGATGGGAGGTTTTTCTCCAAAGAGGTGGGTTACAGATTAGTGAAGGTTGACACATTGCAGTGGGACATCATAGTGACATTGATTTAATAACAACAGCTTCTTTCTCCCTTTCTCTTATCTCCTCTCTCCATCTTTTCTGTATTTCAATTTTTGCTCTGCGTGTGTTCTTTAATCTGTGGATTCTAGGAGCATGCTGTATTCTAAAGTGCTTGCAGGACCATTTTGTTGTTGTTGTTGTTGTTTCTTTCTTTATCCCTAAGAAATTGTTTCTTTGGGAACATGTTATGAATGGAGGTTAGTTTCCCAGGGTAGCACCCCGTTTTCAAATCCTTGTTAATCTACATTGCAGATGAGCTGTTTTATTAATAATATGAGTCTGAGCTATGGGAGCAGACATGTGCCATATGATATAGGAACAGAGAAGAAAGCTTCTTCCTGTTTTTAGGTACATGGCTGACCCCAAGTGATATTTTGAAATTAGTGTATTTTATCTCTGGGTTTCTGTTAAGGCCCTCCCTCTTTGTACCACATTTCCAGATAATGTTGTTTCTTCTTCAGATGGCACTCACTCCTCTGTCCATGCCCCTCCCAACATCTTTCTAGTTCTTCAGTGATGTCCCCGCATTTTTCCAAACTCTTCATTCTTGTGGTGTAACTTTACTCCTAAGTATGAGAAAGACTGAGGTTATTTTAAAGTCATTCCTACAGCTGCAGATTAACAACTTGGTAAAATGCTCATCAGACAGTACTGGAAAGTAAATCAGGTAAGGCAGTAAAGAGGAATGTTTTAGGGAAGCATGTAGTAATAGACCTTACTTGAGCCATTGAAGGAGTCCCTCTGGAAATAATTTTGACTAAAGTTTTGGCTTTCCTTCTTTCTTTCTCACTGCATTTTAGTTTATTTATTTATTTTTTGAGATAAGGTCTGGCTGACTTTAAAGTCCTTGTTCCAGGATGGCCTTGAGCTTCAGATTCTGTTACCTTTGCTGTCTCTGGCCTGTAGTTAACAGGTGTACACCACTATACCATGCTTTAAATAGTGCTGGTTACCAAACCCAGGGGTTCCTGGGTGCTCAGTGAATTATACTTCCTAGCTTACTTTCTTTCATTCCTTTTCTTTTTCTGTAAGTGTGGGGTCTGAACTTGGCTTCACTGGTGCGGTATGGGTATTCTATCATTGAAAGGCGTCCTCAGCCCTTGTTTCTGCTTTTCAACTCAGCGCTTCCCATTTATTCAAGGATCAGGCCCATCTCATTCAAGAGATCCCATCAGAATAGCCCAGAGGCTTCCGAGTTTGAGGAAAGGCAAAGAGAAGGGGAACACAGCTATGTGCAATTTAGAGTGAATTCTAGAACTGTTTTTATGGCTTTTGGAGTAAAGGGAGCATTCCATAAGGTCTTAATTCAGTGGCAATTATTAAAAATCGATATTTATTTACCACAAATTGTGATCTGCAGTATGTAAAGTTAGGCAGTTTGATCATTGAGGCAAATAATGAATTCCATTAAAAACTTTGCTTTCTAATGCTTTACAAACTATTCTCAGTTCCTGTATGTCAAGTTGTCGTTTACCAAAAAGTAGGTTGCATTTGGTTGCAGACCTAGATATGCCAGGATATATCCCAGACATAATTGTCTTGTAGTGACTTAATTCAACATCATGGAAACTGATGGAATTGTGCAGGTAAGGAGACAAGAACTTTGAGGGAAATTCAGAAGTCTTTTGCATGAGTTGCCTACATCATCTGAAAGGATTGCTGCTGAAAGAAGCATGAGTGAGGTAACTGAAAGGCTGGAAAAAATAGTAAGTTTTAAAAGGCTTCACAGGACTTTGCAGGTGTGTTTCTAGGTTCTGTCTTCTAAAAACAATGCAGTTACAGATGGTAGGATGTGGTTTCTGAAAGGCAGGTTGCTCTGAACTCCAGCTGATGAGCTTATGTCAAAAAGCCTCAGTTCTACCTTAAAAGTTTGAGAAATGAGTATGAGTTTCAATGTTATAAATTATAATAAAATGGTAAGGATTATTTTTACTTTGAGCAGTTCCGTATTTTAAGCAACTTTTTAAAAAATTATTTATTCAATTGTGCGTGTGTGCATACGTATGTGTGCGCGCATGTGTATGTGTGTGTGTGTGTGTGTGTGAGTGTAGAACCACGGATGAATTCGGGAACCACCATGGACGCCTCCACCTCCTTCTGCCCCAGGATTCACAGGCTCCGCCCTACCAGGACCAGAAGCACAGGCCGCTCCCGCTTCCGCCTGGCGTCTATACCTGGGATCTGGGATCCGAACTCAGGACCTTCCGCCTGCAAGGCAGAGGCGTAACCCCTGAGCCACCTCTCCAGCCCTTAAGCAACTTTTAAAAATTAACCACCTACTGTTCCGTTTCATATCTGTATAATACTTTACAGCAAAAATTAATTTTGAAATGAAATTTTAGTTAGCACTTTGTGGTTTTTGCCATTTCCAGGCATAAAGGATTGACATGCCTTTGAATCAAACTTTACTGAATGATCATGGTAGTCAAAAAGATTTTTAATTCTTTATAAATTGCTAATCATAAATTGTTACTTTATTGCAGCATCCTTTTCATGGCAGATGAGGAGGACATTTATTGAATATGGAAATTTTATCTTGTGGAAATAACAACAGGGAATGCTTTCAATATGTAGTGATAGAATCCTTGTAAGTAAAGATTTTTTCCAAGCATTTATCCAGGGATATACTGTCTGTAACATTTGCAACTCCTCTTAGTTAATCTTGAGGATTCTGTATATTTATTTGTACCTTGATGTTCCTCCCAGTACTCCTTGTTTATTTTTATTAATAACTTTTGTTCTTTGACAGTTTATACATGCATATAATGTATTCTGATAACTTCCCTCCATCCACTCTTATCTCTCTCCCACTACTTACATATGGCCCCTCCCCTTCTGTATAAATCACTTTCCTGTATTTCTGACTTTTGTGTTCCATTGAGTTCAAGACCTTTATTTCCGTGGTTGCTAAATATCACTATTTTAGTGACATACACTATTATTTATTTTTTATTTAATGTTATTTTTTTTTCTTTTGACACTGAGCTAAGTCTCATTTATTAGTGAAGTCTTAGAGGGAATTTCTGGAACTTTCACCATATCTAAAATTTATTATTATTATTATTATTATCATTCCCGCTCATACAAACTTAACAGGTACACTGGTCCCCTCCCTCCCTCCACCTCCCCCCGACCCTCCTGTTCCCCTCTCCCCTCTTCCCTCCCTCCCCATCCCCCAGTGCATCCCCCTCCCAATCCCTGGGGCATCCTTTACTGTGCCTGCCAACTCTCCTCTGGGTCCTCCTCTCTGATGAGGTGCAAGGACCCAGGGGCATTTCCCAGAACCCTTTCCTGTGTTCCCCTTAAACTTAGAAACACTACTGTGACTGTCAGTCCCTAGCCTCCAGGATCCTAATGCCTTTAGTCCATGCTAGACTTTGTGGGGTCAGTAATGTGTTGGACATAGTGCAGGTCATGTAAAGTCCTATTATGATTGCTTCGGCCCTAACTTGTGTGGAGTATCTTGCATATTATTACTCTTCCCATCCTTGTGCTCTTACAATCTTACTGCCCCCTCTTCCACAAATTTTCCTGAGCTTCAGAATGGGGTGAAATTAGGCTGGCCCAGTTCCAGGTGGTTGATATAGAGTCTCTGATGTTTTGAATTATGGTATGTTGATTTTTTTTTTCAGTTTTGCTGCACCTGCAATGCCCTTGGCCCTATCCTGATGGGTATTGTATGTCACCCCTTGTAGTCCTTGATGGTGGCCAATTTTCTCTGCTGTAACATGGTCCCCTCTCTCCTTGTTTCTGGTGTGGCCCTCCTACCCCATCCCTCCTGTTCATAATCCTTGCAATTACTGTAGGTGTAACAGAGATTTGTTTTTGAGTGTCTCTAAGTGGGTTTGGTACTAGGATCCACCTATTAGGGAGTACATACAGCACTTAATGTTCTGTGTCTGGGATACTTCACTCAATATAATTGTTTCTAATTCCATCCATTTCCCGGCAAATTAATTCATTTTTGATGTCTGAGTAGTACTCCATTGTATAGATGTACCACAGTTTCCTTATCCACTCGTCAACTGTTGGACATTTGGGTTGATTCCATGTCTTTGCTATTGTAAACAGTGCTGCTATGAACATGGTCGTGCTTGTGCTATCGAGGTGAACCTCTGCTGTATGGGGGGTTATTCCCAAAAGTGGAATTGCAGGGTCATATGGCATTTCAATCTTTAATTTCTTTAAGAATTTCCAGACGGCTCGCCAGAGTGGCTGTATGAGCCTGCATTCCCACCAGCAATGTAGGAGAGTTCCCCTCTCTCCACATCCTCTCCAGCATTTGTTGTTGTTTGTATTGTGGATTTTTGCCATCCTGACCAGGGTGAGATAATACATCAGGGAAGTTTTGATTTGCATTTCCCTGATGGCTAAGCAAGTGGAGCATTTTTTAAGATATTTGTTAGACATTTTAATTTCATCCATGGTAAAATTTAAGTTCCAGGGCCGATTTTTTAATTGGGCCATTGGTTTCCTTGGTGTTTAGTTTTCTAAGTTCTTTGTGCACTCTGGACAGAGAGCTCTATCAGATATGTGGTTAGTGAAGATTTTCTCCCACTCTGTGGGTTGCCTTTGACCTTGTGTTACAATCTCTTTATCTGAACAGAAGCTCTTTAATTTCACCAGATCCCAACTGTTGAGAGTTGGTAGCAGTGACTGTGCCATTGGATGTCTGTTTAGGAAATGTTGGCCTATCCCAATCAGCTCGAGGGAGTTCCCTATCCTTTCAAGTATGGTTTTTATAGTCTCTGGCCTGATATCAAGGTCCTTGATCCATTTGGAATTAATTCTTGTACATGGTGACAAGTACAGATCCAGCTTAATCTTTTGCATGTGGAGATCCAGTTTTGCCAGCACCATTTGTTGAAGATGCTGTTCTTTTTCCATTGGATTCTTTGGGTCCCTTTGTCAAAGACCAAATGGCTGTAATTTTGTGGGCTTATATCTGGGTCTTCAATCCTTATCCATTGATCTGTGTGTCTATTTTGGAGCCAGTACCAGGCTGTTTTTACAACTATGGATTTGTAATATAGACTAAGGTTTGGTATGGTAATACCTCCAGCAGTGTTTTTGTTACTCAGGATTGATTGTCTTTGCTATCCTGGGTCTTTTGTGCCTCCATATGAACTTTGAGATTGTTTGGTCAACTTCTTTGAAGAATTGCTTTTGGATTTTAATTGGTATAGCATTGAATCTGTATATTGCCTTTGGTAGGATGGTCATTTTTACGATGTTGATTCTGCCAATCCAGGAACAAGGGAGGTCTTTCCACCTTCTGGTGTCTTCTGCTATTTCTTTCTTTAGGGTTTTAAAGTTTTTGTTGTAAAGGTCTTTTACCTCCTTGGTTAGGTTTATACCAAGGTATTTCATTTTTTTAGGGGCTATAGTAAATGGGATTCTTTCTCTCAAGGCTTTTTCACTTCTTTCATTCTGGGCATATAGGAAGGCCTCTGATTTTTGCACATTTATTTTGTATCCTGCCACCCTGCTGAACTTCTCAATTAGTTCCAGAAGCTTCCTAGTGGAGTTTTTGGGATCCCTCAGGTATAAGATCATGTCCTCTGCAAATAGGGATAGCTTGACTTCTTCCTTGCCTATTTGAATCCCTCTTATGTCCCTTTCTTGTCTTATGGCTTCAGCTAAGACTTCAAGTACAATATTGAATAGAAGTGGTGAGAGTGGACAGCCTTGTCTAGTTCCTGATCGAAGTGGGAATGCTTCCAATTGTTCCCCATTGAGCATAATCCTTGCTGTGGGCTTGTTGTATACAGCTTTTATTATATGATAAAAGGTTCCTTCCATTCCTATTGTCTCTAGCGTTTTGATCATAAAAGGCTGTTGGATCTTGTCAAAAGCTTTTTCTGCATCTATCGAGAGCATCTTGTGGTCTTGGACTTTGGACTGGTTTACATGATGAATTACATTTATTGATTTGCGTATGTTGAACCAACCTTGTGTGCCGGGGATGAAGCCTACTTAGTCCCCATGAATGATCTTTTTAATATGTTTTTGAATCTGATTCGCTACGACTTTGTTGAGAATCTTTGCGTTTGTGTTCATCGGAGAGATCGGCCTATAGTTTTCTTTTTTAAGTGAATCTTTATTAGGTTTTGGGATTAAAACGATATTAGCTTCATAGAAGGAATTTGGTAGTGTTCCTTCCTTTGCTATTTGATGGAACAGTTTAAGGAGTATTGGTGTTATTAACTCCTTAAATGTCTGGTAGAACTCTGCGCTGAATCCATCTGGTCCAGGACATTTTTGGTGGGAAGATTTGAGATTACTTCTTCAATTTCCTTATATGTTATAGGACTATTTAAATAATTCACAACTTCCTGGTTCAATTTAGGTAAGTTGTGTTTACTTAGAAATTCATCCATCTCTTTTCTGTTGTCAAACTTCACAGAGTATAAGTTTTTGAAATATGATGTTATAATTCTCTGGATTTCTTGGGTATCAGTAGTGATAACTCCATGTTCATTTCTAATTTTGTTAATTTGGGTTTTCTCTCTCTTGCTTTTGGTTAATTTAGCTAGGGGTGTATCAATCTTATTGATTTTTTTCAAAGAACCAGCTTTTTGACTGGATGATTTTTTCTATCGTTTTCTTAATCTCGATTTCAGATATTTCTCCCCTTAGTTTGCTAATCTCCTCTCTTCTACTACTTTTGGGATCAGATTGTTGTAGTTTCTCTAAAGCTTTAACCTGGATTGTTAAGTTCTTTATTTCTGACGTTTCCATTTTTTTAATGTAGGCATTAAGAGCTATGAACTTACCTCTTAGAACAGCTTTAATTGTGTCCCAGAGATTTTGGTAAGTTGTATTTTCATTATCATTCACTTTCAGGAAATCTTGAATTTCCTTTTTAATTTCTTCCTGAATCCAGTTCTCATTCAACATCATATTGTTAAGTTTCCAGGAGTTAGTGTATTTTCTCTTGTTTGTTGTGTTGTGGATGTCAAGCTTTAGGCCATGGTGGTCTGATAGAGCACAGGTTAGAATTTCAACTTTTTTGTATATGTGTAGATTCGTTTTGTGGCCCAATATGTGATCTAGTTTGGAGAAAGTTCCGTGTGCTGCTGAGAAAAATGTGTATTCTTTGGTGCGTGGGTGAAAAGTTCGATAGAGATCTGTAAGGTCCATTTCTTTAAGGGTTTGATTAAGTTCCAAAGTGTCTCTGTTAAGCTTTTGACCTGTTGATCTATCCCATGTTGAGAGGGCAGTGTTGAAGTCCCCAAGAGTTATCGTTTGGAGGTTGACTTCTTGCTTTAGACGCTGTAGGGTTTTCTTAATGAATGTGGAGGGGCCCGTATTGGGTGCATATATGTATTGTGATGTCTTCCTGGTGAATTGTACCTGTGACTAAAATGTAGTATCCATCCATGTCTCTTATAATTTTCTTTGGTTTGAAGTTCACTTTGTCTGATATCATGATGGCTACCCCTGCCTATTTTCTGCTTCCATTAGCTTGTAGAATTGTTGACCAGCCTTTTATTTTTAGGGCATGCCTATCTTTTTTGGTGAGATGGGTTTCCTGCAGGCAGCAGATTGATGGATTGTGATTTTTAATCCAAATTTGTAATCTGCGTCTCTTGATCTGTGAGTTAATTCCATTAACATTTAGTCTTATAATGGAGAAACTATTTTTAATTCCAGACATTTATTATGTTTTGTAGTTTTTAGAAGTATATTGCCTCGCTTTTAATGGTGTTATACTTGCCTTTTGTTCTCCTCGATATGCCTGTTTTTTTCTTCAAGCTTGAGTATCATTTCTAGCATTTTTTGAAGGCCTGGTTTGGTGGACATGTATCCCTTCAAGTTGTCTTTGTGCTGGAAGATTTTTCTTTCTCCCTCGATTATGAAGGATAGTTTTGCAGGGTAAATCAGCCTGGGTTGACATTTTTGCTCGTTAAATACTTGAAGTACGTCTCTCAGAGCTCTTCTTGCTTTTAGTGTTTCCATTGAGAAGTCATTTGTTATTTTAATAGGTTTACCTTTAAAAGTGACTTTTTTTTTCTCCCTTGAAGCTCTCAGCATGAGTTCTTTATCTTGAATGTGGAGTGTTTTAACTATTATTTCCCGTGGCGTGCTTCTGTTTTGGTCATATCTGTTTGGGGTGCGGAATGCCTCTTGTATATGTATGGGCCTCTCTTTTTTTAGATGAGGAGTTTTCCTTGATGATCGTTTGGAAAATTTCCTCAGGTGTGGTATTTTGAGATTCTTGCTCTGGTATTCCATGAATATGCATGTTAGGCTTCTTCAGGGTGTCCCATATCTCTTGGATATTTCTCTCAAGTATCTTTTTGTCTTTAACAACCTCTTCCATTGAGCTGGTTAGTACTCCCACTTTATCTTCAAGGTCTGAAATTCTGTTTTCTGCTGGTTAGTTCTGTTGATAAGACTCTCCATGGAGTTCTGGGTTGAAGATAACTGGTCTTGTAGCTCAGTTTTAAACTCTGCTTGAGTCTTTTTTAACTGCTCTATGCCAGTTTTTGTTTCTTACACTGTTTTTCTCAACTCCTCCAAGTGTCTGTTGTGTTCCTCCTCAAAGCGATTGATTCCATTATTTAATTCCTCCCGGATTTCCTCTTTCATAGTATTTAACATGGTAATGATCATATTTTGAAAGTCATTATCCTGGGTCAGCCTTTCATGGCCATTTTCCGTGGGTTTGTTGTGGTTGGAGTCTAACATTATGGGATTAATTCCTTCAGTGGGAGATTTGTTTACTTGAGTGTTGTTTCTCATGGATTTGCACTGTGATTTGGGCATTGTCGTTTTAACTCTTAAGATCTTCTTTCAATTTCTGTGCGTTTTTCACTAAACTGAATTAATTGGCCTGGAGTTCTGGGGGTGGGCAGGGAGGGAGCTTACCTAGGTCTTGGTGAGGCGGGGCTGGACCATGCACTTCCTGGGCGGCGGAGTGGGGGAAGGGAGGATGGGGTGTTGGCGGGGCGCTATTTAACCTGTGGGAGCTGCTGCAGGGCCTGGGTTCAGAGGGGGTGTCCTCCTCCCATACCTTGCTTGGCTCAGGCTGGATGATGGGAGGAGCTGGGTCCCTTGGGGTGCCTGGGGTTCTGGGGTGGTCGGGGGCGGAGCTTACCTAAGTAGTGGTGAGCGTGTCCTGGGTGGCGGAGTGGGGGAAGGGAGCTGTTGTTTTTTTTTTTATTTGTAGTCTAGGAAGGAAACCCTTTCATGTTTCAAACGTTTTCATTCACCTGAAATGGTTTAGTATGGAGCAAACATATAATTTCTATAGCTGTAGAAATAACAATACCTTCTAGATTATTCCTGAAATTGTTTTTGCTTAATTTAGGTATTATGTGACTTCTTCCAATTCCTTAGTGTCTTCTTTTAAGACCTAAATGGCAAATGTACATTTCCCGAGACATGAGGAAGATTATGAGTGTTAAAGCAGAAGAAACTATTGGATTCCCATGTCGCAATAACCCACATGGAATTCAAGTTTGTGGCAAGGCAGTTCCTTAATTATTGAACATATCTTATTAGGAATGAAAGTAGTCCAACAGTCTTTGGCTTTATGAATATAAGTTACCATATGTTATCTCTTATACATAAATATTCTGCTTTCTGTATATGTGTGTGTACTGTGGGGTGTACATACATGTACATGCATGTTCATATGTGTGTGGATTAGCATTTTTGTGGATACATGTGGACATAATGTCCCTGTAATGTGTGCACTTTCCTGGATTGCCCCTCTCCTTTTTCTCCTCCTCCCCCCTCCTCATCCCCCTCTTCTTTTCTTCTTTCTTCTTCTTCACATGTGTGCATGTCTGTGTGTGTGTGTGTGTCTGGGTCTGTGTGTGTCAGATTGTACTGTATGTGCCTGTGGAGGCCCAATAGTAAGTTTGAGAAGTATCCTGGATTGTTCTACTTCCTTTTTTCTTCGCTTTGGAATTTCCCAGGTTCTGTTTTCTAGGGCTGGAAGTACAGACTGCCATCATTTATCCCTGGTATTTTTTTACTTGGCCTCTTGCATTTTTGCCCAGTGTTTTTAACGTGGGTTCTGAGATTTGAACTTGGGTCCAAACTCAGGTCCTTCTGCTTGTGAGGCATTGGCTTAATCCCTGAGCCAGCTCTTCAGCCCCTCTTCACTTTTTCCTGAGGCACAGTCTCTTTCTGAACCTGAAGCTTGATGCCAGCCAGCTAGTCCAGCTGGAATGGGAGATGGAGGCACTTGTCTTGCTTCCACGTTGGATCTGAGCATCCATACTCCAGCAAGTATCTTATTCATTGAGCTGCCTGCCCAGCTCAATATTTTATTTGCTATAAATTGAATGCCTTGAGATGGTCCCAAGAGGAGTTTTGTCTGGTCAGAAAAATAGTAGATAGAATTTTGACTTGTGATAACAGAACTTATGGTGGGTCAGAGTTTGAGCTTTTCAACTGGCTTTACTTAGGAGATGATATGTGTACAGCTACAGAAAAGTAAAGGCATTTTACTTAAATGGTGAAATGAGCAGTTAGAGATGTTAACAATATCCAAGTAAGGTGAAAAATATGAGCTTAATGTCTAGAATATCTTGTCAACTGTTGGGCATTTGGGCCTTGAGGGCAGAATTAAGTCTCCTCACACATCTGTAGTGCCTGGCAACTGCTGGGTGGTTTACGCTGTGTTTATATGGGTTGGAGGCCAATAGTGCCTGTGAAGATGTGCTGACACCAGAAAATGACCCTTAGTGTTAGTAAGGTGCTAAGTGAACCAATTGGGTATAATTTTAAGTGCAGCAGTACACCTTTCCATGTTAGTGAAAACCGAGATTTGTTTCCTACCTGTTACTTAGAAGCAAATCTCGACATTGGTTCTAAAAGTCAGATTATAGGTAAATTTCCCGATGAAATAATCACAATCGAGAGGTACAGAATTAACACAAAATCTTTTTGAAGTATTTCAGTAAGTGCAGAGAATGTTTGCTTGATTGCCAGGTAGTTGAGTGGCCTGGGATTGTCTTGATTTACTAGTATTGAAAGTTCAGAGTACATAGTCTTGAAAGTTGGAAGGCAGGCCTTTGAATAGTAACTTCTATGACAGTCACTGATCCAGATAATTGTTGGTGAGATAATCATTTATAAAAATCAAGACCTGCTCCAATCAGTTGCTGATGTTAATCCCACTCATTAAACTGTTTTTTTTTAACTTATAAAAGTAGATGGAGGGTATGAAAGATACTGCTTTATCAGAGATCTTTTTATCACAATTGTTCTTTCATCCCTCTAATCTCCAACAAACCCATAACCTTCATAAAGAAAGAAAGCATACATACCCTTCTTAACCTTTGTGTTCTTGGTACCTCACATTGAACAGATGCATAGTAGATGCTCAAATATTGGTTTTATTGAGTTCAATGTCTTTCCATGTCCTATTGCCCTAGCCCTCTTGGAGACCAACATACTTAAAGCTGGATGAGTAATTGACCCTTCATCTTTGTTGTGATTGCCAACTTATTGATTTTCTTTAAAAGTAGAAAAAACTGCTCAAACAGTTTTTGAGTTGATCATAAGACGTTTGAATTGTATCCAACTTAGTTGTCCAATTTCTGTGGTATAGAGTAATTGCACAATGTTTATGAAGCATTGTATTACCATGTAACATTAGCCATAAGAGAGTTGAATCTTTATATCTTGCTGTTTTTGTTAACTTCTGCCTGATTGAGAAAATTAAAACTTAATTTTCTTGCAATAATGATCTTTTGCATTGCAATCAGAACTTCAGCCTTGGAATTTATAAGTCAGCTATTTCTCTTATTCTTAAGGGGTTCAGACTCTGGAGCAATACTTTTATAATTATGCAATGCTCATGTAATATTGTACTAAGTTATATTTAATATAGCTGATCATAAATGAAGTTTAATAAACTCTGATTGTTTGACTAATGCATACTATGATTGCTTTTCTAGAGTTGATTTTAACGAAAATATATGGTCACTATACTGATGTAATATGCCCTCATTGTAATTGCCATTATCATTAGATTTGCATAATAAAAACTTTCTAAAATGACTTTAATCAGTGCTTTTATTTATTTTTTTAACATTTTTATTATTATTTCCGCTCATACAAACTTAATAAGTAGACCAGTTCCCTCCCCCCTCCTCCTCCCCCCAAACCCCCTGCTCCCCCTCCCTCCCTCCCCATCTCCCAGTGCCTCCCCCCCAATTCCCAGAGAGTCCTTTATTGTGTATGCCTAACTCTCCTCTTGGTCCTCCTTACGATGACATAAAAGGACCCAGTGACATTTCCCTGAACCCTTTCTCGTGTTCCCCTTAAGCATAGGAACACTTCTGTGGCCATCAATCCCTTGCCTCCAAGGATCTTGGTGCCTTTAGCTGATGTTAGACTTTGTGAGGTCAATAGTGTGACGGACATGGCGCAGGGCATGCAAAGTCCTATTATGATTGCTTCAGCCCTATCTAGTGTGGAGACTCTTCAAATCATTGCTCCCCCCATCCTTTTGCTCTTACAATCTTACCGCCCCCTCTTCCGCAGATGTCCCTGAGTTTCAGGATGGGGGGAGATTAGGTTGGCTTAGTTCTATGTGGATGATATAGAGTCTCTGAAGTTCTGGATTGTGGTTTGTTGATTTTCTTTTGCACTCCATCCTGATGGGCACTGTATGTCACCCCCTGCTCAGAGACAAAAAACTGTTAAACTGGAGTCTTGTTATAAGAGCACATTCAAGGGTAGATGTAATAAAAGCAGGAAACCTCGGTGAGGGAGGGATCAGTCACCCATTTGCAAAATGATCTCTTTTCATCTGCCAGACTATATGCCCTCCCCTTCTGGTGAGATCATACCCCCTCAGTGACTTTAATCAGTGCTTTTAGTTCAAGGATGTGATTCCAATTTTGGGGGGAGGTCACTCTTTTCTTTTGATATTTTGGCCTTTCCACTTCACACATAGCTCTCCAGTTTGTACAGGGTGTGGTTTGAGAGAAAGATACATAAATCTTTGTAAATTATATTCAGAAAAAAATGGAGAACTTATCCCTGAGATACATTCTTATGAATAAAATGGAATTTTCTTTGTTTAATCTTTTTTCCTGTGCTGAAGATCTAACCAAAACCTCTTATACATGCTAGCAAAGTGCTCTTGCCCTGAACTACAATGCAGTTCTTTAAGTGTACTTTAATGCAGCCAATTTTGAAGGTGTTTCAAGGTCAATTCACATTAAAAATGATTGGTTTAATCTTGTCCCAAAACTGCTTTTTGCTATTTCTTTGTTAGGTAATTTTTGTTAATGGTAATGGAGTGCTTTCTTGCATTTCTTTTTCAACTGATATTTTAAGACAATTGTGTGTGGAAAACATTTGTTTTCTACTGCTGACTTATATGGTCATTTTAGTTCATTTCTAATGTACAGTGGTCAAAAAATAAACCATTTAAAAATAATTTCACTTTTTTAGAGGGAGAGGGAGAGGGAGAGAGAGAGAGAGAGAGAGAGAGAGAGAGAGAGAGAGAGAGAGAAAGAAAGAGAAAGATAATACCTGCTTTGCCCTGTGTGGGATCAGAGGACAGCTTTCTAGAAGTTGGTTCTCTCCTTCTGCTATGTATGTGCCAAGAATTAAACTCAAGTTCACCATGTTTGTGTGCAGATGCCCTTACATACTAAGCCATCTTGCCAACCCCAGAATCATAACCTCTAAAATTGAGTCTTTTGGTCTCTACTTAAAGATTTTTCCTTTTCAGCAAACCATGGTTGACTCCCCACTAAGAGTTATAAAGGAGACTTTGAATTATCATGTTCTTTTTATAAAATATATTTTTGAAAGCAGATTTTTTTTAAATCAAAGAAATATACAATAAAATATCCATATTAGATTAAATTATGCACCTTCACACAGGGTATATATCCTGTAGTGGAATGAAGTTTATAAATCAAAAATTCACGAGCAGAATATTTTCCTTTATAACTCTCTATCATAAGTAATTGAAGTAATTTTTTACATGAATGTAGCTTGATTGGTTTTTTGTCGTTCTTGAAAATAACTATTAGAAAAATGACCCTACTTCTTTTAAGAATCGAATAAAGTACAATCCTTAACCAGTATTATTTTTCGCCTGGGTTCTACCTTGGATTTACCAATAGGTAAATCTTTTTTTTTAATGGTTTTCTTTTTTTTTATTTATTTTTTCCACTCATACAAAGTTGACAAGTACCCCATTCCCCTCCCTCCCTCTACCCCTCCCTGGATCCCTCCTGCTCCCTCTCCCCTTTTCTCTTTCCTTTCCCCCCTCCCTTCCTTTCTCCCAGTGCTCCCTCCTCCCCATTCCTGGAGCATCCTTTAGTGTGCATGTCAAACTTCCCTCTGGGTCCTCCTTTCTGATGAGGTTTAAGGACTTAGTGGCATTGCCTAGAGCACTTTTTTGTGTTCCCCTCTAGTATGGGAACACTATTGTGGCTGTTAATCCCTCGCCTCTAAGGATGGTAGTGCCTGTGATCCATGCTAGACTTTGGGGGTTCAATGATATATTGGTAATTGCACAGGTCATGCAAAGTCCTACCAATAGGTAAATCTTAAATTCAATGGAGATTGTAGAAATAAATATCCATCTGGCAGAATGAGCATTCTAGGTCAGAAACTGGACACCATGGGCCATGTGTTGGGGGAAGGGTTTTAATGTTTGTTTTATACCGTGGAGGAATCTGAAGGAAGAAGCAGAAGGTGGCTTAGGGCAAAACCATACAGGAACTCAATGCCTTAAGAATGTCAGTCTTCACAAGTCATCAAGAGGCATTGAATATTTATGAATGGTAGTATCATAGTCATTCAGAGTCATTATTTAGCTTTCAGTGTACTGCTTACTGTTTTAGGCTTTAGGAGCACTTCTAAAGGCAGGCAGAAAAGAATTCCTGTCCTCAGAAAGCTCATGTTTCAGTAAGTAAAGCATAATAAAGGGTTGGGGATGTGTAGTTCAATGGTCAGGAGACTGCCTCATGTGTGCATGACTCTGTGTCCTATTATTAACACTGGAGGAGACAAAATGAGACAAAAGTCAAGAGAATAAAGGTTAATAAATTATAGATTATGTTTGGTTTGTTAATTCCTGTTTGAAGAAAACAAAGGTTTTTTGGTTGGGAGTCATGTTATCACTCCAAAGGCTTTCTTGAGCAGAAATTTTGCTTGGTGGTTGAGGGAGCAAGTGGTATTGATCACAGAAATGAACATTACAGGCTGAGGGAGGAGCCAATTTGTCAGTAATTGCCTTACTGGGGAGCCCTAGAGTATTTGGTGTAAATGGAAATGGATGAGTGAAGGGAAAACTCCAAGAGATGAAGTCAAGGAATCTTGCATTCATTGTAGTGAATTGCTTGCAGGTGATGGACAACAGTCAATGTGGTTTCAAGCTGGGGATTACATGACCTAACTTTGGTTTTCACAGCATAACTTTGAGCAGCCGTTCAAAAGTAACTGCGCAAACTGAAAAAAAAATCAACAAACCATAATTCAGAACATCAGAGACTCTATATCAACCACCTGGAACCAGGCCAGCCTAATTCTCTCCATCCTGAAGCTCAGGGAAATTTGCAGAAAAGGGGGTGGTAAGATTGTAAGAGCACAAAGATGGGAGGAGTCATGATATGCAAGATACTCCACACAAGTTAGGGCCAACGTAACCATAAGACTTTGCATGACCTGCGCAATGACCAATATATCATTGACCCCTCAAAGTCTAGCATGGACTAAAGGCACTAGGATCCTTAGAAGTAAGGGATTAACAGCCACAATAATATTCCTATACTTAAGGGGAGCACAAGAAAGAGTTCTAGGAAATGCCACTGAGTCCTTACACCTCATCAAAGAGGAGGACCTAGAGGAAAGTTTGACATACACATTAAAGCATGCTCCAGGGATGGGGGCAGAGGGCACTGGGAGAGAGGGAGGAAGGGGGGAGGAAGAGAATGGGGGAGCAAGTGGGGTTGGGGGGAGGGATCTGTGGAGGGGTGGAGGGAAGGAGGGAGGGGACAGGGTGTCTATTAAGTTTGTATGAGTGGAAAAAATAAATTATTGAGAAAAAAAGTAACTGCGCAAGAGCAAGGATTGAAGCAGTGTGACAAGGTTGGGAGATTACTAAGGAAATCTAGGCAGTAGTTGATGGTGACTTGAAGTATTTTTTTGTAAACTGCAGAAAGATTACAGTGAAACTGAACAGCTAGTTATTTGGCTACTGGGAATGAAAAAGCAGTACACGGAGGTAATACAGAAGTCTTAAGCATAGACACACAGAATGCAGGGGATTCCATTAGCATATATGGTATTGTCTTACTGGTAAAATTATATTCTTTACTTGGATTATGTCAGATTTCATCCAACTCGGATTGTCCATATTCTGTGGCTTAATAGGGATAAAACATGTGAGCAGAAGATAATGAGACAGAGAACACTTGAGTTTCTTCTCTGCTGGAAATTTGTTTTCTTGTTTGTCCCTCCTGATTAAATTGCCATCATGTCTTTGGTGGGGATACAAATTTGAAGCACTTCTGCATATGTGTATCTTAAATTAGGGAATTCACTTAAAAATTATCTTTACCTCTAATTTATACTCTTGTTTTGAAGATACAGATGTTTCAAAAATCTTTACGTTTTTCTGTCCTCTCCTCCCCTTCTTTACCCACCTCTCTTCTCCTCTCCTCGTCTCCATTCCTCTTTTTTTCCCCCATGGCAGTAATGACATACTAGGATTTGGGGTGAAGATATAGCTGCAGAGACTGAAGGAATTAGAGAGTGAAAAGTATAAAAGGAGCTTATATGTGGAATAGCATGTTTACCACATCTGTTTCTCGGAGGTGATCTTTAGAGTTGGGAGCATTGAAGATAATTTGCTGACATCCTGAGACCAGACAATTTTGACTTCCTGAAAACTCAAGATGGAATTTTTCTCACCAGGGAGAAAACTCTATTTTACTTAAAAGACTCACGACAAAGTTAAAACACATCGTTCTGCTTCTTCTGTAGGAAATAAATGTATGAAACAAGGCAGAAAGCTTAAATTCAATCTCTCACAATTGTGAAAGGGATGGTTCTTTCTGAAACATGCCTCCTCGTTGACATTCCAGCATAGTTAGTTGCCACATAACAAGTTTCAGTTTGTGAGGGGACCACACATATGACAGAGATCCTATACGATGATACCTTTCGTGAAGTTCCAGTTTGCTTAAGTATACTCTGTTATGTTTGCCCAGTGATGAAGTTACTTAATGTGGCCATCTAGGAAGCAGCTCATTAAGTGGTGCGTGACTATACTTATAAAGTGAAAAGTCCGTACTGACTATATGTTCGTGTATGATTTTTGAGTTATCTTTTGAATCCTGATGATTACTGAACTGTTAGTTATTACTTTTTTTGATATTCTAATTCTTCAAGTAATGGTGCTTGGGTATGACATCGAATCTGCTATACATGTTATTTTTAAAAGTTGGATTTTTTCTTTATTATTTATTTATTTGTTTGTTTGTTTGTTTATTGTGCCTGTGTGTCACAGGACAAAGGGTCACTTTGAGAATCATCCTGTATTGCTTCTACCTCTTTTCTCCTTTTTGCTTGGTTCTTAGATTTTCCAGACTCCGCCTGTTAGGGCAGAAAGTGCAGGCCGCCTATACCATTTTTGCCTGGAGTTTTTTTATGTGGGACCTGGGATCTGAATTTAGGACCTTATACTTGTGAGGCAGAGTCTTAAATCCCAGAGCCATCTCTCCAGCCCCAGAAAAAAGTTGGATATTTTCAGATGAAACTAATATGAGACACACATGCAGAAAGACATGAAAATAGGAGGGAGACTGGCAGGGAAGAAGAAAAGTTGTAATGGGAGAAGATGGGGTGATGGGATTGGGGGTTGAGGTGTGAAAATACCATAAATTCGCTGTATTAATGTATGAAACTCTTAAAGAATAAAAAGAAGCTTCAAAAACCTGGATATTTTTAAAATTTGACTTTTTTTTTAAAATGTGACTATTCTAAAGCTTTGAAATTAAGTTGGTTAATGATCTGTGTTTTTACCACTTTTAATTATGAGAATTGTGATAGTGATATTGATATAGATGTATCTTTGGAATCCTGGGAGCAATATTTAAAAAGAGAAATGACCTTACCCAACTGAGCATTTACTTTTAAGTTTCTAAAAAGATTTTTCTCTGTTGTAAAGGGTATATTATTTGTATGTTAAATTTTCTAATTCTTTTGGTTAAAAGATGCGAATCATTCAATTATTATTGTCTTGTTTGATCTAATGAATTTCTTTTATCTGACTGGCATTTTTTCTGTTTGTTTCCTTTTGATTTTAATAGAACATTCAAATAAGAACTTTGGCAGATGATGTGGTAAGGTGGTTTTAGCAGCATGTCATTACATTACTAATGCATGTTATTTTTTATTAAATAGGTGGACATCAAAGCATTGAAATATGTAAGATATAAATTATCTCTGTTTACAAAGTAAAGTAGGATGAAATAGTTGTTCCGATAGTGATGTCTCATTTTAAAACAATAATATAAATATTTGTAGCCAGCCATAGCAGTTCATGCCTGTGATCCCAGCACTCATGCCTCTGAGGCAGGGGGATTATTGTAAGCTTTAAGCCATCCTGAATCACACAGCAAGTTTTAGGCAAGCCAGGCCTAGGGAGTAAAACTCTTTGTCAAATCCATCCCACAACGAACAAAACAATAACAAAAGTGCTCACTCAAATCTCAATCAACAATTGTGTGAGATTCTAACTAAATTTTATTATCTTGATATATACCATAAGCCTCTAAAATTGTAACAAATCCATGCTTTGGCACTTTTTCTATAATCAAATTCATAACCAACTTGATAATTGTATTACGTACTGATGTTAGAGGAAATTAATTTTCAATAGTGAGGAGATTAAGTTCATTATGTTAGTCAGATATGTGGTATTAAATTGAAAATCATTAAATATTTTCAAGTCAAGATTCCCATTATAATCCTTATTAAAAGTTAGAGACTAAAATTGAAATGTGTTTTTTTTAATAGTTAAACTTTCCTAAATGGTATTTTAAGTAATGTCAGTTTTTTCCCTGTTTGAAGTTATCTATATACAAATAATGTAAAATAGTGTTACTACTCTAGGGAGATGAAAGTATGTAGCTTGACTTCATTTTCCTTATGAAGATGTAGCTGAAATCCAAAGCTTTTTTTGCATAAAAGGAAGGTTATAGAAAGATCACATTTCCCTACAAAGCTAGGACTGTGAAAGTAAATTTTAGGTGAGAATGAAGGGAATGGAAAAGAGATGTATTAATTTGATGGCCAATTGCATATTTAAATGCTTTCATGTCCACCATATCTTTAAGCAAAATTTGACTGAGTTTATTTGGGATTACTTTTTTTTGAGTTGCATAAAGATAAGAATGCCTATCTAAACCAACTTAACTTCCCTCAATGAGCTAAAATAAAAAAAGAGTTAAAATCAAATTTAAGGAGACCATGCAGATCATTCCAAAAAAATGAGTTATAATGCAAAAACTGCAATTGGAACCAGGGTTCATGTCTTTGTGACTCATTTTTTTAAGTGAATCATTTTTTGTGTGTAATGAGGGAGTTGGTCTAGATGATATTTCATGATTCTTCCCAGCTTTAAAATACTGTGGTTTACATAATCTCTTTGTAAGCAACTATGTACTCAAATCAGTTTTGTAATCCTAAATAAGCTGCTTAAAAATGCTTCCCTTAAAGTATACATTATAGCTTAAAAATGTTGTTCAAATTGATGAGAATACAAGCTATCTTCTTTGTCAACATAATTTTACATACACTTTGTAATAATGTCTGCCATGCTTCTGTATTGTTAAGATGATTTAAAATGACTTTGGTAATATGGCAGGGAACATACATGTCTCATAGCTAACATGTCTGCTTGCTTGATGTGACTTGATGGTACTGCATGTGCTTTCTAACAGAAACCACAATAAAACTGAGCCGTCTTCAGTTTTATGAATATTATTAATCTTTGGTGTCACTATTTCATGATTTAACATGAACTGGTCCATTTATATGCACAGAAGTCCTTGACTCCCTTTCCTATGGAAGAGCAAGCTTAATGATTAGAGATTGTATGTGGTGTCAGTGGTTCAAAGGAAGTATCCGTGGAGCAACAAGTTCATCCTAATAATAGTTGTAAGAATAAGCTGTTTCTGTGTATATTGATATTAAATGCAGTGTTTTATTTTTGTTTCGCTTCCAATTGGTCTCACTTTTTTCAGAAGAAAAAGTCGAGGAATATAGTAATAACAGTAATAACAGGAACCAGAATAATAATTAATGGTGTCAGTATTCACTAAACATATTATTCTAATTTCACAATCATCACATAGTATAGACAATGTCATTCTCCTTATTTTAGAGATGAGGAAAGAGATTAACAGACCAAGTAACTTTTCAAGAGTTGCTTGTTTGGATTATAACTCCTGTATTCTGGTGCTTTAGACTTCATGCTATTTTATTCAATGCAGTCATCTGCCACACTTACAAGATATTTATACATACTTGTCACTGATTTTGAACTTTGAAAAAGGGAAGCATTATCATGAATCTCCCTTAGAATTTGCTATCAGTAGATCTCTGTTTTTTCCTTTTTTTATACCTCTAATGTTACCACTAAAAGCACAATCTCTCTGAAAGATTTTGATCCCAAACTTCTTTTTGTCTACACCCTATGAAAAACAGAAATGACAAGTGAGACATGTTTTTTACCCCCAGACTTCTGAAGCCGAAGAGCTACTTCAAGATTTCCAAATAGTACAATTTCTAACTGGAGCTTGCTGCTTACAATAACATTTTGTCAAGAGACAATAATAATATATATTAAACTAAGTGCCATTTCGATGTTTTCCATTCTTCGTGTTCCTGATTCTTAATCTTTTTTCTTAGGGCTTTTTATTTTCCTCTCTTTGCAGCGTGACCGAATTACAAGTTTCAGAAAGTCCACTGTCAAAAAAGAAAAACCTCTCATTCAACATCCTATTGATTCTCAAGTTGCGATGAATGAGCTTCCAGCAGCTCAGCCATTATATGATGAACGTTCTCAGACTTTGTCAGAAAAGGAAGTACTGGATCTCTTTGAGAAAATGATGGTAAGTTAGAACTCTAATTTTATTGGGCTTTTAAAATGTGTTCATCCAAAATAGCATTACACTTCAGTTAGGCATGTTTGTGGGGACTGTGCTTATATTAAGGAACAGGCAGAGTTAACCCTTGTCCTTGTTTTGGGCCATTCAGCTACGACAGTGGTGTGGCAAACTGAAGTCTATCTAGGTGGCCAAGAAATACAAGTCAAAGTAGAATATTGCATACTTGATAAAATTGTTACTGATGTTAATGAAATTGTTTAGACAGCATTTTCATGTGTGTGTGTGTGTGTGTGTGTGTGTGTGTGTGTGTGTGAATCAGAAGGCAATGTGTGTGCCTGTGGAAGCCCAAGGGTGACTTCAGGAATCATCCTGGATTGTTCTAACTCCTCTTTGCTTTGTTCTGGAGCTTGCCAGGCTCTCCCTTGTAGGGTCGAGTGTAGGCTGCTGCCATTTCTGCCTGGCATTTTTTTTTTAATGTGGGATCTGGGATCAGATCTCAGAACCTTCTACCTGCAAGGCATCTCTTCAGCTCTTCAACAGTGTTTTTTAAGTTAGTGAATCATGGCTTAAGATTTTTCTTTTCTTTCCTTTAAATCTAAGTTCCTCACAATTGTTTTGTGTTTTATTTCCAATTCCTGTTGTTCTGCTGAACTCACTTCCATCCTACTAATTTAGCAAAACTGCTTTTACCAATGTCCCCCAAAACTCTCCATGCTGCATGGTGAGTTCTCAGTTCTCTTACTTGATGTACCAGCAGCTTTGCTGTACATGTACAGCAGGGATTTCTCCTGTGTGTCTGCCAGCCCCTTTGCAGTTTTCCTTTCTGATTTCTCTTCCTGTTCTCAATATCATCATGTAGGGGAGGCCCAGAGATCAAGGCCTAGACAGTTTTCTATCTCCATTGCCTTATTCGATGATGGTAACCGTTGCTATGGCTTCAGAGTCCATTCTCATAATCCTCAAATGTATCTATAGCTGCATCCACAGGTCTGAACTCTAGATTCATTTGTCCAGTTTTACACCATATTTTTTTCTTGGATGTTCAATAGTGCTCTCAGAACAGTATATTCACGGCTGAACTGCTGATATCTCTCTGAAGGCTTCTCCTCTGAAAGTTTTCCCTTTCAGTTTAATGGTGTCTCTACCCACTTGGATCAAAAGACATGGAACTTTCCCTTCTCACATTTCTTGTTCAATCCAAAGGCAATCACATTAACTCTCCCTTCCAAGTAGAATATCTCACTATTTTCTTGTAGAACTTCTCTAGTACCGCAATTGTTTACGTTCACTTGAACTACTATGATAATGATAGGTATTAGGATAAGTTTGCATGACTCTTTTTTTGCATGTGTACGTGTGTTGAGTGTTTGTGTGTGTTTGTGCGTGTGTGTGTGCATGTGTGTGTGTGTATGTATGTTCAAGAAGGCATTGTGTGTGCCTCTGGAGGCCCAAGGGTGACATCGAGAGTCATCCTGGATTGCTCTATCTCCTTATTGCTTTGCTGTGAAGTTTCCTAGGCTCTCTCTCCAGGATCGAAAGTACAAGCCATTGTCATTTTTGCCTGGTAGCATTTTCAAGTAGAATCTGGGATCCGAACTTGGGTCCTTTGGTCTGTGAGGGAAAGCCTTAATCCCTGAGTCATCTCTCCAGCCCCAAGTTTGCACAACTCTCCATTCATCTCTCTGCTACTCTTCATGATCCTCTACATATACACAGTATATTCTTAACACAGGAAAATTCCCCATTTAATATTTTTAAATCATGTTATGTGGGTTACCATGGCACTCCATTTCCTTTATTGTAAAAAGAAGAAAAAAGGCATTGTAATGCCAGATGTAGTTGTGCATGACTGTGATCCCCACACTGAGAAAACCAAAGAAGGGTTACAAGTTTGAGGCCATCTTAGGCTACATGGGGATACCTTGTCTCAACCCGATTTACCTGCCTACACCCCGAAAAAGCAGAAAAAGCCATTGTCCTTTTACTATCCTTCCCTGAGTTAGTTGTACACATGTGCTCATAACTCAAGGTAATGGTGATTCTTGGCAGTTTCTAATTTGTGGGCAACAGTTACAATGTTTTAAAACGTCCTACACTTTGGTTTGGTGGTATTATGTAAATTAGGATAATTTTATCAGAATATTATTACTTTCAAGCGTATTTTTTTTTAAAAAAAGATTGGCTGGTTAGTTTCATAACTATGATTGAAATAGTGCATATCAGTACCAACATTTCTTCAGCAAGAAGTTTTCCTTCTCTAGGAATTTTTAAATAGGTGTTAAAGAAATATATTTTCCAGGAGCAGCCATTTTTTTTGTATGCTTCAGTTTGTTGTCTACCAATTTATTATTGTCACTCATGTAGACAAATACTACATGCATTTACATTGGCAGCAAAACACATTTATATCCAGTGTTGGGATTGCCATTTAGTAGTTCTATTTTTAATGTTTTGAGGAATGACTTTATTATCTTCCTTAATGGCAGTAGTAATTTACATTCTCACCAATAGTGCACAGGGTTCTCCTATTTTCATATCCTTTGCAATGCCTGTTATCTTTTGTCTTTTTGAAAATGGCCAGGTATGAAACAATATACTTCTCTGTGGTTTTAGTTTGTATTATGCTGAGTGAAAATAAGCTTGGAACAGAAAGACAAATCCTGATTGTTAGTTTCTCTTTTGTTGCTGATGAAAATATATGACCAAAACAACATAAAAGATCAAAGTGTTTAACCTTTGTCATGATACTTGGCTACACTTCATCAGCATGGCAGTAGAATTTATACCAACATCAGAGGAGGGAACTGGCCATACCACATCCATACAAAGAGCTGAGAGGGAGGCATATTTTACTGTTTGCCAGTCTGCCAGTATGCTTAACGACTGAACTATCTCTCTCAATCTTTTCTACCTGTCCAGAGAGTGATATGAGATTGCTCAACACTTTGCCTTTACTAATTCTCCACACTTCTGCTCAGACTCAACCTTCTGTTGTCCAGTTGGGCTCTGCAACTAACTGCCACACCAATCATCTCATTGCTCTGTACAGTTTATAAAGTTTGTTTTCATAGAATTAGAGAAGAAATGGTAGCTGTACAGGGGTTGGTGTGATTGGGAAAAGTCAGTAGACGATGGTCAATTGAGTACAAAATTTCATATTTGTAGGAGGCATAAGTTCAAGAGATGTATGTCTGATGTGGTGACTAGTTAATAGTACATCACACTGAAATATGCTATGATTGAATAAAAAAGTGTATTCAGAACCAACAATATATGATAATCCATATGAGTTACCTAGATTTAGTCATTGCACATTGTGCATGTGTATTTTAAAGCATGTTGTATATATGAAATTTAGTTTTATGTCAATTAGAAATTTGTGCAAATAAATAAACATGTAAGTGGATATGTTTAACAAGTATATAGTTTATTTTATAATAAATATAATGAAATCTTTTCTCAGTTGCCACTGAATTTGAAATCCTGTTGTTCTATCTGAATCACAGCAGCAAAACTGAGACACCTTACCTATGAGTAAATATCACTTAGAAATAACCACATACTATTTTAGAATAATAGTGTAACAGAAATAGAATCTGTAGGCAAGGGATTAACAGCCACAATAGTGTTCCTATACTAAAGGGGAACACAAAAAAAGAGCTCTAGGCAATGCTACTTAGTCCCCTTACACCATCAGAGAGGAGGACCCATAGGGAAATTTCACATGCACACTAAAGGATGCTCCAGGAATGGGGGGGGGGACACTGGGAGAAAGGGAGGAAGAGGGGGAAAGGAAGAGGAAAAGGAGGAAGGCAGCAAAGGGGTCCAGAGAAGGGTGGAAGGAGGGAGGGGAAGGGGGTACTTATCAACTTTGTGTGAGTGGAAGAAATAAATAAAAATAAATAAAAAAAAAGAAAAAAAAAGAAAAAAGAGAATCTGTAAGAAATGGTTTGGTTAAAATCTAGAGAAAGAAGGCACACACATGCAAGTCACTGTGCATGGATGAAGGTCAGAGAACACTTTTCAGAAATACCATTGTCTCCTTCTACCACATGGACTTTTGGGGATCTAGCTCAGGTCGCTAGGTTTTAGAGTAGGTGCCTTACCCACGGAGTGATCTCACCAGCCTAATGGGATTGCATCTGTTCTTTGTGAGAAGAAGGCTTCTTGAAACATGTAAAAGTAGGTAGTTTATGTATTTATATTTAGTTTAACTATTATTAACTTACAGTGAACATGTTATTTTAAGAATAAACATTATTTTCATTTAGTATGCATTTATGGCCTATGCATAAAGCTACTTTACATTCATTATTCCAGTATATCTCTGTGACTATTTTACTAAGTAGTTAACATATTTTACGTCATTTTCAGATCAGGGAATTCAGGTTCAGAGTGTGGCTAAGAACATTGGTTTAGTAACTAGCTTAAGCTGATTTAGTGGTGGAGGTAGAAGCTACACTTAGATACCTACAAATGTAAAGCATTGGGATTCTGATGACATCTACATTTGCTAGTTCATTTAGGGCACATATCTAATCATTGTGTCTTCCTTGCACACATACTAAGTAGAAGTAAAAAAAAATAACTCATAGACACACTGAGGAGTAGTAGATACAAAGTCTGGAATAGTTTTTTTCCTGCTGCTGAGCCAATGCTCTCTGTAGTTGCTCTTTATAGAGTCTCAGTTGTAAAGAAAGGCAAGTAATCTAGGAATGGAAAATGGTTAGCGTGTCATTATCACAATGGATTGGGAGAGGGCATATAGGTTATTCTGTTTCGCCAACACAGAAGTAGATTTTCAGATGGCAAAATTTCTTCTTATTTTATCTTGTGAGTATCCTTCTTATCTCTCTAAAAAAGTTTCTGCTACTACTTCATAGCTATTAAGGCAATCTTATTAAGAGTCTCTTGATGTCACTCTGTATTGTGCTTTCTGATGATGATTCCTTTTTTGTACTTTTGAAAACTACCACACAACTGTTTATGCCATATATAGAAATATAAATATATACATATATATGTTTAAAGTTTTTTTTTTTTTTTTTACTAGAAAGAGTGGAGAGAGAGAGAGAAAGTGGAATGAGCTTGTGTGAGCAGGCATGCACATGCTACAGTGCACACACTAAGGTCCAAGGACAGTTAACTTTTGGAAATGGATTCTCTGCTTTACCATGTGGGCTCTGGGGATTGAACTTAGGTGGCCAGGTGTAGCACTCTCGGGGGCCCACAGAGACCCTTAGGGGTGGGGATAAGCTGGCGCGGGGTCAAGGGTTCAGACCCCAGAAGTTAGGCGAGTGGCAAAGCAGACTCTCAGGCTCTCAGAAGTCTCAGCATGAGCTTTTGCTGAGTCATCCTGACCGGATTGGTATTCTCAAGCCAGGTGGTTTGACGTCAGCACCAGGCGCGGCAGCAAGTGTAGCTTGGGGAAGTTGCATTCTTGCATGCGGCCCATACAGATCATCCCTGAGTGGCATGCTCCCCCGGGTGGAGGTATTGTAAGTGATGGTTGATCAGAGTCTTTAATACAGGCCTGCCTGGTCCGTTCCTCCTACAGCCAGGTTTGCATACTGATGCATTTACCTACTGAGCCATATTGCCAGCACCATTATTAATATATTTTAGGATGAGATGCCTTATATATAATATTTTTTGAATAATTGCATCTAATAGCACATTTCTCTTACTTCTTGTATATGAGATGGTTGGCAACAAATAACCTTAAAATTTCTAATAAAATATATTATTTCAAATTTCTGGGAAATTACATCTTTTCATGAAACTTAAATGACAAAAAACTTACTAAATTCAATTTTCATGTATATTCTGTATTTACTCTGATAATTGAAAATCTCGTTGCTTGTCGATCATAAGTGGCAACAGACCTCACCACATCATCCAGTAGAAGGCTAAGTTTTTTTGTTGTTGTTTTTTCTTTTACAAGCATATTGAGTGTTCATCCCAGTTTCCCTTTCTCCTACCTCCCTTCTATTCCCTTCCTTCCTTTCACCATTCCCTCCCACTCTTTCTCACACTTTCGCCTGTATGCTTCTATGGATCCCAGGATTCACTCTCAATTGTCTACTCCTGTGAGGGCTCAGGCCTCCATGGTATATCAAGTTACCTCTCATCAGGCCACCCCCACTCATTATATATGCATTTCCCTTCACTCATCCAGCTTTAGACCCAAAGGTTTCCACTGGAGGGCCAAGTTTAAAACTATGGCAGAATATAATTTTTTGTAAGTATTAGCTATATTTTTATTAATAGTTCATTTAAAAATATGTAATATTTTTATCTAATGAAAATTTCTAAATTTTAATAGTTCATTTAAAAATATGTAATATTTTTATCTAATGAAAATTTCTAAATTTGACAATTAAGAGGAAGCTCTGAGCAGCTCAGTTTTGCTTTCCTTGTAGGTTTTTAATGTCCTTTTGATTTTCACATGTACTCAATGTACTGATAAATCCCTTTTCATGTGGTTGGATATTGATAAACCAAGTAAAGTTTTTGAATAATTTCATAGTGGTTTTTGCTGATACTTTTAAAGCTAAACCACTGGAAATTTGTTGGCGCTTGATTGTTTCATAGATCTTGACCTCCTTACAAAGCACTGTGTCTTCTTCAGTTTGTAAAACTGAGTTTTGGGCTTACAATGTGTCCATTAACCATTGAAAAGTGACAAGTAGTGGTCTTACTAAAACTTTTAAGAATAGCCCCCTTTATTTTTATTATGATATCATTATTATATATGTAGAATTTCTATACATATTCTTTAAGAGAGTCTTATTTCCTTCTTTGCAATCATGTTTGCACATGTTTGCAAATAATAATTCACAAATGGATAACAATTGTCTAAAGAGCATATTAGTGCTTCCACAATACTTATTTATTTGCAGTAAATTTGAAAGATCATACAAGATATTAATTAATATTAAATCTGATTTTGATTTCCTTTTTGAGACAGAATCTTGCTATATAACCCAGGCTGTTGGTCACTCTGGGGCCATATTTGTAACTATTCTCATGTAAATCAGAGATAATTTTAATAGCCCTTAGTTATGATTAGATCAAATACTTCCTCTGAAGTAATAATTCTGCAGTTAAATAAGTATCTCAGGTTTTAAGCTTCCTGAGAATAACTGAACTGGTTTTTTTCACATTGCATATAGTTTTAACAGTTGTGAAATGTTTAATTTTGATAATTTTTTTATCTAAAGAGAATATAATTAGAGTATGCTTTTTGCAAAAGAGTATGAGGCAGAGGGGAGATGTCCATGTTAAGATAAAATTATAAAGACATGAAAACTGCTAGAAAGTTCAAGTTGGAAGTGATTTCTGTTAACTAGCACAAGGAGCTGTTTAGAGGAGTCGCAGAGTGCAGGTACATTGACAACATTGGATTCATATAGATGTGAGGATAAGGATCGTGTGTTCTACCAGGTAATTAAATTGTTTTGCTTCTGCAAGAGATAAGGCTCAAATGATTTATGATTATTTTTAGGCATTTCATTTAGCCTCATTAAAAAGGTAATGTTTAATAGATTATTCTCTATGTCATTTTGATGTTTAACACGTTTATCTTTGTCTGTGATTTCTTCCTTTTTTTCTATGGTGGAGTCAACTCCAGGGCCTTGTGCATGTTAGGCAAATGCTCTATCACTAAGCTCTTTCCTCTGAACATTCAGTTACTCACATTGTAATACTATATATTTTGGGCATAATTTATGACATACATAATACATTATCTTTTTCATATTCCATATGTTAGCTTTGTCACAGACCATGCCAAAGCTTTTAATCTTGTTCTTTTACTTTTCACCTTTAGAGAATAAACAGATTAGTTGCCTCTGTAGAACAATGTTATTTTTTAACCCCAACAGTATTGCTTTTTCTTGAATGTTAAGAGTTTCTCACCACCAGTGTTTTAGAGGTTGCTTAGCGTAGCAGAGAAATGGTTAATTTGGTGTGCTCAGCATAAATCTTGTGTGTGTGTGTGTGTGTGTGTGTGTGTGTGTGTGTGTGTGTGTATACAAGAGAGCACTTGAGTGTGTATGCCTGTGGAGGCCCAAGGGTGACATCCAGAATCATCTTGGATTGTTCTTCTGCCCTTCTGCTTTGCTTTGTGGTTTCTCACGCTGCTGTCATATCCACCTGACCTTTTTATGTGGGACCTGGGTATCAGAACTTAGGCCCTTTTGCTTTTGACCCCTGAGCCATCTTCCCAACCCAGAATAAGTAATTTTAATAAATATTTAACTTACCATAAAATCAGCTATGGGTAAACTATATCTTAAAATCTATAGGAAGCCATGGATGTAGTTGTCAGAAATACTTAGATTACAAGAAATCATTTGGTCAGCATGATGTCCACCAGTTACATTCAAAATTCCTGTGTTCTTCATCATTTGATTTTGATTAATGTCACAATCCTTTGTAGACAATGGGTTCTATTTTCTTATAAAGATGCCTATAAAAATAAAAATGGGATAAAACATATTGGTAAGCAGGTATCAAACAATTTAATTTGTATCATCAGTTTTAATTTCCTGACCAGTATGACTTCACAAAAGTTTTTAAGGGATGGGGGAAGAGTAGAAAATGTTCAGGAGAAGCAGTTAAAGAACTTTGTCTCTGTGGCTAGAAAAATTCATGTCTGTTCTTTCTATTCTAGATTTGCATATAGAAACATTCATTTTGTTTTCAAATGCTTGATTATTTCTTATTACCATGGGTGCATTTTAGTGCCCTTGATTGGTACCTGATTCGAAGTGCTGGGTACCATGAGGCATGCTAGAGATGTAGAGCTTAAATGCAGCACCTCCTTCTGACCAGCAGAGAGCTCAGCAGAGTCAGGGAGCTTCGCAAGCAGCACCGGGATCCTAGGATGAGTTTCCACTGCTTTAGTGGATGCTAAACCCCTTAAGTATCTTATAGGGACTCAGGAAAGAAGTGTGTGAAGATGGGAATAGACTATGAAAGCCAGTGTCACGCCTGAATTTTCATTCTTTATTTTGCTGGCATCAGTGCATTCTCCTAGCTTGATCAAGTCATCAAACTCCGAAGGATTCTGTATGCCAAGTACTGTCTTCAGTTATGAACAGAGAGTAGTGAAGCCCTCAAGGAAAATCCCCAGCGGCAATGATCCTAGTTTCTGATAGGCTGAATGTAGAAACATAAGGTGGAATTGAGAGAAAAAATGTAGAGCAAAGGGGTTTTCTGCTCAAGGTGAAGTGGATTTGATCACTTTCTACAGAATGTCAGATCCTTTGTTTATAGCAGAGGATGTAGAGTTGGACAATGACCCTGGCACAAGGACTTTGTTTTACATTGCCTAGAAGGTAGTAGTGTTTGTTTTATGTTCTAAATGGCTAAAATAAAAAGTTGTTTCAGGAATTTATTGAATGTAGCCACACCCGTTTCTTTTTCAAACTATGTGATCTACCTCTTCTGTGGCAGCATTGAATATCTAGACTGAAAAGCTGAATGTGGTGGTTTATCCAGTGATTCCAGCATCAGAGAGGCTGATGGAGGAAGAGCATGATTTGGTGGCTGACCTGGGCTGCATAGTTACACCCTTTATCGATACATATCAATATATATATCTCAATATATCAATATGTATATAGCAATTGAGCGAGTGATAGATTGACATTGTCTCAAAACCAAGCCGAAACAAACCAAAAACCCAAAATAGTGAATGTATAGCCAATAAATTCCAAAACATTTGCCTTTACAGAAAAAGCTTTCTAGCCAATGAACTTAGTGCAGTGATCTCTAGATTTTTTTTAATGTTATTCCCCCAACTGAAGAAAAATAGTATATAAATGTGCACATATGTGCATGTATACATATACACATACACACATACTGGTGAGATGACTAAAGTGACCTTAATATACGCATATGTGTGTGAGGTCATATGCATGCATATGTTTTTATAATTAAGTCCATTATGTTTGCTTTTACATTATTTGTGTGTATATATATATATATATATATATATATATATACACATATATTCTGATGTGCTATCTGCAATAAGAAATGCAGTCTTAGAAAAAGTGAATGAACCAAATTTTAAAATGAATTTTTGTTTTTTAGTCACACAATCCCCTTTACAGTCATGATTAATTACTTTTTGCTGAAAGCTGTGCCTGCATGTTATTATTTTTATATCTTAAACATAGACAGCAGTTATAGTGATTCAATCCACGTTCATTTTATTTTGAAAATTTGGCTTGATATCTGTCCTAGATGAAGCATAACATGGCCAAAGATACATAGTTCTGCACAGAAATGAGTCCACAGTTAGTGAGTGATGCATTACCTTAGTAGCTTTTATTGACCAAATATATTAAAGGAAGCAAAAGTTTCCTGCTTCATGATGACTAGTAAATTCGTTTCCTTTTTTAATGATGTCAGTTTCACTAGCAGGGAGTGTTGCATTGTGACCTTTTTATAGAAATGGGTTTAAAATGGGCTTTAATGAATGAGTATTCAGTAAGTGCCACTAGAGACATGGACTTTAAGCCTTTCCTTCTTCATGTCAGTAGTGTATAGATCCTCATCCTCAGAGTTGTCTGTTTTCCTCTGTTCTAGACAATATCTGATATCTAAATAGAAAAGAATAAAGAGAATGTGATAGATAACAGGTGTCAACTTGACAATTGAAGGTCCAAATTCTAGATACTTTGGTAAAGAATTAGTAATCGAGTTAAGCTCTGAGCAGGCCTGCAGGAGATTGTCTAATTGGGGGGAGGGATGATCCAGTCCATATGGGTGGGAGTCTTCTCTGTGTAAGTGGATAAGATGGAGGGAGGCATACTTGGATGTCTGGTAAGTAAGATTTGTTCCTCCTTCAACATTCCTGTGGATATGGTGTGGCCAGTTCCTTTGGCTCCTTGTGTTGGTGTGATATGTAAATGTGTGTGAGACCCCACACCCTTCTGGCTTTTTTGTTTGTGTTTGTTATAAATAAAAGATAGATGCTTGATTCTGCAGTGTGCTTTAAAATCCTTTCTGCAATAGCTGCTTGAGCTTCACATGTTGTGAGTTTATTCAGAAATCCTTTCTATTTGTGTTTTTTCCATAAAACATCTTATTAACTACATCTTTATTTTGGTAAAAACATTTGCTGACTAAAATTGTTCTATTAGTGACTGAAAGAAAGATGATCAGGATATTCTGTATTGAAACAATCAAGCAGATACTATAAGCTGTTTTCCAAAAAGCTTTATTCATCCAACTGTGTAGCAAACCTCCCACACTTCAGTAATTTTTGTAATACTTTCTTTGGCAAATTTTTAGCAGTGATTCCTATGTGTCTTCTGACAGTATTTGTTGACAAGAAATGCATTTTAATTCACTACCATTCTGTTCAGAATGTATTCTTTCAGTTGTTTTTATCGAGTGTTTCCCCAATGTCTTTGGACCTTTTGTTTTTTTGGTATTAAAGAAATTTCAAAAGAGATCTCTAACCATGTATTACTAAATTTACATGCTATCACAAAGGCACAGGGTGGAGTATCATGTGATTCTAATTATTGTTGGGAAAATTGAACAAGGTGACTTAACATTCTCTTTGCTAGGATTTTAAATGACCTGCTAAGTTGAGCTGGCTGTTGCTATCATTATCTACTATTTTAAAGTATTGTATGCATATGAAACGAGGGTCACATTGATGACTGGCATGCAACCGTATTTCAAATAGTTGCTTTAATGATTTCCATCTTGTAGTCCCAGCTTATTATCTTTAGAGTGTGATTTTCTTTCTTTACTGTGTGATAATGGATAAACAACTCAGTTAGGAGTAGGAGATACATCTCTCATTTGCTTTTTCCCTTGTGCTTATATTATTGGTATTAATCCTATTATCCTCAATCTGTTATCCATAGGAATCATTTAAAACTGCTTTTCCACTTTCTGTGAGTTGATTCTGTTAAAAGTAGATAAAATACACACATCAGCTGCAGTATGCTAGTGTACTGAAATTGAATAAATTTGTGTTGATAATACCCCATTCTTCTCCTAAGCTACTTTATGTTCCATTTGAACATAATGGGCCAGTGAGGAATCCACTGTGTGCTGTCTGTTAAATATGAGCAAGACTTCCTTTGTTTTGTTTTTTGAGTAACAAGCAGTATTTTGTAAACTTCAGTGAGTCCTTTACACAATCTAGATAATGTAGAAACACTGAAGACTAAGCTCAGGATTAAAGATTATGAGACAGCAAAAATGATAATTGTCTTTTCTCATTGAAATAGATGATATGGGGCAAACTAATATTTACATGTATTCAAGACTGTATCCTTCTGACAGGGCCTTCAAAGGAGAACTAGATGCAGAAGTTGTATGCCATACATAATAGTGACTTGGTACGATGCCTTTGTCCCCACATGCAAGGGTTATAGAATGGCACAGTCATGCCTGACCTTTATGTGGTTGCTGGAGGTTTGAACTCAGGCCAGCATAGCAAACACTCTTTTCTATGAGTAATGTCCCTAGCCCTGGCAATTTTTAATATTAAGATTATCATGCAGCACAGATGTATTAAGTAAATATTAAATATCTTTAAAGCCTTCTTTTGTCTTTTAGCTATGGGAAAAGCTATGGAAGTAGTTTCATTTTCAGTTGTGCTATTTAGAGTTAATACTGAACCATGGGTATTGCACTATTTAGTTTCATTATACAATTATAAAGCTAGAGTTAGTGATTTGACAGTATCAGCTGGCTAATTATAGTAATGTGGATTTTATTTCTATGCGAAGAGAATGAGTCATTATGG
Organism: Typhlomys cinereus; assembly: GCA_023101885.1. NCBI lineage: Eukaryota > Metazoa > Chordata > Mammalia > Rodentia > Platacanthomyidae > Typhlomys > Typhlomys cinereus. The sequence goes on from JALPQD010000044.1 coordinate 5,990,085, forward strand.
ACTCTTATGTTCATATGAATGATAACCATTCCTCAGCAAGGTATGCGGCAAGTTCATAGGTATGAAAAGATGCTGATGAATCTGAGGCAATTGAAAATATTTCAGAAATGCCCCAAATATCATATGGGTTGAAAATATTTAAAAATTGCTATTCATGGAACTGTATCCTACTTTTGGGAGTATAGAGATTAATAAATTGCTACATTCATATGTTCTGTTTTCTGGAGCTAGAGTTAACACAAAATGTAGTGGAAGTAGGATTATTATGGTACAACAGAATGAGGATAACAATTTCCAAATTTGCAGAAAACCTTCCTGAAGCATTGGTAGTGGAACAGAACGTTGAAGCATAGGAGTTAGTTAGCCAAATACAGACTTGTTGGGAGAATATAGTAATAATGACAATATTCCAAGCAGAGAAAACAGGGTTGTCAAAAAAAAAAAAATGAAAGTGTGTAACATCAGAGCTCATGGAGCCGCTGCAAGCTGTCTTGTCCTAAAACTCAGGGTTCACAATAATAATGATGGGAGATGGTTGATTAATAGTATTTACCATTCTTTGAAGACTGGCTAAAGACTTGAGAAGCACAGTCACACCCAATCTTAACATCATTCCCTGAGGTGTATAATCTTATATTCTCCCCCAGTGACTTGCCTACTTGCCTCCAAAGTCATCCTCCTGGGCAGGACTTGATCTCCTCAGTGTGTGCTATTAAAAAAATCCAGTGCAGATTGTACTGTTAAATGCCACCGGAAAGGGGGCTGTGTGCCCAGACACTGCCAGAAGGGTTGCTGCCACCCTCTCAGGCTATACTGTGGAGTATAGAAATGCAATATTTTCAGTGTCACCCAGTTTATTCTTCTCAGAGGTTGCAGATTTATCATGACTGCTTTTATACAAGGCTAAAATTTAACCAGAATGTTTTGAGGCAATAGGGAAATAGCCCAACATACGGGAGCAAAACGTGGGAATTTTGATGAAAACAAACATAGTATGAGTCAACAGAATGATAGGCTCAGCCAGGGAGACCATAAAATCAGAGGTTGTATGAACAGATGTATATTATTTTAAGGTGAAGATGATGGAAGCATTTCTTTTCTTGTACTTATCAAGCATTTGCTTATTTGTGAGGGATACACTGAAGCCCTCAAATTTTTGTTTGCATTGTTCTTAATTGCTTTTTGTCCAATCTGTTACCTTCTTTTGTTTAATGTCTATCAATAGTTACTGCCATTACTTCAGTATCTCAAATTATTGGACATGAGAACATTCCTTTTGGCTCATTTAAATAAAATCAATTATTAAAGGCTATTCATTTGTTCTTGAATGAGGAGCTTTGCAGCAACAGATTCCCGATAGCATTTAGATAATTACTCCCAGAGAACACAAGGAAATCTAGTCTGGTTGAAGAGTTAGCTATTGCCCCACCAGAACCAATAGTCTCACTGTCTAAATTAAAAATATCGCTACTGTCATCAGCACCATATCTACGTCATGTCTGTTGCTACCCACACTAGCAAGATGGATGACTGTTCATGGCTTAGTTCCTCACATAGTTTATTTCAGAGTCTAGATCTTTTTTATAAATGCACATGTCTGAACACAAATTGTATGGACAGGCCAACAAAAGCAGTATTTTCAGGCTCTAATTATTTTAGATTTACCTGATAATATGAGTATGTATTAAAACATAGAAGGCATGCTTAGGTGATAGAGGACAGCCAAAAATGAAAGATGACCCCAGGCGTCTCCTGACCTGTTTTCTGGCTGTGAGTCAGGTTTGTCTCATTTTTTATGACTGAACTCTTAGTTAAGTCTTGCTTACTTTTCCATCAGTCCTGTTTCCATGGGTTCCTATGTATTCCTCCATTAGAAATTTTTGCTCCTTACTGACTCACTAATCCTTTATGTTTATTTATTCAATGAGCATAGATAGTATTTACTAGGGATCAGACATTGCTTCATATATAATAAAAACTTAATCTGTGTGGAAAAACAGTCTTTCAAATTTATGCTGGCATAATCAGTCTAGCTTAATCTCTTCTGCACAGTATGGACCCTGTAAATAAGTGATTCCAACTTTTCACAGTCAGGAAGACAAAAAAGGCTACAGTCCTCCCATTTTAACACACTACTAGTTTTTTGTTGTATATGTACTTTGTCCCCCTATAAGTGATTAGAAATAGCTTATATGATTGGCAAATAAGAAAATAAGATAGAAGGTGAGAACAGAGATGGTGATTCAGATATTTGTGAAAAGGCAGGGCATATAAACCTGAAATTTGGAGATACCGAGTGAAAAAAAAACATGGCAGTGAGCACAAATACAGATCATGAATTTGTGCTCTCACTGAAAGTCCAGTATCTTATCTAAAATGTTTGGGATCAAAATTTTTCAGCTTTCAGAGCCTTTTTTTGGCATGTTGAGATATTTACAGAGATTTTACTGATTGAGCATCCCTATTTGAAAAATAGAACTCTGAAATCAAAATTCAAAAAATCTCAAATTCAAAGATTGAGATTTTTCAGAAAAAGTTTTTCAAAAATTTTTGAAAAAGTTTCAGAGTCACATACCCCCAGAAGCTTGTAGGGTTTAGAGCATTTTAGGTCTTTGAAAAAGGGCTATTCTATCTTCAGCTGTATCTTTTACTTTCTTAAACATGTGTGTCTTTCAAATGACTTTTTATTGCTATTTTTACATTAGTTTATTATTACTAATGGTCACTTTTTAGAATCAGTGAAAGAATAAAGGATTCCATATATTGATCTGTTCTTTGAAAATGGAGATAGAATTTTTAAGGAACCATCTGTAAGTGATAGTATGCAGTATTATCTGTCTGTAACTTATCTGTTTTACCCTATTTAATTTCCTGTAACATTTGAGTTGTTGCAAATGACAGGAATTCATTTATTTTTATGGCTGAGTAGTATTCCATTTGTTACTTTTTCTTTATCAGTCAATCAATTGATGGAGACATGGGTTGTTTTTATTTCCTGATTATTGTGAATAGTGCTGCAGGGAACATGGGTGTGCAGGTGTCTTTTCAGCATACTGATTTCATTGCTGCATCACCTATACCTCTGTTTCTAATTTTTGAACAACCTCTATGCACTTTTTTTAAAAATAATAGTTTCATTAACTTTCATTCCTACTAATATAGTTTCCCAGGGAATTTCGAATAGCATGGTAGTTCCCAAAGGCTGAGAAGTATATGGAGGAGAGTTGATGGGAGCAGTGATTGGTCAGTGGGCTCAATGTTAAATAGGAACAAAAAGCACTATTACTGTTGTTCAGCAGAGAGACTGTAGCTAGTAATAATGTATTCTGTATTTCATAATAGTGGAAAAGTGCATTTTGAATGCCTTGACACCCTATTTTATTTTATTATTATTATTTTTATTTCCACTCATACAAACTTAACAGGTATACCAGTCCCCCCCTCCCTCCAACCCCCTATCCCCCTGTGCCTCCTCCCTTCCCTCTTCCCTCCTCATCCCCCAGTGCCTCCCCCTCCCATCCCTGGAGCATCCTTTAATGTTGACACCCTATTTTAAAGATGATAGATTTGCTAATTACCTCCTTTGGATCATTGCATAATTTATACATGTATCAAAACAAGGCGCTGTATAACATAAGCATGCATAAATTATGGTAGTTAAAATACAACTTAAAAATTTAAAAAGAAAGCCATTAAGATGCACTTAACATACCATAAGATTCACTTTAAGTGAAGTGTGTAATTTGGAGTTGTTTATTATATGCAGACATGTACAACCTTTGCAGTCTATGTTAGCACATTAACATTATCCATTAAAAAACACAATTCCCACAAGTAGTCATACTCTCATTTTCCTTTCCTTTTCTCTGGGCCCTGACAATTGTTAATCTAGTTTTGGTTTCTATAGACTTCCATTGCTAAATATTTTTTATAATTAGGACTATGCAATAAGTAGTTTTTGTGGCAAACTTCTTTCACTTTGCACTTCAAGGTACATGTTCATCTGCTTTATAATATGTGTCAATAATTTATTCCATTTTTTGTAGCTTAGCCATGTTTCATTGCATAGGTATACCACATTTATCCACTGCTGGACATTTGGATAGTTTCTTAAACTTTGATGATTATAAGTAATGCTTTTGTGAATTAAATGTTGGCATATACATTTTATTATATTATTATTTATTTTCCTCCCTCCCTCCCTCCCTCCCTCCTTCCCTCCCTCCCTTCCTCCCTCCTTCCTTCCTTCCTTCCCTTCCCTCCCTCCTTCCCTTCCTCCCTCCCTCCTTCCTTCTTCCCTTCTTTCCTTCTCTTCCTTCCTTGCCTCTCTCCCTCCCTTCCCCTTTCCTCTTTCTGTTTTTCTCTCTTTCTCTTTCTTTCTTTTCTGTGTTTCTATGCATATCAGAGGGCACTGTATATGCTTGTGGAGATCCAGGGTGACTTTAGCAATCATCCTGGATTATACAACCTCCTCTTTCTTTCCAGAGTGACTTTAGGAATCATTTCCTAAAGTCCAAAAATTTTCACTTGCTGTTTTTATGTGGGATCTAGGATCCAAGCTCAGGATCTTCTGCTGGTAAGGCAGAGACTTAACCGTTGAACCATCTCTCCAGCCCCAGAGGGCAGCTCTTGAAAATCAGTACTCTTCTACTGCTTCTGCCTTGTGGGCTTCTGGGGATCAAACTCATGTCATCAGATTTGCAAGTAGACACCTTAGCCGCTGGGCTGTTTCTCTGGCTCTGTTGTATATATTTGCTTTCATTTGGAAATATGCTTTAATTTTGCTTGGGTTTGTAAACCAAGTCATATATTAACCCTTGTGTTTTAATTTTTATGAGGAATTGCTACTGTTTTCCAAAATGGCCTCATCATGTCATTCTCCCTTTTAGAAAGCAGTTTGCTTTTTTTTCTGTCTATCTGTTTTGATAGCCAGTTTTAATATTCACAGTACAGTGACCATATAAATATGAAACAATACAAAATGAATAAAGACAATGGTTATTTATATTTACTTTTTTCCACATTGATATGTAAGTATAAAGCTTGCCAACCTTATTTCATTTAATCCTCAGAATAATCCTCTAAGATAGACTTTTGAAATATTAATTTATTTTTATTCTTTGAGTTTCATGCATGAATTTAATGAATTCATGTCATTTTTCTCCCTGTATTTCCTGATTCCATCTCTTTCCTTTTTCCACTGCAAACCTTCTTTTCTCGTACCAGTCTTTCTCCCAGTTTCACATCTTCTTACATGTGTGGCCCACTGCATTTTATCTGGGATGCCTGTTCTGGCATATGTCTGAGCAGTTGCTGGAGTGTGACTCATACATCACTCATATGCCATTAAAGAAAGCATCTTCACTTCCCCCTCCCAGCAGCATTAATAATCATCAGTCTCTCAGAGGTGTGGGGCCTCCTGAGATCTTTCCTTTTCTGTGGTAAAATGTTGATACGATAATTCCTGTTCAAATCTTGTGGTAATATGAATAACTTAGTGGATTCATGGATGCAACAGCTCTGTCTTGTCCATAAGAGAATGTCTGCCTAACTAACCCCTGTCTCCTTAAGACTTTTACAGTCTTACTGGCTCCTCCTACACAATGTTCCCTGAGCTTTGGTGTGAGGGAGACATGATTTACATGTCCTGTTTAGGACTGAGCACTCTGATGCAGAAGGTTTCCAGTACTGCTACATGTTTGTTAATAGAAATTTGTTATTTCTCTCTCTCTCTCTCTCTCTCTCTCTCTTTTGGTTTGAGTGAAATGGTGTATCATTGTTCTTTTTCTTAATGAGTAAGACTGGACATTTTTTCATGTATTTATTTGACATTTTTATGTCTTTAGAAATCATCTATTCAGGAGCTAGGGGAATGGCTCAGTGGTTTCCTTACAAGGAAAGGAGTTTGGATTCCCATATCCCACATAAAAATGCTGGACAGATATGATCACAGCCTGTAATTCAGACTTTGGATTGCAAAACCTGGGAAACCCCTGAGCAAAGCAATAGGGTGGAAGAGCAGAGCAGTCCAGGGTGATTCCTGATGTGGGCCTCCATACATGCACACCTTCTCACATGCAAAATACAGGGAGGGAGAGGGAGAGGAGAGGGGGAGAGGGAGAGGAGAGGAAGAGGGAGAGGGAGAGGAGAGGGAGGGGAGGAGGGAGAGGGAGAGGGAGAGGGAGAGGGAGAGGGAGAGGGAGAGGGAGAGGGAGAGGGAGAGGGAGAGAGAGGGAGGGAGAGGGAGAGGGAGAGGGAGAGGAGAGGGAGAGGGAGAGGGAGAGGGAGAGGGAGAGGGAGAGGGAGAGGGGAAGGGAGATGAGCGAGGAGAGGGAGATGGAGAGGGAGAGGGAGAGGATATATTTGGCCCAGTATATATTTGTGTTATTATTATTGTCTATTTTTTGAATATCTGTCTAGGCATCCCCAGTTGACATGACTTATAAACACATTTGCTTATTCTGTAGGTTGACTTTGTTGCATTTTAAATCAATCATTTTCATCCTGGCTTTATGTCCCCACAAAAGGTGTTTTTATGTGTTGTAAGAGCTAGTACAGGTTTCAAAATGAAAAATAATAGATGTAACATGTAATATAAAATATAGGTGGAGTCTTCCACTCTAGTTAACTGTATTTCCTCTTTTTTCATTTTCAAATTTAGCAACTTGAAGGGAATTTTTCTTCAGTGAGGTGTTATAGATGCATATCCCCTGTTAAATTTACCTATCATACTTGCTTTTCAAGATAATACTAGTCCTAAAGGAGTATGTGCCAAGTAATAATTTGTGTATTTATGTTTGTATTTGTTTACAAGGTAAATAAATAGTTTTGCTAAGGCCATATAATATATATCTATGTTATAAACTAATGGTTTATTCTGTAGACTAGTTTAAAAATACTTTCTGCTTACTGCTTGACTAATAAAATATACACAAGATTATGATATTTTAAGTTTTAAGTAGTAGTGAAATATCCAAAAAATTTCTTATTTAATATTAGTTTAATCAGTTTTGAAACCCTTAAGCAGAAATGTACCCATCCTGACTGTGAATGTTCTTTCTAACAGGAGGACATGAACCTTAATGAAGAAAAGAAGGCACCTTTACGTAACAAAGATTTTACTACCAAGCGTGAGATGGTTGTCCAGTATATTTCTGCAACTACTAAATCTGTAAGTAGGGAGACTTTCTAAGCACCAGCAGAATGAGCTTAAATGAATTGGCTTAAAAGTCAACCAACCTCAACCCTTTAAATTTTTGCTTCAGTCCTCTCATGTTGACAGTTTGGGAATTGCTTTATGTATTACTTTCATACAATTCAGATTTATTCCTAAATTGAAGTATTTATCATTGGAAATGAGAGACTTTCAGTATAAACAAGACACACTAATAAAGATGAGAAGCTTTTCAGACGGTCTAGTGAGTTTGAAGGCAGATGTTTTATGCATGTAGTAAAAATTGACAGCAGTTTGCAGGTATTCTGTTTAATATACAGGTTGTTAAAGGAAAATTTCAGATTTTGAGGGCGAAAACATAACAGCATACTCACCTTTAATTGATGGCTGCACTTTTGGTGTCTGCTTGCATGTAATTTTTAGTGTTTTTTCATATGTGGCTTTGTGTTTTCATTATTTTATACAATGAAAACTGTATAAACTCTCCCATAATTGGTGCACAGCTCTAGTTAATATAAAGGAAAGCACATACTATGAGCTGTAATCAAATCTGTGTGAGTTTAAGCACCTGAAATATAATGGTTCATTGGAAGGATTTATTATCAATGAGAAAAACATTGTTTTAGTGGAGCTTTTTTTTAAATTCATTTTCTTCTGTTTATTTCCTTGGGTGCTTTTAATACTAGTCTTTAGGCTTGACTTCTTTGTTTGTATAAAAATATATTTTTGAAATGACAGAATGCACCTTATTTATATTACAGAATGGAAAAAGCTTTACATGTTCAGATTTCATAAAATCGCTTTATATGCATGTTTGTGTACATGTGTTTCTTTATACGTATGAACAATGATTTGCATTTAGCTATATGCATGTATTTGAAATGCATGTGTTTACATATTTAAACGTGTCTATTTTTCATTTAAAATGTTGATAATGAAGAACTCAGCTCTTTTTTGGAAAAATACACTCTAATATTATTTGGCTATCCCATTAATACTTTTTAGTACAGTAATTCCAGTAGCAACTACTGATTTTTGCAGTTGCATTGATTCTGTATTGTAGCTTAAGCAAGCTCAATCTGAATGTTCAACTATTTAAACATAATGCATTGCAGCTCTGCTAGAGCAGAGCAACAGCATGTTTTTTAATTTGCTTCTGGTATCCAAGGGCAGAAATATGTTTCAAGCGATAAGTGAAATTTGCCATGAGCATCGTTTTCAATAGAATTAGGTGATGCATAGGGTTTTACTTTGAAATTCTGATGAATCTCTTTTCATTTTTGCACTCAAGTTATTGTTCACAGTAAAATGCTTTAGGAAATGCAGGATGTGCATTTGATGTTATTTTTCAAATACCTAAAGGCAAGCATATGAGTAATTTTATATAACTAAATCTGAGTGTAAAGTGGAGATAATAATATATGACTAATCATGTAGGATTTTAATGATAGTGTTTTGTTAGTGTCTCTGGCTTATTTGTTGGTGTTGTTTGTATAAGTGGGACTGGCTATAATGAAGATTGTATGGTGTTCTTATTCCTTGACCTTTTGATAATTACTCAGTCTCTATGCAGGACTTAGTTTAATTTATGTTCATATTATTTTCTCTTCAATTGACAAAAGAAATGCACACTTTTAAGCCTTATACTCTTTTTCAAATCGAAAGAAGAACATTTACTTTATTAAGGTGGAGAATATAATTCAGTGTTGCAACATCTGCACATCTAGCATATTTGAGGTCCTGGGTTCCATCTCTAGCACTGAAGATAGGAAGAGGTGCAGAGAAGAGGGGGGAATAGGAGAAGAATAAGATCGAAAGCCATATAATTGCATAACATAGGAGCTTATTCTAATCGCTTTCTTTAAATGATGGAAATGGCATGCTTATAAGTCATGAAAATTTCATGTTGAGGGGGGGAGGCACTGGGGGATGGGGAGGGAGAGGAGGGGAGGAGAGGGTTCTGGGGGAGGAGGGGGGAGGGAGGGAATTGGTAAAAAAATTTTAAAATGTATAACTACATTTTTAATAAAAAAAAGAGGGAGGGAAGGAGGGAGGAAGGGAGGAAGGGAGGAAGGGAGGAAGGGAAGAAGGAAGGAAGGAAGGAAGGAAGGAAGGAAGGAAGGAAGGAAGGAAGGAAGGAAGGAAGGAAGGAAGGAAGGAAGTCTCACTCTAACTCTTACAAAGGAAGTCTCACTCTAACTCTTACAAAGGAAGTCTCACTCTAACTCTTACAAAGGAAGTCTCACTCTAACTCTTACAAAGGAAGTCTCACTCTAACTCTTATGCAGCCTTGTCCCCAAGAGTCTCAGACATTTCTGGAAGTCACTTCCGTGCTGCCTCCCAGCGCTCTCTGAAAACTTGGCTTAGCCAGTGATTCTGGCTCTGTCTCTAAGGCTGCTCCGCTCCTGCTATGCACATGTGCTGTCCGCTCTGAGACTCCAGTGAAGCTTCACCCCCTGGTGTGGGAAAGCCAAAGGCTTGAGCTACATGCGGTGCTCCAGAGCCCCGCGTTCACTAAAAGCAGATGAGCATCATGCATACACAGAGGGAGGAGTCTTTTTCCTCAATGCCATCTAAACTTGGTGGCCAGGGATCCTTATGCTTGTACTTGAGGGCAAGCTTACAAAATCCTGATCAAAAGGAAACTTTGATGACAGTCTCAAAACCAATCCAAAGAATCTCAATGCAGGATTAACTTCTCCTCTTGCCTGCCTCTGGATCCTGCTTCCATCAGATTCAAGCATGAGGAGGTAGGTTATCTCCTCCTGGAAACTGACAGCCTGGCTAGAGCTTGTTGGAGGACCTTCAGCCTGTCACCGGCTAAAGAATTCTGGGTGTGCAGTTTCCAGGAACACTTGGAATTAAAACTTTCTTTCATTGAAAAAAAAAAAAAAAAGAAAATTTCATGTTGAAGGCAGCACCCACAAAATTAGTAGTGCTTACTATATGGCCTGCACTCATTTCATTCTGTATACCTGTGAGTGCCTCATATATATAAATATATATGGAATTCTAGAGAATTCCAAGCTGAAATTTTTTTTTTTGCTAATATTTTTCATGGCCCAAATAGTTTTGATGGAAGAGAGACTGTTGACAAGCATACTTTGAAGCTGTCTCACCTTGGGGCGACATTAATTAGTACTGTTTCCTATCATTAAAAACTATGAAAATTGTTTATAAAATTTTCTTTTAAACCTAGGAGCGATGCCATTCAATGAAAACAACATTGAATGAAAAACAATGCTTTTATCCCTTCATCATCACAACAGTGAATGGTGTGCCGATTACTGCTCAATGTATGGCTGTAACTAAGGTGTCTGCACTGCTGTCTGGCTTTCAATAGGTTTTAAAAGATGCTTTTCCTGTCTTGCACATTTGTATTCTTTCTCTTTATATTTGCATGTCCATTAGATGTTTCCTCATTTAAAGCACATGTGGTGGTATCTACCATGTAGTAAAAATGCTTTATATGGTATCAAAGTTTTCATCTGGAAGCAAAAACAAAGCTATGGTCCCCAATGGGAAAAACATGTCATAGGCACATGTATTCTGGGCTAGTATTATAGTTAAATTTGAATATAAATTTTATGTTTGCTCCTTTAACCACTTACATTCATCATGCAGTATAAAAATTAAACCAAGACCAAAGAAAGTTCAATGAGAAATAGGTGTCAAGCTCCAGGGTAAGGGCATTAAAAAGGAAGCAACACACAGATAAGGGATTAAAACCTGTTTTTAAAACAAACAAGAATCTTTTGTTATGTGATTAACTTCATTAACATGAGCATGGGTTAAGAGAATAAGTAATGGAGGGTTGGCTAGTAAAGGTAGTTGCACACCCTAAAGACTGGAATTAGATCACTGAATCCACATGGTGAAAGGAAAGAAGCAATTCCACTATGTTGTCCTTTGATCTCTGCATGTGGACCTTGCAGGCACATAAACACAGTCATATGTTAATAATGAAGTTTAGAAAAAGAATTAATTAAAAATAATTTGCTTAGTTGTTATCTACTTGTTGTAAAGTAGTGGAGTAGACACAGTAGTAACAATATTTAGGAAAAAGTAGGTTTAGTAACACTCAATTGATGAATGCACCTTCAATAAATGAATGGAGAAGAACCTAGTTTACATTTATAACCCAGTAGCTGGACTCTTGCTTTTGAAGAATGTGTTTTTTTTTTTCTTTTTTTTAAAGTGACCCTGGCATATATGAATTATTTGGCTATGAATAATTCAGGGAATATAGAATTTTAAATGAGCCATTTCAGAAATGAAAAACCAAGCTTCATGAGTAGTGTTGTATTTGCCCTACTGCTTCATAGTCCCAAAACAGACATGTATGTTGGTGATCTGCCGAGGATTTTTGCTGGTGTTTGCCAGTATATGTAGACATGAAGAAAAGTTATTTCCCCATGTCCTAGTAACATTGTCATAGTCTGTATGACAATAGCAATAAACATATTTATTTGTAACTTAAAAACTATTTTTGAAACTGAGATCTTAGAACATGTCAGATCATACATTTGAAGGCATGTGAAATATAAAGAACTATAATCCAAAACAAATTACTGATTTGTAGGTTTACCTATATGACAAGTAATATTTATTTTGGTTATGCCTTTGCCATTAATAACTGCTTTTTCCCCCAATTTCTACACATGGCCTGGGTATGATGAAAAAACCCGAATGCTGACATGATCCATAGTTTTTCCTAGTTACCTTTCCTAACCAATTTAATCTCTGTATGTGCTTCAGCTAAATACTCATTTTGCAATCCAAATGAATTTTTAAGTGGACTGTGAATGGGTCATAGTTTGGTTCTTCCACTATTGAACTATTATTTTCTCATTTTTAAATATTTGTGTCTGGTAAATATAAACAAGGGACAAATGCCACCTCTGCCTTCTTTGGTGTCAGGATATAGTTTAGGTCAATAGCATGTCTTTCAATTACAGGACTGTTCATGGTACCCAAGAAGCCTTTACCCAAGAATATTTGAGAAACTTGTCTATTTGGAGATTCATGAATTCCTCTGAAGTAATTTATTTGGAAACTGTCATGATCCTTTTGCATCTTGTGATATCCTGATCAATTTAAGATTCTTTCTGTGGTTTCCATTAAATTTGATATTTGTTTCTTAAACCATTAGTGGAAAACAGAACACATCTTGATAACTACTATCAGATTAATGGTTTTAGATTGTAGATTAGCTCTATTTTGGACACTGCTTGATATCAATGATTTGATTTATATTTGGACTTTAGTATAACATTATGTTTAGGTTGATGAGTTTACTTCTTGCTTTCTTAAACACAATCCTGCCCCTCAGAAATTCTTTTTTCTCTTATTTATTAGGAAAATTCATAGCTGAAAATTGTGAACTATCTCCTTTTAGAAAAGGAGGCTTGTTTACATATAAGATGTTACTTTGGCCTCATATCCTATAGGAAAATGATTTTATAATGGAAATAATAGTATGGATTCTCTTTGTCTTGTAATTTTAAAGTGTAAGATAAAAGACAAAGACTTTAAATTTATAACAATATGAAATATGCCAGTGTCAACTAAAGTTCACTCCTGAACATTATGCATGACTTCATATGCAATTAAAAATACCATAGGCACTATATCTGCCATAACAGGAAAAAAAAAGTAAAGCAATATGTGGAAAAAATTTATCTTGTTAATTTCTTTTGAGGGAATATGAACTGCCAAAATATCTGATGCTAGATTGCTATTAAGGCTTTATTATTTGATATTTAGATTGGACTGTATGAGTCCATTATAATGCATATTTAAATAAATTTCAAATTATAATTGTCCATTTTTGAGGATCCATATTATATTGACATTCCACCTTTTTGAAATATGGTGGACCTCAATGTGGATCTAAAGCATTAAAAGTATAAATAGGGTTGGTCAGTTACTAATTTACTAAACACTTAACTTTTGTGGAAACCTTCTGTTTACTAATATTATTGCTGTTTGTTTTTTTTCACACCATAACCACTCTTCTTCGTTGGCCACTGTGTGCAGATAGTTGGAGGTAAAGTTACGGTAAGTACAAAAGATGCGTTTTACCTTTAGCTTTAAGTTGGTCGTTTGGAGATTTGTGATTGTTTTTTGCTTGCAATATTTTATATGTACAGGGTTTTTGATGTACACTTTTCAAAAGCAGCAAAATAAATATTAAGATTAGAGGAGAAAAAGTTAGCTGTTATTTCCTAATGACTTGGAATATGTGTTACAGCTAGAATATGCCTATCATTTCTTAGAAGTATTTCTTTTTGTGTGTATATAACACAGATGAAATTGTGTGCTATATGCCACAGTTTCAGAATTGCAGAGGATTGCCACTGAAGCATTCTTCTGTTTAGAGCAATCTTATTACATCTAACTTTGATTTTCACATCATTAAGTGATCTGTAGGTTAATAAAAGCAATCTGTTCTGTGGCCATGAGTGCTTGGCTTCATTGTATACTCTCCATTGGCTGTGCATTTGGGGGAGGCATGTTTCTCTGTCCTTCACTGAGTACATGGATGAATTGAAATTATTAATGTAGATTATCTTGTGTAATGTTTAGATTGTATAATTTAAAGATTTTTCTACTGAAAATACTGTAATCCAGTGTTGTGTGATACACTTATTTAACAAGTCAGAAAGTTGTCTGTATTGTGATTGAGAGCTATTTGTAGTTACTTTGGTTACTTGACTGAGTTTTCTTTATTTAGATAAAAATGTAAAAAATATAGCTTTAAAATCACAGAGAACTGAGGTACTAGAAGGTGAATGTGTTCATATTTCCATTTTCTTTCCAAGTTTTTGTTTCTTCTTCCTTCAATCATTCTCTCTTCTCTCCTTTCATTCTTGCTTTATTTCTTATTTTCTTGTTTTTATCTTTCTTTTTGAAATTTATGTGATATTTAGAGGAATAAAAATTTACAATTATAGTGTTTATAATGTCCCGAGTAACTGCTTGCAGTGGATTGACAAGTAGCAAGTGAAAATCATATAAGATCTTTAGTTCATGTGTATTGAATTCATTAGCATTAATTTGTGCATGTTGACTCTAAGTTTATAGGACCTCATAAGCAAGGGAGAGAAGAAGGGTTGGATTAATGAGGGGTAGCTCTATGCAAACTTCTAGACTGAGGATGGGCTTTCTGGAATACTTGTTAATAGTTTTTGGGATTCCACTAGGGAGAAGATATGAGGGAGGAGTAATAGCACCTGCAGAGGACACAAGAGAGAACTATTCTGCTATAAAGGGTGTATACTGTTGAGATTAAAAGTAAAATAGAAGCTGAATCTTGAGGTATAAGTACAAAATTAGAAATTAGTTTGAGCCAGGGAGTGATGTAATGAAAAAAATGAAAGAAAAAAAAAAGGTTTAAGATACATTCGATCAGTGAGCTGGATTCAGATAAGGATTCTGCAACTTAATAGTGCAAGAACATGGCAGTTTCCCACTCCTCTTCACCAGGCTTATTATTATTGAGGTCTAGTCCATGGCTAAGAAATTTGCATTTTTATGTAGCACCACAGGAGATTATGTTAAAGTCCGATTGAAGGACACTCACTGAGAAATACAGCCATGTACCAAATTAACATTTCTTAGAGATGATTGCTAGCCAGTAAAATTATAAGGAAGCTAGTTGGGAGAGTAGCCCAGTGGTAGAGCCCTTGCCTAGCCTTGGGCAGTATCCTAAGTACCACATTTTGAAAACAATACTAGAAACATGTAACATATTCCCCCACCAAATTCCCGCCATCTAATGTTTTTGCTGTACTTTTCAGGTATGTTTAGAGACTCAGGTATTTAATATTGTAAAGTGTGTGCAGCTTTCTTGTTTGTGCAATGAAAAATTGACCCAACAATACATTTCTCACAAGAAATGTGCCTTTAAACCAAGCTTAGATTAGCATAAGGAGAGACTTGTTTGTGAGACTACCTAGGAAACTTCTGCTTGAGTCTGTAGGGATATGTGCTTACCTGGAAGTTAGATGGGAAAATAGTGGGACTAGAGTTAAAGAAGGGAGTTTGAGGAGAAATTGTGTAATCCTCAGTTTATTTTGATATGCAGTGGAGCTGGTCCATATTTTTGTGGATTATACCAGAAACTGCCAAACTGTCAGTGATTCTTTGACATCCAATCTGCTACTAAATTATATTGGCTGTTTTTCCTAAATAGCTAACTACTCTCCTCCCTAGTATTCCCCACAGTATTATTTCTTGAGCACAGGCTCTAATCATTTAACCATGCTGATAATGGCTATGGGCCTCCCCACCTCCTAAACAATCTTACCATCTTCTACCTCTCCCCATGTGAGATACTCTGTATGGTTACCAGGAGCTTCTCTTCCTGCCTTACAACCTTCACATTGTGACTCTCAATTACCTTTATGAGCTCATCCTCGCCTCCTTTTGAAAAGTCCTCTCAAGCTGTATTCTTGTCTTTTATCCAGCCAGAATCCCTTGGCAATTCCTAGAGGCTCTTTTCTTGAATACTTCTAAATCAAGCATATGTTCATGCCTTTGAACTGGAATGCCCTTTCTGCTTTACAGACCCAGCAACTTCCTAAATATCCACCAAGATTAAAGTTCATGTCACAGGAGAAATGGAGTTGTGGATAACTCCTTTCATGTTAAGCACCGTGCGAATGTATTTGTATTATAGAATAAGCCATGTACATGTCTTCTTTTGCCAGTAAGCTTTTTTTTGCCTTCAAGAAAGTAAGCCTAGAGAAGACGACTGATAGGTATGTAGAATAGAGACAGGACCTGAGGAAGCAATATAGTAAATGTTATATAAGGAAATACTAACAGGGTTTGTGTGGACTCTAGAATACTTTGAAATATGTGTCAGAGACATGTGCTATGTTGGATACACAGTGTGTGCAATTTTTTAGCCATTGTCTTTTCTGCCATCTGCTTATCTCATTTAAGCTCTGAACTCCTGCTGCAAAGAGTAAACTATAGAAATACATCCTATAGGAAATGAGAAGAGTCTAACTTTAGAGTTCAGGAAAGAGGTGCCTTACGGAAGCTTCTTTTTTTCTTTTCCTTGTTTATTTGTGAAAAAAAGAGGAAATAATAATGTATAAAATCATCCGGGTGAGATAAGTATGAAAGGACTTAGATGTCATGTGCTTATTAATTCTCAAAAATGCAGAGGAAATTTTTCATTGATGCAACATGCAGATAGGAATTTCATAGTGACTTCTAGAATAACCATAGTGTCCTTACCAAGAGATTATCTACATTACTAAGAAATGAATGCTGTGAGAGCCAGAATGAAATTAGAAGCATGGAATATGTAATGAACTAGGTCTACATAGCCCTGTTTTTCCCTTTCTCTACCCAGTGTTGATTAGAAGCAGATTTGGAGGTGTTTGAGGTCCTGCTGGTATTTAACTACCATCCGAGCTGTTTTTCACTTTTAGTAAGCAAGCTTAGTAATCAAGCTTGAATCTGCCTGTTACCTGGATGTAACTCAGACCCAGGTCATACATATAGATTCTGATTTTGTTTAATAAGTCTTTATAAATATTCTGTTTGTATGTACATAATCCATAACTTATCTATGGAGCCTGTCTTGATCCTATTTCTGACCCCTCCTCCCCCATTTTTACCTAATAAGTGTACAAAATTCTTGAGCATTTTACTTTACCCTGCTTATGAAATCACTTTCTATTTGATACTTTCTGCTACTTTATATATTCTTTAAGGGCTTCTTTTATGACATTCCTGTTTTACTTTATAGTAATTTTTATCCTTGAACAGTAGTCTATATCATTTTGTGGTTTTATCTTTTTTATATTTGCAGTATAGATTCTACAAAGGAATGGAATTTTTGTAGAGGCCATAGGGTCACAGTCAAGTGAATTTGGTTTCAGATTCTGTCTCTGTGTGACCTTGGATGATTTACCCAACATATCATCTGTACTTTAGCCTACCTATTATAAAATGATAATACTAAATGGGGTAATTTTGAAGTGCATTATTTGAATTTAATATATTCAAAATATAAATAACCAGTATAAGAGTATGTCTAAATTGTTTATTAAATTTAATGAATGCATAAAGCACTGACTGTAATGACTAGCTTTGAACCTTACTATTCATCCACATGAAGAGTTCCACAAAATTATAGATAAATAGAAAATGGAATTTTCTTACAGTTTGGCCCAAAATAAGGGAAAGAGGGTGGGAAGGAATGAATGTGATTTTGTTTCTGCCTTCCCCACAACAGTGTTGCAACTTGTAGAAAAGATGAAAAAAAAAAAAACCAGGAAATGCATATGTGGAAGGTTCAGCTATAGGTTCCCTCTAAGCAACTGGGAGGTCAGTCTTGATATCAAAGCTTATGCTTCAGGCAGTGGGCCATTTCCACTCTCACCATGGTATTTCCTGTAGAAAGCTGGAGCGGAATATTAGAAGTTTTATAAACACATTCAAATTTCTAGGGCCCCCTTTCAGGACTACAATAACAAACCAGACAAATCAAGTTGTCATGGAGATCACATTTTAGTTGTGGAAACAGAAGGTAGGACACATACCAAGTAGCGCTGCAGAATTGCTATGGAGGAAAATGTAATCACAAAAAAGGAAAGATAAGAAAGTAGAAAGAGATTGGGGATATGCTGTTTTAAGTAGGTGAGGTTTTTGAGCAAATGATATTTGAACAGGGAACTCCATAAAATATCCAAGGGGAGCAATTTTCACTCACAGAGTGTCTAGTGCAGAGGCCTTAAGGCAGGAGCATGCATGGAGTATTTGATGGGTAGTGGGAGGGCACTGTGGGTAGTGTGCAGATAACATGGGGTAATACAGTGATACTTCATAACCTTTGTTAAGAGCTAGTTATAGTGACTGAAAATAACATTAAGTGGGCCCTAATCTTGGGAAGATAAGTTGAAGTCTCTTTGGGAGAGATATGCCAAGGATTTACCATTTAAATACTCAGCAAGGAGCCATGGGATTTTTTGATCCATGGGATGACACAAGTCTTAGGTCTGTGTAGGGAGGATCAGTATAGCAAGGAGAATTGGAAAAGTTATAGATGAGTGAAAGGAGATT
Source organism: Typhlomys cinereus (assembly GCA_023101885.1). Lineage (NCBI taxonomy): Eukaryota > Metazoa > Chordata > Mammalia > Rodentia > Platacanthomyidae > Typhlomys > Typhlomys cinereus. Next base: position 6,008,344 of record JALPQD010000044.1, read on the forward strand.
AAACAGACGGTTGGAATAGCTTAGTAAGACCCTAGATTGGAGCGTCGTTAGCCAGAAGTAGATGGAGGGAATCAATAGGAGTGTGTGTGTGTGTGTGTGTGAGAGAGAGAGAGAGAGAGAGAGAGAGAGAGAGAGAGAGAGAGAGAGAGAGAGAGATAGATCAATATCAATCTTAGCAGATGAATAAAATGGCCAGAAGATTTGTGATCAATAATTACTGAAATTTTAAGCATGGATGGCTAATATGACTTGAGAATTGCTATAGAAATCAGAAGCAAGACCAAGTTTGGAGTCCAAGATCATAAGCTCAGTTAGACATATAAAACCACAAAAACAGGAGTAAAGTTTGACCATGCAAGAATGTTTCTTTGACAGAGTAATTTTGTAATGTGATTCTCTGTTGCAGTCTACTACTTTTACTATTTAAAATATGCTCTCTGCACATTGCGAATGAGAAGAGATCCATTAGTATTTGAGCATTTTTTTTCTCACCAACTTAGACATTGAGCCACAGATGCCTTCACCACTTAACTAGGGTGGTGCGTATATCTAGATGACTCAGCAGTTCATATAGAGGAGAGCAAGCTGTGTTTGGTAGTCTGGAATATTATTTATCATATAAACCATCGTTCACAATTGAAAGTTTGCATGTTTACCTTTTAGAAAGGTAGTTAATCTTACCCAAGTAGGCAAGCCAAACATGGTGAAGGTTAAGGGAGAAATGTTATTTTTTCCCTCTAATGGGTATGCCAGTCATCTTCACCAATTGTGTGACTGTTGGTAGGATTTTTGTTTCAAAATGGAATCTAAGCGTTTTCTTGAATAAGAATGGTGAAGGAGACAATGTCCATTCACATGAGGTGGCTCACACCTTTAATCCCTGTGGTTGGGAAGCTAAGGCAGAAATAGCACTGAGTATGAAGTCAGCTTGGGCTAGGTCCATTGTGATTTTTAGGCCAGCTTGCACTGTAATGTGGGACCCTGCCTCAAAAGACTGAGGGGAAGGGAAGGCAGAATAACAGTTAATTCTTGTTAAAAATATAAATTTACAAAATGTTATTTATATACACCTGACATAAGCCCTTTATTGGAAGTAGTATTTATAAAATATCATTTAAGTAAGGCAGTATGTTTTTATGAGCTGCTGTTGATGTATTATTAAGTTATTTTATTAGTTTATTAATAGAATAATAGCCTTAACAATTACTTCGATGTTAATATTCTTATATCAGCCAATTATTTGAATTCCATGAAAAAATCAAATCTTACTATTTTTCCCTTTTACAAATGTGTAGTCCAGAAGGGGGAGACAAAACATTGATTATTAGAGTTCGAAGTAGTTGCTTCATGCTCATGAAGCATTGCTTTCTTGTAGTCCCTCTTGATTGTCTTTTTCTTAGTGGCTTAGGAAAAGTATAAGGAAGTTGTCACTATAAAATATTTAGTATGATGGTGGTAATGGTTTTGTTAAAAATCTAAATTCAATCAGAATAAAATAATCCGTCATTATTTTAAACTGTATAGTAGAAAAATTCATTTGTTTATCTGATAAAAAATATGAAACTAATGATATTTTAAAAACTGCATAAACACTATTAAAGTATTCAATTTACTCTTCTCTAATTTCACATTCATTAATGCAGTGAGTAGCTACTTTCTCATTTCTTAACATTTACCACTGCAAACTGAATTGTATGTTACACTTTTTGGAATAAGGATATCTTAGGAACACAGTACTTCCTTAAAATGTATAAGCCTATGTGCTTCATTTCTAGTGCCCTGCCTCCCCCAAAAAACAAAGTGAAACCAAACAACATAAAACCCAACATGCTAAGTATATCTGTGTGTTTGAAATGTTTTTTTTTATTTCCACTCATACAAACTTAACAGATACAGCGGTCCCCCCCTCCCTCCAACCCCCTATCCCCCTGTGCCCCCCTCCTTTCCCCCTTCCCTCCCCATCCCGTAGGACCTCCCCCTCCCATCCCTGGAGCATCCTTTAATGTGCATGCCAAACTCTCCTCTGGGTCCTCCTCTCTGATGAGGTGCAAGGACCCAGTAGCATTTTCCAGAACCCTTTCCTGTGTTCCCATTAAGCATAGGGTGTTTGAAATGTTTTGTTATTTAAAGCTAGGTTAAGTGTTTGAACTTTTTTTTTTAAATCTATCCCTTTCTTACAGTACATTGTCATAAATTATTTCATTATGGCAGATTAAGTCCATTATTTATGGAATGTTAGCATAATATAGATTAAGAAATGTTGTAAGCTAAGTCATCTTATATTGGGCATTTGGAATTGTATAAAAGACGGCAAGAACACTGAAAGTATGTTTATACATACATTTTGTTATTTTATGACATCAATGCTTATAAATGTGTAGTAGTAATTTCTTTAAAAATACCTTGACATTTTAAATAAAAAGATGTATTTTTACATGGTTACTCACGTAGCATTGCAAGCTTACATGCCATGTGTCTTGGTTGTGTTCATATTAGTATTTGCATTAGGGCTATGTATGTAGTCCAGTGCAGGAGCTGATTTTAACTTTGGTACTTTATCTAAGACATTTAAGGCTAGCATAGCCACGGCGATGTTTCGAAATGTTCTATTTTACCTTCCAGCTATGGCAAAAATTTTGATTGGTTATACATAACTGACTCATTTATGAGGTCATAATACAAGTGGGGTTTTTGTATTTGTTTTTGTTGCTAAGTAATATAATCTCTGCATTAGCTGTCCTTAAAGGCTCTGGGTAAATTTTTCTCTTCCCAGTGTAAAACTTAAGGTGGCACAACACAAGTCTATTTTTTAATGAGTTAGTGGCTTCTTTATACTAACCTTGCCAGCAGGGGAAAGTGGGAGAAAGAAGCAGATTGTGATCAATTTTATAAGGCCATTTTAACTTGCTACACAGTAAAGTTTGACCTTTTTCTAACTTTTCTTACTTTAGTTGTTTAAGTTTCTTTTACTTGCTTATCTGTTAGGCTGGGAGTATTTAGTTGAAAAAAAAAACTTCTTTGAATGGGAAAAGGGAAGAATGGGCTCATCTTTAAAATGCCACCTTACAATGATTTATTTCGAAACAAGATTATGGTAAGTACTCCAGGCTAGCCTTGAACTTGTGATTCTTCTGGCTCAGTTTCTCAAGTTCTGGGGAGACAGGTATGCACCACCAAACTCAGCTTCTTCTCTTTAGATTGAAAGTCCTTTATAGCGTTTGAAGGCTTTTTAGAAACTTCCTCATCTGAGCTGTACTTTATGTGTTTTCATAGATTTGGACATCTATTTTGCTTCCAAGTTCAAATTCTTAGAGGCCAGTTAGTTGGGTCTTAAGTCATGGAAGATTTTTTCTCTTCAAAGTATTATGTAGTGGCCAAGGTATTTCCTGTCAGTGTTCAGTTAGTATTCACAACCCAAACTACAATCCAGTTTAGATTTTTGTGTGAAATTCTTTGTGACTCTGCATTTTTGAATACTGGCAAGGAGACTAATGACATTAGAGTTATATTTGCAACCAAAACTCCCTATCAAAAATGATTTTAATCAAATCAGTTCATTCTGTTTTTCTTTGTGTACTGGGAATTGACTTTAGGATCTTTTGCATGTTGGGCATAAGCACTACCACTGAATTTACTAGCTTACAATTAAAGTTTTTGTTCATATTTTTATTGTTTTTATAATTAGAATTAATGTTTTTCCTTTTTTAATGTTGTATACATAAGCTTAGTGAATATATGATACTTTCACTTCCCAATCCCCCGTCCCATTGTCCCTCCCTTTCCCCTCAACAAACCCTCATATCTCAATTCTCACTGATCTAGTATACTTGCTCGAGCATGAATCATGTCAGACACATGCCATAAAAGGCAAGCTAGATGAAACAGTGGGCCACACAATTGAAGAAACTTGAAAAATCATTGTTTTCAAAAGCCTTTTGGGTTCTTTTTTTTTTAATTCTGATCTACCCATACATCCCCAGAACCCTGTTATCATTCTTTTCTTCAATGCACTTCATATAAATAGACACCAAATGCTTGTGTACTTATGCATTGTGATTCTTTTTTATATTTATTTAATTTGAGAGACTAAGGTGAGAGTGAGACAGATGAGAGAGAGAGAGAGAGAGAGAGCAAACAAACAAAAGGGGGTTGGAGAGTACGTGCATGTCATGGCTACACAGGTGGTGGTCAGAGAACAGCCTTCAGGAGTCAGTTGTTTTCTTTCATCATGCGGGTTTCTGGAGACCCAACTCAGAAATCCATGTTATTGAGGGAGTGCCTAACCCTCTGAGCTATGTCGTCTTGCCCACAATGTGATTCTTATGCTTTGAGAATCAGAGTAGTTTTTTACATTGTAGGTTACTCATTTATTTTTATCAATGACAATGCTTTTTCAGCAGACAAGCAGTGAATTTAGATCTATAATATACAATTGTACACATATACTTCATATAATATGAATTTATATATGTGTGTGTCTCTGTCCATTTACTGCCTATCCACCTATTTGTTGCTTATCTTGTTGCTGTGATGAAGTACCTGACAATCATTCTTTTTAAAATTTTTCTTAATTTTTTTTTATTTATTCAGTTGTGCATGTGTGCGTGTGTGTGTAGAACTACAGGCGAATTCGGGAACCACCATGGACCGCCTCCATCTCCTCCTTGTTTACTCTGCACAGGGATTCACAGGCTCCTCCCTACCAGGACCAGAAACGCAGCCCCCCCCCTGCTTCCATCCCCCCTGCTTCCGGCCGCCCCCCCCCCATGCATTCCAAGAGAACTGAGACTCTTCCCTCAGAATACTTTAATATTTAATGATTACAACCTTTCAGAGAGCACTAAATTTTAGGAATTGTGTAAAGCAGGTACATGTAGAGTTTATTTCTCATTTTAACAATTACCACACTAGTTTATAGAAAGGCATGTATATTGTGTATGGTCACACTGTCAGTAATTGGAAGAACCATGATTGGAATCTAGTCAGAAAGGTTTTGGAGCTTGGCCTAGAGTGATCCCATGGTAAACTTTGGTGGATGTCAGGCAGTTTGTGGGTAATTGTCATCATCCTGGGTTCTTTCATTTAGAGTTTGTCCTTTATCATGTCTCAGTTACAGGCTATCTGTAGTTCTGTCTTCAACACAGAGACAGTCTGGCCTTGGAGGAGCAGCTGCATTCCTAGGAGTTAATCTCTGCACGTATTTCTCTGTGGCCCCCAAATGACTGAGTGCAAATGACCTTTGTGCTGTTGTAGCCGATATTTACAAAGAGGTGATATCAATGCAGATAAACAAATATACTCGGAAACTTTAGTGTGGAGGAAAAAGTGAAGGAAAGGATACTGCTGCATTAGGGACCAAACATAAATACTAGAAGTCATTCCATTTCTAACAGCATGCTTTGTTTTTTTTTTTCTAAACCATTTTTCCTTTGCCGAAACAGATTAAACATTGTGCCTCTGAATTTTATACCATCCGTGCTCACCTTTCCCATGCACTTGCCTTTTATAATTAATTTCAATTAAACATTAGCTTTGCTTAATTAATACTATTTAATTAAAATGCTTATAAGCTCTCAGAGGGCAAGGACCATGTCTTAATACACCTTAGACATTTTTAGATACACTAGGCTATAACAGCAATAAAATAATTAATCATCCCTTTGTTCAGTCATTACATACTCAGAATTCCACTGAAGTTGAACTGAAATCAGAAGGCTGCTAGTCGTTTCCTAATACCTCTCTCTCAAAAACAGAATCTTTGTCCTTTGGAAATGCAGTCTAGCACCTGAAAATCTTTCTTTCTGATGATGCAACTGCAAATTTTCTATTGCAATTTAAGTCCGATTCATCTTGATAAATTTTCTACTACTGCTGAGAACAGTTGTTCATCAGCACCCACGATGTCTCTTAGGGCTACTCGTGAGCTTAAGTGGCTCTTCAGTTTCTCCTGCATTAGGTTTTCTAGCTAGGTGTGTCTTGTGTTTAATGGTTTGGGGCCTCAGAACTGCAAAGTATTCTTCATAACAGGATCTGTCTCACTGCTCTCATTCTCATTTTCCTCAGAGCTTAGGTGCATGTCTGCACATGTGCCCTCTTCAGTTCTGTTGGTGCCACTCCTTTTGCTAATGAGTAGAAATATTGTATGCACACGGGGCTAAAGAGTGCTGAGCAGGCTTCTCTCCCTTCTTTTCCTATTTTCTAAGATTCTCCAGCAGTAACTCTCCATTGCACCAACAAGAACCTTCTTGATTGTTCACCTGGACTTCTACTCCAACGGTGCTTTTGGTGGGCACAGTGAATCATACTCATAGTAAACCCACCACACCAAATGATTGCTTAAAAAATAAATTATAAAAATCAAGCAAAGGGATACTTAATTTCTTTATTGCCCTTACAGCCTAGAGTGTTTAAAAATGTCTAAGGTATAGTAAAATGTAGTCCTTGCCTTCTGAGAGTTTTTATGCATTTTAATTAAATAGCATTAATTAAACAAAGATGATGTTTAATTGAAAAATTACAGCACTCAGACATTGAAGGCTAGCCATTGGGCCTTTCCTAATGCCTTAGTGATTTGAGCTGAAACACTCACTTTCCTTGAGCTCATGTCTCTGTCTGTATTTTGGCATCCTGTTAGAGTTATGAAACATTCGTACACTGTCAAACATGATGCCTATTTAAGTCATCCTTGTAACAATCAGTTAAAGAGGTGATTCTCATGGTAAATCCTAATAAATATTTTGGCAAAAATATGTTGAAACAAAAGTATGTCTGGCTTATAATGAGTTCATGCATTCATTTATTCATTGCTTAGTATCTTATTTGGAGACAAGTTAAAATTTTAATCTTTGTAAAAACAGAAAACAAAAATCCCTCACAACTTTGAGAACATTTCTGAATTATAAACTCTTTTTACAGGAACCTCATTTTGCAAAGGCACAAGCAGCTATGAATCTCATCCCTAATCTTATATCTAAGTATGAAATGTCTTTATTTTCAGTTGTGGATCAGGGTATCATTAACACATATGATTTGAACCGTTAACTGGTTATTACATATAGTCTGATATAGGGCTTCACTAATTTTTTTTCTATTTTTTTTACCTAGTTATATAAGCTCAATGGGTAGGAAGCCTCACCTCTCTCTTTATCCCTTCCTCTCCTCTCTCCTCTTCTCCCTTCTGTCCCCCCATCCAGCTTGCTCTCTCTCCCATATTTCCTTCTCTCCCTCCCCCTTTTCTTCTCTCCTTTCCCTCTCTTGATGTTTCCCGCCTTCTCCTTCCCACTCTCCAGAACTTACTAATTTTTTTAAATATGCGTAGGTGAAGGTGTGTGTGTATGTGTGTACATGTATGTGTGGCTGTGTTTAGAAGAGAACACTTGAGTGTGTGTACTCCTGTGGAGGCCCAAGGGTAACATCAGGTGATCATCCTAGATTGCTCTACCTTCCTATTGCTTTTGCTCTGGGCTTTCCTAGGCCTCACCCTCCTGGGCCAGAAGTGCTGGCTACAGCACCAGTTCTGAGTTTTTACTTGGGATTTGGGGGGTTTGAAATCACTCAGGTCCTTCTGCTTTCCAGGCAAAGATTTTAACCCCTGATCATCTCTCCAGCCTATCAATCAATGTTTCTAAAAGTGAAATCACACTCACTCAGCAAAGGAATATTGAATTTATAAGAACAAAAGTCCAAAGTTCCTTTAAGTATGTGATTGTAAACAAGACCTTTTCACATTTTGTTTCCCTCATTGTTAAGATTATTAACAATACAGTTGAGGTAAGAGGAAGAGGCCTGGCAAGAGAGGGGAAGCAGGATATGGGGAAAGAATAAGAACAAAGTATACCAACCTATATGTGTCATAATGAAACCCATTGCTTGGAACAATAACTTAAAAGATAAATTAAGAAAGAGTAATGCATTTCTGAAAGTGAGATAATGGAGTTAAGGAAGAAGAATTAAAAAAAAAATCCTTCATTCTCTTATTCCCTGTACATGAAATTCTGCTGGCATTTTGGCCCAATTTTCTTTTTTTTTTTTTTTTTTTTTTTATTAAAAATTTAATTATACATTTTAAAATTTTTTACCAGTTCCCTCCCTCCCCCCTCCCCTTCCCCCAGTGTCTCCCCCCCAATTCCCAGAGAGTCCTTTATTGTGTGCGCCTAACTCTCCACTGGGTCCTCCTCTCCGATGACATATAAGGACCCAGTGGCATTTCCATAAGCCCTTTCTCTTGTTCCCCTTAATCATAAGATTACTACTATGGCTGTCAATCCCTTGCCTCCAGGGGTCTCGGTGCCCTTAACAGATGCTAGACTTTATGAGGGCAACAGTGCGCTGGACATTGCGCAGGGCATGCAAAGTTCCATTATGTTTGCTTTGGCCCCAACTATTGTTGAGAATCTTGCAAATCGTTGCTCCTCCCATCCTTTTGCTCTTACAATCTTACCGCCCCCTCTTCCGCAAATGTCCCTGAGCTCCAGGATGGGGAGAGATTAGGCTGTCCTAGTTCTATGTGATTGATATAGAGTCTCTGAAGTTCTGGATTGTGGTTTGTTGATTTTCTTTTGCAGTTTTTCTGCTCCTGCAATTCCCTTCACTCCATTCTGCTGGGCACTGTATGTCACCCCCTGGCCAGAGACAAAAGCTGTTAAACTGGAGTCTTGTTGTAATAGCACATTCAAGGGTAGATGTAATAGGAGTAGGAAACCTCACTGAGGGCGGGGTCCATTACCCATTTGCAAAATGATTACTTTTTATCTGCTAGACTATATGCCCTCCCCTTCTGGTGAGATCAGGAAAGAACGTCTGTGAACTTAACCAGGTTTCTCATTACTTACTTGCAGACCTTGATGGAGGCCTATTTTCTCTGCTGTAACATGGTCTCCTCTCTCCTTGTTTCTGGTGTGGCCCTCCTAACCCATCTCTCTTGTTCATAATCCTTGCAATTACTGTGTTACATAGGTTTACTTTTGAGTGTCCCAATGTGGGCTGGGCGAGTTTGGTACTAGGAGCCACCTATTAGGGAGTACATACGGCGCTTAATTTTCTGGGTTTGGGATACTTCACTTAATATAATTCTTTCTAATGACATCCATTTCCCAGCAAATTCCAGTAATTCATCATTTTTGATAGCTGAGTAGTACTCCATTGTATAGATGTACCACAGTTTCCTTATCCACTCGTCAACTGTTGGACATTTAGGTTGATTCCATGACTTTGCTATTGTAAACAGTGCTGCTATGAACATGGTCGAGCTTGTGCTATCGAGGCGAACCTCTGCTGCTTGGGGGGTTATTCCCAAAAGTGGGATAGCAGGGTCATATGGCATTTCAATCTTTAATTTCTTCAAGAATCTCCAGACGGCTCGTTTGGCCCAATTTTCTAAGTGTACTCAGAAATTCTATATTCCAGTCATTTCTGTACATGGTTATTAGAATGGTTTCTACCACTTTAATAGATATATTTCCCTTTTAGAAATGAAATTCTGTTTCATGATGAGGTAAACAGGTACAGATAATTTTGGTACATGATAGCATATGATAGCAAATAATATTTTAATAAACCTGGGCATCCTCATTTCCCTTCACAGTTACTGTGAACTCAATATCTAGAAACATTTTTTGCCTTGAATAGTTGTGGCATGATCTTATCATGTACTTGAGCACATGAACAATTACAGGCCATTTTTATGCATTTCCTGGTGTAGCTTAAAAAACCCTAATATAATAGGTCCATGTTTTGTACCATTGTTGAATTAAACTAATGCACATGTTAAGCTGTGAAACAGCCCTAAAAATCTTATTTCCTCAGACGTCTATTTGTGATGAAGCATTTGTTTTCACATTTAGGAGCTGTGAAGAATTTGCAGAAAAATCTACAGGTATTAGATTGAAAAATAGCAAAATATGTCAATGAATCACCAGATTTTGTAAGCCTTGATTTTCCATGGGTGGGGGTGGGGGTGGGGGCGTAGCTCTGTTGAATTACTAATCCAAATCAAGCTAGATTCATTTGGAAAAATGACTTGTATTGAACAGATGACTATGCTGAAATAGCTGTTAAAACAATTTCATGCTTTTATTTTTTAATGTAATCCAATTATAAAATGTCAAATCAGATTGTATGTGAGTATAAAAGTGCCTGATTTTAAATTTATTTCTGAGTTATCACATTTCAAGAGTTGATTAAAATATTTTCTTGGCTTTTTTGTGTATTACAAATTAACTATTCAAAATGCAATGAAAGAAAATTGCAATTTTGGCAGATAAAATACCTTTATTAAATGAATTATTTTTTAGTAACACATTTTGTCCTTTTTACGAATGTGTAAGGAACACACATCCATATATTTATTTACTTTCATTTCTTATTTTTTTCAAACCTACAGAATCAGTGTGCAAAATTAGAATAAATAATGTTATACCTCTTAGAGGCTGTTGTTACAAATATACTATATTTACCTTATTTTTTTGTTTGTTCTTTTTAAAATTCAGTCCTACATACAAAACAGATTAAGCATTGTACAATTATCAAACTCAAGACTTGATACTTGCTTGATGTTGTTATGTAAATAGGACCCATATAAAATTTCTGCAACTAATTTAAAAGCATCCATTGTCATTTCTCCCTAGAATCACATCAAAGGTCAACTATTTTATTTATTGTTTATATGTTCCTAATCTTCTTTCATCTGGAGCAGTCTACAGACATTTTCACCAATTTTCCTTAACATTTTGGAGATTCCAAATCAGATATCTTACAGAATATTTTTTTAGCTTGTATTTGTTTGATTGTTTGCCCACTGTTAAATTTAGGACAAACATTTTAGCAATGACATTTCATAGGTGATGTTTCCTCTCAAAGCTGTACATCATGAGACATAAAGAATATCTAGTTGTTGTCCATGGTTTAAGAAGAGTCCTCAATATATGGAATAAGTAATACATGGGATGATGTTTTAAGATCGTGTAAAAAACTTATTCTTTAGAAACATTTCATGCATTTCATATTTGTAGGTAGCATTCTTGTTTGAAACTGTTATAACTAGCATTGTTACAAAATGATTTTCTGGTTTCATCATTTTTCCCATATCTCCCATTTGACATTTTTTCTGTAGAGATTTCCTTTACCTTCCCTTCCTCAATTTGTACAGATAGATCAGTATGTGCTCATGGATTTTTCATTTACATTCAATTCATTGACACTCCTTACTGGTAGCCTGTAAAAAAACCCTTTCAATTGCTTGCTGAAGATAGTCATAAAGAAATGAACTAATTAATGTACTTTTAGTTTGTAATTCATGAACTTTGCTGATTTTTAAAACTTTTTTCTACTCTTCCCCACAAAGAAACCATTAAACAGGTATGGTAATACCTGAAGTATTTATTTGTTGTAATTTTTATAGTATATGCTGTTTATTACTCAGTAATCTTTTGGAATATATTAACAATTAAGATAGACATTTAAACCAAGATTACACTGAGATTTTTAGTTAGCCTATTTTCACACAAATAAAAATTCAGGAGTGTTTGTTTTTCTGTATTACTAAGCATGCTTAAACAAATACCCACAAATGTGTTTCTGAAACCAGTTTTATGGTGCAGCTTATTGGAATGTAGCTATTTCACTTGACAGTATTTGATTACCCAGGGGAATGCTTTTTTCAAGCTATCTTTTTTGGAGGCTCTTCATAGTGTCTGGGTAAAAGTGCTCCATGAATTCTGCAAATATCCCCCTCCCTAATTTTGTTTCAAAAGAGAGCTATACTTTCTTAAATCTACAAAACTAGCTCACATCTCCAAACCTCCAAATCAGTGACTTATTATACTACATCAATCTGTTTTTCTGTAAAAGAGTGTAGCCTCTCTTTGCTTCTTTAAAGTATCTTAACTTTGTTAGGCAAGCTACTGGAAATTTTTTTTTATGTGCATGTGTGTGTGTGTGTGTGTATAAACATTTTTTAAGTTTCATTATGTAAGTATTACTTGTCTCTTAAGGCACAGTAATTTTTCATTTACATTTCCTAATTGCCAAAATTATTCTTTGGATCTGCATTCAGACCATTTTACTAAAAATATGATTACACATCTAGTAAAAAATTGACTGCATATACACAGATAAGCATTTTATGAAGATAGAATATGTGATAACTTTCTTATTATGATGAACAACTATCAATAAATTCTTTTTATGCAACACCAGAGGTGGAATCCATAGCCTTGTATAATCTAGGTAAAAGCTCTACCACTTAGCTACCTCCTTAACCCCTAATATATTCTTTTAAGTCCTTTTTATACTTTTGTTCTGTAATTTTGTTATGCAAGTAAGTAGCTCAGGTATGATAGCATATTAGATAACTGTTGCTTAGAAGTAGACTAATAAAAATTAAGGTGTGTTACAGTATGAATTTATTGAAGTAGTCTTTTTACTTTCTTCATTTTTTTTCTTTTCCTTTCATATTTCCATCCATGCAATAAAGGTTAAATAACTTTAATACACATTCTAGCTTGGATCCTTGAAGTAAATTTTTTCATAAAACAGAATGAAATATTCTTAAATTAAAAGGAATAAAGTTAATGTTTAGTGGAAGTAGATGTGTAAAAATTATCAGTCATTTAAATGTACATATGTTTTCCTAGTTTTGAATGTGTGATTCTTTTATGGTTTTATGTTGCTATCCAATGTATATAAACCCTAGCCTATGAGCTCAATATTTCTTTATCTTGTTTGCTTATAATATTTTTTGAATGTTTACTGAACATGCTAGATAATTTTCTAGATGTTGTAGGTGTACAGGGACTAAAGGGGAAACTTTCCTGGAACTTAAAAGTTTACTTGTGCTAGTGTTAGAATATGCCTTTGATCCTTACCGTTTCTTTGGTGATGTCAGTATCTTTACTTGGAAGGAGAAGGGGAGAACACTTTTTCTAGCTTTCAATATTATCTATAGATCTAACATTTTATTTGAGAAAAATTTAGTTGGAATAACTTTTCCTAAAGGATTTTGCTTCCTTTCAGAGGAAACTATTAAATGACCACAGAGAAATCATATAAGGCTTGTGATACTGGTAAAATGAAAACAGATTGTAATATACAGTGACGAGGGGAGAGAAGCATCTTGAATGTCTTGAGTTGTGACTTAAATAAAGAGGAGACGAGATGGAAGAGGGAGGGGAGGAGATAGGGTGGTAGATCAAGAATGAATACTAGCCAGAGTCAAAAAGAAGAGCTACATTTTTACACATTTAATTTATTAGTATGACAACAAGAGAGAAAGGCCTGTTCAGACTGGTAACTGACATCAAAAGCCTGATTCCTCCAGATATCAGCAAAAAGGAAAAAAAAAAAAAACTAAGAGCAAAAGTGATCAGTGATAGAATTGACATCAGTAGCTAGTAGATATTAAAACCATCAGTAGCAAATGTGACTTGATAGCTGGATGGTTTGAATATGAAATATCCTTGGTCCCTAGTTGATGGTGCTGGTCTTGAAGGTTGCAGTATATTTAGTTGATGGGGCCTAGCTGGAGAAAATCAGTTGCCGAAGCAGATGATGGGATCAGGTCTCATGGGTTATAATGTTATCCAGGTTCTGACCTGAAGTATCTTTGTCCAAATTTTGGAGATGATATTTGCTGCTACCATGTCCACAGCTGCTTCAGCTGCCATGCCTTACCTGCTTTGAGTGACTGTTCTATCTAAACCATGAGTCAAATCTACTTCACTTAAGTTGCTTTTTGCTATACATTTGATCAAAACAACATGAAAAGCACATAAAATAGCGACTGCTATAAAGACAAACACAGAAGGGCTGTGTATATCAGCAAGTTAAGGAACAAAGAGGCTTCTAAGGCTAAGGCTTTGTCCTGATGGGAGTTTACTTTTTGGTATGAATGCCACCCATTCGAGAAGCTACACTTACTTACTCAGCTGTGATTTTGAGGACAGATGCTTACTACTAAAAAAAATTCCATCCTTTTTGCCTGTCGGGGTGGAGTCTTTTATTTTCTGGTTTTTGTACCTATGTAAAACAAAAGAAGCTTAATATTTTCTAGGGCTGTTGTGTGAATAGAGAGCCTGTTACACACTGATTAGGCATTTGTCCCTAGTGTCCATTCATTTGCATCTGAGTATCCCATTCATATATTTAGGGTACTGTAATATGTTCAGATCACTGGCAAATGTAATAGTTCATTATAGATATGCCTGCCACTTTAAAACAGATACATTGGAATGGAAATTTTTTAATTTTCTGGAATACTTTCTCCAAAATCATGTCATTGTTTACTGATTCTAGCTAGGGGAAGAATTTTGCTTTATCCAGCTGTTTTCTGGCTGTTTGAGATTTTAATATTCCATATAAATGCACTACTTTGCATTGCAAATGATGACATAGATTCCATAATTCTAGGTAAAAATTCTCTCATTGGTAAAAATGCAGCGACAAGAACAGTATGCATATTATCTCAATGAGTGAGTCATTTATTTTCATTAATATGGTAAGCATCATATTAGAACTCCATTGAATCTTTTTGTCTATTGTCCACTAGTTTTAATACAAAAATCTTTCATGGTCTTTGATTTCTCATTGTGGTACATTGGTAGTATTGATAAAAATAACAATCCATTTCTTGTCTCTTTAGAATATAGGAAAATGTTCCTCTGTCCACTAGATAATTAAAAAAGAAGGCAAGAAAAACACTATTGTAATGTAAGAATCCACAGTTACATAAGTCTATTGAAAGACATTTGTGTGACTGTCCGTGTTTACAAAAATTGTGCATTTTGAAAACAAAATTAAAAGCTCAAATGGTAATGTTCTATCAAACAACCTTCTGTAAAGTTCTCCTTCCTAACCTCTCTTCAGTGTGAACAAGACTTGGCTAAAGAGAAAAAAAATATCTGTTGGACTATAATTCCTAATTTGGAGAACAAGGCCTGGATTTGGAAGCTAGATTTCAGGAGAGTTTATCTTAACCATGTAGATACTGAATGTTGGGGAATAAATCACCAACTCAGTGTGGAAACCTTAGGAATGTTAGCTTGTCCTTCAATATAACTGGGGAATAGACATCTCTGGACAGTTGCTGAAATTGTAGTCAGATGATGTGAGGCAGAATGAGCAGCAGTGCTTTTGAAGGCTACATCTGGAGTTTCTCTAAAATACTGGGTTTACATTTTGGCAGGCGGAATAATGTTGCTTGTAATAGCATCTATTTAAAAGGTATATTGTCAGGATGAAATATCAGTCAGTTCTATCATGGTTATTAAAGAGGAGAAACGATTGGGGTTTGGACACAAAGAATTGATTACATTCTGGAGAAATAGCCAAATGTAAGTTGGGAATATCATCTCAGCTGTTGAAGAAACCAAATAGACATGAGGTGAAAGGCGATAATAAGTTAGTCTGTGAGATTTTGTCTTTGTCTGTTTAGACTGATAGAAAGGAACACCCAAGGCTGAGTAGTTTATGAAGAGTCAGATCTTATTTTTCTCACCGTTTTGGAAGCTAGCCAGTCCAAGATTAAGGTGTCAACATCTGATGCCAGCCACTTTGCTACAACCTGCAGAGAGATGGATTGGAATGTTTTCTCATAGTAGAAAGAAAAATGGAAAGAGACTGAGCTGGTTGATTTTTGACAGTACTGATTCCACCCAAGAGGGCAGAGTCCTCATAGACCTCTTTCACCTCCCAAAGATCCCTCATAATGTGATAGCATAACCTGACCACAAAGGCAGATTTCAATGTGGGTCTTGTAGAGGCCATAGGTCATGCCTTCAAATCATAGTATTCTTCATGTAGGAAGGAGGCCAAATCTAAACTTTAGAGAATTTCAGGTTCCCTAAGGAATACAAAGGAGACAGAAGAGATGGAAGGACCACACAGAGTGTATAATATGAAAGAGTGCTGGTGTTTAGAGAGCATAAGGTTGGACTAGAATTAAATAGAGCAAGAAGAGAAGATTTTGAATACTAGAGGGAACAAGGAGGGGAACAGAGTCAAGTGAACACTTTGCAAGGTTGATGAGACCTGAGTATGCTTACAGACAGAGTTGAAGAAAGCAAGGGAATTGATCCATGATCTAATTGTACCCATAGGTCCTTTTCCACAGCAAGGAACTAAAATGCTTCTGTTGTCATCAGTGAAACTTCGCCCCATTCTGCAGTGGAAAGGACATTTAGTGTGGCAGTAATCAGGAATTTGGCAGCTGAAATGAATTAAGTGGCCCCTTGATAACTTCTGAAGAAGTTGCTATCCCACTATAAGCCGCACCTGATTACCAGGGAGTAATTAAGGTGCTGTGGAGACAGGGGCTTCAGGTAATTAGAACTTGGAATTTGTTATGTGTATGTGAATGGCTATGATAGTAAGCAGATTTTGTGAGAATATCAAAACTGGTAGCAAATATAACTGATGAACAATGACAATGCTATTTGCATAGTTATTTAACAGAAGAGATAAGTACTTATGGAAGATACATGAGAGAGCCCCAAACTGAAATGCCTTTCCCTAGGCTGTACTTTCACTGCTGATGACACTAATCCTCTTACTTTACTCCACTCACAATTTAATGTTTTCTACAGACTAGACTTCTTACAGTATTAGGAACAATTCAAAGGGGAAAGGAGTAAACCTGTTCAATCCCATGTATATTCCTGCTAGTAAATTTTCATTTCATATTGCCCATGCTGAATTTTCGAAAATGTAATAATCAAGGGTATATGCAAGCAGTAGCTTCAGTAATAAAATGATTTTTATTATGTACCATGATGTAAGCCTTACTGCTTGCTTTGATTTATGTGCACATATTTCTTTTTCATATAGTTTATACTGCTTTCAGCTGCTATCTTAGTTTTTGTGCTGTAGACTATCTCCATTTTTTCCATGATTACCACAATAAAATAGGCAAGCAAGAAAAATTATGGCTACTTCCTGTCTCATTTTCTGTATTTGTTTCAGTAGCAGTACCAATCTTTTAGGAAACTACTGTTGTTGATGTCCTGAATTTACAGTAAACCTGTGGAATTTACATATATAAAACACAGATGTCATGTTGTTGAATTCAACTTACAAGCCATGCAATAGAACTCTTGCAGTGACGCTATCAGTTTCAGGTAATTTAAATCTCAGTGGGAACCAAGAAATGGATTTTGAACTAATATATTTTTGAAGTCCTCAAAAGTAGGAGATTCTTATATTCCTGTGTAAGTAAAAAAGGGAAAGAGGTTTAAATTTAATGAAGTGATTAAAAGTAATTTCAAGATTTATTTCCCCTCTATAAACATTGTTTTTTTTTTTGTTGTTGTTGGTTTAAAGGAAATTGGTTGAAAATTTGACTCCTTTTCAATATAATGTCAAGTAAAATGGAACATACCTTTCAGAGTGAGGAGCTTTCTCTAATAGGAGGAATGCTGAATGACATGTTTTTGAGGATAGATACCAGACCTTGTATAATTTATTCACCAATCCTGTTGTTGACTATGATAGGAGCTGTTACTTTCAGGGGATATTTCTTACCAGCTTTTTAATAAAATTTAATAAAATGTTCTGCAAATTTTATAGCTCAAAGACAATTTTAGGGCAATATTAAATTACAGGTAAGTATAATAATCCTATGGAAAATATTCAGGCTCTACCCCTCAGCTGTTGCTGTTGTTGGCATTTTCTCACTTCAGTTTTCTTATATTAATGGTGTCTAATGTGAAGATCTTCCCTCGTGTCTCTTATCTTCCTAATCGCTGGTGTTTGGATTGGATCAGATATCTTATTAATAACAGATCTTTTTTGACTGTGGCCTTATTTCTCTATTGAACTTTATTCCTTTGTCTTACTCCTTTTGGCTCTTCTTTGCCCTACCTTCCTATTTGGAATCCTTCATGGTTGTGAAGGCTAGCAAAAAGATTTTCCCTTGAATATGTCATTATGAGGGCTGGGAATTAGGTTCTTTTTAGGAGGGAGAACATGCTACATGTGGTTTTCTGTACTTGGGATACTTCGCTCAGTATGATTTCTTCCATCCAGTTAGCAGCAAATTTCATTAATTTGTTTTTTTATAGCTGTGTAGTATTCCATTGTGTATACGTGCCACATTTTCATCATCCTTTCATCAACTGTTGGAAATCTAGGTTGATTCCACAACTTAGCTATTGTGAATAGTGCTGCAATGAACATGGAGGTACTGTGTCTCTATAGTAACAGCTCTTTGGTTGATTCTTTGTATTGTTTTCCTCAACTCAATTTCAGATATTTCTCCCTTGATTTTACTAATTTCCGCTTGTCTGCTGCTTTTGGGATTGACTTGTTCTTGTCTCTCTAAAACTTTAAGTTGGATTGTTAAATTGTTTACTTGTGATGTTTCCATTTTTTTTGAAATAGGCATGGAGTGTTATAAACTTTCCTCTTAGTAGTGCTTTCATCATATTCCAACGATTTTGATATGTTGTATTTTCATTATCATTTATTTCTAGGAAGTTTTGAATTTCCCTTTTGTCTTCTGTCTGAACCCATTCCTTGTTCAGGATCATGGTATTTAGTCTCCAAGAATTTGTGTATTTTTTTGACATTTGCTTTGTTGTGAATGTCTAGCTTTATTCCATGGTGGTAAGAAAGGGTACAGGATATTATGTCAACTTTCCTTTATATGTGGAGGTTTGCTTTGTGCCCCAATATGTGATCTGTTTTGGAGAAGATTCCATGAGCTGCAGGAAAAAACCGTGTATTCTTTATTGTTGGAATGGAAGGTTTGATAGAAGTCAGTTAGATCCATTTGAGTTATGGTGTGATTAAGTTCCATTGCATCTTTGTTCAGTTTTTCACTTGTTGATCCATCCAATGTTGAGAGTGGGGTGTTGAAGTTCTCTAACTATTTTTGTGTTTGGGTTGATTTGCCATTTTAAATGTTGTAAAGTATGTTTAATGAATGTGGCTGAGCCTATATTTGTTGTGTATATGTTCAGTGTTGTGAAGTCTTCCTGATGAATTGTTCCTTTGACTATGTAGTATCTTCTTTTGTGTCTCTTATGATTTCTTTTGTTTTGAAGTCTATTTTGTCAGATATCAGAATTGCCACTCCTGCTTGTTTCCTTTTTCCATTTGCTTGCAGTACTTTTTCAACCAGTCTTTGCTCTGAGAATGTGCCTATCTTTTATGGTGAGATATGTTTTCCGAAGGCAGGGTGTGTGGGATTTTTGGGTGCTTTAAGCAGAACTAACTGTTATCTGCGATGAGTGGAAAAGTAAAAAGATTGGATTTGAAGATTCCCTTCTGTTGGATGGAAGGAGCTATAGGAACCTCAGTAGCATGGCGTTGGTGCTCTGGTACCAAGTTTGTGGTGACTGTGGACTTTGTTAAAATCTTGGAGGTTCTATTAGAGAGGAAATCTGATTTGCCAATGCCTGCTGGTATCCCAGAGCTAGGGAAGCGCCCTGGAGCAAGCCAGGAGCCCAAAAGGAACTGGGATCTGTTATAGCTATAGTCTGCTATGACGGAGAGCCTAGGGGCATGGTCAATGGGCTGCAGTTAATTGAAGACCTGACTCCAAGGGGGAAGCCACTGCAGCAGGCTGTGAGCCCTAAAGGAACTAGGGTCTGCTACAGCCTGCTGATGACTTAGAGCTTAGGGGCGTGGCCAAGGGCTTTTAGGCAATTTGACCCCAGGGAGTTTATCTGATCTGCTGATGCCTGTCCGCTGGTGTCCCAGATCTAGGGGCGGCCCTGCAGCAGGCCTGGAGCCCAAAAGGAACCTGTAACACATTTTTAAAGAATCTGGTAGAACATAAGGCCATGCCACTCTTCTCCTTTAAAATGTCTCAAGATAACAATGTTGTTGTTACCCACAGATGCTTGTAAATTGTTCAAGTCAAATTACGGGTCAGAATAACTAACAATGCTCATCATGATTCAGTTAATATCATTTTGATTTTAACATGTCAGGAAATATTTCCATGAAGGATTTGTTATTGTGTACAAATTCTATTACTACTTTAAACCCTTTTGTAAAAGCCTGTTTTATCTTTGTGCCCTCAGTTAAGCCATTGCTGACTTTTATGGGCAGGTAGAAAGAACTAAAGTGCTAATCATTTTTCGATATTTATCTCATGCATATTCAATGCAGTGCCACATTTATCATAGGCATAAAGGTTACCAAGGTTATTCCTCTTATGTTAACCTTGGATAACTGCCTTTTTTTGTTCAGTCACCCCTTTTCCATAAAGCAATTAGAAATCATTTATATTAACAGTGTAAAGCAAAGCATTGGTGGTATATTCAGTATGACCATATTGGTTAGAGGTGTGTCCAATGTTGCCCAAAGTTTGTCTTTAAGATTCTGGTGTGAGGTTTAGAATTTAATACAGGGCAAGAGCTTATTCTTAGGTAAGAATTTCTGGCCAAGGCATGGTTCTACTTACCGTTTTCTTTAGTGCTAATGTCTCCTGCAAGGTGATCTGACACATTTTTAGTATTCTTTGAAGTCCTTTCCCTCTCCTGTTTGATATTGAATCTCTTTCTGGTTCCCAGAATGAGATTTTTGAAGGAAATTTCAATTTTCTGGAATACATAGTATCAACAGTATAGAAGCATAAGCATTCTTTAGAGTATTTTTTTTATTCTCTTGCCATCAGGTTACATATTCCCTTTTGAGGATTTGTTAAAAGGACTTGCAAAATTCAAAGAGAGTATAGCTATTAACAGCCAAGATTTACTACTGAAGTGAACTAGAGATGCACTGTGGAATTCTAAAGGGGAAAGATACAGGCAGAGTCTGGGAGCATTTATGGGTAGATTGTCTTGCTGTTTTCCTTTTTAGAGAGCTTACACAGAAAGCCTTTTTCCCCCAGAGACAACAATATGTATCTTGCCCATGGAAAGCTTTAGTCAGTAGGCAAGGTTTTTAGTTGGTTTGATCATACAGGCACTGTTTAGCCTGAAGAAAAATTCCAGACTACCTAAATAAAGTAGATATTCATTATAGACCACTTTGTTTCATGTAATCAGCCATTGTTGAACTTTCTTTATCTGTTTGAGAGCTTTCGGGATGTGCCCCAAATCCAAGTTCCTATATTCTAGCCAATGGCCAACCTTATAAGCAAGCCTTGTATAGAAAACAGACTTAGGCTGGCTAAGTTAGTTTTCTTTGCATCATGGCTTTATGTGACTACTGGCTTTGGTAAGAGAACAAACTGTAGTGTATGCCATTTCTTTTAGTACTCCACAATAGTCACATACTTAATTCTTGAGACAGGGAGAGGAAGGTCTGTGTTCTTTATTAGAGATGCCTCTAATGCTTTAGTGGCTTAAGTACCTGTTCATTGAATTACAAAATTGCTGAATTTCTTAGTTAAACTTTATGAGTGTGCTGAGTCTACCTGACTTCCCATTTCCCTAATTAGAGCTTTAAAGCTTGCTGATAATACAGCAGTTTATATTCTATGTCCTTTTGCAAATACAGTTAGTCAGGCACACTCTTGGTTGTTAGTTTCTTTTTAAAGCCATATAATACTATATTGACTTTTATTAAGACTTTAATTTTTTATTGTTTTGGTTGGTGCATTGGGACATTCATAAGGCAGAAGCTAGGAAAATAATAAAGGAAAGAAAAATTGAGGATTTCTGGAAATCTTGGCATATTGTTGTACTTTTACAGTCTTAGAATGTTTTTCTCTTAATTTCTGAGTCATTTAGATGAATCCCTAATAGATTTTCTCTCTGTGGTGATTGATAGAAAATCCCCTTTGATTACTGCTTTCCGCATTTTTCTGTGATAACACAGTTTCTGATTTTAAAGGTTTCTGTCAATTGGACTTCACATTCCTGCTTCGGAGAATACAAATAGGGCAACTTCATATTCGATAGAAGTCTCTTCTTATCAGGAACCCAGCTTTCTGGTTCATTTCAACCAGTTGAAGTATTACCTGCATTTTCTTCTTTCAAATTAAAAGGGAGGAAAAAGACACTTAGAGAATCTTAGACACTTAGAGTGTCTTAGAGAATAGTGGATGTCAACTCAGATTTTCACCCAGCTAGTCTTATATTTTGAAAAGAAAAAAAACGGAAGGTGTTATTGACAGTGAAATGTGACAGCTAACACCAGAAAGAGGAACTATAAAAATATAGTAGTCTTCAGTTATTTCACAGTAAGAAAAGCAGCCTCACATTCAATGGTTTCTAAGGGCGTTGCTCTATTATTGCACAGAATAAAAATTGAACGTGATGAGGCATCATCAAGGAGAGATTCATTATAATTTTCATCAGTGCAGTCTGTATGTAATAAATTTTCTAAAAGTTTCCATCAGAATTGGCTTTCTTTCCTTTTATTTTTATTTTTTAAAACAATTTTATTTATTTGAAGTGGGAGAGGCGCACACATATACCATATGGGCTTCGGAGAATTGAACTCTGATGGTCAGGTTTGGGAGCAGTGGCCTTACCAGTTGAGATATCTCACCAGCCTCTCTTTCCATTTTGCTGTTATTTAGAGAAATATCTTTTAGTCACATAGCTTGAAATTCATGGATCACTGGTTATATTGGATAAGACTCATTGTACTTAGTTCTTATGAAAGCTCACAGAAACATGTATCTTTCACTTAGTAGTTAATATCATTCAAAGTATCAAAGTAGAGTAAAGCTGCAGAGTAAAGCTAATGAACAGGAGAAATTCCAGAAATATTTGGTGAATGGATTTTTCATATCCCTCAAAGCCTGATATGAATATTTCTGAAATTTACTGTCATAGAAAAGAATTGGCCACCAATAGTATATTGTTGAGAAAGACTTTCTGTTTTGATAAGGCAAAGATACCTTAAAACCATGTGGGGAAATGGAAGATAATTAGGTTAGAAATCAGATAACTATACATTCCACCTACTGCCATCTGCTGGGGAGGGTAAACACCCCTTTTTCAGTATTCTGGAGTGCATGTCTTTGGCAAGCTGACAGCCTTCCTTACGAAGTGGGAGGGAGTGGAGTGATGCCAGTTTTATTATATAAAGGCTTATTTACCTTGTCTGCTAGGCAACTCTCCAATAACATTTACTGACCTCTTACTATGTGTGCCAGATGCTGTGATAAATACACAGTTTTCATGGATGATCTCATTTCATCCTCACTATAACCTTACAAGGCTATCATTGTTAGTTCTGGTTTAGGAGGTGCAAATGTAGAACAGATCATTTGTATAAGGTCTGCTGTGCCCGGTACTGACCTCTCACCTCTCAGCTGCCTTGCTGTGCTGCTGCTAAGGCACCTTGGGAGGGTAGCTGGTAGGCTTGCCCCATTTACTATAGGGTCACTAACAATGTGCACCAAATGTCAGGGAGCTCTGTATTCTTCAACCTATTACTCCTTTAAATGCAGAGCTGTGAAACAGTGCTTGGTTTCATGCTATTTACTTGTCTTCATGGCTTCATTGAGTTACTCTTCCTGGAATGCCTTGATACATTTTTGTAGGCTGTCATTGCCTAACTCATTTACATGCAGCTTGGGTACTTAGCCTCCACAGGGCTGTGCCTTTCCCTCACTGCTTTTACAGTGCTAGAGGAAACAGAAGCTGAAGTAGTTTGTCTCACTCCCAGACACCAGGTTAAAAGAGCTTTTTTTTTTTTTATTTCATCCTCCCTGTCATCAGTTCTAAGGGATGTAAGGCTTATTGCATCTTTCTTTTACCATAATACATGATTTTACAGGCCAAATATTTTCATCTGCGTATGTTTGGCATTTTGTTTAAACTATATCACTTGGAATATATGTCTTTGTTAAAGAAAAACTGATTTATAGATTTTAGAATATAACCTACTTATAAATTGGGACTGCTTGTATAACACATAGGTCTGGGGATACTTTTTCTATCAGATTAGATTGAATATTTTTGTTAATTTGAATCCTGTGATATATATGAAATTGTATGCTGCAGTTAGTTTAACACTTCAGTTGTTATAAAAGCATAATTTCACTCGTATGCAAATTTAATGTAACTTTGGAGACTTAGACTTGGTTTGCTCATTTCAATGTTAATTTATTTAAATTTTAGATATTTTAAAATAGGATTTCTGTGTGTAGGCCTGACAACTTTTTTATTTGTTTCATTACACTTTGAAATGAAAGTTACTCTGAAATAGTCACCAAGGAGGTGTTAGTTAAATTATTAGTAATGAGTTTTGATGCTTTCAGAAAAGTATACTTGTCATTGAGTAAACATTATACAACAGTAGCAGAATCCCTTTACAATGCTGTTGTTATAGGGCCTACTGTTGGTACAGTGAGTTTATGTCATTGCCCTTCACCCCCTTGTTTCCCACTCTCACTGCCATTCACTAATTCAGCCATGTCCCTCCCGCTCTCATGTTCCACTGCTTGTGGGTACCACAGGGCTCTTGATGTGTGTGTGAGTCCAGACATTGGTGGTAGTGCATATGGTCTTCCAGTGGGAAAACATACAGGTTGGAAAGCTCCCCTTTTCTTGTCTGCCCTAAAGATTTTCTGTGGG
This sequence comes from Typhlomys cinereus, assembly GCA_023101885.1. Lineage (NCBI taxonomy): Eukaryota > Metazoa > Chordata > Mammalia > Rodentia > Platacanthomyidae > Typhlomys > Typhlomys cinereus. The sequence continues at coordinate 6,032,820 of JALPQD010000044.1, forward strand.
TGTACTTGACTATTCTTTTGTATTGGAGATTTAGTAGATACTCCAGCCTTGAAAAGTAAAATAAAATCAAAACCAAGACCAAGCAGTCCATTTGACATGTAGGAAAATACAGAGGTAGAGATCATAAGAGACATAGGGGTTGGGTTACAGGAATGAGAATGGGAAAGAAATAACATATGGGTGAGTACATAGATGATGATTGCTAACAGAATAACCCTGCCACACAGAGAATGGAGGATTAACGAGTGCCAGATAAATTCACCACTTCAGGGAAGGAGAACCCGAGCACGGACAGAAAAATTAAGAATCTTGCTTTTTGTTACTACCAAGGAGTTTAAGGCAGGAAGATTACAAATTCAAGATCACTCTGAACCACAATGATACTTTGTGCCACATCCCTTCTCCCTAGCCTAGTGGATTTGTCTATCCCTCCTCTAATTTAGTCAGTTTTTAATTTATGTTTTTGAAACATTGCTATTAGCTTTGTATATATTTAAGGTTGTGCATTTAAAAAATGTCTATCCTATTGAAGCTCGTCTGTGGCTTTATTAGATATGTTTATTTGGATTGAAGTGGTTGCCTTAGGCTTGATAAAATGTGCATCTTTAACTTAGGACAAACTGTCATTTAATGCAGTGGTTTCATTTGGCTTGATAAAATGTGCATCTTTAACATAGGACAAAGTGTCACTTCGTGGTGTTCTATATCTTTGTGTATGAGCACCTTAGAGTAGCATATTAACATTTCTCCTATGTTTTGTGTTATTATCATACATCTTACTCATATATCTATGTGAATACTGAGCATATGTTACTTAATACTTAAAGAAAAGATGAACTATATACCAGACATATCAGTCTCATGGGCCATATACATCCCAGGATAACTACGAATGTTGTTCAACGACATTTGCAGGAGACAACATCATATTGCACTCCTAAAAGTTCTGTATATTGTACTCTGTTTTACACACAAACCTAGAACTCTTCATTCCTTTTTGTCTATTTGAATTTGTTAATTTTATTAATTTTATTTAATATTTTTCATAGCACCAATATTTTTCCATTGAATTTTGTTTTTATTTGGCTGCTTTCTATTTCACCTTGACTTTTGAAAGACATTTTCACTGGAAACAAATTCTTAAGATGACAGGTGTTTTTCCCCCTGTTGTGGTATGTTTTCTTTCAATGCTTTCAAGATGTCATGAATTGATTCCCAGATTCTGGTTTTCATTGCTTTTGATGAGAATGCAGAAATACTTATAAGCTCTGTTACCTCTATTTCTTTGTGTATACTATTAACAATTTATCATTGTCTTTGTGAAAATAATTGTGATTATTTTAGATATGTTAATATCTGTTATTTATATAATATCTCTGTCAATCAATCTATCTGTTCATAATCTATCTAGCTATCTATGGACTGTGCTGACTTTTCAGGACACTAGGCATTCATGTTCCCACTTCCCTATCTCCATCCTTTAAATTTAAAAAAAAAAAACTTACCTTGTGTGAGTTTCATTTCAGTTCTTAACATGTGAAGGTTGATAGACTTCATCACATGTAAAAATGAATAACCCAATATTTCTTATGATTCATCCCTTCACTCTCAGAAACATTTTCTGTAGAAGATTGACTCCCTCCTTTCTTCACTCTTTTTCTCCTTCCCAACTCCATAATTTTTTAAAAACAAGATTCTATCCAGTTGGCCTTAATACATGCTATTTTTTTTTGCCTCCATCTCATCTCCAAAGTTCTATGCTTATAGACTTTTTCTTCACCTTTGCAAAGCTAGAAGATTTATTTATATTTTCCATATGTCCTTGATGATTTAATATCTTTTTCAACCTTTTCTTCTTTGTGTTTCAAATGTTTTTCCCTATTGTCAATATAATTTCACTCCACTTCTCATTATTGCAGTATCTCATCCTGTCAAAGCTCATACAAATTTTTTTTGTAGATAGGGCCTTTTTTCAAGTCTGTAGCACTAGTTGATTATCAGTTTTGTTTCTCTTACTGTGTTCATATTTTTCTTTAAATCTCAAGTCTACAGATAATGTCTTTTAAAGTCTTTGCCTCTTGCATACATCATCATCTCTGTCTGGATTTATTTCTCTAAGTCTTTTTTTCCTGCTCATTTGACAATCTAGTAATGTTTTTTGTTCGCTAGTAGATTAGAGTCAGAAAAAAGAATGTTTGTATTTATTCCAGCACATTGTTTCTTATTTTTGCTATACTGAAGATTGATCCAAGAGTCTCATGTATGTTAGAAAAGTGCTGAACCAGTAAGCTACATGATCCCCAGCTCCTAGTAGTTAATTTACATGTACATCAACTTGATCATTTTAAGTTTTGTTTCTAAGTTTTGTTTGCATGAATCTAAGGGAGCCTTTGTTCCAGGACTAATTTAATCCTGTTCCTAAAGTGTGGCGTCTTTCAAGCCTCCAAAGGCTTAGTGAGGTCTCTCTAACCAGAGCATAAATGTATCTCAGGTCAGTTTATTCTTCTCTGATAGTTGTTATTTCTGATAGTAGTTCCCTCCCCTTCTAATATAGTCTCCTTTATGTATGTGCAGACTGCTGTTAGCAGTATCACAAGTACACTCCCTTGAAGATGTCTGGAATGTTTTATTCTGTCTGGATTACTCCTCTCTGTCACCATAAATCCAGGCTGCCTCAACTTCTCTGATCTCCCATTTTTCATTTTTCTAGTCCTGCAATGCTGCAGTAGGCTATAATGTTTGTCCTCTCCCTGCCTTGACATGGGGAAAGGACTTCCTCATAGTCAGGATGGCTGAAGGGCTCACTTAATTTGTTTTGTTTCTCTCAGGAACCACAGTCCCTGGGACCTGTTGTCCAGTGTCTGAAAACAGCTGTTTCATATACTTGGTCTGATTTCTTTTCTTGTTTACAGATAGACGGCTAGTCTAGTACCAATTACTACCTCTTTATGGCCAGAAGCAGCAACGTCTCATGTAGTTTTTATACTTGGATGAGGGGTGTCTGATTGCTGGTCTTAGACTTTTAAATTTATGTTTGTTTTTTTCCTTTGGGTATTTCTTTTTAAAAGTAATCTTTCAAATGAGTGTGTGTGTGTATATGTGTGTGCTTTGTGCATGTGTAAATCTTTCAGATAATCCTGCAAGTTTAATCACATATCATTTTTCATATTTTTGTTACCTTCATGGATGAGAGGCATTTGTATGCTGAATTGGTATGTGGCCTGCATTAAGTAAAAGATTATTAAAATTGTGACCTACTTCTATTCATTGGATTTATCTTCACTTAATAGCTAAGTGTTTTGATAGAGTGCAAAGCAACACTTTATTACTTTCTCAAATCCCTTGCTATGCTCTTTTGCAGAAGAAAAATTTTCACTATTTATGTCATAGTGGACAATATAGAATGTGAAAGTGTAATTGTCCACTTCTCTTAACTGCAATTATCACTTGAATAGTCTCCCAAGACACGTTTGTTTCTTTCTCTGCAATGTAAGTGAAGCCTCTTTTGAGTTCCGTGCTAAAATTAAGGACTCTTTTAGATTGAGTCCCCAGGACACTCAGTTTTTCATTCTAGGTAGCACTATCTCATTTTTACATTTCCTGAGTTGTCTCTGTAGATGGTTAGAAAAGCAATACTTCATCAAAACGATGGGTTCCTGCCAGCGCCCCTCTGTGAGATGGTTATTAAAAGCATGTCCTTTCCTCTTCAATCCAGAGCGCAAGGTTTTCACTGATGTTATATACTTGAGCTCTTCTGACACAAGGGAGAGGATAGCCAAACAGCTTTCAAAACTGGGTTTATAGCCTTTCTATCTTTTGGCATTTCAGAGAACTAGGTAAGGTGGTTCTTAATCTTTCTCTACTGCTCTATCATTAATGCGGTTGATCGTTGGTGAGAGCTGCAGTCAAACAAAAATGGAAAGTTGGCAATTTATGTGTAGCTTTAAAAAGGCATGGAAATGAAGGATTATTGCAGTTGGTGCAGGCCCTGATACAATTAATATCAAATGCATATAAATCCTATTAGAGATCTGTCATGGGTGAAAAAGGAATATGAAAAATGCATGACCTATCTTTATTAGATTCAGTTAGAGGGAGACCATACAGAGCTAAGGAGCTTTATGAACTGAATATTAATCATAACCAGTCTTCTGAGATAAACCTATTTCTTATAACTTATCAAAACCATACAGAAGATTAGTCGTTCCCTTTGGTAAAGGAATGTTTTACATATTGTTCTGAATTTTGAACATCACAGGTTTGAAAACTGATTAACAGATATTGTAATACTCAAATATATCTCATTGAATTATATAGTTTAGATAACTATGCTTTTGTAATGCCACCTCAATAGAGAGATGGGCGCTTTGTCTAAACCTCTGCATCACTGTTTTGTTGCACATTGCTCCAGGCACTCTAGGGAGCTGTATTAGTGACTAGACTTTCTTACAGCAAGCTGTCATTGAATTGTACAAAAAATATTTCTTTCTGAAATCTTTACTTTAAGCAACAATTGGTAGATGCCAGCCCCGTTTTTTTTAGTGTCACATTCAATTCCTGAAGTCTTTTATCTCTTGGAGAAAGAGAGAGAATTAGCTTAAGGGGATGGTTAAGACCATCTTATTCCTGCACAGTAGTGCTAAAGATAGAGGCTGTAGAACAGCTATAATCTGCCAAAGATAATTAAGATTGTATTTTAAAAACAGTCAAGTGAAAGAAAGACCCAGAGAGTTTCATAACATGAAATGTTTAGATAACACACAAGGAGAACCAGCAATAAAATGGTTTGTATATTGTTGACGCTCAAAACTTAGAGATGTTGACTGATTTAAACATTTAGTTTTGAACTTCCTGCTCTTACTTGGTACCCCAAATATACTTGATCATGTTGATAAAAATATGAACTGTTTCACAATGAAGATTTTCATATGTAATGACTTGGTATTTTATAGTTTTGTTTTCACATTTCCAAAAGAATAAGTTATTTAAGTAGGTAACAATAAGATCCAGTAGTATATACATTAAAAATTGTCTCACTTCCCATCCTATACTGTTAAGAGTAACTTCTATTAATGAGTAACTTCTATTAGTAATTTACTCTATGGTACAATACTACTAAGTATTTGAAAAATTCATTCATTGGTAGAAGACAGAAAAATGCACTACTGATAAACCTACAGCCCTGTGAATTCTGTTAAATGAATATGCCTGTGCAATGAACACCCAATTCCAGAAATGAACATTAAAATCTCTCTTCAATTCCTTTGACTTCCTCAACTACATCCTCTAATTTGATTCGGAGCCCTCTGTTACTACTTACTTTTGAAGTTAAAATTGAATTGCAGAGCATTTACTTTGATGTATTTGTGAGAGAGTCTTTACTGTATTGAGTATAATCGTAGGATTTATTTTCTCAAAGTTAGCCAGTTTTTTTTTTTTTTTCCAGGAAAGGCATAGTTGGTTAATACTGTCTCTTTGTAGCTTATGTGGTCTGTATCAATACCATTAAACTTGACTGTGTAGGACAAAGGCAGCCATATACAATATATAAATGATTGATCAATGGCCTGAAGATCATAAAAAAATAGGTTTCAAGTTGGATTTGGACCTTGGGCGTAGTTTTCTCTAATATTATGAGTAAAATAATTGGAATGCTACAGTATAGTACAAGATTCTGTTTCATGAGTATATCATCATATCACTGAAATATTGGTAGAATTTTTTGTTTCTGAACATTTTTGTGTAACATGTTCTTTTTTACATGTGTCTGCACTTTTGTTGGACATAGGAATTGCTGCATCATAGTGTATATGCATAGATTCACCTTCAATAGGAATGCTAAATACTTTTCCAAGATGGTGGAATAATTTTAAAACCTACCAGTAGATAGGCTCATCATCACTTGTGTCAGTGTTATTTATCAATATATTTGTATTTTCATTAAAAAATAAGTTTTCCATGATACATAATGATCTTTTAATTTGTTTAAATCAACCTATTAGACAACCTGCATATATATTTGCCAAAAATCACAGAAAATGTATAGAAAATATGATAAAACCTGGTAGACTGATCCAACCAGTTTTTGCTCTCAACCCTAAAATGCTACAGGATTTCTGAATATTATATTATGATGTAATTTTTTGAGGGAACTGATTTGTGTTGGCAGCATATGTCTAATGGTATTAATAGTGTTTCCATGCAGAACAAAGGAAACTGTGAAAATCCTAGATGATGTAATGTCTGCATGTATACTTTATTAGTAGCCCTTTGCAAGGTTATCTAGAACTTTTATTTTATATTTTATTTTCCATTACATTTGGGAAAGATAAATCTTTATTTTAGGGTCCACATCCAAGGTCCTTTTCTCAGATGCCTTCCTCATGGTCTTTCTGACATGTGATACCACCCACTTCCCATTCTTTTTTGAAATTCCTTTGCTTTTTAAACTTTCTGTATTCTTCTCTTCTTACAGCTACATTCTCCTACCTCAACAATATTTTCTAATTCTTGAGTTTTTGTTGAAGAATTTTCGTTTCTCTTCTAGTAAACTTTGCCATAGCAGATTCATGTTTTCACCTTTATATGGCTGCTGGTAAGTTTATACCTTTAATTTAGATATTTCACCACCTTTTGTTCTACATGTTTAGATACTTAAGCTACATTTTTTCCATGTAAAATATCTAAATTGAAGCATAAAATATTCATATTCATTGTCACTTCTTACTTCTCTACTCCTTTGTTCAAACAGAAGTCCTAAAACCTCTCCTTTTACCATGTAGTAAATATAGGATAGAAAGAAATGTTTCATTAAGCTCTGATGAGTAGCAAAGAGTAGAATAATTTATCTTCAATAAATGAAAGGTAAGGGAACAACTTATATTTCATATATCTTTTATTAGGAAAGAAATGTGTTGCATTTTAAATGTGAAATTTTGTTAATTTTTTTATGTGCACTCTAAGTGTAAATCTTTTTATAGCTATAATTTGACATAGTTAGGCAAGTTAATTTTAGAATACTGTAAAAGTTGCATTAGATCATTTTAATTGAAGAATGCTCATTGTTCAAGGCTTCCTGGTATTCTAAAAATAAAGTTATAAATACATGCTGACATTTAAAAATAATTTATTCAGCATAAATAAGTGATAACTATCATCTTGAACATGTAATTTCTTTGGATAGTAAGGAATAGTTTTTCTCCTCAGTCAGGCACTAATATCCTCTGAGTCTAAATGGATTTAGTTTAAAACTTTGACGAACAGCATCTTCTTTGTATGAGTGTCATTTTCAAACCTGGAAGCCTGTTAGTCTCGTGGGGAATGAGCAGAGTGTCTGAGATACGTTAATATTCTCTGAGTAATGCTGAGGTGAGGTCCCAGGTGATAACTATGAAAATTAGATGAAATAAATATTTTTGGTACCTGCTGTGTTCTAGGCAAGTGGTAGTCGCTTGTGTGTGCTTTTAACTGGAAGTAGGTACATGTATTTGTAGATACTCATCCATCTATGCACATACGTAAACACACATACACGCACACATGCACACACGCACACACGCACACACACACACACACATTCACATACACACACACACACAGGTATAAGTGTCCTGAAGAAAAAGCATATTGGGATAGGAAGTGCCATGGGTGGACACTGTAATTTCAAATGGGATCATGCACTCCTATGAGGAGCTGGGAAGAACAAGGTAGAGGATGGGGGTGATGGAAAAATTATGTAATTATTATAATTATGATTGTAATTATTCTTTCAGTTATACTTACATTTTCATTCCCCAAGGAATTGAGTGCTCAGACCAGTCCCTAAATATTAACGTGCAGATAAATGTGATAGAACGGCATTTCGTCTCTGTGTAAGATGCCACAATTGTGGAAACTGAGTTCTCTTTGGGAAAGTACTCTTCTTGAACTTTGGACTGACCGGTGGAGTTCAAACACGCTTCCACAGGAATCCAATGTCCCATGTTTTCACCACAATATTTCTAACACTTATGAAAATAACTTATAGTAAAACTTTCCCATTATCTTCATCCTGAACCTGGTTCTTCTCAAACATGTATTTTCTAATCTGTAAATCATGTGAGGGAAACTCTCAGAGGTTTTTCTGTAAAACCCTAGGTAAAGTATTATGTAGGTGTTGTAACAATGACTCTTTGGTGATAGTTCTGGTAATGTTATTATCTGTTGAGTGGAATAATGCTGGGCTTTTCTGGTTATGTGCAGAGGAAGGCAGATGAGACCTTAGAATAGCTTTGAAATAATATAGTATAGGAAATTACCTTTTCCAATTATGTAGAATCTGCCCTTGTGCTGACTCTCCCCATTATTCACCATCACTATAATTGAGAAACATGGAATGCTTAGAAAGTGAAATTTGAATAGAGTGCTCCTAGTTTGTTTTGTTGCTACCAGCCGCCACTAGACTAAATACAGATATAGTTTCACTGGCTATTTGATGATTATTTTCCTGAGAAAAGTAACTTTTCTTATTTGTGTCTCCCCTGGTATTTTGAATGCTATAATTTTTTTAAAGAAGTTTCCATTTGCTTGTTTATTATTTTACCAATATTTTCTGTTTTCTAGCATCAGAATGTACTGCTGATATTACAGTTAGGGTGCACTTTTAACTGAAAAGTTAAAATTGTAAGTTGTATTTCATAGGTTCTTGGTGTATGTGTTGTTGTGCCCTTTGACACCAATGTCATTGTTTGGCTTCTGGTTTCTGTTAAACTAACATACTAATATTAAACTCACTCATGTTATTGTGTATCCAGTTATGTATCTTTTACTCTTGCCAAAGAAGAAAAGAGGTGTTTATATATTGGAATGATTGTGAAAGGGCAGGGTAATCAGTGATAAGTTGCCTGGACTGGTGTCCAACTATAAGGAAGGTAAAGAGCACAGATGACTATGGGAAGTTCAGCTATGCTGATTTCACTATGAAAGAGAAATTGGCTGTTAAAATAGAAACAGGCATAGTAAAATTTTATCAATGATGGCGGGTATGGTAGTGTATACCTGTAACTCCATCACATGGGATTTAGAGGTAGGATTGTGAGACAAATGCAAACAAAAGATACATAGTGATTTCAAGGCCAGCCTGGTCTCGAGAGACCTGTTTCAAAAGCTAAAACCCAGATGATAAACAATATCCCCCGGATTTTAAAAGTTTATTTAGTAAAGAGATTTCACAAGTCTGACCCAGCCCAATCACAAGTCATTTGGTGACTTCACCCATGGTCCATGAGGGGAAAAGTTTATGGCATGAACTTGGAAACAGGGCAATGAAATGATTGGTTCAAGTGAAATAGTAACCTTACTTGGATCCTTCCAGTGAACAGTCTGTAGTCAATGGTTAGTGCAGTTTGTGATTAGTTAAGCTTACGTTTCATTTCCCTAGAATGTGATTGTTTACAGTGAGTAGCTATGTTTTGGTTTGCTTACAAAGAAACACAGGACTCTGGAGGCCTCTTAGTCTTACATCCTCCACTTAATTCACTTGCCACTTAGAAACTGGAAAACAGTATGGGAAACCACAAAGACAGTCAGCACTTACAACACAAAAATATCTTGAAATGTTAGGCATCGCTTATAGAGTTCCAGAAGTACATGAAACTTGAGGCAGAGTTGAACATTTTTATGCTCTGAACTTTCATACTAAGGAGCATTGTCTGTGTAAATGGCATGCTCCAAAACAGTCTGGTTGATGAAGCTCAAGTCGACAACATAGAAGCTTTCTTACCTATTATCTCCATAAATAAAATTTGGTGTGGTAGAAATACGTTTTAAAATGTCTTTTTGAACCTTAGGAATGTGTGAGTTTTGTCGAGATCGATTTTCATCATACATAGTAAAATTCAGCATGTTTCAAAGAACATTTTGTATCAAATGGGTTGTGTATTGTTTGGCTCATTCTTAACTGGAAAGAATCATTTTCAAGACATTCTGTAGTATTTTCTGCTATAGTTTATAGGTATTTTAATAACAGTACTTCAGACTCATTTTTTCATAGTAGAAACTTGAATAAGTACTCAGCACATAGACAAAAAGCTGCACCTACTATCAACTAAACTCGAGTGGGGTGTAAATGAAGAGTAAAAAATATATAATGGTGAAATTTACAAAATGGGCTGTTACTTTACAGCAGTTCTTGTGTCACTAGAAGAGGTTCATCATTATTCTAACGTTACAGTGAAAAAGGTTTTCTAGTAAAATGAAGGAAAATTTTAGTTCGTTCTGTTTCCATCCCATCTTATATTTCAAATGTTTCTGCAAGGCTGCTTTGAATCTTGCTTCCAAGTTTACATTAAAAAATGTATGTACTTCACATAAATGCGTTAATGCTTAATTGTCCATTAAAGAAGACATTTCACATTTTCAGCATGAATGCTTTTCTACTCTAAACATTTTTATTAAGCCATTTATTCAGGGAAAGAAGGCCTAAACAGCAAGCAACACTGTAGTTGTTTTTCAATTCCTAATCTGTCAGAAACTTAGAACTATAGTCACTTGAAATACCTTTGTAAGGAAAAAAAAAAAAAAAGGACAATCGATGAGGAATCCACCAAACACCCTGTCTCAGATGATCATTGACATTTTATTTTAAGATTAGAATTAGATTTTCTGATGTCTAATAGGTACCATCTGTAAGTTCACTCCATTTCTATCATGTCCTCTTCAATTTTGTTCTGTTTATGATTGGTTTTAATTTGATGATATATGGGTCTTATTTTTGCCTTTATCCATTAAAAAATCTTATTAACAGTACTACAAGTATTACTGTGTATCAAAGGTTTTTGGAGATGTTCTTCAGACATATGTTAATTTTGTGTGCATCGTTTCATTGGTTGACATGTAAAATAGTAAATCAATACACTTTTAAACACTCAGCCACATTTTCTTTCCACGTACTCAATAGCAACTCTGCACACAAAGTAATGTGAAAGAAACACATCTTTTTTCTAGAGTCTGAAATTTGAGCACTGTTTTTTTCTTCTTGTTCAGCAATTAATGAAAGAGGAGGATGCTTGATGTAAAACAAGTACATCAGTATTTGAGGATAACATCTGCATTTTATAATATGGCGAGAATTGGGAAAATTGTGCCTATGCATATATTTTGACATCTATCTGCTTAATAAAATTTAAAGTTTGCAGTAGAATATTGCTGCCTTTAAACACAATAGAAGAACTCCAGAACCATTTAACCTTGAATGGCTGAATATAGCTTTTGAAAAATAACTTGTCTTTTCCTGCTTACCTCAGCATACATCACCCACCACTCTACTGTATGCTTTGAATGATTCGACGGTTTTCTTTTGCATGTCCATGTGGAGTGTTTTTGTGTGTGTATGCACGCACATTTTCATGTTTGTGGGTGCATGTGCCTATGTGGATACATGTCCATATATCTATGTATTCATGAACACATGGGGGAAATATGCCCCATGTGTTCATTCCCCCCTTGCATGGTGAGCCAGTTCTTATTCAGGTCTTGTGGAAGTACATTCTGCTTAAGTGAGTTCATGGGTACAACATCCCTGTTGGGTTTAGAGTATATGATCTGGTTGTACCCTCCCGCCTCATCAGTGTCTTTCATTCTTATTACCCCCACTTCCCTGTCTCCTGAGCCTTAGAATGGTACGATGTCCTATTTAGGCTGGTACAGTCCACAGTCACTTATTCTCTGTAATTTAGCTGAAGGGTGTTCTCCACAGTCACTTATTCTCTGTAATTTAGCTGAAGGGTGTTCTCTGTATTGAATCATTTCCATTGTTGAGGGGGGTTTCTTGTTGAGTGCTGAGAACTGTTCATTTCTATGAATAAAATGATAAATGTTTAGCAGTTTGATACCACATATTTGTAACTGAGTAATAATAGTACTTTGCTACCTTCTTATGGCTATGTTACCCTATCTACAGGTTCTTGGTATGGTTTATTCTACCAGGTATGTGTTCCCTGATGAACAGTGAACTTTTGTTCCAATCAGAGAACAGTTGGTTAACAACATAACCTTCATGCCACTACTGTACCAGTGGTTACCTCTTGATAGGTTGGTGGTTCTTAAATTCGTAACTAGGGGAGATTCTTGCTGGCTATCCTCCCCAGTAGCCTGTTTGGTCTTCTCCTTTCCTGTTGTTGTTCAGACTTTCTGTGAAGCAGTAGAACTCATTGACTTTTTGTGTCAGTCCCCACCTAGTGTCTCTCCTCTTTGATTGTGTGTACATAAAGGGAATTGTGACTGTCCTTGAGACTGGATCTTGATAAGGAAAAAAGTCCATAAGTTTATGATTTATTTGTAGCAATTGTTGAACACATCCATATCTCACAGTTAAGTAGATCAGTTGTACATTTTTTGAAGTTATAGTATTTAAATTACAGATGCATTCCAAGATCCCCAGTGAATGCCTGACATTGTGGATAGCTATCGTTTATAAAGAGTATGTGTTTCCTCTACATACATACCTAGTGAATGCCGTGGACAGCTGAACATTTATGTATAGTGTGATATATATCACATGTACACACACCTAATGAATGCTATGGACAGCTGAACATTTAATATACTATATGTTTCCTATACCTACAAAGTTAAGATAGTGTGGTTTATAAAGTAGATCTGGTAACAAGATTAAGAAAATAGAATAGGGGCTGGAGAGATGGAGAGATGGCTCTGAGGTTAAGATTTCTTCATAAGCAGAAGGTCCTGAGTTTTGATCTCAGGCAGAAACTGTGGAGGCCTGCATTTCTGGCCCTGCTGGACAGAGCTTCGAAAATCCCAAAGTAAAGCAAAAAGGAGGTAGAAGCAATCCAGGATGATTCTTCAAGTCATCCTTGGTCCTCCACAGGGACACACAGTGCCCTCTGACACACACACACACACACACACACACACACACACACACACACACACAGGCTTGCAAAAATAAAAAGTAAGTATTAGTATAAAAAAGAAAATAGAAACATTGCAGTAATGTACTATAATAAAATGTTTTAGTATACTTAAAGGTTTTATTTGTGTGCTTTTTCTATTTAACACTTTTGTTATGTTATTGAACAAGTGACTAAAATTGGAAAGTGAAAACATGGATTATAAAAAAATTATAACTTATGCAAAAAAAACCATAGTCTATAAGAGTGCTTTAAAATTCGTAATGATGACTTTTTCCTTTGAACTATATTACTGCTGAAATGCTACTTTCCAATCTCAAATCTAGTTATGGGTTATCTTGTATTTCAAGATTGCTTGGTTGTCTATACATAGATTTTATGATCTCTGGAAGTGAGAAACTAAAAGTAACTGTGACAATTTCCTCTCGGTAATACTGGTACTGGGTATGACTTTTTATTCTTGAAAACTCATTCTCACTTTAAAAACACTTGAAAGATGCATTGAACTCTTCTTCTGAAACTCTATAATCCATTTATACACAAGTAGCTTATAGTAGCATAAGTCTCCCACATAGGAAGCTCACAACAGGTAAAATTCTGTCTTTCAGAGTTTCCTGTCAAATACATTGTTTTGGCTGCTTTTAAACATCAAAGACATGTCTGCTAGGTTGTGATGTTTTAGTTTTGACTTTTTTGGAAGTTTCTATGCTACGCTCTCTTAGAGTACATAAAGATTATAAGGTCTAGTTAAGTTTTATGAAAGATGGGGAACTTGTAGACCCTGTGACCATAAGAATCCATCAACTTCACATTAAGGTGTACTATTCTGTATTGTGAATTTATCTCAGTCATATAAAAATAGCTATTATGTAATGATACAGCATTTCAACCAAGGAAGATTGGATTTCATTTCCTGAGTAATGCGTTCTCTTCCCTAACTTCTTAGTACCCCACTGGCATGTCGTTGGATTGTACATAAAATTAACAGGAAATCTAACATATAAAATGTGTCCTAGAATAGTTCGATTAAAATGACTGCAGTAACTCAAGGGTAGGGTAGATGTCCTTGAACATATATTGTAAAATTTTAATGTAAAAGATAGACACCTAAGCATGCTATCATTCAGAACTGATACTGACATGTTTGTGAGAATGAAATGTGTCAGTAGAATAGTTGTCATGAGGTTTTTTTTAGTTTGAGAAACTCTCAGATACTTTAAAAATAATGTTATTTATTTGACAATTGCACACATGCACACAAAGTATCTTGGTTATATGCAAGTCATTATGTTAGACACAGTCCCCCTACTCTTCTCCTATGTTTATTTCTTCCTTCTTTTCTTTTTCCTTGGTTTGCTTATAATCCACTGTGTTCAGTTATTGTTGCTCATGTGCATATTGGTGTGGGACCTTCTAGCTGGACATGGTCAACCCACTAAGGGTTACACTCCCCCCAAGTAATAATGATCCCCCTTCCTCCAGCAGCCATAAATGGAGCCAATAGCTCCTTAGCTGGGGATGAGGTCTTGTGAGTCCCTTTCCCATTCATGAAGTAATGTCAACTGACTGGATCTTACACAGGTAGCCACAGCTGCCTTGAGTTTGCCTTGAGTTTATGTGGACAGCTACCATGTCATTCTCAGAAGACAGCATTTAGCAGCTTTTCCATCCCTTGCCTCTTACATTCCCCCCACCCCCAAACTTCTTTGGAATTCCCTGAGCCTAGGGTGAAGAGTGGTGTTTTGGTGGATTGGAAAATAAAAGCAGTGCCTTGTAAGGGAAAAAATTGCAAACAGATAAAATTTAACTGAGTACCAGACATTGAAAGTTGAAGAACACACACGGGAGAAATTGTATGTTCTTAAATTACCAACTCACTGGAAGCAAAATACTTGGTACAGATGTGAAGAGTAGAAATAGAGAAAGCCTGGTGCCGGGTAACATCTTCCCATCTGTTCTTTGTGTTACATATAGGAATCCCATTGTCCAGGTTCATGGCAGTAAATGCTTTTAAAAAAAAAATCAAATGCCTCACAATATTAGCTTTGGTTAATGTATTCAAAAAGAGATGATAACATTGTTGTATAGTTGTAAGGGACAGATATACTACTTTAATTCACCTACAGATGTTCTTTTTTTAATTATTTATTTATTTGTTGTGTATGTGCACATACATCAGCGAACACTGTGGAGGTCCTAGGGTGGCTTCAGAAATCATTCTGGATTGCTTCTACCTCCTTTTCTCTTCACTCTGGGATTTCCTAGGCTCCACCAGGTAGAAACACAGACCGCTGCCATTTCTGCCTGGTGTTTTACATGTGGGACCTGGGATCTGAACTCAGGATCTTTTGTTTGGGAGGCAGAGTGTTAACCCCTAAGCCATCTCTCCAGCCCCCTACAGATGTTCTTTAGGATGCTTTTCTCGAAAGTATTCTTTTTTAGTTTTTCAAAAGATCATTCTCAGGAGCCACCAAGGAAATGTCAGTTGATTTGTATGTATAAAGACTTGGGTCCATGAACCATGTGATTTTAGTCTTTAGTTATTTATACAAATGCTTAAGTTGAATATATACCATGTATCTCATTTTATACTGTATGACAGCTCAAACCAGTGCTCCTCTTTTGTCTCTTAAGGTGAGGTTTTTAGTAGTTTGGTTTCTAAGTCGCACAGTAACACCCCTCTAGTCTAGCACCAAGTTACTATAGTTTCTTTTTTCAGTTGCCATGATCCAAATGGTTTAGAAAGATTACAGGTTTAGTCTATCTTATGATTTCAGGTTAGAGCTGATCATCATAACAGGAAAGTTCCTGACAGGATTCAAGGAGACTGGCTACATCATTTCCTCAGGAAGAAATGAGAGAGGTCCATACTTTCTAGCTTGCTGTCTGCCTAAGCCAGTCACTTCTTTGTCCCTAACTCCTTTTCCTCTCTCCTTCCTTTGATCTTTCCCTCCTATGTACCCAAGGAATAGTCCTACCCATATTGGACTGGTTCTTCCTATATAGAAGAGATAATCTCCTGCAACCTTGCTAGAGATCTGCCTTAAATAAACAGTTCCTCATAGGCGTACCTAAAGGCTGGCTCACTTCTCAGTTGTCAAGTTGACTTCGCAGAGTAACTGATTCATTTGTTAAATGCTTTTTCATATGTAATGAATGAGCCTTTTCCTCTCACTATTATTTTTAGTGCTTTCTAAATTAGATGAAATTTTTATTTTAAAAGCTCAAAATGATATGAGTTGTTAGGTGGTTACATTGATTTCATTTTCTTTAAATTTAATATTAGTATTTTTGTTATTGTGGTGTGTACTTGTACATATGTATGTATGTAAGATGTGTGTTGTTGAGTATACCATGACACGTGTGGAGTTGAATCTGTCTTCCACTTTTGCTTGAGCTCTCAGTATTGAACTCATTTTATTAGGCTGTTGTGGGAATCTCTTTTATTTGCTTAGCCATCTCATGAGGCTGTTTAGTTTTTTTTTTTTTTTTTTTTTTTTTTTTTACTAATATGCTTTCCTGGGATTGGGGATTTAGCTCAGTGGTAGAGCGCTTGCCTAGCAAGCGCGAGGCCCTGGGTTCAGTCCCCAGCACTGGAAAAAAAAAAAAAAAGATAATATGCTTTCCTGTGTATCTTCATGGTAGTCTTTGGTTATCTTTATTGGTCCTGTTTATGATTTGTTCTAAAATCACAAAACTTGAAACAAGCGTTATATCTTGCCTTTTAAGACTGTCAACAATTTGGATATCATGATATGCTTTTTGGTTTAATTTCCTTCTTTTGTTTTCCTTCATCATTACAAAGGAACTCTCTGTATTAGCTATTCTTTAGTAGTCGCTAACTTAACCTTTGCTTGAGTGTTTCTGTGACATTTTGCACTTAATATACCTGATGTGGACTCTACATTTCCCTTATCACAGTTTTGAGTCTTTCCGGGTCTGTGTTTTCTCTGTGGTCCACATCACTGTTAATTATGTTGACATTTACTAAGTTAGGGAAACTTGAACTTTTTCTGGTATTCTTTCCTGATCTTCATCCTGTTTTCCAGTCAGTTGTTCCCTTATCCATCAGTTTCTCATTATTTTCTGCTTTTTCTTTTTTCTTCCCCCATTCTCCTTGTAAGCGCATCTTCCAGAATGCTTTCAGTGCTGTGAATTGACTAACACATGAGACTGAGTTTTATGAAATTTAATAGACTTCTTATCATTTAATATGTATGTGTATATATACACAAAAATAAATAAGTAGAATGCATAGAGTTTATACATATATGCATAAATTCTGTCCATTGTTCAAATAAAGAATTCCTGAAAAGGATATTGCTTCACAAAGTCCTTTTCCTTTTTCTTCTTTTCTTTTTTTGTTTTTTTTGAAGTTTTAATATTTTTTATTATACTTTTGTAGGCTGGCTTTGAACTTCCTTTTTTTTTTCTGCTCATACAAATGTAATAGGAACCCCTGTCCCCTCCCTCCCTCCACCCCTATCTGGACCTCCCTGTTCCCTCCCTGCTTTGTCCCTTCCTTTCCCCCCTCCCTCCCTTTCCCCCAGTTCCCCCTTCCCCCATCTCTGAAGCATCCTTTAATGAGTATATCAAACTTTCCTCTGGGTCCTCCTCTCTGATGAGGTGTAAGGACTCAGTGGTAATTCCTAGAACTCTTGTGTTCCCCTTAAGTATAGGAACACTATTGTGACTGTTAATCCCTTGCTTCTAAGGATCCTAGTGCCTTTAATCCATGCTAGAATTTGAGGGGTCAACGATATGTTGGTTATTGAGCAGATCATGCAGAGTCCTGTTACAATTGCTTCGGCCCTAACTTGTGTGTAGTATCTTGCATATCATGACTCCTCCCATCCTTGTGCTCTTACAATCTTTACCGCCCCCTCTTCTGCAAATTTCCCTGAGCTTCAGGATGGGGAGAGATTAGGCAGGCCTGATTCCAGGTGGTTGATATAGAGTCTCTGATGTTCTGAATTATGGTTTGTTGATTTTTTTTTTCGGTTTTGCTGCTCCTGCAATGCCCTTGGCTCCATCCTGATGGGTATTGAGTGAAGTATCCCAGACACGGAAAATTAAGCGCCATATGTACTCCTTAATAGTTGGATCCTAGTATCAAACCCACTTAGAGTCACTCAAAGACAAATCTCTGTAATACCTACAGTAATTGTAAAGATTATAAACAGGAGGGATGGGGAAGGAGGGCCCCAACAAAAACAAGGAGAAAGGGGACCATGTTACAACAGAGAAAATAGGCCACCATCAAGGACTGCAAGTAAATAATGAGACATCTGATTAAGTTCACAGACTTTCCTTCCTGATCATTTCCAACTGATGGGGTACGATCTTACTAGAAGGAGGGCATATACTGCTGCCAGATAGAGAGTAACCATTTTGCAAATGGGTGATTGACCCCTCTTTCACCCTGGTCTCCTACTTCTATTCCATCTACCTTTGAATATATTCTTATAACAAGACTCTAATTTAACAGGTTTTTATCTCTGGCCAGGGGGTGACATCCAATACCCATCAGGATGGAGCCAAGAGCATTGCAGGAACAGCAAAACTGAAAAAAAAAATCATCCTTTTTTTCAAAGCAGCAAAACTTATGATTTCTGGTTAAAGTCCATTGTGGCAAAGAGATTACCAGCATAATATGTACATGTATATGTCATGCCACATTGTATTTCATACAAACATACAGATGCTATCAATTTAAAATGACAGCTAAAATTTACAATCATATGCTCATTTATTATTTTTGATATAAAGTACCTCAGCAGTAAACTGTGCATTATGAAAATTGCGGTTTGTACAATTTGATGAGTGTGGACTAATGCCTGTAATGTTGGGGCCTTTAAGACCTCTCTGACTGGGGCTGGAGCGATGGCTCAGGGGTTAAGCCTCTGCCTTGCAGGCGGAAGGTCCTGAGTTCATTCAGATCCTAGACCCCATGTATAGACTCCTGGCGGAAGCAGGGGCAGCCTGCATTTCTGGTCCTTGTAGGGCGGAGCCTGTGAATCCCTGGGCAGAGTAAACAAGGAGGAGGTGGAGGCAGTCCATGGTGGTTCCTGAATTCCTCTGTGGTTTTACACACACACACACACACACACACACACACACACACTTGAATAAAAAAAAAGACTTGACAAAATCCTTTTCTAATGGCACTATTTAATATTAGTTTTACCTTTTGATAACTTTTTACCTTAGACAAAGTGATGAATTTTATTTTGACAGGTTCATAATTTATATTTTAACTATAGTTTTCGTAACTCAATCACACAAAGCAAATGTAAAATTTAGTAGTGTTCCTGTTTAAAGTCGTTAATATGTTGTAGATATAACATGCCTCCCTTGGGTTCATGTACTAGAGAATTTGTTGCCAGTAAATAGGAAGTGATTGGATTCTGAAGGGTCTGGCAGAGTTTTTAGATGCTAGCACCAAGAAAAATTATTGTATTTATTATATATTTATTAAACCATAGTCCAAGTTAACAGAGTATGTTTGATTCCAAACAGAATAAGCACCCCAAAAGATCTGCAGAGGGACAACTTGCAGAGAACCCGAAAGCAATTGTTTGAGAGTCAAAACTGACCTAGCCAATTCTTTATAGTGCCTTTCATCCTATTTGATGTTAGGGGTCCCTTAACACTTTTTTTAAAAGAATTATTCAAGATACAAAGACCTTTCTTAATCTGGTTTATGTCTGTTGGGACTTTCTAATTTGGTTTAAATTGAGAAAAAAATGAAAACATAAGAAGAGAGATATAATTACTTGCCTTGTAAATAAAAGTGGTTGTACCGTGACTGATCATGCAGCCCTGGGAAAGCATTACTGAACAGTTCTAGGAAAATGGCAGAGAAAAGTCAAGTAACTTCTTGGGTTCTTTTTTTTTTCTTTTGCCTTTCACATGTGTATGTGTATAGGTTTATGTATTTGTTGTGTGCTCCTTTGTGTGTGGACACAATTTTTTTTATGTGTGTCAGTATGTGTGCACATGGGTATGTGTGGATGTGTGTGTGTGAGTGTCTAGGCTTGAGGTTGTTATTCTGAATCATCCTTTGTCACTCTTCCACCTTTTTCTTGAGACGTCGTTTTCTAATCAAACATAGAGCTTGCCAATAGGACTAATTATTGTTAGATAGCTTGCTGTGGGGGTCCTTTGTGCATATTTTGTGAATGTCTCCTCTTCTTTTTAAAAATTTTCCAGGGCTGAAGAGATGGCTTATGGGAGAGAAGCATTCCAATAATGAGTGGAGGGTTTTGATTTCAGATATATCAAATTTCAATTCCACTTTGACATTCTATAGTTTTCTTTTTTTGTTGTTGTTATTTCTTTTTTTTCACATTTTTTATTATTATGTCAGCTCATACAAACTTAATAGGTACACCAGTTCCCTCCCTCCCTCCTCCTCCCCCCGAACCCCCTGCTCCCCCTCCCATCACCCCTCCCTCCCCATCCCCCAGTGCCTCCCGCCCCAATCCCAGAGAGTCCTTTCTTGTGCATGCCTGATTCTCCTCTGAGCCCTCCTCTCTGATGACGTACAAGGACCCAGTGGCCATTCCTTGTACCCTTTCCTGTGTTCCCCTTAAGTATAGGAACACTGCTGTGGCTGCAATCCCTTGCCTCCAAGGATCTTGGTGCCTTTAGCAGATGCTAGACTTTGTGAGGTCAATAGTGTATTCTAGTAATGAAAAGGGGAATAGAGTAGAAAACTATAGAATGTCTAAACTAGACATTCTATAGTTTTCTACTCTATTCCCCTTTTCATTACTAGAGTAGTTGCTCTGATTCATGTGAATAAGGAAGCAAGTCATCAGAATTCATGCAAATACATACAATTTTGTGAAAAAGAAGCACATTGTTGCCAAAGAAAATTATATTTAAATAATGTATTTTGATCTTTCTTCAATGATAGTTACGTATATCAATGAAACTTGTGAATGAATTTTGGTGAGACATTTTATTTATTGTGTGTGTGTGTGTGTGTGTGTGTGTATCAGAGGGCACTGTTTGTCCCTGTGGAGGACCAGTGGCGACTTTGGGAATCATCCTGGATTGTTTCTACTTCCTTCTTGCTTCCTTCTGGGATTTCCCAGACTCCTCCCACCAGAGGCTGAAGTGCAGGCCTTTGTTGTTTGCTGTTTCCACCTGGTATTTTTACATAGGACCTGGGATCCAAACTCAGGACCTTCTGCTTGGGAGACAGGGTCTTAAGCCCTGAGCCATCTCTCCACCCTTAGTGAGACATTTTAAATGTACAGAAAAACAATGTTTTAGTATGTAGTAGTATAATGGTTTTGAAAAAACTCACATTCTCCCTGCTTAAAAATATTAATGAAGTAGAAAATGTATTTCCTTATGTTAAAAGCATATATATTAAGATAAATGTTTTATAGTTTGAAATCACTGACATAATTCCCTTTAGGAGCAAAAATGATACCTTGATGTTTATAGTTGCTAATATTGGCCCATTCCCACCCCCCCTTTTTTTTTGCAAATCAGAATGCTATGTATGAGATAAGAGAAATATAAATGTTATAATGGAATGCATAAAAGAATTTTTCAACTATGTGAATGTTGATAATTATATCAAATTTAATAGTATTTGTGGGTATAGATAATGACCTACATGGTCATTTTGGATATGATTCCTACTAAATCACTAAGAAAGAGTCAATGACGTAGCAATATAATTTGTTTAGGATTTATTTTTTTTCAGAACTAACAAAATGCTGTGAAATTTTATGTGGAAGAAGAAACATTGGAGACCATTCAGGAGAAAAGTGGAACAGAAGTGCAGTGATGAGAAAATAAGCATATATATTGTAAAAAGAGTTTAAAAACACAATAATTAAAAAGTTTTATTCTTTTTTTAAGTTTTTTAATTTATTTTTTTATTTATTCAATTGTGCATGTGTATGTATGTATGGCGTGTGTGTGTTTGTGTGTGTGTAGAACCACCATGGACCGCCTCCACTTCCTCCTTGTTTACTCTGCCCCGGGATCCACAGGGTCCGCCTTACCAGGACCAGAAACGCAGGCCGCCCCCACTTCCGCCCGGCATCCACCTGGGGTTTAGGACCTGAACTCAGGACCTTCCGCCTGCAAAGCAGAGGCTTAACCCCTGAGCCACCTCTCCAGCCCCTAAAATGTTTGATTCTGTTTTAAGAATGAAAAAAATTTTACTGCCATAGAAATGGAAGTTCATCAACAGATCTTAATGCATGTGGGAATACAGTGAATAATCAAAGAAGTTATTTGAGCTCATTAAGCATCAGAGGTTCATTTTTTTAAATTTGAGAGATAAAAGTATCTTTAACCATGTTAAATACTATGTTTTACAGATTAAAAATTATATTTGCAATACTTGTAACAAGTTATTTGTGATCTTAATTATTGGCAAAGGCTGAAAAAAATGTGATAAAATTAAAATTCCAATTTTTCAATTGGTATTGTTGTCCCTGGACAGGCAGTTCACAACTCAAAAATACACAAAGGAAGTATATATATAGACAGAAGTAATAGCTCACACACATGGAAAGAGAACATAAAACAAAATTAAATACATGTAGATTTAGCTAGCAGTAACATAACATTTTTGAAAATGTAACAAATGGTCAAATATTTGGGATGTCTGATGTTAGTGTGACAGAGGATATGGAAAACAAATAGTCTCTTCTTTTGGCACAGTCTTCCTCTCCTATCATCTTTTGGAGAGAAATTTCATGATATCTGCCAAAATTTTGCCCAGTAATTCCTGTTCTTGGGTTTTAGCCTATATTTCATCCTACAAAAATTTGCGAAGAGGCAGGAGCAAGAACATCAGATGCAGTATTGTCTTTTGGGATGGGATGGCAAAGTAGGTTTGTTTTCACCTTTTCCCTGGCTCAGGCTACACCACAGCCATTTTTATTTTTGGAATGTGCCCAATCATTTCTACTGTAGGACTTCTGGACTCTCTTATCCTTCGCTTGTTCTGCTTTTCCCCTAGGCTTGTTGCATGCTTGGCCTTTTTTTGGTTGTTCAGGGCTAAGCTTATGTATCATTTCCCACCTTTCCAACCTGAAGTGTCTCCTACACTTTATCACATTTGTCCGTGTTATTGTAGTTGTACCAGTTATTACTCTTTGCTCTTTCTTTGAATGTTTGTGTACTGTTTGTTTTTCTGAAATGTGAAAGGACAGTATAAGTTGGTAATTAAAAGCACTGGCTGTGGAACCGTGGCTGAGTTCAAATTCCGTTCCTACTATATGTTATCTGTAGGCACTTGGGGCCAATTTGATCTTAATCCTCACATATTTCCATTTCCTTTTCTGTAAAATTGGAGAAAGAATAGAACATGCTCATAGACTGGTGAGAGTTAATTGAACTTTAACATCTGTGTTAGAAACATTTTCCCATGCTGTGATGAAATACCAGAAAGAATCATGTTGAGGAAAGATTGATTTATTTCGGTTCACAGTTTGAGAGGAGACAGTTCATCAATGGCAAGGAAGGCATAATAGTGGATTATCTCAATTCCATTTTAATATTAATGGGATCACCCCTATTATTATGGTTTGCCATTTGACTGAAACATTGTTATACAGTATGGAATAATCCATATAAACTCTTAATAATAGTCTCAGTGATGTGTGTGTGTGTGTGTGTATATATGTGTGTGTGTCCCAGTCTTGGTTTGGTATCCCATTTTGACCTGAAACTTGCTATGTAGCCCAGACTGAACTTCAATTTGTGAGCTCCCTTGAACTTCTTGAGTGCTGGATTATAGGTGTTCACTGCCATGCCTGGTGAAATATTTGCATTTTACCTTACATCTTTACATACTCTGTTATTTTTCAATATTTGCATGTTTTACTTGCATAATCTAAAACAAAATTGTTTCCCAACTGCTCCTCAATGTATACATTGATGAAATGCCACAAGAAATACTATTATAAATTTAGTCAATATGGGATGTTTTATGGGGTATATCTAAGAAGAAAGGAAATTGATTAGCAATGAGAAAATATTTAATATATGGAATATTTTCTAGACAAGGGACTATGGAATGGGACTTCTCAATGATGGATATCTACTGACTTTTTTCCCTCCTTTTTTATCTTTTGTGCTGTGCTGGAGATAAAATCCAAGGTCTGACACTCTTCTAGACACTCTTTCTCACTAGCTACTTCCCCATCCCTGAGCTCAGTGATACCAGTACTAAAGTTTATAATAATCTGTGTGGTGGGAGAAGATGGCCAAATTTTCAGATTTGCTAATAACAAAGTTTTCAGGAGTTACTTGCCAAGGCAATAGGAACAAGCCACAAAAATATTTTATATCATTTTGTACTTCGATAGTTAGTTATATGATATATGCAGGATAATATATTTTTGAATAAATATGACCCTTCTGTGACCATTTAAATTTGCTCTTGGCAGTAATTTCAGAGATTTTTTTCAGCTCAGAGAGTCTTAGTTTTCACACTGCTTCTCAGAAAGTAATGTGTAAATGGTTTTAAGTGAAAATGTTGGTTATCAAATTATTTTTTATAAATGTGAGCAGATGCTTGTGTGTGATTTGAAAACAACAAAAGAAGTACTGATATAAATTAAAATCACTTCCATTAGATTTACTGTTTTCTTGTGGTAGTGTCTTGAATACACATGTTTATTTTTCTTATTTTATGCTTTTGTTATATTCTCTGGTATGTACATAAGTTTTGACAGACAAATATTTTTGGTATTTATTGTCGAAGCACAGATTTACCCATAAATTGCATGAAATGGTCAGTTCAAAGGGTTTCAAAGTTAAAAATTAGCTGAATGATCTGTAAGGGTGGTAGACTTGCAGAAAATTTTGAAAGAAAATATTATTGAATTATTTCCTTCTTACTGTTGCTCCAGTTAGCGGAAATATTATTAGTTTGGATGTCCTTAAATAATAGTGAAAACAGGAAATTACCTTTAAACATATTTATGAATGTGTTTTTGTTTTTTAATACTCCCTTCTTTTTTAACAGGAATGCATGCATGATCCTATTGAAGACAGGCCAGAGTGGTTAAAGGACTAGATTTACATGTTGCAAAAAATTATGTGTAGGAGTTTTCAGAAAATTAAACAAACTCATAATCCTTTCATTTCCTCATTCTAGATATATGAGAGCACAAGTGCAGCTTATAAGCTTGTATGGTCACATGTAAAATAACAGACATTGTTTATCAAATATATCAGATTGCTTTATTTATTTATTTTGAACTTTGTTTTGTGTCTACAGTATATGTGTCAGGACACTTAGTGCTTTGTTTATTTATTTTGAACTTTATTCATTTGTTTTGTGAGTTTATTGTGTATGTGTATCAGAGGGTACTATGTGTCCCTGTGGAGGACTTAAGGAATCATCCTGGATTGCTTCTACCTTTTTTTTTTTTTTTTCTTGGTTCTGTGACTTCCCAGGCTATGCCCACTGGGGCCTGAAGTGCAGGCCACCCCTGTTTACGCCTGGCATGTTTACATGGGGCCTGAGGTCTGAACTCAGGACCTTCTGCTTTTGATGCAGAGTCTTAAGCCCTGAGCCATCTCTCCAGACCCTCGAGAATTGCTTTGTCATCATTATTGTTTATTAAAATTAAGCACACGTGACCTGTGCCATTCACACATTCTTGGTGTTAATCTTCATTAACTAATGAGATAGTATTTCAGTTAAACAGCATAAGCTGTGTCATGAAGAAGCATTTTGAAATGGTAGTTCTTTTCTGTTCATCAAATTTCTAGTAATTTGAATTTTTCTCTTTAATGGTTACTCATGCCTAGTTAATGAGTTCAAGAAAATTGCCATATATGTTTATTTAAGTGAACATCACAATCAATGTTGTGAAAAAGAGAAACATGAACATGTATTGTTTATATATTTACAGTCCATGGAGACTCTTATTGAAATTTAAGTACAATGCTGCATTAGAATTAAAAGGCATATGTGGTAAATATTGCCTTAATATTTAGCCATTTTTCATAATAATTCTGGAAACCAAAATTGAAAATGGTTGAGTCTACACAGGTCGACTTTTATCAAATAGTGTGCTGGAATGAAAGAATACAAGTATTCATTGATCAAGTTATTTATGGAACTTCTTTAATCTATATTGTAATATGTGTAGAGGAAACAACAACAACAAAAAAGTCCAAAATATGCTTCTATTTTAAGGAAGTTAAAGATTTCATTGCTGGGATATTTCTGCTGCACTTTATTTTTTATTTTTTTTTTTAGAGGATTAAGACAGAGTTTAATAGAGGAGAGAAATAATGGAACTCATGGATTCTAGACATGGAGTACCATGAGGGGCTAGGGCACCCTTGGGAACTCAGGGACTCAAGGCATGGAATCCATGAGGGGCAAGGAGCTGGAAAAGAACTCATGGACTCCAAATGTGGAGTGCCATGAGGGGCAGGTGTCCTTCTGCTGCACTTAAAAGGATCCTCTTGGGGAAGAATTTAAAAAATGTCTCATTGAGGAAACAGATGCGTTCTAGAGGGTATGTGTGAGAAAGTAGTAAGCAAAGAACAATTGTAACGAACATTTAGTACATAATGAGTTCCAAGTGCTTGTATTAAACTAATCTCTCAGCAGACCTTTTTGAAATGAGATTTACCCTTTTTCCCTTAGTTACTGAGACTGACCACAAGAGGGCATTATAAACACGAAGCAATTCTGGATTTGTATCAAAAATCCATGTGTGACGATTTTTAAATTAGTTTACCTCAAAAGGAGGAGCTAGAGTAATTTCTTAATCGCCCTTTACCTTTCTTTACCTCATCATGCCTAACGTCAAATCAGAAAGGTCTTTATATATTTTATTAGCTTTTCTTGTTTTTATGTTTAAAGAAGTTAATATTTGAGTTTGTGAAAAATGAATGCTGTTTTGTTACCAATATAGTTAACCACTTAAAAAGTTTTTCTGTTGCCCAGGGGGAAGTGGTTACCTGATCACCAACCTAGATTTTGCACTTTCTCTATCACTGTTAAAAATGGAATCTTTCCCATCGCAGTGGTAAAGACCTAGAAAGCTAGGCAGGAATTTATGCTCCAGTTCCTTGCCTTATAGGATTATAAACGCTAGTGATTTAGGGAACTTTGCTTGTCTATAGTTTAAGGTACTTTTAAAGTGTCATTTGGATACAGAATGAATTTTCTCATGATAAATGACTGTTCTCAAAGGCATATTGATTTCCATATAATTATATAGCTAGTTATACTTCAGTTTATTAGCAAAACAGTGTTAGATTTTTGCATAATTTAATGAACGTAACTAATGACTAACTATTCTTCTTTCTTTTGATAGGCTAAGTAATCAGGCTGACTTAGACTAATTCTTTACACTCATTACAGAGTAGAAAAGTATCTGCAAAGTATTATTTTGCATGATGGCTCTATTTTTCTAAGCTTCCATTGTAGGTGCTTGATTAATTTCCTTTTAAAGCAATATTACTGGTATATTTAGAATAAGAAGTAGAGATATTGCAAACACTGAGGCTAAATAAATTCAAATGTACAGTCACCCTTTTTTGTTTCAAAGGAAAATGATTTCAGTAGGAATGCGTGAATTAATATTTGACATATTTACTATTTTATTGTTAATTACGTTATCATTTAATTAAGTAAAAGATAGATGTAGAAATGTGAGCCATCAGTAATATTAGGTAATGACCAATGCTCAAAGGACTTTCATAAATATCTCAAAGGATAAACACATTTGCATGTCACGTTCACTCTCTACCGTCTCCTGTGTGTGTGTGTGTGTGTGTGTGTGTGTGTGTGTGTGTGTGTATTTTAGAAAGTAGCCAACATAGTAACTTCAGGATGAGATAATTAATCTTCCTGGTTGGGAAAAGAACAAAAAGAAACCTATCATTTAAACCCTTTATTGAACAGAAGTTATATTTTTGTTAGTTTTTTTTTAATGGCTAGAATAGTGTGCAGAAAGAGTTGATACATTTAGGTTTGATTAAATTATCCTAAATAAAACTAAGACTTTGATTTTGTCTATAAACTTGCTTATGTTGCTTTCAGGAATATATAAAACACACACACACACACACACACACACACACAGCTGATAATTGAGTTATTGAAATGGAATAGGCCTTTTTGACTTGTTGCCAGCACATAAGATCTTTGTGTGTCCATACTTAGATTTGCATATATAGCTTTTAAAATTCATTTTGTACAGTGCAAATAGATCTGTATACAGATCCCTTCTTACCAAGCACAATGTTATTAATATGACTCCTATATATGCCGTTATTTACCAGATTTTCTTATTATATGTCTGACAATAGACATTCTAATCTTCATGTTTCAAGTTGGGAGATTCTGCTGAGACTTTAAGTAAGCTGCCCAGTAAGTTTCTTGTAGTAAGCTCTAGGGCTTTAATGTGAACTCAAGTAATGTTTCTCTTGAATACTCTTGCTGGTAGTAAATCTTTATCTTCTGAGAGAGGAAATAATCTGTGGAAATAGCTAAAATTTTCTGCCTCAAATTTGATGAATAAGATGAGTGACTAAATTGATCACATTCTGCCCTTAAAATATAAAGCAATGGGACTTGTTTTATTGTTTGGGTGGTAAACTGTCCCCGAAGGTAATTTTTTCATCCAAAAAAAAAAAAAAAAAAAGATGTTCCAAACTGTCTCAGCAGTGGTAGCATAATTATAGTAAGTATATAGCCCCTGAGATAACTGTGACAGACACTGCACATTTGGAAGATTAAGTTCTGTTTGTTAAAAAACAAAATAGGATTGTTATTTTGTTCTCACACTTTACGATGCCAAAGTAAATCACTTTCAAGTCATTATCTAATTGTATACATTGTTTTAAGAAATGTAAAGAAATATTGTATGAGAGTACAAAATTACACCATTTATGGTAGTGTGGAACATTTGATCATTTCTAAGGGAAAATTACAAAACTATTTAGCTCACCTCAGTTTCTATAGCACTGCCTCTAAAGTCTCATTTCTTTAACAGGGCCTTGTGGGTGTTCTAAAGGAATGATTGAGATGAAAAGAAATGAGAGAGTCAAACAGTGTACCATAATAGATGAAATGGAAAGTAATTATGTTAATGTTGACTCATTATGAAGCTCTAACCATTTTTACCTGCTCAGTTTTGTGTGGAAACCTGTGCAGCTGAGATGCTGAATAAGAATTTCTTCTGCAAATGAGCCTAGAGGCATGTTTCTAATATTGGAGCTCAGCCTTGCAGAGTTGTAATGAATTTCCCTAAGTCAGTATTTAAATGTGCTATCAGAGAAGGTGCATCTCTTGCCAGAAATTTAGATTCTGGTATTTATCGTCAAAATTTTATTGATGTGTTTGAATCCTTGTAACTGCATGTAACTCTCATTTTTTAATTGAAAAGAAAAAAAACATTAAATTCCACACTGTGTCTGTATTGTGTATAGTGTCAGACTTCCCAAAATAATCTCTTTTAGCATTACTTTAGAGATATTTAGAGAAATTGTAAAGAGAGGGGGTATAGGAGAAAAAGTTAGCAAGGCAAAGCAATATAGGTACATGAATCTTCACAAATATGTGCTCTGGATTGCTCAAGGAGGCAGCTATAATTTACTCATTCAAGAAGGCTGAACGAGGGGTGTGCATATGAGTATATATTTATAGCCATGCACATAGATGGAGACATTTGTAGGACTCAAGAACATGTGATTTGGTATTGGGCTGACGATTTCAACTGTCTGTCTGAATCTAGTCCTAAACCTTTAATCACAGCTATAGTACTCTAAGTATTCTGCTGCTAAATGTCTCCTCCCCTATTGTATTTAAGGTCTCAGTTTGCTCATATTCTGTTTCTCTGGCATTCATCTTACAGTTATAATGTATTAAAAATGTATTTCACCTTTTCGATAAGTGTCCAATTTGTATTTTGAATGTAAAATTTATTGTAGAGTGCTTGCTGACAGCTGCATTGCCATCTTTGGTTTACTTGCCTTTTTGAAAAATGGTACTCTGTCACTTTTTAATTTTTAAAAATTTTTTATTTATTTACTGTGTGTGTGTGTGTGTGTGTGTGTGTGTGTGTGTGTGTGTGTATGAGAGATAGCACTGTATGTTCCTGTGGAGGACCAAGGGTGACTTTGCGAATCATCCTGGATTGCTTCTACCTCCTTTCCTCAAGCTGGGATTTCCCAGGCTCTGCCCACCAGAGCCAGAAGTGCAGGCCTCTGCTGTTTGCTATTTCCACCTGGTGTTTTTACGTGGGACCTGGGATCTGAATTGAGGACTTTCTGTTTGGGAGGAGGCAGTGTCTTAATCCTGAGCCATCTCTCCTGCCCACACTGTCACTTTAAAGGAGACTTTTTTTTCTTAACCAAGGAATGTCTTCTAAAACAATGAGAGTCTTAAAATAATTGAAGACCTAATTTTTTGTCAAATTATGTTTAATATTAAGAGTTAAATTGAAACAAAAATATTTTACCTTGGATGTGTGCTTTTTTCTTTCTTACTATCAGTGCCAATGCTTTTAGGTACTATGCTTACATTTCATTTTTTTAAAATGATCTTTGATGCATCTGATGTTCTTTTTTATTTGGTACTACTTAATGTCATCTTAGCATTTAGTGTCAGTCTTTTGTGTCTGCTGTTTTTAGATTTGTGTATTCCTCGCTGCAAAAATGCAGGAACTAATTTTCCTTTTAATAGTAAAATCTTGATAGTATAGAATTACTGCGCCACAAGAAATGTAAAACCTTCAGCTAGAGCAGAGCTGTCTGAAAGAAATATAATGTAAGCCATATATGTAATTTCTGGAAATCACACTGAAGGAGTAAAAAGAAATAGCTGAAATTCATTTTAATCATATACTTTACTTATTCTAATACATTCAGAATATTATTATTTCAATATGTAATCAATGGAAAATTATCGACGAGATATATCAAATCCTCTGTGGCACTAACTCTTCCAAATCTGGTGTGTGTTTTATGTGGTTAGCACTTTTCATTTCCACCAGGGATGACTATGTGGCCAGCACTTACCAGATTGGGCAGTGGTGATGCTGAATCTTGATCCGTTTTCCATCCCTGTGGTCGTGTTACTAGGGCACACTGAGGGTGGTGCTGGCCGCTTGCCCAGTGTGCACACCTGCCTGCCAAGGCATTTTCAGGAAATCGCGATTTCATGTGGTTTCCCGATTTTGTCCACAAAACATTTAGAAGAGATTTTTGTGCAACACGTTGTTTCCCTTCTATTTCTTTCTATCCCCAACTTACTTTTCCCAACATTATGTGTTCATATTAGGGATGTTAATTTGCTTTGTTTCATTCAATATGTAAGGGACTAAAGATATTTATTATTGATGACTCAGTTGATGTTTCTTTTATTAAATGTCTATTGATCCTTTTATGGTTTGGATATAGATTGAGTGTGTCAGCCAATTGTTCATTTATAGGAGACTTCATCTTGTGGATGTTGATGCTGGGTTGTGGAATGGGATCACTGAGGTCTCAGAAAGTAAGATTAAGGTAGTTCTCGTGGGACTCAGAAATTAGTTCTCCAAGATGGTTTATTACAAATAGAGCAAGAGTGGACTCCACTTAGCCTCCCATTCTCTGGTTGGCAGTGTAGTTACTCTTTCTGTCCTGTCTTCCTGCATTGAGACCTCATGAGAAGCTGAACCAAAGGAGTCACATTAGTCTGGCACTGTCAGTCTCTAAAACTGTGAACTACGTAAACTTCTTTGCTTTATAAAGTTCATTGGTCTTAGATATAGCTATCAAATAAACCTCTCTGCTTTTCAGACACTCTAGTTATCATTACAACCATATTCTTTGGAAGATACAGAAAATTGTAACTAAGTGCATTTTGAGTGTGAATCACTCATTTATTCTCTACATAAAAAAAAAAAAACCTCTGGCATCATTTATTGGTTTTGCTCCTTTGGAACATGTATTTCCAAACTACATACAGTTTTTACATTTAGTTTCATGCTTTTATTATCATCTTAAGAACTAGAGTAATGTTAACCCATTATATCTGTTATGTTTGGGAACTCAGATATTTAGAATTGGGCATACAAGAAGAAGAAGGTAAAGTGTTTAGGATTTGAATCAAGCTGGATCCTAATATTTATTTTGGTCATTGTTCAAGCTCCAACACATGAAATAACTTTTGAAAAAATCCATTCTTCTCTCCATTTCCTTCTTACTTCTATTCATGTATTCTAGGACTTCGAGTATTGCCTCCCAGATGGTATACCTTATCCCAATAGGTGCTTCCAGATTCATTATTCTCAAAAGAATGCTAATCACATTGTCTGACAATGATCTTGCACAAAGATGGACAGTCCATGTCCTTAGCAGCCTGGTGTTTAAATCCCATTGCTTGTCATGTTTTCCTTTCTGTTACCCCAAAGTAAAATTCCTGGCATTCCAATCTGGTACTCACAAATCCTAGTACCTCCACACTTCCCAGTTGATCATGATTCACCCTTCACAAACTGACTGACCCTTCAGGAGTTGCCCTCCTCCCCACATACTTTTTTTAATTTAAACTTTATTTTGCGTGTGTGTGTGTGTGTGTGTGTGTGTGTGTGTGTGTGTGTGTATGTATGTGTGTGTGTGTATTAGAAGGCACTATGTATCCCTGTAGAGGACCAAGGGTGCCTTCAGGAATCATTCTGGATTGCTTATACCTCCTTTTTCTTTGCTCTGGGATTTCCCAGGCTCCATACACCAGGGCTTGAAGTACAGACTGCCACCTGGCGTTTTTATGTGGGACATGAGATGCAAACTCAGAATTTTCTGCTTGGGAGGCAGAGTCTTAACCCCTGAACCATCCCTCCAGCTCTCCCCACAACCTTTATTTAAAGGTCCAGCCTCCTCACTGTTATCCATGTCCCTTTTTAGGTATCTTTGAACACTTCTTCTTTCACTGATTTTTGTTTTGACTTTTTGCAAATCTTGTGATACTTTCATATTCCTTGTTTTCATGCTATCAAATTCCACGGACCAGAAAGAAACATAACTAGCATTTATTGAGCATGGGAGTGCTGGAGTATTTCCTTGATATCTATACCCCCATCTATATATACTAGTATAGTAGTCTATGGTTGGGGTGCGGCAAATAATTACAGAGTTATGTATCATTTGTGTTTTCTTAATACATGGGAATCCCTGTGGGAGTTCTAACATAGTGCTCCCATATGCGAAGAAAATGACACATATTAAATGCAAACTAGGTGCTTTGCATAAATTATTTCATCTAGTGGTGGCAATAACATCTGCAATTGGTGGAGTATCCCCATTTTAGAGATGGAATCAGTCTTGGCTAAGTGATCAAATTACTAAAATTACTTACTTAGTCAATGGCAGAGTCTGGATTTGAATCCAGGTGTGAGTGAAGAGTCCTTTCTTAGATTTAAAAGTACAGACTTAGAAGAAAGGAATACTTTATTGGAGATGGAAGGCAACAGTCTTTATTAACTAGACTCAGGCATGGTGGTTATACACTCAGAACATGACCGAACATTATTATTTCAGTATGTGACCAATGGGAAATTGTTGATGAATATATCACATCCTTTCTACTTACCTCTCTTCCCCTAGTTTGTATTGCTGTTTCCATTTTCTCAGGTTGATGTGTATTAAATTTTAGCAAAGTTATGATTATTAAGGGACCTATATGAAATGAGAGTTACTAAAAGTTGACAGTGGAAGGAAAAAAATTCTTAACTGAAAACAATAAATTATAGGGTTTTTTCTTTGAAAAAAGAAGTATGGTGATTGACAATAAAGTAACAAAATAATCTGGGAGAGAGCATTAGAAAACCTTGTTCACTGTGTGAAATCTTTGACAGGTTAGGATGTCAATGATATGTCAATGAGAAATATTTTCCCAACTATTTGGGAATAGATGAAAAGACTAGAATATCAGTACCAAGTTTACAGTTTATTAAAATTCTCACATTGCCCTGAGAGATAAGTTACCAAAGATTTTTATGTGAGGCTTGAAGAGGCTAAGTCTTTTTCTTACACATTAGAAAATAAATAAATGGCTTAACAGTGTTCAATTACATTTTTCTCTAACTGCCCCAAACACACATTCCTTCACATATTCCCAGTTTGTAGTTTAGGTATTATTTCTATAATATTTGTTACTCCATTAATTATATTAGCAAGCATGCTTCAACAGTAGTACAAAGATGAATTTCAAAACTGCTCCATCAATAGGCACACAGATACACATTCATAATTCTTGATTTTGTGTGCTAAATGAAAACATACTGTAAGCATTTAGACCGCCATCAATCCATTTGTTCTTTTTCAGTTAATGCATAAGCTTCACAGAGGGAAAGTGGCTCATTTTTCATTAAGCCAGCTTGTTTAAATGTACACTTTCAAGGCAGTAGTCACATTGTGACACCTTTTAAGTCATGTTATTCTTCACTAATTTAGTATTTATTGATTTTTGGGTAAATCTAGTTTTGACTGGGTTTTAGCAAAATGAAACATCTCATTTTAAAATATGCTTAGTAAATAAATTTTCATGTATGTATATTTATATGATATATATATGTATGAAGACTGAAATTCTAAATGTTTAGTTGATTTTGCCAATCAAATTGCTAACTACTTTAGGATATGGTGATGCTTGATTTCATCTTTTTTGTGGGTAAGTAAAACCCAAACGAGTCTAAGAGATTTATGTTTATACCAGTTTTTCAGAGAATAATAGCATATTCACGTGAGTGTACCAGCCCTTTTTGACCCTTCCATTGATTGAAAACACTGTACACTGCATTCATTATGTAAGCCAGAGCTCTTAAAAACTCTCAAGCTTTAACATTCGCCTTGTAATTCTGTTGTGGTTATGAAGTATGAAGAATAATATTTTAAGATTTATTTTAAAACACTTTGGTAAGGAAAGCACATTTCTTCTCAGCATGTCATTAATCTGGTTTTACATGTGGGCTGATCCCACTCATCCTGGAGGCAGTTAATCTTTAAACAGTTTTAGTGGCAAAACCTCTCCTTATAAAAAGATTTTTGTCTTCCTGTCATAAATTTCTCATTTTTCATTCTGGATTTTTAAGTCAGAAAATGCTGTAAATATCATAGCATGGTATGATTTTTCTCCCAAATAGAAGTGATAGCTGTTCAACACTACTTGTACTTTATAACTGACATATTGTTTATTAGTTGATGGCTTATCTCTTCAGAAATATTTTGGTACCCAATCCTATTCGATTGTGTATTGATTATATTTCATGTAAATTGGCTACAAAATAAAAAAAAATTATCCTTGTAGCCCAGCCTTCTGCAAATCCCTGGGTTGGGGGGAGGCAAGTAATAATAAATTAGGGATCATTAGCATCTTGGTGGATTTTCCTTCCCTATTATTATTTGAAAAGTCTACCTATTGATGGGTACTATTTCCATGTTCAACACCTAGAGGACATGTGTTACTTTTTTCTTTGTCAAGGTGCTTCACAGTTATTTCCTGTTTCTGTCTCTCTGAAGCCTGGTTCTCCACAAGTTATTGCATATATGAAAAACTGGACCTTGACAGTTGTCTCGCGGGGTGGATTTCATGCAGTGGAATTCTGGATAGAGATCTGAATATGGCAAGAAAAAATATATTTCAGCTTTATATTTGTAATTTCATTTGATATAATGTATCATATATAAAGGGGAAATAGCTCCTACATATAAGTAGGAGAATTCCTGGCAGCGGTAGAAAGGAAAAGGTGATCAACCTCAAGTTGCACATTTTTTTTTTGGCCTTTACTGTAACACTTTATGTAGTTTCAGTTGAGTACTCTTTTTTTAAAATTTTTTTTATTATTATTTATTCAACTGTGCGCACACGTGTGTGTGTGTCTGTGTAGAACCACGGACGAATTCGGGAACAACCATGGACGCCTCCACCTCCTTCTGCCCCGGGATTCCCAGGCTCCGCCCTACCAAGACCAGAAGCGCAGGCCGCCCTGGCTTCTGCCTGGCGTCTGTCTATACGTGGGATCTGGGATCCGTACTCAGGACCTTCTGCCTGAAAGGCAGAGGCTTAACCCCTGAGCCACCTCTCCAGCCCCTTGAGTACTCTTAATTATGAAAAATTTCATACTAAATCTAGTGTATAAATTGATTCAATTTTGTTTATATTCACTTACTTAGTTTTTCACTTCACACATTTAACAAACGAAGCACTGATGAAATATGCATGTTTTAAATATATTTCTCACTTGAAAGCATAGACTCTTCAATAGTGCAAATATTTTCTAATTATATTTAATGCCTTTCAATAGTGTCTTGGACAGTCTAATGTAAAAGGTAGGTTATTTTGGTATGTGTATATACTCATTCATGTATGAAAATACACTTTGAATTCTTACTGGAATCACAATTCTTTCATATGGAAAACTTGACTTTGGTATAATATATATTTTGTCATCATAGTCATTGTGATTGCTAGAAGGTTCATGTCCAAAAAATCTGTTTTCGGGGAGGGGGGAGGGAGGGAACTGGTAAAAAATTTTAAAATGTACAATTAAATTTTTAATAAAAAAAAAAAAAAAAAAAGAATAGATTATAAAAGAAATCGTGTTGTGTGTGTGTGAGCACATGCACAAAATCTCCAAATTAGTCATCTTCCAGTATATATCAACACATACCACCACATCAATAACAAAAGTCCTTCACCAACTTAGAAATGCTCATGTATATTTTATTAAAATAAAATAATGAATTGCTATATGAAGTTCTTTTATTAAGTTTTAACATGTCTGTCTCACTTGCAGTGACATGCCCCCAACTTTAACTTGTTAAATCTTTTTGCAACATTTGGAGAATGAGAGCTGTTGCTAGTCAGAGATTATTGTAGAAAGACCAGATAGAAAACAATATCATTGAGACTTTTAAGCTGTTTTTTTTTTTTCCCCCATAAAAGCCATTGTGATCATTACTGAAGGCAAGTACTGGTGGCTACCACAGTGAAACTAATACCAGTGGAATGGGGGATAGCTCAGTGGTGGAATATTTATGTAACATACACAAAGGTCATTGTGATCCATACAGAAGCCAATTACTCATGGCTACCACAGTGAATCTAATTCCAGTGAAATGGGGCTAACTCAGTGGTGGAATACTTATGTAACATACACAAAGACCTGGGTTTGACCTGTATCACCACAAGAAATAAATGCAGGTAACAAACAAAAAAAAAAAAAAAAAAAATCTGTTTTCATTGATTATTGAGAGAGGATTTCTGGCAACCCTTATGTATGCATCGTCTTAACAGTCTTGCCATTGTGGTTGCTAGTAGTCCTTTGTTCCCATCCATTTTCCTCTATGACCTTCATCCTTGTATGTAGAAAAGATGGTATATTAGAAAAAGTTCGTAGGAGGAACCTTATGATTATTTCAGACATCTGAACAAGGGTTGTATAGAAGAAGAATTAAACTTTCATGTAGGCTTCCAAAGAAAAATATAACCAAGGAGTAAGTTACCAAGAGAGTTATTCTTCATTAATCAAATAACTAAGTAGTTGGTGACAATTTGCCTTGGTTTTGGACCTGCTGCCTTAAGAGGTATGGAGTGGAACTATGATAGGGAATGGAGATGTAATAAAATAATGTATGTACTTGGAAAAAGGGCAATTACAGCTTGGGCTCCATCTTGTAATAGGTGTGTGACTGTGAGTGAGTCAATTCACTTTTATTGGTTGTGGACAATGCTTACCTTGTCGGTTTGCAAAGTTGTTAAAGCATGATGTTCATAAAACTCTGCACAATGCCTGGCATGTAGTAGTATAGTAGTTAATGAATAGCATTCTTTGTTTCTTTCCTTTTTTTAAAACTTGGTTTGGTGCATTTTATGAGCACTCAAAGGCCACTGTTTAGAAATAATATTGAAAGGTTGCACAAGATGATGAACTGAATTAAGGAAGTCATGTTGTTCCATTCCCAAATACCTCAATCATATGCATGACTTTAGAAAAATATATGTACTGTGCTTGGGAGATTCCTCAGTGGTTAAAGCCTTAGCCTTGCAAACAAAAGGAATTTAATTTGGATTCCCACATATCACATTTAATAAAACAGGAAAGTGTGTAGTAGTAGCCTGCAATTCTGGCCCTGGAAGGCAGAGTCTGGAAAACTCCAGAGCAAAGCTTAATGATGTGGAGCAACCCAGGATGTTTCATAATGTCTCCCTTGGATCCCCACAGGTACACTTACTCAAGTGCTCTCTTATACTGACACCCACACACATACATCTGCTCACATGCAAAACATATATACAAATGCACACATGCAAAAAATGTGGCTTAGAATTGTGGAGAGGTGCACAGGAGCTTACTTCTTTCTGTGCCCTTGGCTACATACGGTTTTGGAAGGAGCTGCAGTCATTGTCTTCAGTTGTTCACTTCCTGATGAATAGATGAGCATGCCAGGCATCAACATTGATTCCAAACTCGTGCATAATGGTGTCCTGGACATTCTTGATTAAACTCATTGGGTCTCATAACAATAAGACATGAATGTAGGAAAAGACCTTATAGGGAGAAAGGGTGGTAATAAGGTTAGGAGAGAGAGAAGAGGATTTGTGGAGGAGGGAAGTAATCAGAGTGCATTATATGCATCTGTATATGAAGTTGTCAAGAACAAATTCAATAAAAGCTTTTAAAGAAGTAGATTAAAGTGTGCGTAGTGGCATGCATTGTAGTGCCACTGGTAACCCCAGATACAGGAGGTGGAAAGAGGAGGACCACATGTTCAAGGGCAGTCTGAGCTATGGAAGAAGTTGCTGGCATCCCTGGGCTACATACATAGTGAGAGAACAGAAAAGAAAATGTATAGTTAACTATTAATGAGCATTCTCATTACCCCCTTTCTCTGATGTATTATCCTCCAGCCCAAAACACCCCAAACAAAGTGAAAGTGTTTTGAAGTGAAAGAGTTAGTTGTCATCTGAGAATGAATTCGCTTATTATTATGACTCTGTCAATGGTTATGTTGCTGCCATTGATCTGAGGTGTAAGAATCTGAAGTCTAAGATTCTGCAATGCTTAGTGATGTGCATGTTGTGTAGTTAAAAAAAATAGCACATAGGGTTTTGTGAAATAAATGCAGGGGGTGAGCTTTTTGGAATCTGAGGCATTTTGAGCCTTTTGAAAGTAAATTGACCATTTGCTCAAAGCCAGTCATCATTAAGCTTTTAAAGTAATTTTCACGTCTGCATTACTGATCATTTTTGGAAGGGGGGGGTAAGAAATAGAGGGAGATCATATCTGATAAATGCATTTTACCCTAGTCTGTTTTTTTTTGAAGAGAATCTTAAAGGGTACAAGCCTCTTGGCCGAGAGATTCTCAAGTGATAAATAATGGTGATAAGAATGGCCAGTAATTTTTTTTTTCCTAATCAGAGTTTTGGGGATAGGGCAAGTCAGAGAGAACAATATCCAAATCCTTAGCTTATTTAAATGCTAACAAAACTGTCATTTGCTTTTATTTGACTGTGAGAAGTATTACCTAGAACATTATGCTCTTGGCATTCTAACTTTTAGTTAGTTTATATCTGATCTTGTGAAATGTGTTTCCCAGAGATTTTTTTTCACACCTTTTATTCTTTGAAGCATGAGCATTATTTCAAAGTTTGCTCATCACTAGGTGCTTCTTTTTCCTCTGATGCTGACAGTATGTATGTGGACAATACCTCACAATACTTGTTTTTCATTACATGAATTAACCCATTTATTGTAGGTAGGGATGTTAGATGGTGGTGCTTCTATTGTCTTTCAGTTCCTTCAGTCTTCTGATGGCAGATTTGACTGTGTTGCAGATCCAGGCTCCACCTGCCACTGTTTTCATGCAGTAACCACAGTGCCAGATGCCCATGGCCTGTCTATTCATCTTGGTTTTGCCACAGAAAGAGCAAGTGTATTTGGCGTGTTGGCTGATTTTAATTTTCTTCACCATTTTTCTCAGAGAGTCACCATAGTGGGTTCCATATTTACCAATGATTCTGACCTTTTTGGTGCATTTAGCCATGTGTTGGCACGACCTAGGCCCGGTCCTGGAGAGGAAGAAGCACTATGTGTAGTCACAATACTTTTTATTACTGCTCTTAAATATAATCCTATATCTTGCTATTTATTGTATTTTATTTTGACTGTTTTGCTTCATTTTGCAGGAAGTAAGGACAACTGGTAAAATCTTTACTCATAA
This sequence comes from Typhlomys cinereus, assembly GCA_023101885.1. NCBI lineage: Eukaryota > Metazoa > Chordata > Mammalia > Rodentia > Platacanthomyidae > Typhlomys > Typhlomys cinereus. The sequence goes on from JALPQD010000044.1 coordinate 6,072,950, forward strand.
TCGAAGTTACCAGAGATTTGAGATACTTTGGGAGTGAAAATAATTCCATTTTCAAATATTGTAAAACCATCTGAGGAAATAATGAATTTGTACTGCTTTAGTCACCTGTAACATATATCATGCAATGGTTCCAAAGAATATGATTACCTTTACATTACTTGATAGTTCAGTAACCTTCCAGTGGGTCTATAAATGCAGAATTCCTAAAAAATGTAGAAGAAAAAAAGCCACTCTCCCTTTTCATATCTATGTTTACATGATATTCATGTACATGTATGCGTATACTTGTATGTGGAGGTCCAAAGTTTTTATTAGGAATCTTTCTTGATTGTTCTTCTACCACAAGTTATTCATTGAAGACAGGGTGTCTAATCAAACTCAGAATGTGCCATTATGGCTAGTCCATCTAGCCAGCCTGCTCTGAGGATTCCCAGTGTCCTGCTTCTGAGGCTGGAATCATTGGTGGGCCACCACACCCATTAGATGTTTTCTACAGGATCCAGGGATCTGAATTCCCGTCCTTTTGCAGATATGGCAAGTGCTTTAATTGCTGAGCCATTGCCCCAGCCCAACTCTTTTTTTCTCCCCTTTTCTTAAACATGACACCTATGGAATCTCTCTCTGTCTCTTGTCTTTACTTTTTATCAAGTAAAAAAAAGATACAGCAAAATCTATTCTCAGAAACTCCTTAGGGTTCATCATATAATTACTTCAATAAAATGCTCCTAGTACAGTAGGTTATAAGCTCCATTGAACCAAACAACTCTTTTATTATCTACAATAATATAGCATGTTGTATCTATATCTTATTTATTTCTGTGTAAATAAAACATTTGTCATCATATTTAGTACAGAAACAATGCAGAGAGAGAATAGTTGGCTAAATAATGGTAGGTTTGTTGAGCATTTACTATGTGGTAAATATTGTTCTAATTGTTCTATGTATTTTAATTCACTTGTCAAAACATTCCAATGAAAGAAAATAGTGTTTTTACCCCATTTCATAGAAGCCTAAATTGAAGAATAGAGAATTTAAGCAACTTTTCCCAAGATTACATCGTTAGCTTGTTAAGTGATCCAATCGAGTTAATTTGACTTGGGAATTCAATGTCTCCACCATTGATGGTCTTGTCTCCTGCTTGGCTATTGCACTTTCCATGCCATTAGTCTCACAGAAAACAGAACGGGGAAAAGTAGACAGTCCCATGTTTCACTTTTTTATTTCTTTTGTAAATTTTATTTCAGATACTCATCCATAGTGTGTGCCTCTGAGCTGTCTGAGGATAGTGGACTCTATTATTATGCCTTATGTTTCTTATCACAAGTGAAGGCTTCATGCTGAAAGACATATAGCACATCAAAAGATTTTTTCCAATTTATCATTTTTTCTACATTTCTGAATACTGTCTAAATAGCGACTGGAATTCTATTTTTAATAAATTAAGTAATAACTGTTTCGCATGGTGTCTATTCTGAACTGTATAGTAGGATGGGTGAAAGTTTGCCAAGATCTTATTTTATTCTCTGATGTACAGTGAGGTCTGTTGATAATTATTATTTCACAAATATTCTGGGAAAGCATCTAAAAGATTTTCTTCCTTACAATATGCATCTTAAAGCCCCTTTGTGTTTTAGATGTCATTTTCTTCTTTTCGAAGTCATTTTGTGTTTAAAGAACACAAGTATGAAGATTTGAAAGTGAGAATTAAATGAACTGTTACTGCTATGATTTGAATATGTCTCCATCTCCGCATTCATGTTCAAAATTTAATCCCCAATGCAGTAGTTTTGAGAGGTAAGACCTTTATGAAGTGATTAGTTCTGCTCTTATAAACGGATTAACATCTTTAAAACAGGAGAGGTTTATTATAATTGTTAAGATAGGTTGCAGGCTTGGCCATTGCTTGCTTCTCTTGTGCATGACCTCTCTTGCCCTTCTGCATTATGCCCCGGGATGACACACTACACAGACATCACCAGATTACCTTCCTCAGTTTTAGAGTTTTCAACATCTCAAGTTGCAAGAAATAAATCACTGTTCATTATAAGTGACATAATCCATGGTATTCTATTTTAGCAGCGTGAAATAGAATAACACAGCAATGTGCCATAATTCTTGTCAGTTGTTCCAACTACTTGGTATTTTGAAAGCACATTGTATATGTGTAGTAAAATTCTATTCTCTATGAGCTATGGAGCAGATAAATAATCTTACTATGGTAGCTACAACTTTTTTATTCAAGTGCATATTTAGCACAACTGAGTCAATGGTATATATTGTAGCTTTGGAAAAATCCTTATATTAGACTGCCATCTACTAGTTCGTTTCCTCTCTCTCTCTCTCTCTCTCTCTCTCTCTCTCTCTCTCTCTCTCTCTCTCTCTCTCATCTGTCTGTCTGTCTGTCTCTGTGAGTGTCTGTATGTGTGTCTGTGTGTATCAGAGGGCACTGTATATACCCATGGAGGGTGACCTTGGGACTTCCTCGTTGTCTCTTCGCTCTTGGGTTTCCCAGGTTCAGCCTCCCAGAGCTAGAAGTGCAGTCTATCACTGTTTGTAACAGACATTTTTATGTGGGATCTGCGATCTTCTCAACTCAGGTCCTTCTGCTTAGGAGGCAGAGTCTTAACTTCTGAGTCATCTCTCCAGTCATTTCTTAGTTTAAACTTGGAGTGTTAATTTGTTTTAATTAAAATTTAATTGGCTGAAATAATGTTAACATCAGATTTTTCTGTTAATTCATTCCAATGAAGCTAAACATTTTTTTTGTTGTTGTTGTTGAAATATTTGAGAGGAGAACTTCAGTGCTCCTGGGTCATATAGCATAAGTCTTTTGTTTGAGACTTTTAAAGGTAATTTTCTGAAGGGAAAACTTATCAAATTTACAAAGTTGTTGTTTTATAAAATATTATTGAAATCAAATGGCTGCATATTCATGTCTAATTTTTAGTCATGTGTATTTGTATATGTGTGTGTACAAGAAGGTACCTGAGTGTTGTGTAGATGTGGGGGCACAAGGGTGACATTGGGAATCATCCTGGATTGTTTTCCTTCCTTTACTTGCTCTGGGGTTTCCTGGACTCTGCCTTAAGGGCTGGAATTATAGACTGCTGCCTTTCTCTTTGACAGTTTTACTTAGAATGTGGGCATAGAAGAACTCAGGCCCTTTTGTTTGTGAGGCAAAGACTTTCTCCCCTGACTCTTCTCCTGAGCCTACAGATCACATTTTAAAAAATGACATTTCATATGTAAAGTTTACTACATTTCAGTTTCTATGAACTTTGAGTTGACTGACCTTATGGCATTAGTGGAAGGCATAATAATGTGTAGCATATTTCTTGCTTGTACTGTTAGGGGAAATAACAGTCTCAAAGGGGACTCTCTGTTGAGGGAAAGATAGAAATGGAGTTACTATATTGATTTTAGCTGCTGAGCCTACAGAAATGAAAATCTGAAGGACCGAGCAAAGAATGAGATTGAATGGAAATCTCTCAATGCATACAAGTTTTGATTGCTCACAGTTTTCTCTTGTTCTGCCAAGCCATCTGACTTGGTACCCATGAAATTTCTTGCATATTTGTTAAAGAAAAACATTCCTTTTTCTTTTTTAAAATGTATATGTAGGGGTGTATGTGCATGCATATCTCCATGTTTGTTTGTGTGGGCTGCATGCATGCATGTATGCATGAGTGTGGAGTCAAAATATTGTATACAAGTTGTAAATTCTTCTCATTTTCTTGTGTAGTCACTATTTGACAAAATTTTCTGTGAATGGATTTAGAGAGTTTTTGGTGTCAAAAGATTTACAATGCACATAAAAGATGCAAAATTACTTATAACTAAGTAAAATAGTTCTGATTCAGTTTGAATATCTTAATAATCTGGTGAGGGGCACAGCTATCAAATGATAATGAAAATGGAAGAAACAAGATTTACTCAAGTATTTTGGCCCAAAGTCCTAGGTATTTCCATTCAACCATCCTGAGGATATAGAGTTTAGAGGTTGGAAGTGGTGATATTGTTGGTAAAAATTTAACTGTAGTTTGTTCATTTAATTAATGACACATTGATGTGTATTTTTTATGCTTAAAAATAATTTTGTAAGCAGTTCCAATAAGTTTAAGTACATTCTTATAGACACAAATTGGCTTTCATCATTAGCTTCAACTTATGAGTACATTTATTATTTTGTATATGGAAGCTTTAGATAATTCCAAGCTCCAATCTTTTGATTGTTCCAGCTTTTGCCACTATTCTCAGTATACTTTTCATGTTTTATATTTAGCAGGACCACATTACTGCTTGTTTATGCTCCTAATTATCATATCTTATGTTTTGTTGGTTATCAAATTAGAGAAGATTTATAATCCCTCATAATATATTCAAATACTTTTGTTCCAAAAATACTTATAACTGCTATATAGATAACATCTGTGTTGTACTATTCTCTATTTTATGATTTCACTTTTCAGAAATAGCTGTGAAACTGCCTTAAATATTAAATATTATGAAACATTACTATTTATTCTTTCAGTTAGTAATGGCTTCTGAAGTGATTTATTTGCATTTCAGGACTGTAGCATTTTGTTGGTTTTTTTTGGATGCTAGCTTATGTTTTGGATTGTTTAATGACAAATTAGTTACCAGTCACATATGTTATTGCAAGTACTACAGATTTAAATGTTTAGGACTTACCTTGGAGAAGTTAATAAAGGTCCATAATATATTAGCTTTAGGTTTATTTTTGACATTGAAGAAATGTGCTTTTAAATTTTCTATGTGTTGCTTCAGCTTGTTGTATGATATACCAGTAAGTATATATTATTGGTAACTCCTTGTGCAATATATGAAAAGATGAGGTATTACATTATTGATAAAATTCTATTTTATCACAGTGTTCTAATTTATTTTAACCCACGGACATGGTTTGTACTGATACTGATATTTCCTTAGTATCACAAATCGGATGCTCTGATAACATTGCACAAAGGAACCAGCAAATAAATAAATGGTCTCATTCATTTTGTAACCAGTTAAAGGAAATGAATGGAGTTATGCAGAATAGTAACGTGCAACATACAAACTTACCAAACTGTCTTTGCATGGTCCAGAGCGCTTGTTTTAATATGGACTTTATGTGGCATACTCTAAAATGAAACATTACTATTTAAAAAAACTAAAATGCCACAAGTGTTTAGATAGCCATGGTTTAGGCATATCCCGTAGTCAAGCATTGTGTTACTACAGTACTGTTTCCTAGCTGTTGTCTTTTCTTTAAATTCTGCCTTTCTTTTTAATGTTAAACTTATGACTCTAACTTGTGATACAGTCTGTATTTTAGATTTTTCTCAAATAATCAGAATTTTTTCCTGAGATGCGTCTCTCAAATACAGATACAGTATGATTTTTTATTCATTTACTCAATTAGAACAACTATAATATAATTCAATTTTGAATGAAATATGTTTTGTTCAAATTTGAACTGAAAACTGAGGTTCTAATTTCGGTTTAAAACGCCACACATTTCTATTGTAGTAATATTTAAATTAGAATAGGGTTCATATAAAAGCCCTGTAGCCTTTTGTTTTCTATATAAATATTTTTGCATATTGAATTATTAGTATTGAATGCTCATTTTTATTGAATATTGTACAAGGAGACACAAATAAGTAGAACTTAGTCTCTATTCTCATGATAATGGGGAAGCACATGTAAAACCAATATTCATTTTAATTATCCTGAGCACTTAAAGGAGACATCCAGGAGATTAGAAGGACCTCATTTGGGAAGAAGGCTAAGGTTTCCCTGAGGAAGTGGTATTTAAGCCAAATCTTTTCTGATGAATAAGGATTAGATTAGTAAAGAAAGTACAAAAAACATTTTTCTTTGTGGGCAAATTAGAGCTTAATGTTTTAAAAATATATGAGCAGAATTTGAGATTGAAGATAATCAGAGCTTCAGATTCAAGGTGTTTAAACATCCCAAGTTTAAGAACACCACAGAAAGAATAAAATAGGGCAATTTTGGAAGTTTTATTATATTCTTTATAAAAGTTTTATTGATTACTATGTGTTTACATATGTGTGAGGAGGTTAAGTTGGGGCGAGTGAGTCCATGCTTACTGTGGGCACATGTGGGCACATGTGGAAGGCAGGGCTGCTTTCAGGACTATCATGTCCTTCCACCTTGCTCAAGCAGGGTCTCCATATGCTGTGAACACTGTACACTCTGTCAATCCATACACTCTGGGAAGGTTTTGGCCTGCAAATGTCTGACTGAGTCATCTGCCTTTGCCTCCCATCTCAGCCCAGATCTGCTTGTGTTAATCATTTGATTAGGCTTATGATTAAGCATAATTTAAGTAATTGTTTTTAGATTAGTTTATTTTCAGATATATATGTAGTTTTTTAATATATCTATTTAAATTTTTCCTAGTTTTACAAGTCTGTTGAGTACTTATCCCTGCTCCCCTTCTTTTCCCTTCCTTCTCTCCTCCCTTTCCTCTCTTACTGTCTTCCTTCATCAATCCACCCTACTCTTGCCTGTCTGCTTCTATGGGTCCCAAGGTTACCTCTAGATTGTCTGCTCTAATGGGGGGTTCTGGCCTCTGTGGTAGACCAAATGTTCCCTCTTCAGGCCTTCCCACTGATGGGGCACTACTCTTCACCTCTCTAGCCCTAGCCCCCAAGGTTTCCACTGCATGTAATTATTTCTCTTGGATCCTCACTGATCTGTGAGGGCATGTTGGTATGTCAGCAATTATGCAGGTCTGGTAAGGACAAGTATCATTGCAGTGAGTTCCTGGATGCAGCAGCTCTGTCTTGAGTGGAGTGTCTTGTTCAGTGGTGGACTCTTAGCAATCTTACTGTCTCCTCTTCCACAAGGTCTCTGAGCCTTAGGATGGGGCAATATTTGGTTAGCTTGATTCCTGATGAGCATTGCAGGGTCTCCAGTAGATTTTATTTTAAGTTAACTTTTGACTTACACATTGGGGCAAATTGGCTGTAATTCAACTTTTGGGACAAATATAGCAGCCTTTCTATTTGAGTCTTTCTTTCTGAGCTTTGAGCTTTCAATATTACCAGCGAAATGAAAGGTATGCATATTGTTACTAGACAATGAGCTAGAAGCAGCAAGTATCCTTTTGAATTCAGGACTGTTTTCATTTTGTTTTGTTTTTAAATTAAGGTGAAATGAAAATAACTTGCTTTAATATTTCATTTCTGATTCATTCTGCATGAGCATAATGTAAATGCTGTCTGAGTGTATATGCTTTTTGAAACTTTTTAAAACTTCTGCAAGATATTTTGCATCATTTTAAGGTAGAAATTACTTTCTTTCTTTTTTTTAGAGCAAGCGGCTGCTTTAAGAACAAAATGTTGAAAAGCAAGTACCTAACTAATAATAATCCGTAGACATATTTGTGTTTGGAAGAGAGGGAGGAATTCCTCAAAATGTGAAAGATACTTCTAAAGACCAATCATTTGAGAAACTACTAGTTGTGATTGCTTACCTGACCTACTGACCCAAGAAACTTGTAATTCAGTGCTTGCTAGAGAATTTTCATCCAACAAACAAGCATTTCAATATACCTGTCCTACTTGGGTTTTTTTTTTTCCTTTTTTGGGAGATTGAAAAATAGAAGTCAAGACTTTTTCCCTAGTGCTTTCTTATCATGTTGACACTGTCTTTAAAGTTTGTCATGGTCTTCTAGTAACATAGACCTTGATTAGTTGGATTTGTATGCTTCAGAAAAAAATGAATATTTATTTATTTTAATGTTAAAAGAAAAAAGTGTCCTGATCCTGTGAGGGGAAAATATGACTATCGTTCTGACATTCCAAAGCTGCCTGAAGCAACTCATTCTCTTTTTAAGTTAGTATTTATTGAATATCTCTGGTGCCTGGTATTGGGGGGCTAACAATACAAAAGAAAAGGTCTTTCTATTTGAGCTTTTAATATTGCCAGTGAAATGAAATGTATGCATATTGTTACTAGACAGTGTGTTAGAAGCATCAAGTATCCTTTTGAATTCAGTACTGTTTTCATTTTGTTTTGTTTTTAAATTAAGTTGAGATTGAAAATACTTGCTTTAATACTTCATTTCTGATTCATTCTGCATGAGCATAATGTGAATGCTGTCTGGGTGTATATGCTATAGAACTTGTTGAAACTTCTGCAAGGTATATTGCGTCATTTACAGATAGAAATAATTTTCATTTTTTGGAGCAAAGAGTGAATATTCCAGAATAATGATCAACTACCCACTTACAAAAATGTATAGAAATTCCAAATTATTACTTTAACAAAATAGTATAAAAAGTTTATCATAGTAGTGAACATTCCTATACAATTTCTATATATATTACTATTTTCAAAGAAACACTTAACATAAAAGAAACATACATAAAAGAATCCATTTAAATGCAGATTTCAAAAATAGTGCCTGCAATCTGTGTCAAATGTCCACAGTAAAATTTGATTATTTTTAATGGATAGTAAGCCAATTAACCTTAAATATATTTTGTATATATTTTTTTAAAAAACTGTAGTGCTCTTGTTCTTTGTTGAGAAATATCTTTCCATTTGAATAGCCAATTTTTTTTCTAGAAAGTGTAATATTTGGGACTGGGGAGGTGAGAAATTAAAGTGCACTAACTTTGAGCAAGAAGACCTGAGTTCAGGGCTGGAGAGGTGGCTCAGGGGTTAAGTCTCTGCCTTGCAGGCGGAAGGTCCTGAGTTCGGATCCCAGATCCCACGTATAGACGCCGGGTGGAAGCCGGGGCGGCCTGCGTTTCTGGCCGCCCGTGAATCCTGGGGCAGAAGGTGGTGGAGGTGTCCGTGGTGGTTCCCGATTTCGTCCGTGGTTCTGCACACACACAGACACCCGGGCGCGCAGACACGAACAATTGAATAAAAAAAAAAAAAAAAAGCTTAAAAAAAAAAAAAAAAAAAAGAAGACCTGAGTTCAGATACCCAGCAGCTGCATAAATGTAGGCATGGCATTCTGCCCACACTCTTAGCCACACCTGGCAGAGACACCTGGAGATCCCTGCTTAAACCAACCTTTGCAGCAGGTTTTTTTTTTTTTTAAGAGTGAATGGCACACACTGACTTAATGACTAAAGTGCAAGAGCGATTGCAGATGTTTCCTTGCATCAACCTTGGCCTTCCACAAGTACATGGCAGTACTTATATATATGTGCACCCACACCACATAAACATATACATGGAAAAAAATCTTGATGCTCCAGAGGAATGAACTAATTTTCCAAGACACACCTGAGTTCTGTTGTTTCTGGTGATATTTAGCTTCATGAGTTTTATCAATGCCTCAGTGCTTTGTTTAGTTCCTATTGTCCCTGCATAGTGTATATGGTTGTCATGATCATTAAATGATAACGTTTATGTCATGCTTATAAGTAATAACTTACTATGTAATGCAAGATATACTGTGTTTATAACATTTAAACATTTTTTTTTAATTTTATTCAGTTGTGCGTGTATGCGTGTTGTGCGCCTGTGTGTGTATGTGTGTGTGTGTGTGTGTGTGTGTGTGTGTGTGTGTGTAGAACCACGGGCGAATTCGGGAACCACCCTGGACGCCTCCACCTCCTCTTTGTTTACTCTGCCCCGGGATTCACAGGCTCCGCCCTACCAGGACCAGAAACACAGGCTGCCCCCGCTTCTGCCCAGGTCTATACGTGGGGTCTAGGATCCGAACTCAAGACCTTCCGCCTGCAAGGCAGAGGCTTAACCTTTGAGCCACCTCTCCAGCCCCAACATTTAAACATTTTAATCCTGTAGAGGGAGTCAACTTTGTGCCTCTTACTAATATAATTTGTCATGAACTTTAAAATGAATATCTTAATTGACGTATATGCATGTAAAACTTATTTTTGTTCAAGCATTATTTTTGTTAATACTTGATGAGTACAAGGATGTTTATTAGTATGGTAAGTAAAATGGCAGCTTATTTGATTCCCGTTCTGTACATAAGTAGGACTTATTTTTGTATTTCATAGTACCAGAGAAAGTGATTCATGGTGATCACTAGTTAATTATTGTATATATTGTTCTGTTTCAGAACACCTCAAAGACTACTGTGTTTTTGATGTACTAGCCAATCTTTAAAAAGGAGTATGTCAGCAACTTGAGTAATTATTTTAAGATCTTTTGGCCCTAGAGATTCAAATCAAGGTTGATGTAATGACATTTTATCCAGCTCATTAAGAGTATCCATAGCATACCATCTAGTTATATGTATGCAGCATATTATTTTCTAGGCAGACATTTGCTGGAATTGTAGTTCCAGGTGATCTAACCTGCAGCACAAATCTTTGTCAAGCTTATGCTGTTGCCATGCAGGATGCTATATTTAATTCCTAGTGAGGAAAGTTTAATACAGTACCATTAAAGATAGCAAGTTCTCTGCAAATTCTTAGGCTGCTAGATTTACGGTTAGGATAGGAAAACTAAATCTAGATAATCACTTACATGCAATAATGGGGATCTTAAATATTTTGAATAGTCTGGAGAAAATAGATAATAGATCAAAGGTGCTGGTGCATGGAAGCAATCATTTGTAAATGCACTGGAACACACTAACACCATGCAACATTTAGCTGAATTGTAACGCCTACTTCTGTTGACGTACTTGAAGATTAATTAAAAAATAAAAAATAAACCTTGAGAAATATATTCAGCGACAGTGAAACTGGAATAGAAGTCCAAGAGCCTAGGTTATATGTGTTTTATCTCATCTTCCTCTGAACATTGGAATATTGACAGCATGATAGATTCAATGAATAATTGTATAAGTAAATGCTCTTTGATGAAGTGATATATAAATGACATTCCCATAAAACAATATGTTGAAGAACACAATGAAAAAGAATATAACAAGGGATAGGATGTTCTGAAAAGAATATTCAGATACGTATATTTACAAATAATGTAAATTTTTGAATGCTGTAGAAATAGACTAAAATCGTCGAATAGACATTAAAATTTTAGATGAGATAAATAAATAATATCTAGAAATATATAAAGTTCTCTTTAAAACTCTCCACTTGTAATTCTAATGTATTGTGTATTATGATTCAATTTATTGATATTTTACAAGATTTTTATACATATGGTAAAAGTAACATGCAAAAATATAAAATTCTATCTTAGGAATCAAGGGGTAGTTTGTTGGTATTGAGAGACTAATTTATAACAAGATAAAGAATGAATTTTTTACCTGAATTCTTTTATTTTCCTAGTTTTACAAGCATATTGAATACTTATCCCTGCTTCACTCTCTCTTCCATCATGAATTTTTTAAAAACATGCTATAACATAAATGAAATGATACATATTCATGTCAAAAAGTAGAATTAAGGAGTCCAAATATATTTATTTTTGAATAAGTGTATCATAAAACATGATTTGGGGGTAAGGTTGTAAACTAATGAAGATGTGATAAGCATTGAAATATCTCTCTAAATGAATCACTCTTAAATTTAAGGGACATAGATCTATAATTCATACTGCATATAAATATAGGAAATCAAAATTACTGATTGAAGTAAATACCTGATAAGCTTTGAAATAATAAAAAATTTAAAAATAAACATTTATTACTGTGAAAAGTAAGAGCGAAACTTAAAATTTAAAAAACCTTGTAATTTTATTACAAATGGATTAATATTACTGGTATCTAATCAATGCATGACAGAAGTATTTGGATAAAGATTGATACTTGCACTAAAAACTAGTACATAAAGTGTTAATAAAATCAGGAAAGCAAGCAGACCTTGAATGTAACAATTGAGAGATGCAAATATTGAAAATGAGCTATAATTTTCCATCTTCTCTTATTTCCATTCAGTTTTAAATAATAAAAATGACATTATCTAATATTGAGAAATTTGTCCTAAGAAATTACCCAGTGCAAAGGAGTTAGTGTTTCCTTGTGGAATTGTTTATACAGATGAACATACAGTGGTCACAAAGCTTAGCTCCAAGGAGAAACGCATATATTGTTTGCTCTGCACTCAGGATAGTATCAGACTGGCACTACAGTGGCTTGTATTTGCTGCTCATATCAATGAAAACTTTTTATCCTGGTTCCATGGTATAATGATTTGTATCCTGGATGCCGAAAACAAGTGTTTTAATACAGTGGATTCAAACTTATGTGTATGGCATGATGTATTCTTTGAAACAAGTAAAACGTGTACATCGTTATCAGACATTAGACTGCAGTGTGAGGAATAATGTCTCATAGGATGGGGTGTTTATTGCTATGTGAAAAACTTCATCCTCAAGATTCAGTTTTAGGGAATATAGAGTACACATGAATAAGACAAACTTTTAATAATGATGTTAGAAATGGTAGCTCATGGTTATAACTTCAATATAAATGTTGCAAAGTTTAGGCATCATTTGTGGTGAACTTTTAAAAACTATCTTCTTGCTATCTTGAGGTATACAACATGTTATTATTAGCTAGAATCATTCTACCTAATGTGTGGTGAGACACATTTATTTCTCTCACTCTCAAAACTTGGTACCATTTATCATACTTTTATTTTTGTTTTTGCTCACTTCCTCTTTCTTTACTTGTAAGCAGTACCACAATCTACTGATTTTAAATGCTAAAATATCTATGAAATTCACTCATACTTCTTCCTTTTTGCTGTCCACTATTCCCCATTCCCATTGTCACCTTTGTAGTTTAAGTCTAACAGTAGCCTCCTGTTGATCAATCTTTCAACCTTACTTTTTCCCACACTATCCATCAATCTAAACATGTCACTTACCTTCATTTTGCTGGAAAACATCCAAAGCCTTTAATGGGCCCTCAGTATCTTCATGTGTTGACCTATATTCATTTTAATCAACATTTTCAGCCCTGAAAATAAATTCCCCACCCCTTACTTCTCTCTTATACATATCCTCTACAGTCACATTCAACATCTTCCTTTTCAATAATTGTGTTTTATTCTCTTCCATGGCAGGTGTTTAGTTTGCCCTAACCCTAGAACACTTTTTCACTTTATATTTCCTAAATCCTGCTTACCCTTCAATGTATAATAGTCATTGCCTTTTTCAGACTGGCTTTTTGACATGTATGTTGCATTGGGATTCTTCAGTTGAGGCTTAAGTGTTTGGAATCTTTGTGGGTTGCAGTTCAGACATTGCACCTGCTTTGTTATCTGGAAAGTGCTTTCTTGTGTCCCCACATTGTTTTTTTTTCTTTTCTGCATTTTTCCTGGTGCTACTTTTCTCTCCTTTATTGGTAATTATTCATTTCATTTGTTCGTTCATTGATTCATTCATTCATCTTCTGTTTCATTCTGATCTTTTTTCCCTCAGTGTAAGGATTACACTCATGCATTGTAGATAAATCTGATCAAAAAGACAGCTTTTTTAAAGATGCAATTTAATGTATGTAAATTATGCAAGTAATCATCAATTTAGAAAACGTAGAAACCAACATTTTGTTGTTGATGATGGCAGGTCTTTAGGGCTGGGGATTGGAATCCGGAATCTCTGTATGTACTAAATACATACATACCATCATTGAACTCCACATCTGACCCCCCCAAAAGCAAACTTTTAAAGCATGTTACATTGTAAAACCCTATCAGTCAAGAATAATTACCATTACTATTACCATACTTTGTTGATTGGATTTTATAAATTTGCACATAATAGAACCACACTTTATACAAAATTTGTAACCTTTTCAAATTACCTTTATTGAAGATATATTTCCATATCACTAAAAATATCTTAATGACTATGTAAGACTTCTCTCTTTTAGCATAGATATCACAGTTTTACCTCCTTATTTTTCCATATTTAGCTATATAAAGTGTTTGTTTCCATAGTTTAAAAAAGATGCCATGAACATTTTAGAATTTAAGTTATGTCTGCAATTTAGACTTTTTTTTATTAATACATTTTTTATTATTATTTCAGCTCATACAAACTTAATAGGTACACCAGTTCCCTCCCTCCCTCCTCCTACCCCCGTACCCCCTGCTCCCCCTCCCTACCCCCCTCCCTTCCCATCCCCCAGTGCCTCCCGCCCCAATTCCCAGAGAGTCCTTTCTTGTGCATGCCTGATTTTCCTCTGGGCCCTCCTCTCCGATGACGTACAAGGACCCAGTGGCCTTTCCCTGAACCCTTTCCCGTGTTCCCCTTAGGTATAGGAACACTGCTGTGGATGCCAATCCCTTGCCTCCAAGGATCTTGGTGCCTTTAGCAGATGCTAGACTTTGTGAGGTCAGTAGTGTGTTGGACAATGCTCAGGGCATGTAAAGTCCAATTATGATTGCTTCAGCCCTAACTTTATGGAGTATCTTACATATCATTGCTCCTCCCATCCTTTTGCTCTTACACTCTTACCGCCCCCTCTTCCGCAAATTTCCCTGAGCTTCAAGATGGGGAGAGATTAAGCTGGCCTAGTTCTAGGTGGTTGATATAGAGTCTCTGAAGTTCTGGGTTGTGGTTTGTTGATTTTCTTTTGCAGTTTTGCTACTCCTGCAATGCCCTTCACTCCATCCTGGTGGGCATTGTATGTTACCCCCTGACCAGAGCAAAAAGCTGTTAAACTAGAGTCTTGTGATAAAAGCACATTCAAAGGTAGATGTAATAAAATTGGGAAATCACAGTGAGGGAGGGGTCCATCACCAATTTGCACAATGGTTACTTTTTATCTGCCAGACTATATGCCCTCCTCTTCTGGTGAGATCATACCCCCTCAGTAGTAAATGATCAGGAACAAAAGTCTGTGAACTTAATCAGACGTCTCATTACTTATTTGAGTCCTTGATGGAGGCCTATTTTCTCTGCTGTAACATGGTCCCTTCTCTCCTTGTTTCTGGTGTGGCCCTCCTACCCCATCCCTCCTGTTCATAATCCTTGCAATTACTGTCTCTACGTGGGCTGGTTGGGTTTGGTACTAGGAGCCACCTATTAGGGAGTACATACGGCACTTAATTTTCTGGGTCTGGGATACTTCACTTAATATAATTGTTTCTAATGACATCCATTTCCTGGCAAATTCCAGTAATTCATCATTTTTGATGGCTGAGTAGTACTCCATTGTATAGATGTACCACAGTTTCCTTATCCACTTGTCAACTGTTGGACATATGGGTTGATTCCATGACTTTGCTATTGTAAACAGTGCTGCTATGAACATGGTTGTGCTTGTGCTATCGAGGTGAACCTCTGCTGTATGGGGGGTTATTCCCAAAAGTGGAATAGCAGGGTCATATGGCATTTCAATCTTTAATTTGTTTAAGAATCTCCAGACGGCTCGCCAGAGTAGCTGTATGAGCCTGCATTCCCACCAGCAATGTAGGAGAGTTCCCCTCTCTCCACATCCTCTCCAACATTTGTTGTTGTTTATATTGTGGAGTTTTGCCATCCTGACAGGGGTGAGATGATATCTCAGGGAAGTTTTGATTTGCATTTCCCTGATGGCTAAGGAAGTGGAGCATTTTTTCAGATATTTGTTAGACATTTTAATTTCATCCCTGGTAAAGTTTCATAAAGTTCCAGGGCCCATTTTTTAATTGGGCCATTGGTTTCCTTGATGTTTAGTTTTCTAAGTTCTTTGTGCACTCTGGACAGCAGAGTTCTATCAGATATGTGGTTAGTGAAGATTTTCTCCCATTCGGTGGGTTGCCTTTGAGCTCCTGTTACAATCTCTTTATCTGAACAGAAGCTCTTTAATTTCACAAGATCCCAACTGTTGAGAGTTGGTAGTAGTGACTGTGCCATTGGATGTCTGTTTAGGAAATGTTGGCCTAGCCCAATCAGCTCGAGGGAGTTCCCTATCCTTTCAACTATGGTTTTTATAGTCTCTGATCTTATATCAAGGTCCTTGATCCATTTGGAATTAAGTCTTGTACAAGTGACAAGTATGGGTCCAGCTTTAATCTTCTGCATGTGGAGATCCAGTTTTGCCAGCACCATTTGTTAATGATGCTGTTCTTTTTCCATTGGATTCTTTGGGCCCCTTTGTCAAAGACCAAATGGCTGTAATGTTGTGGGCTTATATCTGGGTCTTCAATCCTTATCCATTGATCTGTGTGTCTATTTTGGAGCCAGTACCAGGCTGTCTTTATAACTATGGATTTGTAGTATAGACTTAGGTTTGGTATGGTAATACCTCCAGCAGTGGTTTTGTTACTCAGGATTGTCTTTGCTATCCTGGGTCTTTTGTGCCTCCAGCTTGTAGAATTATTGATCAGTCTTTCATTTTTAGGGCATGCCTATCTTTTGTGGTTAGATGGGTTTTCTGCAGGCAGCAGATTGATGGATTGTGATTTTTAATCCAAATTTGTAATCTGTGTCCTTGATCGGTGAGTTAATTCCATTAACATTTAGTGTTATAATGGTGAAATTATTTTTGATTCCAGACATTTATTATCTTTAGTAGTTTTTATAAATATATTGCTTCGCTTTTAATGGCGTTATACTTGCCTTCTGTTCTCCTGGATATGCCTGTGTTTTTCTTCACGCTTTAGTATCATTTCTAGCATTTTTTGAAGGCCTGGTTTGGTGGACATGTATCCCTTCAAGTTGTCTTTGTGCTGGAAGATTTTTCTTTCTCCCTGGATCATGATGGATAGTTTTGCAGGATAAATCAGCCTCGGTTGACATTTTTGCTCATTCAATACTTGAAGTATGTCTCTCCAAGCTCTTTTTGCTTTTACTGTTTCAACTGAGAAGTCATTTGTTATTTTAATAGGTTTACCTTTAAAAGTGACTTGTTTTTTCTCCCTTGAAGCTCTCAGCACCAGTTCTTTATCTTGAATGTGGAGTGTTTTAACTATTATTTACCGTGGCATGCTTCTGTTTTGGTCGTATCTATTTGGGGTGCAGAATGCCTCTTGTATATGGATGGGCCTCTCTTTTTTTAGATGAGGAAAGTTTTCCTTGATGATCGTTTGAAAAATTTCCTCAGTGGTGTTATTTTGAGATTCTTGCTCTTGTATTCCATGAATTCGCATGTTAGGCTTCTTCAGGGTGTCCCATATCTCCTGGATATGAATGTCAACCTAGGCTGATTTAGGCTTTTTTTTTATACTAAGAAAATTTTATTTATTTATTTGTTTATGTCTACCAGAGAGCATTGTGTTTCCCTGTGGAGACCCAATGGTGACTTCGGGAATTATGCTGGATTGTTTCTACCTCCTTTTTGCTTTGCTCTTTGGATTTCTCAGGCTTCACCCACCAGAGTGGGAAATGCAGGCCACAGCTGTTTCTGCCTCACATTTTTTTTGTTTCTTCTTTTTTTTATTATATACATTTAATTAGACTTTTTTGTGATGGATAACTAGGAAAAGCATTATTAGGTCAAAGGGATTCATACTTTTTGTTTCCTGGCTCACTTTAACACATGGCTTGCCTGGAAAATTAGGCCAAATATGTATGTTGCTAAATGTATGCAAAAATATCCATGGTCAATACATGGCTAGAGCATTTTAGTTCTTTTAAATTGTACTCTGTATCAGTAAACTCATAATTGCTTAATTTCCATGATTCCTGAGCAGTGAAGTTAATGCAGTATAAAGAAATTGTGGTACCTTGTACAACTTATGCTGAAGGCAATGAGTACAATGTTTGCTTTATTCTCCACTTTGAATCTTTTTGTGTGTCTGTGTATACTGGTCTTTTGTTCTGTGATAATACACTGTGTGTTAAATTCACAAACTGAAGCAATTACATTTTTTATTTTCTGAAACTCTCTTTACACATCTGAGTCAGTTCTTTGGAGAATAAATGAGCTTCAAGTATGTTTTAGGACAATTAGTGTCAAAGGATTAAAAGGAAAGGACTAATGAGCAGGACATTGGACTAGAAATCATTGCCCTAAGTTCTGTTCCTAGTTCTATTTGTCATAGTGGATGATGACTAAATTTGATTAAACAACTTGCCCAATCTGTGAAAGGGGAATAATATATTTCATTTTACAGGGAAGTCAGTTGGATTTATGAGATTGATTTTTGCAACGCATTTTCTTTTTTTCCAAAGCAGTGTTTAATACAATGACTTCCAAGTAAAGCATAAATAAAGTTTACATAGTAGAAATGCCTTTAAATTTATCTTATAATTTATCCATAATATATTTATTAGTTTCTAATGTAAATTGAGGAAATGGATTATGAAAGAATTTTCTGCTATTTAATTCTTTGTTGGCATATACTATATTATATTCATTTTGTATTATGTGAAAATTCCAGAAGTACCATGAATTCTTAAAATGAGTACGAGTTAACATGGCCAGTTAAAAAATATACCAAAGTTTTCACTTTACTAATTTATATTTCCATTGAAAAAAGGACAATAATACATGGCATGAAAAAAACTTCATTACTTGAGCTGTCTTTTAAAATGAATTTTACAAAATCACATTTATAAATGTTCTCACTTTTTCTAATTTGAAAAAATAGTATGTTAAACACATCAGAAATATTTGGGTTAGTGGAGAGGCATTTTCCTTAAGAATTTTCTTGGTAAAGAAAATGCAGTTCTGTCTAGGTGTTGTAATGCAAGGCTGCAATCCCAGAATTTGAGAGGTTGGAGCCTTTTCATGATTTCTAGGTCACTTGGGAACAAGAAAGAAAAAGAGTCTCAAAAAAAAAAATAAAAAATAAATCAAATCCAGCCAATCATCAAAACACAATTAAAAGAAAATAGTATTCATATCTTCTTTATCCTCTTCTGATCAGTATCATTATCACCGTTGTCTAACTAGTGTTTAGAACATAGACTATGTTTGCAACGTTTATGGGTTCAGTCCACTAGTTGAGAAAAATAAAGCAATATATAAATGCTCTTTGTTTCCATGAAAACTAACTTAGTTTAGGAAACCAAGAGATTTTTTAATAGTTAATATAGATAAACTAGGGTTGGGACGCCCGTGCGTGATTCAGCAGGACCTCACACCCGCGACCTAGGTAAGCTCCGCCCTCTCCCGCCCACCAGAACCACAGGTCAGCCCAAAGGGACCTGGCTCCGACTCCCACCATCCAGCCGGAGCCACGCACAGGGCCGAGGGACGACGAGGACCTCCCCCTGTGCTTGTGACCCGCCCCAGCTCCCCTCGGGTTAAATAGCTCCACACCAACGCCCCCATCCTCCCTTTACCCCACCCGGCTCTGCTGCTCAGGACGCGCGTGGGGTCCAGCCAGGCCTCACCCGCGACCTAGGTAAGCTCTATCCCTGCCCACCCCCAGAACCCCAGGCCAAATAATTCAGTTTAGTGAAATTGAAAGATCTTAAGAGTTAAAACGACAATGCCAAAGTCAAAGTGAAAATCCATGAGAAGCAACACTCAAGTAAACAAATTTCCCACTGAAGAAATTAATCCCATAATGTTGGACTCCAACCAGAACAAACCCGCGGAAAAAGGCCAAGAAAGCCTGACCCAGGATAACGACTTTCAAAATATGATCATTACCATGTTCAATACTATGAAAGAGGAAATCCGGGAGGAATTACATAATCGAATCAATCGCTTTGAAGAGGAACACAACAGACATTTGGAGGAGTTGAGAAAAACAGTGCAAGAAACAAAAACTGGCATAAAGCAGTTAAAACAGACTCAAGCAGAGATTAAAACTGAGCTACAAGACAAGTTATCTTCAACCCAGAATGCCACAGAGAGTCTTATCAACAGAACTAACGAAGCAGAAAACAGAATTTCAGACCTTGAAGATAATGTGGGAGTACTAACCAGCTCAAAGGAAGAGGTTGTTAAAGCCAAAAAGATACTTGAGAGAAATATCAAAGAGATATGGGACACCCTGAAGAAGCCTAACATGTGTATTCATGGAATACCAGAGCAAGAATCTCAGAATACCACCCCTGAGGAAATTTTTCAAACGATCATCAAGGAAAACTTTCCTCATCTAAAAAAAGAGAGGCCCATCCATATACAAGAGGCATTCCGCACCCCAAACAGACACGACCAAAACAGAAGGACACCATGGCAAATAATAGTTAAAACACTCCACATTCAAGATAAGTAACTGGTGCTGAGAGCTTCAAGGGAGAAAAAACAAGTCACTTTTAAAGGTAAACCTATTAAAATAACAAATGACTTCTCAGTTGAAACAGTAAAAGCAAAAAGAGCTTGGAGAGACATACTTCAAGTATTAAATGAGCCAAAATGTCAACCCAGGCTGATTTATCCTGCAAAACTATCCGTCATGATCGAGGGAGAAAGAAAAATCTTCCAGCACAAAGATAACTTGAAGGGATACATCACCACCAAACCAGGCCTTCAAAAAATGCTAGAAATGATACTCAAGCGTGAAGAAAAACACAGGCATATCCAGGAGAACAGAAGGCAAGTATAACACCATTAAAAGCGAAGCAATATACTTATAAAAACTACTAAACATAATAAATGTCTGGAATTAAAAATACTTTCTCCATTATAACACTAAATTGTTAATGGAATTAATTCACCGATCAAGAGACACAGATTACAAACTTGGATTACAAATCACAATCCATCAATCTGCTGCCTGCAGAAAACCCATCTCACCACAAAAGATAGGCACGCTCCAAAAATAAAAGGCTGGTCAACAATTCTACAAGCAAATGGAAGCAGAAAACAGGCAGGGGTAGCCATTATGATATCAGACAAAGTGGACTTCAAACCAAAGGAAATTATAAGAGACACGGATGGATACTACATTTTAGTCACAGGTACAATTCACCAGGAAGACTTCACAATACTGAACATTTATGCACCCAATATGGGCCCCTCAACATTCATTAAGAAAACCCTACAGCGTCTAAAGCAAGAAATCAACCCCCAAACGATAATTCTTGGGGACTTCAACACCGCCCTCTCTACATGGGATAGATCAACAGGTCAAAAGCTTAACAGAGACACTTTGGAACTTAATCAAACGCTTACTGAAATGGACCTTACAGATCTCTATCGACCTTTTCATCCACGCACCAAAGAATACACATTTTTCTCAGCAGCACTTGGAACTTTCTCCAAACTTGATCACATATTGGGCCACAAAATAAATCTACACATATACAAAAAAGTTGAAATTCTAACCTGTGCCCTATCAGACCACCATGGCCTAAATCTGGACATCCACAACACAACAAACAAGAGAAAATACACTAACTCCTGGAAACTTAACAATATGATGCTGAATGAGAACTGGATTCAGGAAGAAATTAAAAAGGAAATTCAAGATTTCCTGAAAGTGAATGATAATGAAAATACAACTTACCAAAATCCCTGGGATACAATGAAAGCTGTTCTAAGAGGTAAGTTCATAGCTCTTAATGCCTACATCAAAAAAAAAAAAAAAAAAGGAAACCTCAGAAATAAACAACTTAACAATGCAGCTTAAAGCTTTAGAGAAACTAGAGCAATCTGATCCCAAAAGTAGTAGAAGAGAGGAGATTAGCAAACTAAGGGGAGAAATATCTGAAATCGAGTTTAAGAAAACGATAGAAAAAAATCAACCAATCAAAAAGCTGGTTCTTTAAAAAAATCAATAAGATTGATACACCCCTAGCTAAATTAACCAAAAGCAGGAGAGAGAAAATCCAAATTAACAAAATCAGAAGTGAACATGGAGTTATCACTACTGATACCCAAGAAATCCAGAGAATTATAACATCATATTTCAAAAACTTATACTCTGTGAAGTTTGACAACAGAAAAGAGATGGATGAATTTCTAAGTAAACACAACTTACCTAAATTGAATCAGGAAGTTGTGAATTATTTAAATAGTCCTAGAACATATAAGGAAATTGAGGAAGTAATCTCGAATCTTCCCACCAAAAAATGTCCTGGACCAGATGGATTCAGCACAGAGTTCTACCAGACATTTAAGGAGTTAATAACACCAATAGCCCTTAAACTGTTCCATCAAATAGTAAAGGAAGGAACAATACCAAATTCCTTCTACGAAGCTAATATAGTTTTAATCCCAAAACCTAATAAAGACTCACTTCAAAAAGAAAACTATAGGCCAATCTCTGATGAACACAGACGCAAAGATTCTCAACAAAGTTTTAGCAAATTGGATTCAAAAACATATTAAAAAGATCATTCACGGGGACCAAGTAGGCTTCATCCCCGGCACACAAGGTTGGTTCAACATACGAAAATCAATAAATTTAATTCATCATGTAAACCAGTCCAAAGTCCAAGACCACATGATACTCTCGATAGATGCAGAAAAAGCTTTTGACAAGATCCCACAGCCTTTTATGATCAAAACGCTAGAGACAGTAGGAATGGAAGGAACCTTTATCAATATAATAAAAGCTGTATACAACAAGCCCACAGCAAGGATTATGCTCAATGGGGAACAATTGGAAGCATTTCCACTTTGATCAGGAACTAGACAAGGCTGTCCACTCTCACCACTTCTATTCAATATTGTACTTGAAGTCTTAGCTGAAGCCATAAGACAAGAAAGGGACATAAGAGGGATTCAAATCAGCAAGGAAGAAGTCAAGCTATCCCTATTTGCAGATGACATGATCTTATACCTGAGGTATCCCAAAAACTCCACCAGGAAGCTCCTGGAACTAATTGAGAAGTTCAGCAGGGTGGCAGGATACAAAATAAATGTGCAAAAATCAGAGGCCTTCCTATATGCCCAGAATGAAAGAAGTGAAAAAGCCTTGAGAGAAACAATCCCATTTACTATAGCCCCTAAAAAAATGAAATACCTTGGTATAAAACTAACCAAGGAGGTAAAAGACCTTTACAATGAAAACTTTAAAACCCTCAAGAAAGAAATAGCAGAAGACATCAGAAAGTAGAAAGACCTCCCTTGTTCCTGGATTGGCAGAATCAACATCATAAAAATGACTATCCTACCAAAGGCAATATACAGATTCAATGCTATACCAATCAAAATCCCAAAGCAATTCTTCAAAGAAGTTGACCAAACAATCTCAAAGTTCATATGGAGGCACAAAAGACCCAGCATAGCAAAGACAATCCTGAGTAACAAAAACACTGCTGGAGGTATTACCATACCAAACCTTAGTCTATACTACAAATCCATAGTTGTAAAACAGCCTGGTACTGGCTCTAAAATAGACACACAGATCAATGGATAAGGATTGAAGACCTAGATATAATCCCACAAAATTATAGCCATTTCGTCTTTGACAAAGGGGCCCAAAGAATCCAATGGAAAAAGAACAGCATCATTAACAAATGGTGCTGGCAAAACTGGATGTCCACATGCAGAAGATTAAAGCTGGACCCATACTTGTTACCATGTACAAGACTTAATTCCAAATGGATCAAGGACTTTAATATAAGGCCAGAGACTATAAAAACCATAGTTGAAAAGATAGGGAACTCCCTATATATATACCTAAGAAATTTTTGAAATCAGTGTCACTTTCTTGAGAAAGTCTTCTAATGTGTAAATTTCTAGTAAGCAATAGGTGAAGGAAAGATTGAAAATGAATGGAGTACTAAGAATGCCAAAGGTATCTTTGTTACTTAATTGAGATGAAGAAAGTATAAATAGAAAATTTGTAAATTCATGTGACATAGGATCCATTGAAATATGAGTCTTGTGGTGAAACTCATGAATGACCTACACAGAGAATGTGCTTTGGTTCTGTTTTGGTTTTTGTTCAGACATGACCATCATGTCTCATAGGCTTTTCAAGCAACAGTTCTATTCCTTTTACTTTCTTGAACTTTGAAGTGGTTAAGTTGTATGCATCCTTAGAGAAAACCTTCTCCTTCTGTCCTCACACCTCATTTTCATAAGAGGAAATAGATTAACTCGGATAACCTGTATGTGTGTGTGCTATATATAGCACAACATTAGCTGGCAACTGAACAAGGTTTGGTTTGACATCTTAAGTGTCATAATTTCTACTCAGTTGAATTTCCCTTGTCAGCACACTACTTCCTTGTTTTTACTGGCTTTGTGTTTGACTGGAAACTTAATGTAGGAAAATCTTGTACACAACATTCTATTGATTTAAAGTGTCAGTTGTAGTATCAAGAAGACAAAATTCGCTGGGTTTTGGATCTCAGTGTGATCAAGGAGAGTTAATCACCTGATTTTGGTAAGAGCTGAAATCTAGAGTGTGGTTTCTAGGACTCATGAAGGGTAAAAATTCATTTAAAACTAGGGGGAATTGGACTGAAGTTAAAAAAATTTTTTTTGAGTTGGAGAGATGGCTCAGGGGTTAAGTCTCTGCCTTGGAAGCAGAAGATCCTGAGTTTGGATCCCAGGTCCCAGTAAAAATGCTAGGCAGAAAAAGCAGCAACCTGCACTTTTGGCCCTGGTGGGTGGAGCCTGGGAAATTCCAGAACAAACAAGAAGTTGAAGCTGTCCTTGATGATTCCTGAAGTCACCCTTGGTTCTTCATAGGGACATACAGTTCTCTCTCTCTCTCTCTCTCTTTCTCTCCCTCTGTCCCTACCCCCCTCTCTCAGTAAATAAATAAATAAATAAATAAAATAATTTTAAAAAGTTTGCTTACATTGTAGGCTACCGGTGTGCTCCCTATGTAGTTTTTCATCAGAATAGCACAGAGATCTTGGAAAAGGTTGTTTCTCATGTAA
The DNA here is from genome assembly GCA_023101885.1 of Typhlomys cinereus. Lineage (NCBI taxonomy): Eukaryota > Metazoa > Chordata > Mammalia > Rodentia > Platacanthomyidae > Typhlomys > Typhlomys cinereus. The sequence continues at coordinate 6,097,560 of JALPQD010000044.1, forward strand.
ATCTGTAACATCTTTCACCCAAATTTGTTGTGCATCTGTGTTTGTGTGTACATAAGCACCTTAATAGCCAAGTTAGAAGCATAGGCTTTGTATGCAGTCCTTCCCTGTCAGCAAACATTAGGTAATGAGTGATTGGCTGGGGATAAAATTTGGAAGACAAGTGACAAAAGTTCTGTCATGGACCTTTTATTTTATGATTTTTTCAATTTAAATAAGTTTGTATCGTTGCCCTCTACTTCTTCCTTTTTTACCCCCTCCTCTCCCAGTCTCCCTTCAGTTCGCTGATCCATCCATCTACCTGACATACTTCTGCACATGTGATCGTCATGCTCCTTTTGGAGCAGCTATACTAGTAACAGAGCGGATCTCTTTCTTACTACAATTGACTCTTCATTGGGCAGGCCTGCAAATGGTGAAACTCCCCTTCTCCTGTCTAGGACTTGCCCCAACGATTCTTTCTAAGTGTAGCTCTTTCTCCTGAGGTCTTCATTTATCTCTGGGTGCTATGTCAGCTATTGTGTAAATCTGCTGGGGGGAGATCTCACTGGATGAGGGGGCAGTAAGATTGGAACTTGTATTTTAGTGAAGTAGGATGGATAGTAAGTTAATAAAGAAAGACAATACCAAATAGTAGTAAGAACTCTCCAAACACTCAAGTAGGGAAATAAGGTTGTGGAATGATGCCATTTTAATGGTGGACTGCATTGTGCAGGATGGCTAGAAAAGGCCTACATGAGAAAGTATAAGCAGAGTGATGGATAGGATATACTACTACATAAATTCAGAATAAGAGACATCCAGATAAAAAGGAGAGACCCAAACAAATTCAGGAATGAAATGGGGATACTTGGATGTCAGATAACAGTACAGTGTAGTGGTATGAGAGTTAGTGATTAGGGTTGAGCGTTAGCATCATTGTCAATGAAGAATGTATGTGCAGGCTTCCACGACCTGTGCAGTTACCTTGCTATCTTGATAGGTACCGGAGTGGGATCAGCAGGAATTGGATCAGGCTGGGTCAAGAGGGGATGTGGAAAATCCAAAAGCAAATTGAGTTTATTATTGAATCTAACCCCTTATATACCTCGAAACGAGGGAGTGATGTCTATAAACTGTGCAGAGGGGTGACTTCAGTTGTGGCAGACAGACTACACACTACACATTCAAGGAATAGGTGGGGCCATCAACAGCAATACAGCCCTGCCAGTCCTTAAGCATGTCGATATGTCCTAATGGCCTCATTCATTGTAGAGAAAGAACGGGCTACTATTATATACAAAGGTCAGCAACATGGTGACACAGTTACAATGATAAAGCTCTGAGCCCATCTTTTCAGCATGCTAATTAATGTCTGACTGGCTTCCAAGGAACAGAAAGAGATATGCAGCAAACACATCTGCCCTCTATCCCATTTTGAGACAGGACAAGATCCATCCCTGCCTTCCACGGTAACCTCAATAGGAATTAGTCTCTACCAGTGCTAGCAACAGGAGGCACACTGCTACTATAGACTTCAAGGAATGTTCTTGGTATCTATTCTACAAGAAATCGGGGTCTTGAGCTTCAGTGCTCCTTACAGATATGGTCAAAATTACACTGTCTACATAGCAACTGTGTAATACATATTGAAATTTAGGAATATATTGCTTGTAAAATTTAACAGCCCTATGGTACAGACACTGGATTTACTGAATCAAATTTCTGTGACTCCAAAGTCAAATTCTCCAACCCTTATATAATACTGAATGTCAGTCATTTATTGTTTAAGTTGATTGACTTCATGTGTTAATGAAGTTTCTGGTTTTACATACTTTTATAGATGAGATTAATCTTTGAGGTTACATAAAGAATGCCAAGGAGAAATTTTTTGGCAAGTTCACATTTTTCTTAATGCTTAGAACTATGTATGTCCTGTTCCTCCTGAAAACTGAACTCATTATATTCCTTGACTGAAAGGATATGCATAACAATCACAGGATTTGTTAAGAGTAAGCTCTACAGTTTGAAATAACCTAAGGAATCTACAGGCCTTTACAGTTTGGTATCTTTTGATGTGCATATCTGTCCTTTACTGATGCTGACCTTCAGGCCTTTTACAGTTTTGCTGTAACATGATTTTTCCTGAGATGCACATCACAAAGCCATGTCTTTTGACGGTGTTTTTCTTTAAAAGTGTTTGGCCCTTAATTGTACTAGTTGGAAATGTCAAGATAGTGCATTAACCTACTGAAGTCCAGATGGCTGACTCTTTTGTTACTGTTTGACTTGTCTTATTATGTCTTAAGAATAAGGGATTGGAAGCAGAATCCTCTAACTGATGTCAGATTTTGGCAGCATAAATTTTGTTTTTTATATATTGTGAACATTCACTTAAAAATATGGGTTTCATGGCACATATTTGATAAATTTGTACTATCATTCATTTTATTATGTAGTTATTAATGATTGCCATATAAATTAACTATTGAAGGTATTTAGCATCCATATCTTCATACAGTAGAAAAATGGTGTTGTGTCTGTGCACATGTATGTATGTATACATATGTATATGTTAGATTATTTTTGCTTTATAAGTAAGAGCACATGCTAGAATAATAAATTATGGAGCTTGACTATGAAGTATTATTTCTAATAATTACTTTGAAGTAAAAGGTCTGTGTGATCTCCTATATTCAAATTTATAATCTTAGTCTTTACAAATAAGACTACCATGAGCACAGTCAGGTGGTTAGTAATATAAAAGTCATACCATTTAATTGGATAATGTTCTATTGCTGTTCATATCGACATATTCTCTTGCTGTAATGTGATTTATAGCATGTATGGTGAGTACACTGTACCCTATGAAGATTTCATTTTTTAATTTATATTTTTTGTATGTGTGTGTGCGCATGTGCACGTGCACATGTGTGTGTGTGTGTGTGTGTGTGTGTGTGTGTGTGTGTGTGTGTTTGTGTATGTCAGAAGGCACTGTGTGTGCCTGTGGAGGCCCAAGGAAGACCTTGGGAATCACCTGGATTGGTTCTATGTCCTATTTGCTTTGCTCTGGAATTTCCCAGGTGCCACTTTCTAGGACTAGAAGTACAGGTCTTCACCCTTTCTGTTTGGTATTTTTACATGATATACAGGATCCAAACTCAGGACCTTCTGCTTGTGAGGCAGAGGTTTAACCCCTGAGTCATCTCTCCAATCCAAGACTTTATACTTAGGTACTTTTTTAGTATTTTTACCAGCTGTGCTTTCAAGCTAGGCTATGATTTTTGGTAACCAGGATTTTGTGATTATTCATTTAATGCTTTTTGAGAAGTAAAATTAGTTCTCAGGTATCAGAGGTGAGGCATTTATAAAAAAAACTTGAAAATCTTTTAAATCTATCTCTGCGTTAGAAAATAAACACAAATATTTGAATTCATTAGGTAAAGTCATTTTACTGAAATTACTCCCCAAGAGATCAATTGCATTGTTAAAATTCACATACACTAACCTAAACAATTTTTGTGTGTTTTAAACTTTAATGAGATCATCTGATTATTTGACTTGATTCCAACATTCCAGATGACTTACTTAATCTGAGAATTTATGAGCTACTGCATTTTTACTATTAATAAATGGTCATTTTACATTGCCGCAATTCTTTAGCGATAAGCTCACATAAAGAAAAAAATCATGTAGTCATTTGTATTGCATGCCTTATTTCACACATGCAGCTGTATAATATTTTGTATTTTTTCTGTGTATTTATAAATGTCAGCTCTACTTATGGATTGTAATTTTTCCAATATATTTTTAATTGACATATAAAATTTGTGTGTATTTATTGAATATCATGGGATAGTTAATGTAGCTAGTTAGCAAATGCATTATCTCACAGTTAGTGAAAATACTTTATATGCCATCACTTAACATTTTGAAAATTATCTCATTATTAACTACTATACCCTATATACTCTTGAAGATATTCCTTCTATCTTTTTTGTGCTGGACAGATGGCTCAAGATTACAACTCTGCCTCTAAAGCAGAAGATCTTGAGTTTGCATCCCAGGTTCCACGTAAACATACCAGGTGAAAATGGAAGCAGCTTACACTTTAGGCCATGGTAGGTGGAGCCTAGGAAATCCCAGAGCAAAGCAAAAAGGCGGTAGATGCAATCCAGGATGATTTCCGAAGTCACTCTTGGTCCTTCACAGGGACACACAGTGCCCTATGATACACATACACACACACATAAAATAAATAAATGAAGATGTATTATATTATTTGACTTACATATACATACTTCTTTATCCCCCACCAACTGTCCTGGCCTCTGGTAACTATTGTCTTACTCTCAAATTCTATCACTTCTGGATTGCATACATGAATGAGATCTCATGCTTTTTCTCTTTCTGTGACTGACCCATCTCCCTAAACATGATGTCCTTCAGATGCATGTGTGATACTATAGATAATAATTTTCCGTCTTCTTATGGTAAGATCGTTTCTATGTATATCACATTTTTAAAAAATCTATCAACCCATCAATGAGCATTTAATTTGCTTCTGAAACTTGGCTATTGTGAATAATGTAATATATTAATGAGTTCAATTATATCCTTGGCTTAATCATTTCCTTGTGATCTATTCCCAGTGAGATTACTCAGTAATATTATAGTTTTATTTTTACTTTTTAATTGTTTCCATACTGTTTTTCATAATGATTGCCTAAAAACATTCTCACTAACAATGTATAATGTTCTACTTTCTCTGTATTCTTGCCAACTCGTAATATTATTGTCTTTGTGATAAAACCATTCTAACAGAAATGAGATGGAACATGGTATCTTTTGATGTGCATATCTGTCCTTTACTGATGCTGACCATTTTTTCATGCATTTACTAGCCTTGGGCATACTTTTCTCTGGACAACTGTCTATTGAGTTACTTTATTCAACCTTGTATTGGGTTATAGAGGTTTCTTCATAGTGAATGGAGGTTCTTGAGTTTATGGTGAGCTCGTTAAGATTTCTGCAAAAGGTCCTAGAATGATGAAGAAGCTCAATATCTAAGCTACTCTTTTCTGCTACTGTGAGAAAATACTCGGTCTCAAGTATGTTATGATGAGGAAGGTAGATTTATTTGGTTTGTGATTACAGAGGGCGGATGCAGTCCATTATGGCAGGAAAGATATGGCAGGCTGCAGAAGCTAGAGGTGACTTTATTCATTGCAGGCATCATCATTTCAGTCAGGAGAGCAAGCAGTGGACTGCTGGAGCAGACCCCCAGTGGAAGCCGTGCAGGACTGACTAACCGCCCCCTGTGACATGCCTTCCTCCAGTAACCTCCATTTTCTAAGTGTGCCATGACCTTCCCAAACATTACCTGCAGCTCAGGATGCAAACACATGACCTTTTGGGGGGACAACTCACATTCAAACCATGACACTCCGTATCCTTTTTCAACTCCTTGTTCCTCCTGTCATAGATGTGGAAGAACTCACTCTGTGTATTATGGTACTAGTCAGAAAGAGAAGTAGTGCAAAGAGAAGTGCATCTTGTATAGTGGGATAGTGACTTTCCTCTATTCTGTGTTGTAATGGGGTGCTACAGACTTACTCCCAGGATATTCATGCCTAGGGAGAGTCGGTAGTTGGATTTTTGTAGGAAGCAGTGAAACAAAGAACTTCTCTGTTCACCTCTTGATGTCACTTCATTACTTCAGTCCTCAGTCTGATGCCTTCTCTTGCTACCAGTCTTTGACACAAAAAGAAGACAAGGAATCTGACCCAGTTTGAGTCATCTCAGTTTGTTTAGTCTTATCACCATTTCATTATTACTAATAAGGAGGAAATGTTTCCAGTGCTGAAGTACAGAAGATTTAAGTCATACAGAGATGAGTATTTAACTCTAGTACTCATCAGTAATATGGCCTTGCTCACATTTTCTAAGGCCTAGTTTCTGAATCTATAAAAACATTAAAATTAACACTAACCTCAGAGTATGTCATGGTTTGAATGTGATTCTCCCTCCCTCATAGGCTCCTGCATTTGCATCCTTATTTGATGTTGATAGTTGGCAAGGTCATGGCACCTTTGGAAGTTGGAACCTTGCTAGAGAAAGGAATATCATGGGGAGCAGGCCTGCTGTGCTAGTAGTATGCTCTGAGAGTTGGCATTTTGCTTGGTCAACTTCCATGATGAGCGCTAATGAAGTCACCTCCGACTTCTACTGCATACTATACATTCCCCACCAAAATGAACTGTATCTCCCCTCTCGAAATGAGATGGAACATGGTATCTTTTGATGTGCATATCTGTCCTTTACTGATGCTGACCATTTTTTCATGCATTTACTAGCCTTGGGCATACTTTTCTCTGGACAACTGTCTATTGAGTTACTTTATTCAACCTTTCAGTGCCATAGGTTGACCCAGCAGTGCCACGCATGTTACCTGTGTAATCTGTGGTTAAATTTTAATAAGTACAAGCAGCATGTGGTGATGTCCTCTGGTGTTTATTTTGGTACAAATACATTTTTATACCAAGGGTAATTTCTTAGGATGAGGTAGTGAAAGTTTCATTTCGCAGCAATAATGTGATCTTAAATTCAAATATGAATGCCAAGAGTACACAGTATGGCTTGATTAGGTGGTTTCAAAATGATCCAGTTTGTACTTCACTTCGTTTAAGCATTGCATTGCAAATTAAGAATATCAAAATCACCCTACATGATTCATTGACTGTTAAGACTGCTTAAGGATTTCAGTTTTATAAATGTTAACCCTGTGGTTCAGACTCAATGATGCACTTGCAAATCTCCAAACATGCCATGTGTTTGTGTACATTAGTCTTTCTTGTAATGTCTAACCAAAATACACTTTTCTGTTTCAAGTGAAGAGCATTTATAGACTATCTAATCTTCTTCATTCAGATTTCCATATTACTCAGCCTGTAAAAATAATAATTTGTTTTGCTGCTAATTAGTAACTAAAAGTGTAAGCTTTGCTGCTGTGACAAGATTGTGTCTCTTTCCCATGTTCTGTCAGAATTTTAAACTGCTTGACTGCTAGCTAGATGCTAAATAGTCATGGTCTAATAATGAAAATAACCTCATGTGTATCGTAACAGAAGCGTGTTTTCTGTAGTGTTCTGTAATAAATTAAAATTTGAATAATTAGTATATGTGCAGAGAATATGATGACCCATTAAATTTGTATCACAAAACAAAATTTCTGCTTCTATATGTGTGTGGCAACATACTCTGAATCACACGTTCAAAATGGCAGGGTCTTTCATATCATGTAACTCAGAGTGGTTAAAACTTTAACAACAGAACTCCTTTCCTATAAGGAAATATAAGCAGTGTATGAATCCATAAAATGTGCTCGTGCTTTCATTCTAAGGGAACAATGGAGAGGGGCTCTCCTATTAACTATTTAGTTTTCCCCATTCCCTAAGACAACCACTAAGACAGCACTCAAGACAGGCCCAGATAGTCTGTGGTCCCTCAAAATATAATTTAAAACCAAGAGTCTACTCTCTGAATGTATCCTTATAATAACACTCTATTTTAACAGCTTTTTATCTCTGGCCAGGGGGTGACATCCAATATCCATCAGGATGGAGCCAAGGGCATTGCAGGAGCAGCAAAACTGAAAAAAAAATTAACAAACCATAATTCAGAACATCAGAGACTCTGTATCAACCACCTGGAATTAGGTCTGCCTAATCTCTCCCCATCCTGAAGCTCAGGGACATTTGCGCAAGAAGGGGCGGTAAGATTGTAAGAGCACAAAGATTGGAGGAGTCGTGATATGCAAGATACTCCACACAAGTTAGGGCCGAAGCAATTGTAACAGGACTCTGCGTGATCTGCGCAATGACCAACATATCATTGACCCCTCAAAGTCTAGCAGGGACTAAAGGCACTGGGATCCTTAGAAGCAAGGGATTAACAGTCACAATAGTGTTCCTATACTTAAGGGGAAGACAAGAAAGAGTTCTAGGAAATGCCACTGAGTCCTTACACCTCATCAGAGAGGAGGACCCAGGGGAAAGTTTGATATACACATTAAAGGATGCTTGAGATGGGGAGGGGGCACTGGGAGAAAGGGAAGGAGGGGGGAAAGGAAGGGGAAAAGGGGGGAGGGAGCAGGGGGTTCCTGGGAGGGATGGAGGGAGGGAGGGGACAGGGGTTCCTATTATGTTTGTATGAGCAGAAAAATAAAAAAAAATTGAGCTAGGAAAAAAAAAGTCTACTCTCCTACCTGAAAATTCATTCTTGAGTATCTCAGGAAAAATTAGTAGCTACTTCTGCTTCAGTCAAATTCATGACTCAGTATTTCTTTCACAAAGCATTTGTTAGGACATGAAATATACCAGTGACAAAATAAGATCAGTAAATGTAAAGTAAGTGCTTACTATATATGGTATTGTGTTTTGCCAGGATTCTTTTTTTAACCTTTGTGACCATACTAAAGGTACACACTTATTACACATTTTGTAGAGTAGGAACTCAATGTCCAGGAATTCAAGTGAGAACTTGAACTTTACAGAGCTAGTAAGGGTAAAAAAATATTGAGGAGACATTTGTCCCCATTACACCTTTGCTTATAACCCTCCATGGTGAGTAAACTGTGCTTCTTTGAAGATTGTTTTGTGCCATCTTCGGAAGTGAATTATGTCCTTGGGTTTCTAGTGTGGCTTCTGACAATTTCTTGTTGGTCATATAGTCCCAATCATGTCATGATTTCTCTGTGACTCAGTTTTTACAAGTACAAAAATCTTTTTTAGTAATGTCTTCTCCAGGTGCTAGTCTGAGATGAAATTGTACATAGGAAAATTTGTGAAGGCTGTTTGTGCTGTAACAATGTAAGGTACTGTTGACGATTAAGTCTTTCGATCTCACTCAGTGCCAAAGACATACATCCATTTATTTTCACATCAGTGAGTGATTTCTTTCACTTTTCCTTGTTTACTTGTTCTTTTGATGCTGATGTTTTACTGGTGATGCATGACCTCCTATCAGCAGTTAGACAAGGAATTGAATAACATGCAGTACATTCATTTTGGCTGATAGCACTTAACTAAAAATGTTTGGAAAGGCTATGGGTTTGAAAATAATGAGTTCATTTTCTGTATGTGGAAAACATTTTTTCTTTATTTCTTTTAAAATTTGTAGCTTCATTACCTACTTAAAATGTGGTTTTTATCTAGAGTGTAGGAAACATTTATAATTTGCAGAAATATTATTGAACTGGTTTTGTTTCATGGTAATGTTCACTCAGATTTATCAAATGGTAAAGCATAGAGAGACTATGCTATATTTAAATAACTTTATAGTTTTTTCATCAGGTTAAAAAATGTTGATAAAATTTTCATTAGTTTTTAAGTAGTACAGTGAAGCAGCTGACTATCCCAAATACATTGATTATTCAGGTGGATACTATGATGGATCAAATACTCCTTAATTTTTTTGTGCTTTATTCTCTTTCTTTTTCTTGTATTAAATCTTATATGGCAGCCACAGTTGGAGCCTGGATCATTTGTACAGAAACTCTGTCTGGTGTGGTGTTATAGTTAGATGCAGGTGTCAACTTGATAGTTGAGGGTTTGAGCTCTGAGCACATTTCTAGAGAATTAGTAGTTGAGTTAAGCCCAGAGTGAACCTGCAGAAGATTGTCTAGTGGATAAGGAAGACCCAATCCATGGTGGGTGGGACTAGGCCCTGTGCAGATGAATAAAATACAGAGAGCTGGCTAAAGAAGTTGGCATCCTTGTGTATACTTGGCTAGACATGCTGTTCTGGCAAGTAAGGATCTTTCCTCTCTCAGCTGTTATGTGGAGATGGTGTGGCCAGTTCTCTTGGCCCTGGTGTTGGTTTGAGCAATCCTGCCAAGCTGAACAAACAACTATAACCAGGAATCATAAGAGAGAATAAATCCCTTGTTCCCTTAAGCTGTTTGGTAGTAATTTACCAGCAGCAATGTAGAGTAACTGCAACATTTGGACCTTGGAAATGGCATCAAAGGTAACCTTAGCGAAGCTGCCCAGGATAGCAGCAGTATAGCCCCTGGTTGATGTTTTTGTCACTGTGCCATGATAATGGCTCCTGGATGGCAGTCGCCACTTCCTTGGACTGACATGTCCATTGTAGTCTCCAATAACCACAAAAGCCTTAAATCTGGTCCGCTGCCCATCATGATGCACTTCTGCACTGGGATTTTTTTAAAACCTTGTCCTTAAGGGATTACCCCAGGAAAAAGTCAATAATCTCAGACCCCTTGATGGGCAGAGAGAAAAAGTTGCAATCTGGGAGGTTGCTGCCCAGGCTTCCCAAAGCCCACCGCAACTTTCAAGCCTGGGGTCCCAGAACCTCCCTCTGCACCAATGTCATACCACATTTGGTGTTTTCCAGAGCAGGAATTTTCCCTATTTATGTAGACGCATGTCCTCTGTTTAAAATGAAAGCTTGCTTTTTCTCCTTCCCCAAGTCAGTGAATTGGAGTAAATATGGTGTAATTGTAAAACAGAAAAAATAGACCACTACTAGGCTTCTTAACTTCTGCTTTGTTCTAGGCTCCTTTAGCCATCTGGTGAGCCTTTATGTACCCTCTTAGAATCATGTATTTACTTAAAAATATAAGATATATAGGATTTGAAAGAAAAGGAAACCGATTTCATGAAACCACCATTACCAATAATTTTTAGAAAAGATACTCTTGAGATTAAAAACAATTTTCACCCACAAAGTCCTGCATGTAGAGTTTCTTAGTAGGTTTACTTATAGCAGCTTATAGCTGGAAGTACTCTAAATGTTCTTGAATATTGCAATAGCAATAGCCATATCATAAGGTAGTATTTTCCAAAACTAACAGTGTAGTATTGGTTTATAGAAGGTACCTGTGAGTCTCTTAGAGTATTATGATGAGCAAAAAACATCAATATCAAAGAATTCATACAGTATTATATTTTCACGCATGCATGCCACATTTTTGAATATACAAAATGAGAGAAATGAAGAGCTGTTGCTGAAGTGCAAAGCACTTGAGTGTGGTCAAGAAAGGGCAATGCCAAGCATTCTTGGGGTGGTGGAACTGTTCTGATTATTGACTGTGGTTCATATACAACACATATGCTCCCCACCTTTAATTCCACAAACATGTACATGTACATCCTGGATATTTGGAATAAGAGAACTCTTTCCTGAAACTTAAGAAAGAGTAATAAACTTCTCTAAGATTTTTATTAAGTATCAGAAGAAAATGGCAGGTTGTGTGACTGTCACATTTTTTAAACATTTTTTATTATTATTTCTGCTCATACAAACTTAATAGGTACACCACTGCCCTCCCTCCCTTCTCCTTCCCCCGAACCCCCTGCTCCCCCTCCCCTCATCCGTCCCTCCCCATCCCCTAGTGTCCCCCCCCCCAATCCCCAGAGAGTCCTTTAATGTGCATGCCAGACTCTCTTCTGGGCCCTCCTCTCCAATGGACTGTCACATTTTTGAAGAAGTGATATACAGCAATCATATTTCAGTGCTTCCACAATTGTGATGTGTATGTTACGATTGGAATTTATCTATGACAGCTGTTGGTGAGAAGGTTGGATGTTGGATATGCTGTTATAACATTGCTGTCATTTTCCTACAAGGCCAAAGTATAAAAACTTAACTTGGAGATTTTTTGAAAAGGAAGGTATTGTATTTCCCTTTGTGAAGTTGCATACTCTACTTTAGGACATCAGGTTAGATGTACCTGGTTACTTTTTATTAATCCATTATATTTCATATCTCATATATCTCAAGCAATTGGTAAACATAATTCTTTGGCTTTTTTCATCAAGGTTCTCTGAGTGGTAATAAGGGCTAATATAAATGCTAGGTAGTTTAAGTTTTAAAGATTTACTCCAAGTTATTCATTCTTGCACATTGCTTATCCCAGTTGGTTGATACTAGTTTTAAAAAGGCATTCCCTGTTAATGTTAAGAATAGACTAGCCCCGATCTAGAGAGATGGCTCAGGGGTTAAGACTCTGTCTTGCAAGCAGAATGTTCTGAGTTTCAGATCCTGGCTCCCACATGAAAACAAAAGGCAGAAACTAACACAACCTGCACTTTTGGCCCTAGTGAGTAGAGCCTGGGAAATTCCCAAACAAAGCAAGGAGGTTGAAGCTATCCAGGATGATATTTTGAAGTCACCCTTGGTCCTCCACAGTGCCCTCTGATACACAATACACACACACACACACACACACACACACACACACACACACACACACACACACACACAAACACACACACACATAATAAAATATGAAAGAATAGACTGGCCCACACACTTTTTGCTTCCTGTGAAATTTGATTCCTGTGATTGCTTATTCAGATTGGTTAATATCGAGTATCATTACATATTTTTATATGTATTTCCTAGCATATCCCTGGTGGTCTAGCCATTAACAGCTAAACCTGGGCTTTAAGGTTAACTGTGATGGTTTTGCAGGAAATAGTTAATGTGTTCTTTTTCAAACTTTTTTAAAAATTCATTTAATTTTTTATTAGTTCATTCTTTTATATACAAATGCAGTGAATTTATGATATTTTACACATCAAAATCCCATCCTCTCTCCTTTTCCCCATTGTAGCCCTTCTTCTTTCCTACCAGTCTCCCTCCTATTTCATTGTCTTCGCATGTGTGACTCACTGAGCTTCATCTTCATCCAGCCATGTCAGAATCAGAGTAGATCTTCCTCAGCTCCTCTTTTCATGCAGTACGGCCTTGCACTCTGGCAATTAAGAGCATAGCCTTGCCTTTGGAAAGAGAAGTTATTGGATGGGATATCTTTGCAGAAACAAAAGTGGTTCCTGATAGCACTTGCTACATCATGAGTCTTGTATCAGAGGGTATATCACTGAGGAAAGTATCTTTTTTCTCTGCCTATCAGGATTAGCCTTCTCAGGGAGGTGTGGGGATTTCAGATCGTTTCTTTCCATAATGAAATATTCATAGGTCAGATCCCTTGCAGCTTTTGTGGAAGTATACAGAGCTGCAGTGATTTCATAGATGCAGCGGCCCTGTCATGTCCAGAATATACTATCTCGTTGAGCCCTGCAGCTTTAGCCTCTTACAATCTTCCTGCCCTTCTTCCTCAATGTTCTCTGAGCCTTGGGGTGGTGATAGTTCAGATGTCCTGTTCCAGAATCAAGCTTTCTGCAGTCACTAATTTTCTGCATTTTGCCAGTTGTGATTTTCTGTGATAAACACCTTCCATTACGAAAGCATCCAAGTGGAATGCTGAGTGCTCCTTCAATCTGTAGACATAATGACAGATGTTTAAAAATCAGTTTGGTAAATAGCGTTTTCGTAGCTGAACCTTGATTGTTGGTACCCCTCTAAACCTATGTTCTCCCTTTTCATAGATTCTTACTTTGGTTTACAGTATCAGGAGTATGTTTTCTGATGAAGGGTGGACCTTAAATCCAATCAGCTGTTGATTGCCTCCTTGACTTTCATGTTGGTATTGTACTGATATGTCTTGCCAGAGTGCTTGCTAAATAATGTCTCTTGATTGCTTCAAATGTTTTTTTATTTCAGATAATGATCAAATGAAAATTTAATGTCATATAATCTAATATTTTATTATGTGCTATTTTCCCATGGATAAACAGGTACATGTTTAGTGCTTAAATATGAAGTTATATGGGCCTAATGAATAATATGTTTTTTGTTTTCTGATGGACTTAGTGTCTACAATTTGATAGTGAAATGCTTAAGAGAGATTTATTTTATTGAAAGGTTAATAAATATAGGTGGTATTATAGAGATGTTCATTTAATTACACATTTTAGTTACTTACATTTCCTTAAGTTTAGTCACTCCATCTATTTTGGGAAAAAATAAGTATTTTAATCTGAATTGTTATGATGTTTGTAAATTATTATAGTAAATTTTTGATTTTATCCTGCTTAAATTTTTTTTTAATTTTTCTGCTCATACAAACATAATAGGAACCCCTGTCCCCTCCGTCCCCCCACCCCTCCCTGGACCTTCCTGTTCCCTCCCCGCTTTGTCCCTTCCTTTCCCCTCTCCCTCCCTTTCTCCCAGTGCTCCCTCCCCCCATCTCTGAAGCATCCTTTAATGAGTATATCAAACTTTCCTCTGGGTCCTCCTCTCTGACGAGGTGTAAGGACTCAGTGGCAATTCCTAAAACTCTTTCTTGTGTTCCCCTTAAGTATAGGAACACTATTGTGACTGTTAATCCCTTGCTTCTAAGGATCCTAGTGCCTTTAGTCATGCTAGAATTTGAGGGGTCAGTGATATGTTGATCATTGCGCAGCCATCTCTCTAGATCAGGGCTAGTCTATTCTTAACATTAACAGGGAATGCCTTTTTAAAACTAGCATCAACCAACTGGGATAAGCAATGTGCAAGAATGAATAACTCAGAGTCCTGTTATAATTGCTTCGGCCCTAACTTGTGTGGAGTATCTTGCATATCATGACTCCTCCCATCCTTTTGCTCTTATAATCTTACTGCCCCCACTTCTGCAAATTTCCCTGTGTTTCAGGATGGGGAGAGATTAGGCAAGCCTGATTCCAGGTGGTTGATATAGAGTCTCTGATGTTCTGAATTATGGTTTGTTGATGATTTTTTTTTCAGTTTTGCTGTTCCTGCAATGCCCTTGGTTCCATCCTGATGGGTATTGGAAGTCACCCCCTGGCCAGAGATAAAAACCTGTTAAATTAGAGTCTTGTTATAAGAGTATATTCAAAGGTAGATTATCCTGCTTAAAATTTGATATATATTCTATCACATTGTACATTTCATCCTCTAAAAATGACTTTAACAAAAAACTAAAAGTGTTATGTACCACAGGAAATTATACTACATGAAATTATCTCATCATTGAATTTTTGCATATATTTTTTTCATAAGGACCTTAACTTGTATTATTTAGTACCTTTTACCCTATGTATTCATGCAGCTATAATACTTTTTAATGTAAATTGCATGTAATATTTTTTGAAATACCCTAAGTTAAAGATACCTAAATTATTTTTGAATTAAGCACATAAATACAGTATTTTTCTTTTAAGGGGCATTTTTCTTACATAAATAGGAACTACCTGAATGTTCAGTCTTATATTCAGATTTGCATAGTTTACAAATACATCATCAGAATAAATAGGTAGCTAGGACACTTTAATTTTGTGTTTCTTTTTCCTACTTGAATTTGAGGATCTACCTAGAAAATGACTATTTAATTTCCTTTAAATTTATAAGAACTTTGAAAGGAGTAACACATGTATGTAATAATTCCAAATGTTCAACCTGTAGCATTGCATTTTGGAGAACTACAGTGACAGATAAAAAATTTGTCACACCATATCCACAGGGTTGCTAAGAGAGAACAACTTCACTTGTCAGATAGCATGTCTGTCCAGATTTTCTGAAGTTTGCCAAATGACTTAACCAGTTCCTTCCATCTTATCCATCTTTCCTAGGGGATAATCCCCCACTCAGGACTGGGTCCTCCCCATCAACTAGACAATCTCCTGCAGGCTTTGTCAGGGTAACTCAACTATCAAATTTTTGTCAAATATGCCCAGAGCTGGAACCTTCAGTTGGCAAGTTGATACCTACATTTAACCATCACAGTAGTCAATAACAAACATTTGTACAACATTCATGATAACGTTGCTCTATTTGAAGACCATACTGTCTCTGAAAAGACCTGTGCACAATCAATATTTGCACCTATAGTCTACAGCATAGCATTATAATGAGAAACTATGAAGTCATTTATGATATTAGTAAATGTGTTTTCACACTAAAAAATAGAAAAGGTATGATTGGGCTAAGTCATTTCAAACACAGAAGGGGTTATCTTTCCTGCATACTTAAAGTGTTCATTTTAGAATATAGCTTGTCTGGTTTCAATGTTATAATTTTGACCAAAAATACCTTTTAGTTCTCTGTGTACTGTCTGAAAATAATGGAAGCACAGTTGTATGGACACGTGTCTCCATCTTAATGATTTTCAAATTAAAGAATGTTTCAAATTAGGAAAGCTTTTTGTTCACCTAGTTTTAGAATAGCATGATGTACTGTAATTGCTAACTCTGTCTGCATTATTTTTTAAAGATCAAATGGGCACAGTAGTAATTTCCATTAATCTCATACAGAGCAGCTAATTAAAATTTCAATTATTATCCATCCATTATCTAGTTGTTGCCTTTGTTCAGTATCAGAACAGGATGTTAATAATGAGCCATTCTTGTATTACAGCCCTATTAAAGTATAGTGAGATTTATTTTAGTCTACTGTATAGCTTTGTTTTGAGGCAATTTCATTAATATATGTTTTGCCATATTGATTATACTGAAGATATTTTCATGCTTTGACATTTCTAAAATAGAGATTTTAGAATGAAATACCTGTTGCTTCAGTTTTTAAATTCAGTATTGGGAGAAGTAGCTTCTAATGGATAAATGAGTGATCTGAGCAGTAAAATATCTGTGCTTTAGTCCTGCCCCCTCACTAGTTCTGAGCATTTTTCATTCACCTGGATTTTCTAGTTTTTTAATAATACTACAAGAGCTGATCTTCAAGGGAAATCTATCTTTATCATGTATCACGTTTTCATATTATGACCCCAGAATGCTCTTAAATGTGTACAAAGTTATTTGTGCCATAAAAGTCACATTCTTTTTTTCTGTTTTATTCACTTGATTACTTGCTTACAACCTTCTAGACTTCTTTTAAAGCTTGGTTTATTGCTTCATTAAAATCCCAGCTTTTTAGGGCTTGTGACAGAAGGATTGTTTGAAATTTCAGGATAGCCCGGGCTACAAAGAGATCCAGGCCAACCTGTGATAGATAACAGAGTGACACTGACTCAAATAACAAAATGAGGAAAAAAAAACCCATAAAACCCTTTTTTCTAAACTAAAGTATGTGGTAGGTGTTGGGCTTTTCAAGTGTCCATGAACAGCATGTCCGCCATATTGATATTCCTGAATTAAACTACCACAGAGATCCAGTTAGCAAGTGGAATTAAGGCTTTCCATTTCTATTATAGGATACATATAAAATTGTTGTTGTGGAAGTGATTATATGCATTGTATTAATTGAATGTGTTCCGTACTCTTACATGCATGAGCAAACTGGCTTGTAATGTCTACTAAATAGACTGCCTAAAGGATGCTGGAAGATAAATGATCCTGGCACCATTCAGCCTAGGTAGTGAAGTCTGGACTTTCTCAGGATGTCATATGATATACTGGTTTATCTGTTCTGAACTCAATATTTCTCCATGTTTTGTTTCTGAAGGTCTCATTAGCTACAGCATTCTGAGCTAGATCTGTGTTGGAACTATGTTGTCCCTATAGACACCTACACAATGGAAATGAGGAAAGTTATGTGTTGGTTTAGAGATTCAGAGGTTTCAGTCTAGGATCAACTTGCTTCTGTTGTTTTGAGCTTGGGTCAAGGGAATATCATCATGCCAAGGAGAATATGGTAGTAGCCACAGCCATAGTGAATTCATGGGTGTAACAGCCCTGCTGTTTCTAAAAGACAATTCAGTGGGCAATAAATTATACCATTGAGTAGGTCAGAGCTCTCATGATCTCTAATTAGTTACTATAAAGGCCTTAACTAGTGTACCCAGTGGGTATCTTTTACTAATTTCATATTTAACACTCAACCTAATGAAATTGACAATGAAGATTAACAATTCCCAAAGCTTTATTGTTCAAACACATTCAAATGCAACTCTTGTTCATGCTTATTTTGACCATTTCATTTCATTTCATTTTATTATCATGCCTATTTGCTTATTATCTATCCTCCTTGGAAATAATGTCCTGACCACTTACTGTGAGCCAAAAAGTTCCTGGGGATATGGTGGCATGCAAAGCTGGCAGTAGTCTTATTGCCTGAAGTTCATTTTCTAGTAGGGGAACAAATTAACATGATACACTTATGTAAGGTTAATAGTATATAATAGTATATATATAATAGTATATATATTATGAAGTCACCTAGAATGTAGAGAAGAGATGACTGGTAGCCTAAGATTTAAATAGTGGGAGCCAATATGGAGGAGTTTCGTTGAATCTGCCACATAGAGAACATGGTAAAATATAAGGGAACAAGCTTTTATGTGTTAACCTCCAGGAATGATCAATAGGGTCTATTAAGTAAGAAATAACTTTAAGGGTTACACAGAAATGGTATGTGACTTTAGACTTGCTACTTTAATGTCATATGGTAGTAATTTTCAGAGTGTTATGTATTTGGTACTTGGTTCTATTATTACTGATGGATTTCACTCTTCTAGAAGGAGAGTTGATGGAGCACAAATGAATGTGTAATTTCAAAGTTAGGCTATAAACACTAATTTCCTTTTATTTATTACTTGTAAATAATAGATGGATAGATAAGTTATGGGACTGTGAATGATTTCAAAATGAAGGTTTTATTTAACTGTGTAATGTTTGTGGCTATTCAACCAGTAAACAAGGTGACTTTCTATTGCAACTTGTAACCAAGGGAGAAAATCAAGATGAGTACAAAAATGTGAAACTATGTTTCATTTCTCTAATTATTCTGGAAAAATTAAACTGAAAATTGTTGCTATCAAATAAGTATACTTGATTTTTTTTACAATTAATCTACAACATGAGAGTAACCAGTAGTAGTAGTTGGGAGTTAGTGGATGCCTTAGATTTATTTAATTAATTAACATGCTAATTGGAAACTATATTTTTTAACTTAATACCTTCATTTTTATAAGATATGGTAATACTCTGATATATTTCAACAGATTTAGGAAAAATATGTGTAATATTTAATATTAAATGTTCTTTTAGGTGTTCATGAAATAGAATATATTTACTAAGCAAAATTAAGAAGACTATTTAACATCATTCATGATTTAATGAAGACCTTCTAATATTAATCCTTATGTCTTCATTGTCAGTTAAAGTGGGTTTTTCAGTATCATTTTGTGTAATTTTACATCAGTATTCTTTTCATTGTGGGATCGCCAGAAGCATAATTTTTTTTAAAGTAGTTGAGGACAGTGTAGTGATATACATAATACAATTTCACCACCTAGTTCTGTGGTGAAGAATTTTGGGGATGGAGATTTAACTAAACAGGTGGATTGTTTGTCTATGGTATTTAAGTTCCTGGGTTCTATCCCCAGTACAGCCAGTAATTAAAGAAAAAAGTAGGTATCTAGCACTCTGCAACCTTACACAATGAAACATCGTTATATATTCCGTGTATTATTTTCATTTGAAACTAAGCATATTTGTCTAAAGGGGTACTTTTTTATTTTACAGGGTGGACTGAAAAACAGCAAACATGAATGTACTTTGTCTTCACAAGAATATGTTCATGAATTGCGATCTGGTATTTCAGAGGAAAAACTTCTCAATTGTCTGGAATCTTTGAGGGTTTCTTTAACCAGCAATCCTGTCAGGTAGGTGTTTTTTACCATTTCATATTATTCATGCAGTTTTTACTGTGTATAATTATTTGGGATTATAATCATTGTGGTATTTCAACCTGAGGTTTTTTTTCTGTTCTAAAATATGTTTTGAGCTAATAAAGTGGTATTGTCTGATCATTAGGTTAAAAATGTTTAGAAATATGTATTTATTTAATCTGTTTTTAAAAATATTAAAATACAAATATGTGAATATATAATTCCTCTTTGATTATGTGAAACAGAGCTAGACATTAAACTCCTTAAAGTTCTCTACTTTTAGGTAGCTACGTACAATTGTTAAATGAGCAGGTAGTTGGCAAAAATTTATTTCAATAACTATTGTTCCTTTATTGACCATGAAATTCCCTTAGATTTATAATACCCAAAATAATGTTTTTGTCCAGGAAAATAGGTTTCAGTGGAATATTGTTGTAATCTGTAGTCTACCTGCAGAGTTATTATAGTTTTAAATTCAGAATTTACTGCACAAGTGTATATAAAAGATTTTGTAAGTTTACTCATCCTTTCTTTTTATAGAAACTTGGAAATATTTTACATAAAAGTCATTCAAGTTGGATTTGTGTATAGATTCAGATATTCATATTTATGTATACTCCCACTGCTTTTGGCAAAATAATTTGAAAATTACAATTTTATAATAATTTGAAGGTATTAAGATTTGACTTAACATTGGAGCATGATAACCTTTCAGAGGTGGCTGTCTTGCCATTTCTATAGTGGCATGCCTTTAATTTTGAAGAGTTCAGCAAAGGATGCAAAGTTTTATATTATTTGCTAGTCTTTTATTTTATTTGAGACAGGGTGTTACTCTTTAGTTTTTGCAGGCATGAAAGTCATCACATAACCTTAGTTCATGTGGTTGGTCTTATTCTTGACCACCCTGTTGTCTCAGCTTCTGCAGGCTGCCATTTGTCTGCCAGATATGAATTGTTTGAAAAAATAAATAACTGTTTACTATCCCCACCCTATCCCTGTCTTGATCTGAGAGTACTACTCTACTGTTCTGTCATTCAACCAAAGTTGTCAAAGGAATGAAGAAATGAATATAAACTTTGGGTGGTGGCTTATGCCTGCAGTAAAAAAAGGTGGGAGGTAGAGGCAGTGGGATTCCCCTGAGTTCGAGTTTAGCTTAGGCTATCTTATCTGGAAATGCCTCCTTCAACCAAGCCCTTAAAAAAGAACATTAAAAATAAAACCTAATACTTTAGATCTTTTTTGCATTCAGTAATGGAAGAATTGCTATAAATTTTCACGACAAAATCACATCTTTGGTAGGTGAAATGGCTCAGATGTTAACATCTGTGCTTCACAAGATGTAGAAATGGCCTGAGTTTGGATCTCAGACCTCATGTAAACACACCAGGCAGACATGAAAAGGGCCTGCACTTCCGACCCTAGAAGGCAGAGCCTGGGAATCCCCAGGACAAGGCAATAAGGAGATAATACAATCCACAGTGATTCTTGTTGTCACCCTTGGGCCTCCACATTCTTGTGCTGAAAAAAGAAATCTGTGTGTACATGAAGAACCTTAGAAGAACTTGACATTCCACATGAGTGTTTATTATTTTTTTGATGTTTTGAAGCAGGATCTCTTTTACGGAGATGGCTGGCCTGGAATAAACTTTGAAAATCAGGCTGACTTAAGAATTAAGGAGATCCCCCACCTTTCAACCCCAGGGGATGGGGGACTCTAGGCTGCAGGAATGGGGGAGGATTGATGGGGAGGAGGGTTTCCATAAGGATCCAGAAGCTTATTCCTTAGGGGATATTCTAAAAATGCTGTGCGTTATGGAGGTATTTCTGAGATCTCACGAGAACTTGTCCTTGTCTGATTGATGGAAGACAAATCTACTCTGGTAGCTGATTGGCTGCATAGACAGTATAAAGCAGGCTGTGCCGCAGTTCCAAGAGCTCTCTGCTCAATCCACCAGTTGAGCTCGACGCGGGGGAGCCTAGTGTGAATTCCTTGTCAGAACGGTGATGGCAAAGTATAGGTAATGCCTGTTTGGCCTACAAACCTTGCCCCTTCCTTTGCCCCCCCCCACAGTCCTAAGATGAGTAAGAAGGGGGAAGAGGGTCAAGGAAACTTGTCTGGTGATGAGAGGCCCAGTCGAGTACCCCAGCCACCCGGTGAGGGAAATACTCCTTTGGGGATATTTATGGAGGGGCCTGGTGAAGTACCTCAGCTGCCGGGTGAGGGAAATCCCCTTCCTATGCCAGTGGAGGTACCAGTGGAAGGGCCTAGTGGAGAAGCCCTGCCACCAAATGAGGGAATCCTGGTTCCCAATCCCGTAGTTTGTCCCAATATTGTAATAAAGTCCGCCATACCTTGCTGTGTTAGCAAACTCTACCAAACAGTTCAGGTTGGCGAAATGTTCAGCATTGGAGGAATTCAGTTTTTACGGGTCATTTTAGCAGGTATGATCTTGCAGATTCAAGAGTTTCCAGGGCACATCGTATTCCAGATAGAAGACACTACGGCTGTGCCCATCGATGCCGTATAGGTGTTTAGTGTCAGCAGTGTTAGGCAGCGCAATGTTCTAAAGAGTGGAATATATGTCAAAATATTCGTTAACCTCCAGTGTTCACAGGACGGAATCAGGTGGCTCTGTATTTTGAGAACTTGTTTTAATGAAAGAGCTTACATCGCACCTTGGGGATGTAGTTAGTGCCCACAAGATGTTTGCCAAGGCCCGTAGAACCTGCTTGAAGTACACCGGGTGCCTGGGGAGTCCTAGATAGACTCCAGCCAGGATGCCACGGATGAAAGGTGTGCAGCAGTGCGCACCCCCATAGTGGCTGCAGTTAGGTCCCAGGATCAGTTTGCCTGGAGTTGCATTGAGCAAAGCTTAGCCGCTGCAGCCCAATTGGAGAGAAACTGGCTCCAGTCTTTGCAGAGAGCTCCACAGTGTCAGAGCAGGGCCATGTGGGTTCCCATCCAAGTAAGGTGGCTCACATTCCAGAGCAACGGCCCCTGGGTTCCTTTCAGCACAAGGCAGTCAGAGGCTGGACGATACTGGACTGGCACTGCTTGGGTTTCCATTGATGTAGGTGCGGGGGGAAGTATGCAGTCCCCGAGAAGTACTACCTGGATTCCCAGTGGACTAAGGCAGCTACCAGCTGGGCCTTGCCAAAGCATTCCTTCCCAGGATTCCCGAGAGGCAAGTGAGGTGGCCCCCAATTCACTCCAGAGCTGTGTCTCCCCACTGGGGTATGAGCTGACAGCTGGGACTTCTTGAGCCAAACTGGCAGGGGTTCCCCAGAGGGAAACAATCTGGAAGCCCCAACTTCGTGAGCAGCTCTAGTTCGCAGTCCCCAGATGGAAAGGAGGAGGAATTAGGGAGTTACTAGAGCAACCGTGGCTGGGATTCTTCAGAGGAAAATGAGGTGACCTCTGAGTCTTCCCAGAGCATTGTCTTCTCTGATTCCTAAAAAGAAAGCAAGCCTGTCTCTGGATCTTCCCAGAGCTAGATCAGCTCTGATTCCGGAAAGGAAATCCAGCAGGGCTCTGGGTCTTCCCACAGCCAAACTGCCTCTGCCTCTGAGTCCCAAAAGGAGAACAAGCCTGCCTCTGGGTCTTCCCAGAGCAAGGCCGCTTGATTACTGATTTCCTTAAAGAAAATCAAGGGGGCCCCTGGGTCTTCCAAGAACATTGTTGCCTCTGATTTCTTGAAGAAAATCAAGGGAGCCCCCTGAGTGTTCCCAGAGTAATATTGCCTCTAATTCCCTAAAAAAAAAAAAGCAAGGGCCTCCTTAAGTGTTCCCAGATTGATGTTGCCTCTGATTCCCTAAAGAAAATCAAGGGGGCCCCTGGGTGTTCCCTGAGCAAAACTGCCTCTGCCTCTGATTCCCTAAAAGAAAGCAAGATGGCCTCAGGGTCTTCTCAGAGCCATGCCACCTCTTATTCCCTTAAGAAACTCAATTGGGTCTCTGCATCTTCCCTGAGCATGCTGCATCTGCCTCTGATTCCTTGAAAGAAAGCAAGCAGGCCTGCCTCTGATTCTTCCCAGAGCAATACCATCTCTTCTTCCCAAAAGGAGGGAAGGCGAATTCTGGGTCTTCCCTGAGCAATATCTCCTCTGTCTCTGATTCTCTAAAGGAAATCAAGATGGCCTTTGGGTCTTCCCAGAGCCATGCTGCTTCTGTTACACTAAAGGAAAGCAAGTGGGTCTCTGGACCTTCCCAGAGAAATACCGCCTCTGCCTCTGATTGCCTTAAAGAAAGCAAGTCGAGCCCTGAGTCTTCCCAGAGCAGTACTACTTCTGATTTCCTAGAAGAAAGTAAGGGGACAGCTGACTCTTCCGAGGAAAGCTGCCCTAGAGGAAAGGAAGGTGGCTGCTGGCCCTTCCCAGAGTAGCACTGCCTGAGCTGTCACAGAGGAAAGCAAACAGGCCTCTGGGCATTCCCAGAGCAGTGCTGCCTTAAGTGGTTCCCTAGAAGAAAATGAGCCCTTACCTGGGCCTTCCCAGAGCAGTGCATTCTGGGCTTCCATTGAGGAAAGCTTGCCTGAAGTCCAGTCTCAGAGCAGCATCGCCTGGGTTTCCAGCTAAGAAAATGTCCCTGCAGCCCACTCTGACAGCAGCGGCACTGGGGGTGTCATCAAAGAAAGGGAGCCAGCCGAGGATTCCGGTTTTCCTGTCTTGAGCTTGGTCGGAAAGGATGCGCGAAGCTGATCAAAGCCTGTCCTGATCCTGAAGGGAGCTTGTCCATGAACTGAAGTCTGGGCTTCCTGGTCTTAGTGCTGAATCTGTGAAGCAAGCCATCAATCACCTGACTGCCAAGGGGCACATCTGTCCCACTGTAAATTCCCAGTGCTGCTGAGTTTTGTGACTAAATTTTCATGTGACAAAGACCCCATCCTCCAGCTGTAAATAGTTTGGATTTGTTTTTTTAGAAGGTAGGACTTATCTATTCAGGTTCTTAACTGGCCTTGCCTAGGAGCTTGCTTTCTCTTGTTCCTTTCAGCTTTGTCTTTTGTTTTTTCAAACTGTATTTGAAGTTGGTTAACTAGCAGTGGATACATTGATATATTGGGAGTAAATTTGATGGACTTTATCAACAAAAATAATGGAGGCAATAAAGGATTGATAAATTTGGGAGAGAAACCCTGTTTTTAAAATTGAAATCTTTGTTTCCTTTTATGAAGTTTCTATAGTAAAAATTAAACAAAATAGAATGCATTAAATGGAACAGTGTGCCAATTAAGTCAAAAATGAAGCGGTTTTACTTACCTTTAAATTACAACTCTTTTTGTGTGTGGTTTTATTCTGTTATAGTTATATTTTCCTAAATATACTGTGTGATAAAATGCAAATTTGTCAAAATAGTCACAAATTCAGGTGTCCAGGTCAAACATTTGTCAAACAGTTTCCATCTTTTTCCATACATTATTTCTTAAAATAAGATTAAACTATGTGTTCAGGTAAATTACTTTTGTAAGTAGTTATCTTCAAATACTTTCATTGCATACATTTGGTTGATGATTATTTTACATATATGCCATTTAGATTAATTGTGTAACACATATATATAGCAAACCTTCTATAAGTTTGATGTACTGGTGTATTTGTAGAGTTAAATGTCTTTATGTAAAACGGTATTTTTTTCATAGAACTTAGCCAAAAAATATTATAGGAAGTTAAGGCTTGAACCAAACAAAAAAGAATTGTTTTATTGACAAACTATAATTCAGAACATCAGAGACCCTACATTAATCACCCAAAACCAGACCAGCCAAATCTCTCCCCATCCTAAAGCTCAGGGAAACTCGAGGAAGAGGGGGCGGCAAGATTGTAAGAGCCCAAAGATGGGGAGGAGCAACGATTCGTAAGATACTCCACACAAGTTAGGGCCACAGTAGCCAAAATAGGACTTTGCATGACCTGCGCAATGACTGACATGTAGGCGACCCCCCTAAATCTAGCATGGATCACAGGCACTAGGATCCTTACAGGCAAAGGATTAACAGTCATAATAGTGTACCCATACTAAAGGGGAGCCCAAGTAAGGGCTCTGGGCAATGCCACTGAGTCTTTACACTTCACTAGGGTGGAGTGAGGGAGAGGACCTGGGTACTTATTAATCTTGTATGATTGGGGAAAAATATAATAATAAAAATTGTTTTATTGTAGTTGTTTTGTAAAATCTTAACTTTCCTTAATAATTATTCAAACTTGGGAGGGAGAGAGGAATGGGGGAGGCAAAGAGCATGTAAAATTTATAAAAGTTAAAATAACTATTCAAACTTCATTTTAAGTACATTAATGTCCTTAAGGATTGCTATCTTTTGTTTTTCCCTGTATTTTTTCTAAGTTGTAAGTTTAATATCAAATGTTAATGTTATATGCCATTAATAATACATTTTTGTGAAGATTATATTGTGTGTGGCTTCTTTTTAATTTGTATGTTTGTGTTTTTGTGTGTATCTGTGTATGTGTGTGTGTGTGTGTGTGTGAGAGAGAGAGAGAGAGAGACAGAGAGAGAGAGAGAGAGAGAGAGAGAACACGTGTGTGCCAAGGTGTTGCAGTTTGTCTGCATAGTTACTGACAAATGACCATGAAATGGCTTAAGGGAACAAGGGGTTGGTTTCCTTACAACAGTCCGGTTACACTTCTCAGTCCAGCTTGACAGGAAAGCATGCTCCAACACCAGAGCCTACTGGCCACACCATCTCTACGTAATGGCCAAGAGAAGGACGATCCTTATTTGCCAGACCAATATGTCTGGCCATGTGTACAAAAGGATGCCAACTCTCTCAGCCAGATTTCTGTAATTTATTCCAGGGCCAATCCCACCCACCATGGGCTGTGCCTTTCCGGTCAGCTAGACAATCTCCTTCAGGATCATTCTGGGTTTAATTACTAATTCTCTACAAATGTGCCCAGAGTTCAAACCCTCAACTGTCCAGTTGACACCTGTGCCTAACTATGACACATGGCATGTGTGTTTGAAGGTAGATCATAACCATTCTGATGGTGTTGGTTGCCTTTCTACCCTAAGTCCAGGTCTTTTCACTACAAATGTGTCTAAGCCAGTTGCTTACACCACTGTGTTTATCATTTACATGGAATGTGGCAAATGAGTTCATGGTACTTAACCTTCTTCACCTTCTTCCCAGCCCTAAGTGTTTGAGACCTGTGAGTCATTGATTATTAAGGTTTCCAGTATACATATACTGAAACTGCTTTCTTCAATGTGTTTATATATATCCAGACGGAAATATATTGCTTGTCTTTACTCAATCATAGGACTTGTACAAAAACTTCTTTAAATATGCATCATTGTCAGTAATTTGTGTTCAGGTTAACTAGCAGAAAGTGGCCTTACCTTACCAGTCCTTATAAGCTTTACTGCAAAATCTTGTATAAATTATAACCTCTTCTTTCCCTTAAAAGTAAGGACATGTTAAGTGGTATTATTGAGAAACATGGATAAGGACAGTAAACTTGTTATTTAAACTATCAGTTTAATTAATTAATTAAAAATAGTCTTTATAAGTACAAGGAATCTGAGCCACGCTTTGCTAAACAGATTACCTATCCTGGGGAAAATCATACTAGAGATGAGACAACAAAATGAACTTTTTCCTTAGATTTGCACTATTGAAATAATCTAGAATATGTAAAATTACTTGGTGATGCCACATAGATGGCAGAAATCCTGAGATAGGAGTCTGATATTTATGGCTTGTGATTTATCACTACTAATGGTTTGACTTGGATCAAGTAGCCAGTGAATGGATAGGCAGCTTCTTTTCCTACTTGGGAAGGGAAGAGGAAGAGAAAAGCCTTAAAACCAAAATAGCCCCTTTAGTATGGGAGGTTAACTTGATTTTGTTTCTGAGAATTGATAATACTGAATTAAATATATACACCTCAAGGTAAACAGACAATCTTTCTCATATTCCGAGAGACTTTATCACCCCAATTTTATTCTTTATTCTTTGGTTTGTTCATTAATCTCTCCATATTTATTATTCTGGATGGTTGAATATGTTTTAATGGGATTCTGCTGCAGCACAGGACAGCCTGAAAATTGGTTAACTATGTTGAACTATTGTTTGAGTGGAAATAACAAATATAATTTAGTTGCTGGACTGTTTTATACATGTAATTTTGTTACATGTTAGGCATAGTGGATTTAAAAATTTTCATTTTCAACCACCCAGCATGTGTATGTTTTCAATTTTGTGTAGACTGGGAATAATTTGAGCAATACTTCTGTCTCTTGGTGATCCTGTTACTGAGCCACACTTTTAGGGAAAAGGCACATATTATGGAGAGAGAATTTCGACTACTCTGAGAAGGGACATTTAAGTCTAAAGAATGTGAAAGCACAGTTCATGGTTCTAATAATGTTTTTAGTAGTTTTATAACTCTGTCTTATAGGTTTGTTTACTCATGTCTCATAGACATAAGATACAGGTTTATCCAAATTGGTCCTTTTAGGTATGAATAAATCAGAAAATGTTTTTAAATTAAATTAATTACATACTGATCATTTTATTACTTACTATATTTAGTAATACTTTGAGTATAGCTTGATAAATGTCATTTTTTTAATTCTGTTCACTTTTTTCCTATTTACTTTTTATAACAGGAGATCAAGAGAGCTAAAAGCCAAGGATTATTTGCATGAATTATAGTAGACCAACACCTACTATACTCATTTAAATGTCATTAACTTTTATTAAAGTTTGCATTAAATTGACATGAAATTCTTATTAAATAATAGTACATAACATTTAGCTTTAATGTTATGCGACATATTCTTCTAAGAGAGGTGGGGGAATTATGTGCATGTTCACATAGTTATCTTGCTAGATGCTCAAATTTGTGTATAATCATTTTCAATATTTGCAATTAGCTATACATTTCTCTCATATTTTAAATTATCTCCACCTTACTTATAGCACCTAAAAAAAACAAACACTGTATAGATTTTTTTATGTTGTATTGTTTAGGGAATAATGATTTAAAAATCCCTCTTACACATATTACTACAGATGCATTTTTTTCTTTTAGTATTTTCCATATGTGCTTGATTTCATGAAGCATGTCATGTGGAAACTTTATAGTCTGATTTACAAATACGAAAAGAAATACACATAATCTCATCCCAGGAAGTGGTATAAGACCTTGAAAAATATACATACAGCAATGTTATATTAATATAGCCCTCACTTTACAGACAAGGGCATTCAGAGAGGATATAATAATTTGCTCCCTTTTAAAGTTATGTACCTAGTAATGTAAATGCTAGCACCTTAGACCTTTTGTCTTGAGAGCCAGGACCCCTTTTGTTATTATACCTTATTTTGACTTAATTTTTCATTAAAATTTATCTGCCTTGATTAAATTAAATAACAAAATCTTTCATTAGAGAAACAGGAGAAAATAAAGAAAATTACAGTGTATTTTATTGTACTGGCAACATAGTCATATCATGACTTTTGGCGGTATATAATATTTTCAGGGCTTTATTTTCACTGATTACAAAAGCATCTGACATTGTCATTTTCTATACATCTATAGTTATTGATTTACATGTTAAAATATGTCATTACACTGAAAAGCTTATCTTTTCCTATTGGCTACATATAGTTCCTGAAATTAAAACGCAAAGTTCTCTCTTATGAATTGGTGACAATATCTCTAGTAATTTAAATCTTATTTAAATCCTATTTGATCATATATACAAGTAATAAAAACATTTTTTCCGTTGATAGTTTATTTTCCTCCTAAATACCCTGTCATAGTTAAGCATAGGTGTCAACTTGACTGTTGAGGGTTTGAGCTCTGGGCACATTTGTAGAGAGTTGATGGTTGAGTTAAGCCTAGAGCAAACCTGAAGGAGATTGTCTAGCTGATGGGGAAGACCCAGCCCATGGCGGGTGGGATTAGGCCCTGGATAAATCACAGAGAGCTGGTTGAGAGATTGGGCATCCTTCTGTATACTTGGCCAGACATGCTGGTTTGGCAAGTAAGGATTGTCCATCTCTCAGCCATTATTCAGTGATGGTGTGGCCAGTTCCCTGGGCCGTGATGTTGGTGCATGCTTTCCCGTCAAGCTGGATTAAGAACTGTAACCAGAAATTGTAAGAGAATAAACCTTTGTTCCCTTAAGCTGTTTGATGGTCATTTATCAGCAACCATGCCGGCGAGCTTCAATATATCCTAAAATTGAGTACTTTGTGAAAA
Organism: Typhlomys cinereus; assembly: GCA_023101885.1. NCBI lineage: Eukaryota > Metazoa > Chordata > Mammalia > Rodentia > Platacanthomyidae > Typhlomys > Typhlomys cinereus. Next base: position 6,127,254 of record JALPQD010000044.1, read on the forward strand.
GCACTATTTATGTGATTTGTCGACATATATCTTAGAAGTATCCTGTGAAGAAATAAAAAAATACGAAGTGCTCCTTGTCCATATAACCTATGTCCTCATGGAAGTAACATTCTAATAAGAAAAGTCATGCATGTTATGCTTACAATTTTCTAGGGGTCTAGAATGTGGGAAGTGGTTAATACGCGTATTTTTTTTTTTAACTGAGTGAACTAGAAAGCTGTTAGATGATTTGTAGGTGAGGAAAGGTATGACATGGCTTACATTTTTAACAGGAAAACTGTAAGGAAACAGGGAGAGCAGAGCATATTAGCTATGTATTAAAACTCTCAGAGGAATTCACGAACAGCCGCTTAGGTGTGCCTCAGGTAGAAACTGAGATGCTAAAGTCATTGGATGTCCGAAGGTATTGCCAGACCCAGTAATCTCTTTCATATATCCCCTTCAACTCAGCTGCAGTAATTCATAGTAAGTCCCTTATGTTCAACTATTAAAATGGGTGCTCCAAAAATCTGCTTTTTTAAAAAAATTAACCGGATGGTCTTTCTGAAGAGAAGTCTCTGGTTCACATTTATTTTACACTTCTTTCTGCTTAGGGAAAGGGTTTTCATGTTATATAATTCCAGCATGCCAGTGTAAGTACCTGCCACACTATAGGCTGGGCAATGAGAAGCCCCTATTCAAATAAGTCTTTCCTTGGTCAGGAAGAATTAACAGGAAAATGTTGTCCACAACTGACCTAGGACTGTTCACTCTGATGGTGGCTATGGAAGGTACTCCTATTGAGAAATGGATGTGAGCTTTTAGGTACCAGTCAGTATGCTGAGTTAAGTTGAGAGAAATTTTCTGTATGGAGGATGCCTTGATGTAGAAGATTCTGTGGTTTTCACCATGTGTATTGGATATAGGGATACATAAGTGTGCTACTTTTCGCTGTAAGGGTTACTTGCGATCCAGATATTGGTGAAAGCAAACCTCTAGGTTTCAAATTTGCATCTTGGAGGACTCAGACGATGAAGGACTTTCATGGCCTTAAAGAATTATGTGCTGATAGTGAGTGGTTAACTCAGAAATTTGGCAGAATCTTTGTCTTCAGAACACCATGTTCCTTTCTCCCCTTCTTGAAAGTGAATTTGAATTGTGATCTCCTTTGGCAGCATCTGCATTTTCATGTAACCAGTTCATATCAGCAAGAACTGTACTGTGAAATGTTCAAATCCTTGATAGATGAAGGGAAGGTTTTGGAAATGACAAAAATAAAAGACCACAGTAAAGACTGGGAGAGGTAGTGAAGCTTGAAGGCTCCGATTCATCACACACGAATTTCCCTTCCCTAGAATAATAAAAAAGTGTGGTGATCTGTACATTTTTTTTCTGTCCTTGCATTTTTACAATATAAATGTGATTTTCCCTGTATCATTACATCAATGGGAATATGTGTTTAAATCTCATGATTAGATATGTCCAGAAGACTCATATCTTCACCTCTTTAGAACTCACAATGAAGATTAGCATTGCTTTTTTAATAAAGACTATAAGATGACTACAGGGAATAAACTTAATTGTCTTCCCCTTACCTTATGTGTCTATGAAAAGAAAAATATTTTTTTCCTTTTTGTATGTCTGTCATCACACCATACTTTAAGCCATATTTTATGTTTCCACCAGTAGGCATGCAACTTTGCTTTCTAGATTCCTTCTTTTTTAAAAAGGTTTAACCTCCCTCACGGTTACCAACAAATAAGCAACCAGATCAATGCAACAAATGGGAAATTAATCTTACTTTGAGAAAAAAGCATAATGTAAATAAAAGCAATGAAGCAACAGCAATAAAAATGAAAATAATGTGAGAATAAGCCCTATAAGAATTGTTTACATTAGAATTAAGTTATAGCCATAAAAATAATCTATGAAAAGATAAATCACTTGGGATGTACAGTATATTGTGGAATCCTAAAACACTCCTGGAATTTAAGCAGATATCATTAAATATTCTAATTACCCAAGATTAGTACAATTAGTACAAGATTAGAACAATCACCACATATATTATTTAAAATAGCAAAAATATATTTTCTTAGAGTGAAGTCATTGTGCTTGTGTTGTAGTGGAACATCTTTCATTCTCTAGCTTGTGGCATTCCTTGGCTTGTGGCTGCGAGAATCCAGTTCTTTCTTGTTTATCACTGTGTCTGGTGCGTTTATCTGTGTGGGGAAGGTTGGAGTGTGTGTGTGTTTGCTTGTACATGAGCATAAGTATGTATACAGGTGCCTTGTCGAGGCCCAAGGTTGATGATGGGAATCATCTCAGATCACTCTTTAAGTTTTTCTTGCCTGTGGTCCTCGCCTGTAGGTTAGTCTGGCTAGTGAGCTTACTCTGGGGAATACCAGGCTCGGCTTCTTGGCTGGATTTATAGCTGCACAACATTTTCTGTGGGATACGAAATCTGGTCCATTTGTGTGAGTGGTAAGGCCATCTCCTCAGTGCCTTTTCTGCCTATCATAAGGACTTTTTAAAAAATTTAAAAATTATTTATTTTTTTGCCTGTGAATGTTTATCAGATGGCACTGTGTGTCCTTGTGAAGGACCAAGAGTGACTTCAGGAATATGTTGAATTGCCTATACCTCCTTTTCGCTTTACTCTGGAATTTCCCAGTCTCTGCCCACCAAGACATGAAAGTGTAGGCCACTGCCTTTCAGGCCTGATGTTTTTACATGGGACCTGGGATCCTGGACTCAGTACCTTCTGCTTGGGAGGCAGAGTCTTTTTTTAAAAACATTTTTATTATTATTTCTGCTCATACAAACTTAGTAGGTACACCGGTTCCCTCCTTCCGTCCTCCTCGCCCCGACCCCCCTGCTCCCTCTCCCCTCACCCCTCCTTCCCCATCCCCCAGTGCCTCCCCCCCCAATCCCAGGAGAATCCTTTAATATGCATGCCAGACTCTCTCCTCTGGGCCCTCCTCTCCGATGACATACAAGGACCCAGTGGCATTTCCCTGAACTCTTTCCTGTGTTTCCCTTAAGCATAGGAGCACTACTGTGGCTGTCAATCCCTTGGGGAGGCAGAGTCTTAACTCTGGAGCAATTTCTCCAGCCTCATAAGGACTTTTTGATTGCTTTAGAAACCATTTTGATCTAGTCTGAATGTTGTTATCTATCTATCTATCTATCTATCTGTCTGTCTGTCTGTCTGTCTGTCTGTCTGTCTGTCTGTCTGTCATATATTTCCATATAAGTCATGTTTTGAGGTTCTAAGTGGATAATGGCAAAATGAAGTATTCCTTCTGAGTAACACCATTAACTGGTTTATGATAGTTAAAATACAGAATTTGGTTACATGTTGAATTAAATTTTGTTGCTATTATTTCCCTTATTAAGCAGACATTTTGACTAATAAAATTTGAGAGGTAACTTTTTAATATGCTAGAGGAACACTGGTGTACTAGTGAGTCTTGGTTTTTCTTCCTTAGTCTTTCACTTTCTGTGGTGGCCTTGATCATCTTGTGGGCTGCTTTGCACTGATTTTTCCATATAAAAGTGGGATTGAAAGCTTCTGACTATAAAACTAGATGTGTCATATTCTCTTTTGTTAACTTCCTATCCCATTTTTGCGTTGCTGTTAAATCTACATTTAGAAATTATTTTGCAAGGGAAGGAGATTCATCTCCATAAAGGTAGAGAACTTTTTAAAGCATTTAATGATTTCTGGTATACATAGATATATTTAATAAATCCAGACATTTACATTTCTTTCCATATTATGGAAAGTAGATTCTTAAACTGTATTTCTTGATTATTTCTTGGATTCTGTGTTCATGAGAACCCAAGAGTTTGTCCTCTCATGCCTGATTTCTTTATTAGTTTTAAAATGCTGTAATTTATAACAAGGGAGGGAGAGAGAGATTGAGAGGTAGTAAAGAAAGAAAGAAGGAAAGAAAGAAAGAAAAAGAAACAAAAAGAAAGAAAGAAAGAGGGAAGGAAGGAAGGAAGAAAGGAAGAAAGGAAGGAAGGAAGGAAGGAAGGAAGGAAGAAAGGAAGAAAGGAAGGGGAACACTAAGAGAACTCTTGGCTATAGCATGTGTGGAGGTCATAACAAACTTTCAGAAGTTCTCACCTTTCACCTTAATGACTCCAGACAGTGAACTCAAGTCATTACTCTTGTGCACCAGCAACATTACCCACTGTCTGCCAGCCTCTGGTTTTTGTTTTCTTTATATATGTATGTACCTGTGGGATGATTACATGATTACATGTGCTTGTTTGCATGTGTGTATGTGCACAAGGGGGTCATGGGTGCATGTGCATATAATTGAGTGTGCGTGTGGAGGTCTGAGAGTGATACCTACAATTGTCTTTGATCTTTTCTTCAGTTACTGTTTTCATCAGCAAACCTGTATTAGGACATAGTATAGCTTGTCAACTTGCTCTGGGGACTGAAATTACAGTCGGGCTACAACACCTTGTGGAACTTTCTACATAGGTTCTGGCAATCTGTACTCCTATCCTTTTGATTGCATCACAAATATTTTAACTGCTGAACCATTTTCCCAGCCCTGATTTCCTTTCTTCATACAGTTTATAAAGAGTTTCTTTTTTGTTTAGCTCTTGGCTAAAAAAATTGCATATAAGTACAAGCACGCAGATTTTACTAAACACTTTTATTTTGGTATATTAATTGAATCATGACTATCATACTTAAAGTGATCATTGTGATGATGAAAAGATAAGAAAGTCAGTTAGATTATTTTCAGTCAAATAATTAAAGATCTTGTTTATCAGCTGTCATGTCCTGGTTTTATCACCACTCATTCCTTGAGTATTCATCCCATCAACATGCATTTCCTGTTGTATATATTTACCTATACATATCTTTTATGTCTGTAATTCTTGTCTGCTTTTCTCATTTAAATTTTATACTTCTCTAGAGGAAGGGACCAACTTGGCATTTTATTCTTTTGCTGATGCTTAGATTTGTGTAATTTATATAAAAAGTGTAATTTGACATGAATGTTGACCCATCATCTGTAACAACCAATGCTTTTCCAATTGGGAGAATTAATTTTCATTAATTTAGCACCAATCTGTACCCATGGAGTTTTAGCTCTAAGAGAAAAAACTTATGAAGCTACTTACTTCTGATAAGAATAAAACCTATTGATTTGATTTGATTTGAACCATTTTCATAAGCCACACACCACATTTCATGCTTTATACAACAGTCTTTTTTATAGTTGCACAGTGAATTTAAAAAAAAAAATTACAACCCTGCGTAACACACTAAAAATCCATGTGCTTTGACTGTACAGTAAATTCCAATATGCCATTGCAAATTGCTTTAGACTTTGCACATACCATGGTTTGTGTATGATTTAGAATGAGGAACATATTTTGTAGATCTGTATTCATACATTGCTACTAATGCTTATTGGGAAATGACCAGTAAATTTGGAAAAAATTATCTGTCAAACTATTGCAGGACGTGTAGGTGGTATTTGCTGTACATGTTATGAAAATACAAAGAAATGTGTAGCAGTGAATGAATGCCAGAAAAATCTCACCACATGATAAAGTAAATAAAAAACAACTGCTTTGAAGAATGACATCCCTGGATTGTGATTTATAGAAATTTTCAGGGCTATAGAAATTTTTTTCTATCTTGTGGAATACTTCATCACACTAAAACTTGTCTTTTCTTCTGTTTAAGATCTAGTTGTATGATAAATATGTGGCAAATGTATGGCAACATGTCCACTGGCACTTCTTCAGCCTATGTTTCCTTATAGGTGAAAAAACTAAAAAGCAATCAGTGTGAGTTCATAAATATGCTGTTATATTATCGCTGGAGTAATCTTTCTTGATTTTTTTCCATTTAGAATTATTATATTTTCTAGCATATTGATAAATATGCATTTTAACATAATCATTGAAGGAACTTAGCTGAATCTTGACAACAGTACACATTAGTAATAGAAGCACATTCTTGCTTAGTAATAGAAGCACGTTCTTGCTCATGAGTATTCATAACTATCAAAACGGTCTGTATCCAACTTGATAAAAACCTTGGCAAAACAGCCAGCACTACTTAGAGAATTAACATGTTCAATAACATTTGGACATTTTGTAAAGAACTACTTATGAAAAATGTAATGACATCAAGGTTTTATCATGTAGAAATGTGAACAGGAATTTATATTGTATACACAACTCAGAAGATAGCATTATGAATAGCATTACTGAAACAGGTTTTTGATACTGGTTTTTAGTTTTCAAAATATTTGTGTATTTGTGTGTGTGTGTGTATGTGCATGTGTCTGTGTATATTGGAAGACACTGTGTGTGTCTGAAGTCCTGGCATTTTTTTTTAAAACTTCATTCATTGTGTGTGTGTTTGTGCCTGTGTGTGTGCATATATGCATGTATCAGAACACACATGTGTCCCTGTGGAGGACCAAGGGTGACTTTGGGAATCATCTTGTATTGCTTCCATTCTTGATTTGCTCTGGGATTTTCCAGGCTGTGCCTACCAGGACTGGAAGTACAGGCCGCGGCCTTTTCAGCCTGGCATTTTTTTTAGCATTTTTTATTATTATTTCCGCTCATACAAACTTAATAGGTACACCGGTTCCCTCCCTCCCTCCCCCCCCCGAACCCCCTCCTGCCCCTCTTCTCCTCCCTCCCTCCCCATCCCCCAGTGCCTCCCGCCCCAATTCCCAGAGAGTCCTTTAATGTGCATCCCTGACTCTCCTCTGGGCCCTCCTCTCCGATGACATACAAGGACCCAGTGGCATTTCCCTGAACGCTTTCCCATGTTCCCCTTAAGCATAGGAACACTACTGTGGATGCCAATCCCTTGCCTCCAAGGATCTTGGTGCCTTTAGCAGATGCTAGACTTTGTGAGGTCAACAGTGTGTTGGACATTGCGCCGGGAATGCAAAGTCCAATTATGATTGCTTCGGCCCTAACTTGTGTGGAGTATCTTGCAAATCATTGCTCCTCCCATCCTTTTGCTCTTACACTCCTACCGCCCCATCTTCTGCAAATGTCCCTGAGCTTCAGGATGGGGAGAGATTAGTCTGGCCTGGTTCTAGGTGGTTGATATAGAGTCTCTGAAGTTTTGGATTGTGGTTTGTTGATTTTTCTTTTGCAGTTTTGCTGCTCCTGCAATGCCCTTCACTCCATCCTGCTGGGCACTGTATGTCAACCCCTGGCCAGAGACAAAAAGCTGTTAAACTGGAGTCTTATTATAAGAGCACATTCAAGGGTAGATGTAATAAAAGTAGGAAACCTCAGTGAGGGAGGGGTCAATCACCCATTTGCAAAATGGTTACTTTTTATCTGCCCGACACTATGCCCTCCCCTTCTGGTGAGATCATACCCTCTTAGTTCTAAATAATCAGGGACGAACATCTGTGAACTTAACCAGGTGTCACATTACTTACTTGCAGTCCTTGATGGAGGCCTGTTTTCTCTACTGTAACATGGTCACTTCTCTCCTTGTTTCTGGTGTGGCCCTCCAACCCCATCCCTCCTGTTCATAATCCTTGCAATTACTGTAGGTAATACATAGATTTACCTATGAGTGTCTCAAGGTGGGCTGGGTGGGTTTGGTACTATGAGCCACCTATTAGGGAGTACATACGGCGCTTAATTTTCTGGGTCTGGGATACTTCACTTAATATAATTGTTTCTAATGACATCCTTTTCCCGGCAAATTCCAGTAATTCATCATTTTTGATAGCTGAGTAGTACTCCATTGTATAGATGTACCACAGTTTCCTTATCCACTCGTCAACTGTTGGACATTTGGGTTGATTCCATGACTTTGCTATTGTAAACAGTGCTGCTATGAACATGGTCGTGCTTGTGCTATCGAGGTGAACCTCTGCTGCATAGGGGATTATTCCCAAAAGTGGAATAGCAGGGTCATATGGCATTTGAATCTTTAATTTCTTTAAGAATCTCCAGACGGCTCGCCAGAGTGGCTGTAATGAGCCTGCATTCCCACTAGCAATGTAGCAGAGTTCCCCTCTCTCCACATCCTCTCCAGCATTTGTTGTTGTTTGTATTGTGGATTTTTGCCATCCTGACCAGGGTGAGATGATATCTCAGGGAAGTTTTGATTTTCATTTCCCTGATGGCTAAGGAAATGGAGCATTTTTTAAGATATTTGTTAGACATTTTAATTTCATCCCTGGTAAAATTTCTTTTAAGTTCCAGGGCCCATTTTTTTAATTGGGCCATTGGTTTCCTTGATGTTTAGGTTTCTAAATTCTTTGTGCACTCTGGACAGTAGAGCTCTATCAGATATGTGGTTAGAGAAGATTTTCTCCCATTCTGTGGGTTGCCTTTGAGCTCGTGTTACAATCTCTTTATCTGAACAGAAGCTCTTTAATTTCACCAGATCCCAACTGTTGAGAGTTGGTAGCAGTGACTGTGCCATTGGATGTCTGTTTAGGAAATGTTGGCCTAGCCCAATCAGCTCGAGGGAGTTCCCTATCCTTTCAACTATGGTTTTTATAGTCTCTGGCCTGATATCAAGGTCCTTGATCCATTTGGAATTAAGTCTTGTACATGGTGACAAGTATAGGTCCAGCTTTAATCTTCTGCATGTGGAGATCCAGTTTTGCCAGCACCATTTGTTAATGATGCTGTTCTTTTTCCATTGGATTCTTTGGGCCCCTTTGTCAAAGACCAAATGGCTGTAATTTTGTGGGCTTATATCTGGGTCTTCAACCCTTATCCATTGATCTGTGTGCCTATTTTGGAGCCAGTACCAGGCTGTTTTTATAACTATGGATTTGTAGTATAGACTAAGGTTTGGTATGGTGATACCTCCAGCAGTGTTTTTGTTACTCAGGATTGTCTTTGCTATCCCGGGTCTTTTGTGCCTCCATATGAATTCTGAGATTGTTTGGTCAACTTCTTTGAAGAAATGCTTTGGGATTTTAATTGGTATAGCATTGAATTTATATATTGCTTTTGGTAGGATGGTCATTTTTACGATGTTGATTCTGCCAATCCAGGAACATGGGAGGTCTTTCCACCTTCTGGTGTCTTCTGCAGTTTCTTTTTTTAGGGTTTTAAAGTTTTCATTGTAAAGGTCTTTTACCTCCTTGGTTAGGTTTATACCAAGGTATTTCATTTTTTTAGGGGCTATAGTAAATGGGATTGTTTCTTTCAAGGCTTTTTCACTTCTTTCATTCTGGGCATATAGGAAGGCCTCTGATTTTTGCACATTTATTTTGTATCATGCCACCCTTCAGCCTGGAATTTTTATGTGGGACCCGGGATCTGCACTCAGGACCTTCTGCTTTTGAGGTAAAGTCTTAACCCCTGAGTCATCTCTCCAGCCTGTCCTGGCATTTTTACATGGAACCCAGGATCCCTTCTGCTTGTAGGCAGAAGCTTAAACCCTCTAGTCTGTAACTGAATTTCCTTTATTTGGTGTGCCTGAGTGTGTGTGTATCAGAGGGCACTGTGTGTGCCTGTGGGGGACGAAGGGTGTCTTTGGGAATCACCCTGCATTGCGCTACTTCTTTGTTTTGCTCTTTAGACTCTACCTTCCAGGACTGGAAGTACATGGTGCTGTTATTTCTGCCTCGCATTTTTGTGTGGTATACAGGATCTGAACTCAGGACCATCTGATTAACCCATGAGCCATCTTTCTACCCCTTAACTGAATTCCTTAAGATAAGCCTAACTTTCACTTTAAAATAATTTATGTATAATTATTGTATTTTTATATATTCAAAGGTAATATTGGACATAAATTCATAAATTTGTGTTATTTGAACTGTTCATGTCATACAAATCAGTTTTATCTAAAGTACTTAGACATATATTAAAGTTTTGATATAATTCTCTTATGACATAATTATAAAAGCTTTTATTGGTTTAATAATATAATTGGTAAGTGCATCTTATAATAATTCATACAGATATCTCTTTGCCATATAGGACGGTAGTTTAAGAACAAATTCCAAATAAATGCGAAGAGGTCGTACATTTCCAAATGCCTAGTGCATATCCAGGGAATTGAGTATAATGTGGCTCCAAGTTGATATTGGGAAGCAGGATAATGCATTTTTAGTTCTCTTTCTCTCTCTCGCTTTCTCTCTTTCACTCTTTTTCTCTCTGCAGGAATGTGTACTTGCATGTGCATGTTTGCATGTGGGTGGGTTTAGTGCTTGTGGCTACTCCTGAGTAAAAACAATGGGAATGTAGAACAATCTAGGGTGATTCCTCATGTCACTCCCCAGGCTTCCACAGGCACACACACTCCCATGCCCTCTTATACACACATGGACACACACAAAATCAGTCAGTCAGTCAGTCAGTCAGTCAGTCAGTCTGTCACACACACTCCCATGCCCTCTTACACACACATGGACACACACAAAATCAGTCTGTCAGTCAATCAATCAATCAATCAATCAATGGTCATGTACAGATGTATAGGAATAGCAGAGGTTCGCAGCTGTTGGAATTCTAACCTGCCTCCAAGATGTGTTGCACTGGAAAAATGCCCTGGAGGCTCTCCCATGGCCTATCTGTCATCTCAGTGGACTTTTCATAGGAGCTGGGTAGCTGACAATTTCCAAGTAAGATACAAGCTAGCACCTGGACTGCAGGTATTCACTGCCATTGACTGAAGAAGATTCATGTCCAGTAGATAACAGCATTTGCTTTATGACCCCAGTCGTTTAACTGATGTGAGATACTTGACAACTAATTCAGGGAGCATTCTCACATGGTTAGCAGTGCTATAAGTTTAAAGTTCATATCAAGCAGTTTTAATCTGAGAATGTTACATTCAGATGAAACAGATATAAATAGTATGTGGAAGCCAACATAATGCTATAGTGTACATTTAAAAGTAAACCAACTTCAAGTGAGGTGATTCCGCAGCGTTCCATGTGGATACACACACACACACACACACACACATTACTTTAAACACATCTAGTTGTCAGATCCCTTCTGCCAAATTCAGTGATACTGGAAAATATTTAAATTGTTTCTGGTTGTTCCTATTTTAAAGGACATCTTCTCAGTATTGGCTAGAAATCTAGGATTCTTTTTATTTTTTTATTTTTTTTTTGGTAACAAAATGCAAATGTTTATTTTTTTCAAAATTTAACTATACTATCGAAAATAAATTATAGACAAACTTCAATATTTGTACATCATCTTCATAGATCTATAACAGTGCTTTTAGGATTCTTTTTATAATATGGTATCATACCTCCTTTGACAATAGCTTCATGATGAGGTTCTTGGAGACTATTTCTTAAATTCGTGTATTCTACCATAATTTATTAAAAATATTGAACACTGGAGTGTTATAACCAGATTTTAAAAGTCAAGTTATCATAAATTTCTTTGTATGATGTAATATTTATCAAAGAGTAAGAGTAACCTGAAGTATTTCTATACCTAAAATTACATTCAAACATCAATGCATTTTTCTTTGATATAGAACATGCTTAAGAAATTTGCAGTGCTTTAGAGCTCAGCATTTTTAGCATCAATTAAAATGGCACAACACTTGAAATATAAATGGAAAGAGACATCAATCTGGGAATGTGACAGGAAAAAAAATCATTTCAGTTTAGTTACTCAGCATGATTTCCCCCTGGGAATAGCATGTAGAAGCATTATGGTTGGTCATTTATCTGTAGACCTTCTATTGATTAAGGTATCTGCTATTTCTAACTTCTAATTGACACAATTTTTGTATACATTTGCATGGTACTATGGTACTTCAGTAACAGTGTGAATTATCAGATCAGGGTAATTGAATTATCTGTCCCTCCAAGCATTTTTTTCCTTTGTGTTGGGGACATTCCAGATCATGCTTCTTAGCTATTATAACATAATGCAAACAGATGTTTTCATTGTTATTTTTTTACTGCAAACAGGCCTTATATCCTTTCAGGAAGCATTTGGTTAATCCTATGTCAGTCATGCCATTATTGAATCCACTGCTTAATTGTGTGTGTGTGTGTGTGTGTGTGTGTGTGTGTGTGTGTGTGTGTGTTTATTTATGTTTACCAGAAAGCACCTGAGTGTATGTTCTTTTGCATACTCAAGGACGACATCTAAAATCATTCTGGATTGCTTTATTTCCTTATTGTTTTTCTCTGGGATTTCCTGGGCTCCTTTCAGGACAGGAATTGCAGGCTGCATTTTTTACATGGTATATGGAGGTCTGAACTCAGGTCCTTTTGCTTGTGAGCTAAAGGCTTTAACCCCATATATATAGCTGCCATTGGTGATTTTTAAAATATAATTTAGCTTTCATTTTATATTCTTTCCTGAAAGGTAAATAACCAGAAAACCTTTTTTACCCATTGATGATTTTTGTTTTGGACAGTAGTGAGAAGAGAAATTTGTTCACCAAGCTAAATTCTTAGCATGTATTTGTTCACTTACTTTACTTTCTAGGTAGAGACAGTGTCTAGCTAGTTGCCCACGATGGCCTTGAAGTCACTTTATAGCTTAGAGGAGCTTATCATCTTCTCAGTTCAGTTTATAGATTCGCTTCCTTCTCTAAAATGGAGAAAAGTTCTTGATTTCATAATGAGTGAAGTTGCGATTCTTGCTGTGTATTCACAGACATTAATGAGTGAAGATATTTATGTTACTTTAAATTTTAAAAATAATTTTTATTCTTTGAAAGTTTCATGTTGTGTGCAATATATTTTGGTTACGTCTACCCTACATCCTTCCCACTTTCTAATCCTCCCTCCCCCTGCGTCTCTTCTTTTATCATTTTTGGTGTGATGTAGGAGCTTGCAATCACAGCACTTAGGATGCTAATGCAGAAGGATTGTGAGCTGGACACTGACCTTAGCTATGTAGTCAGTACCAGGCCAGTCTGAGTTACCCAGTGAACTCAATATGTCTGCAGCTCAGTGTTAACTGTTCAACTACCATGTGTAAAGCCTTAGGTTTGATTCACCTTGCATACATACAAAATAGTTATTTACATTTTTAAAAATGGTTAAACCTATCTTAAAATGTTATGGTTACTTTAAAGATATTTATATGTCCTAAAAACCTGTTAAGTAGAAATGCATATGTTTAAGATGAAGCATATTTCCAGATTTTTCTGAAAGTAAATATAATCTAAGTCAAATATAATTAAAGGTACTGACCCATTCTTAGGGGCTTTAAAAATTCTATTTAGTTATGCAAAGTTTTCATTTTCAATATACAAGCTGGGTATTATTTTATTTGGATACAGTCAATATGCATAAATGACCTATTTCATTGTGACAGAGATAATAGTAAGTAGTTTTTTCTTAATAAGTCTCAGATAAGGAATTAAAATTACCATTTTGTTTGATATGTGATTGGTATTGATGTTGGATATTCAATACACTTTATGCTTGACATTTTATTTAAATTGCATATACCAGGATATTTATTTTTATCAGAATATACAAAATTTCTGGTGATTAAAGGAATAAGTACAAAGGATCTAATGTACATCATAGTGACTACAGTGATTGGTATCCTTAAAAATTAGTCAGAAAGTTGGTTTTAAGTGTTTTTGTCACAAGAAAAATGATACTGCTTGAGCAACATATGTGCAGGCTGGCTTGTTTAGCTTTTCCACAGTGGACACATATAGAAGTGTCATGTATGTACTATGAATATATATATATATATATAATTTTCAATATTTAAGAAGTAATATATTAAAAATAAATTATTAAGCCATTTGGACACATGAAAAATACATAATCTTCATAGTGTCTTTATGAATTTTACCATTGAAAACATTTTATGTAGAATATAAAAAATAAAACAGAAGAGATATAAGCTATTATTATCTTTATAAGTCATATTCTGAGGAAAAAGTTTGAATTTGCCTAGTTCTTTTTATATCCTAAATGAGAACCTATGGAAATGATTCTTTGTAGATTTAATTGTAGATATCCTTTGCTAAAAATATCTATGAGCGTTAACATTTTTCCTATCTGTGTGTACATAGCAATCACTCTCCATAATGAGTTGTTAATTGCATGTTTTTAGCATTGTGCCTGGTAGGTGAGAGAAAATCTTGCATTTTTGTTGTGCAGTCATCAAATAACAATTATCCTCCAATTGTCCTTACCCTTGTTACACAGTGCAAAAAAGCTCGTTTACAACTTCTTGGCTGCACAACAGAATCAGATAGTATAACATACAAATTATTTTAGGAAAAAAGGTGTGTGCCTACATTATGTGTTAATTCCACTGTTTCTGAAATTGCATTCAAAGAACAACTTTATTTATGAAAGGTAAATTCCTTGTCAGCTCTGTTTTATTTTCAGGATTTACAGATTTGGAATGTGATTTCTTGGGATAAGTTAATTTTAATAGAATGAACTAAACAAAACTAAAAGAAATTGGATGTCCTGTGGAGTACATGATAAAGTTATAGCTATATTACTTAGCTTAGGAAAATAAACCAATATATTTTTCTCAAAGGAAGTTAACATTTTATTGTAAATTTAATAGGTTATATACTAGGAGGACTGATGTAGTAACTGTACTAACAATTATAATCAGTTTCAATCATATAAAGAAAATATAAAATAAGATTGGTCTTGTGTTTCAGTTTGTGAAATATTCTTTCTTGCATCTTATTCCCTACTCACTATAGATTGAGGAATCTAGTTCCATGTTTGTTTACATTTTAAATAAATTTTCCATAGTTACTGTACATTAAAACCTTCTCTCAGATTTTTGTAACAGTTTTCAAAGGGAGATTGGGAGAAAAATAATTCCTTTACTGTCCAAGCTTGTTTTGCTTTTAAATAGATTTAGGTTTTAACCATTTCTTAGATTTTCTCCAAAGTAATTTAGACAACATAGTGAATTGATTTTAATTAATAAGCATCTTTAATGTTTGAGAGAAAAATTGCACAACTTAGAACCATAATGAGTCTTTTCTATATAACTTTAATGCTCAAAGTTTTTTATTAATGTGGAATAGTATTTTGTTTTTATATAATATGTACAATTATGAAAGCACACATTTCTTCCTCTTAGAATTGTGTGAGCTATATGAGACATAGAGGACATTTCTAGTGAGAGCAATGGAGAGAAAGATGGAAGGGCTTCTTGGGTGCTATCTAAGGAGATTGTAACCTCTCACAGCACTTAGGTCAAAACCACTGAGAAGCAGAGATAGAAAATTCATACCTTCACTCTTTTTATGAATCCAGTGAAATAAGTGACCAGTTCTTGTCATGCTCCAAAGGCTTATGCACAAATGCCCTGAAGTGGCAATTTTACTACATTAAATAGGTGGCTTGTAATTGGTCAGAAATAATTCTTGTATGAATTTTTTAGAGTGACTCATTTCAGACATCCAATACTTTGTGTTCCCTCTCATGTAGACAACGTAGAGTGGATATAAAAGTTTTTATTTGATTTATACCCAGTCATTCATAGTGTATCCACATCCTCATTATTTTTCTTCTGATTGCTTAATAAACATTTTCTTTTTAATTGGTATATATATTTGTATTGCTCATATTATGATGTTAATTTAGCTGAACAAATCATATTTTAAGATGCTCAAACAATGGAGTTTTTTTGTACCAATTAGAGATATTGATCTATTTAATGAATGACATTATTGTTTTTGTTGCGTTCATATTAGTCTTATTCACATTGTGCTTTTTTTCTTTCCCCAAGTACATGCAAGGTTTAGTTTTAACTGAATTGATATTCATTACATAGGAAACATTGGTATTAAAATGAGATGGTTTCATGTGAAAACTTTGAACATTGTATTTACATTACAATAATGTCTTAAGTCTCTTTAAATTTGTTGTTTCAAATGCTGTAATTTTATCAACTCTCTGAATTCTCCCAAGAAAGTTTGAGCTATCATTCATTTTATTTGATGTTCGAGTGATTTGGCTTATAGTATGAGATTACACATGGGAATAAAACACCATTAGAGAGAAATAAAATCCTTTGTACAGAACACATAACCCTCAATACTAGCCTTTAGCACTGCACAAACAGTGATAAAGGGATGACATGACTAATATTGGACTCTTTCACATGAGACCAATTGCCTTTACAGCTTAGGGGGCTCTGGGTAGAACTTTCTAATTTTAGCTTTAACCCTTTTGACATGATGTAAATCTGGCCAGTGTAATCAAAAATGGACGTGTAGTCACTAAGTCCTGTTATGTCTGTATTGGAGTATCCCACAAAATATTTAGGTTATATTTATATGAAATATGGTGAATTAAGTCAGAACCTGAATATCTAATTTATAGATAAAAGTATGAAGGTTCTGTTAAACTGAAGGATTGTTTTTTGCAAGATCTGTGAGAGAGCACAATTTTATCACCTCCTATACTGGAATAGGTCCTTTTATAGAAGTCCTTACTAGAATAGCTCCTTTTCTCACTTTGATTTATCCTGGAGAACAAGAGATAGGAGAGTCTCATTTCCTCTGGATTTGAGAGTTTTCTCACTTTATTTTATTCTGGAAAATGAGAGATAGAAGAATCTTCCTTTCTCTTGGGTTTATGGTCCAATGAATTCCATGGTACTTTCACCTAATTTGTTTTTTTCCTTTGATACTACTGATTATTATAAGTGGGCCCCTAAAAGTAATGACATGAGATGCTCTGAAAGTTTGGGAGTAATTTCTATATCAAAGCTTTAATATATCGTGATAAATTCTTTTATTTAGTATTATGTAGGAACTATAATCTGTCTCCCCATTTCTCATCTGTCTACACACACACACACACACACACACACACACACACACACACACACAAACCACATAACATTGTAATTCCCATGGCTATTTGAAAGTGGAATAGTAGTACTAAATATTGTAAAAATTAAATATACATATACTTTTAAATTATAATTTAGAACCCATGACATAATAATAGCAGCTCCAGATGTTTAAATTTTGAAGTATAAGTTTTGTGTCAATAAAAAGATGAAGTCCGGGTTAGAGTTTTGTACATATTTCATAAAAGTACTTTTCAATAAATAGTGGAAAGTTATATTAATATTCTTGAAATTGTGTCTAAATTTGAAATTTATGTCTAAATCTTGAAATTTATGTCTAAAATTGATATTGTATTTTGGAAGATTTTTAGCATTTTACAAAAAGTTAATGCTAACTTCATTTTGTTACCCCACATATTATTTCAAAGTCTTTAATACAATGTAGGCACTGTTCTTATTCTAAAATTAGATGAAGATGAACAGTAATATCAAGACTGTGCTTGATGGTACAGGAATGTAAAGCAAGTTACTCAGAAAGCTGAGTAGGAAGATTGGAAGTTCAAGGCTTACTTGGGCTGCAGAATGAGTTCAACTCTGATTATCACTTGTTGGCGTGTATGATCTCTTAGGCTGAGTCCCCCATATGGCAATAAACGAACAAACAATGAAACAAACAAGCCAGACAACAAACAACAAAAATACAATTTCAGAGAGTTTGGTGAAATATAATGAAACTATTGAATGCATATTTTGTCCCATCCAAATAAACCCAGCTAGAGATCCTTGGAGGCAAGGGATTGACAGCCACAGTAGTGTTCCTATGCTTAAGGGGAACACGAGAAAGGGTTCAGGGAAATGCCACTGGGTCCTTGTACGTCATTGGAGAGGAGGACCCAGTGGAGAGTCAGGCATGCACAAGAAAGGACTCTCTGGGAATTGGAGGGGAGGCACTGGGGGATGGGGAAGGAGGGGAGGGGGATCACGGGGTTCGGGGGGGGGGAGGGAACCTGTGTACCTATTAAGTTTGTATGAGCGGAAATAATAAAAAAAAACCTGTTAAATTAAAAAAAAACAAATAAACCCAGCTAGAATGTAATTCTAGAAATGGAATTAAAATCTAGATGTGTCTCTTTAAACTTAATACACTTAAATTTAATAACTTTAAATATGCCACTGCATGGGCTAAGCATGTAACCCATTGATGAATGTTTGAATATTTTCTTGATTATAGAATAACCGTAGGAAGTGATCTTTAACTTTTAACTTCTTACACAGCATAGCAGATTTGGCAATGCATAATAAATACAGCAAAACCATTTTATATGAATGGTTAGAAAAGAGTGTATCAATGTGGGACATTATCCCTATTCTCCAAATATACTTCCTAGTTTGCTTTGCATTCTTTTTCTCTAATTCTGCCTCCTTAGTTACTTGTAGAATACAACTTGTGGTTGGTCTTCCTATTGTTTTTTCTTTGTTTTGGTTTTGCTTGGTACCTTGAAATGTGGTAGGAAATAGCAATTTGGTCATGTAGCATATAACATGTCAGAACAACTCTTAACTAGATGATATTTATCAAAGATGTGTTAATATCTCACAAAGTTACATTGTAGACTATGTAACCTTGTGTAAACGCAAAACAAAACACCTTTATAGGTACATTTTCCTATAAGCTACCTAAATAAATCTTAGGCAGAAATTTTTGTTGGACTTTTCTGGGTATCTTTCTTATGCAACATTTGATAGATTTTTTTTGTGGAACTCAGGATTTTAAAAGCCAATTATAAATCTGAAGAGATGGTTCAGCAAGTTAATGTGCTATCATACAAAACTGAAGATATGAGTTCTGTCTCTGGATACCTGGACACCCGTTTGATATGAGAGAACTAACTTTGAAAAAGTCTTCTCACTACAGGCTTACAGGCTTGCACAATGTGGCATGCTCTCCTTTGCTCATCCTCCCTCCCTCTCAGTCCCTCCCTCTCTCTCCTTTCCTCTTTTTCCTTCCCTCTCTTTCTCCCTTCTTCTCCCTCTGTCTCTTTTCCCTCTCTTCCTTCCTTTACTCTTCCTCCCCTCCTCCCTCACTCAAATAATTTTTCTTTACAAAAAACTTGGAGAATCCCGCCCCAGCTGCCCTCGGGTTAAATAGCTCCACGCCTACGCCCCCATCCTCCCTTTCACCCCACCCCGCTCCCCCTGTGGGGAAGCACAGGCGGTCCAGCTGGGCCTCGCCCAGCGACTCTAGGTAAGCCCCTGCTGCGCCCGCCCACCAGAACCCCAGGTCAGCCCAAAGGGACCCTGCTCCTACTCCCACTCCACGCCGTCGCCCCCATCCTCCCTTTCACCCCACCCCGCTCCACCGGTCGGGACGCACGCTCGCGGTCCAGCTGGGCCTCACCCCGCGACCTAGGTAAGCCCCGGCCGCACCCTCCCACCAGAACCCTAGGTCAGCCCAAAGGGACCCTGCTCCGACTCCCGCCATCCAGCTGGAGCCAAGCGCAGAGGCAGAGGCAAGGGACGAGGAGGACCTTCCCCTGTGCCCGGGCCCCGCCCCAGCTGCCCTCGGGTTAAATAGCTCTACGCCAACGCCCCCATCCTCCCATCCCCATCCGCCCCCCCCCTCCACTCAGCTGGTCAGGACCCGTGTGCGGTCCAGCCGGGCCTCACCCGTGACCTAGGTGAGCTCTGTCCCTGCCCACCTCCAGAACCCCAGGCCAAATAATTCAGTTTAGTGAAATTGAAAGCTCTTAAGAGTAAAAACGACAATGCCAAAGTCAAAGTGCAAATCCATGAGAAGCAACACTCAAGTAAACAAATTTCCCACTGAAGAAATTAATCCCATATCTTAGACTCCAACCAGAACAAACCCGCGGAAAAAGGCCAAGAAAGCCTGACCCAGGATAACGACTTTCAAAATATGATCATTACCATGTTCAATACTATGAAAGAGGAAATCCGGGAGGAATTACATAATCGAATCAATCGCTTTGAAGAAGAACACAACAGACATTTGGAGGAGCTGAGAAAAACAGTGCAAGAAACAAAAACTGGCATAAAGCAGTTAAAACAGACTCAAGCAGAGTTTAAAACTGAGCTACAAGACAAGTTATCTTCAACCCAGAACTCTGCAGAGAGTCTTATCAACAGAACTAACGAAGCAGAAAACAGAATTTCAGACCTTGAAGATAAAGTGGGAGTACTAACCGGCTCAATGGAAGAGGTTGTTCAAGCCAAAAAGATACTTGAGAGAAATATCCAAGAGATATGGGACACCCTGAAGAAGCCTAACATGCGTATTCATGGAATACCAGAGCAAGAATCTCAAAATACCACCCCTGAGGAAATTTTTCAAATGATCATCAAGGAAAACTTTCCTCATCTAAAAAAAGAGAGGCCCATCCATATACAAGAGGCATTCCGCACCCCAAACAGACACGACCAAAACAGAAGGACACCATGGCAAATAATAGTTAAAACACTCCACATTCAAGATAAAGAACTGGTGCTGAGAGCTTCAAGGGAGAAAAACAAGTCACTTTTAAAAGTAAACCTATTAAAATAACAAATGACTTCTCAGTCGAAACAGTAAAAGCAAGAAGAGCTTGGAGAGACATACTTCAAGTACTGAATGAGCCAAAATGTCAACCCAGGCTGATTTACCCTGCAAAACTATCAGTCATGATCGAAGGAGAAAGAAAAATCTTCCAGCACAAAGACAACTTGAAGGGATACATGTCCTCCAAACCAGGCCTTCAAAAAATGCTAGAAATGATACTCAAGCATGAAGAAAAAAACAGGCATATCCAGGAGAACAGAAGGCAAATATAACACCATTAAAAGTGAAGCAATATACTTATAAAAACTACTAAACATAATAAATGTCTGGAATTAAAAATAGTTTCTCCATTATAACACTAAATGTTAATGTAATTAATTCACCGATCAAGAGACACATTACAAACTTGGATTAAAAATCACAATCCATCAATCTGCTGCATGCAGGAAACCCATCTCACCACAGAAGATAGGCACGCTCTAAAAATAAAAGGCTGGTGAACAATTCTACAAGCTAATGGAAGCAGAAAACAGGCAGGGTAGCCATTATGTTATCAGACAAAGTGCACTTCAAACCAAAGAAAATTATAAGAGACACGGATGGATACTACATTTTAGTTACAGGTACAATTCACCAGGAAGACTTCACAATACTGAACATATATGCACCCAATACGGGCCCCTCCACATTCATTAAGAAAACCCTACAGTGTCTAAAGCAAGAAATCAACCCCCAAACGATAATTCTTGGGGACTTCAACACCACCCTCTCAACATGGGATAGATCAACAGGTCAAAAGCTTAACAGAGACACTTTGCAACTTAATCAAACCCTTACTGAAATGGACCTTACAGATCTCTATCGAACTTTTCATCCACACACCAAAGAATACACATTTTTCTCAGCAGCACACGGAACTTTCTCCAAAATAGATCACATATTGGGCCACAAAACGAATCTACACATATACAAGAAAGTTGAAATTCTAACCTGTGCCCTATCAGACCACCATGGCCTAAAGCTGGACATCCCCAACACATCAAACAAGAGAAAATACACTAACTCCTGGAAACTTAACAATATGATGCTGAATGAGAACTGGATTCAGGAAGAAATTAAAAAGGAAATTAAAGATTTCCTGAAAGTGAATGATAATGAAAATACAACTTACCAAAATCTCTGGGACACAATGAAAGCTGTTCTAAGAGGTAAGTTCATAGCTCTTAATGCCTACATCAAAAAAATGGAAACCTCAGAAATAAACAACTTAACAATGCAGCTTAAAGCTTTAGAGAAACTAGAGCAATCTGTTCCCAAAAGTATTAGAAGAGAGGAGATTAGCAAACTAAGGGGAGATATATCTGAAATCGAGATTAAGAAAACGATAGAAAAAATCAACCAATCAAAAAGCTGGTTCTTTGAAAAAAATCAATAAGATTGATACACCCCTAGCTAAATTAACCAAAAGCAGGAGAGAGAAAACCCAAATTAACAAAATCAGAAATGAACATGGAGTTATTACTACTGATACCCACAAAATCCAGAGAATTATAACATCATATTTCAAAAACTTTGACAACACAAAAGAGATGGATGAATTTCTAAGTAAACACAACTTACCTAAATTGAATCAGGAAGTTGTGAATTATTTAAATAGTCCTATAACATATAAGGAAATTGAGGAAGTAATCTTGAATCTTCCCACCAAAAATTGTCCTGGACCAGATGGATTCAGCACAGAGTTCTACCAGACATTTAAGGAGTTAATAACACCAATACTCCACCAGGAAGCTCCTGGAATTAATTGAGAAGCTCAGCAGGGTGGCAGGATACAAAATATAGGTGCAAAAATCAGGAGCCTTCCTATATTCCCAGAATGAAAGAAGTGAAAAAGCCTTGAGAGTAACAATCCCATTTACTATAGCCCCTAAAAAAATGAAATACCTTGGTATAAACCAAACCAAGGAGGTAAAAGACCATTACAATGAAAACTTTAAAACCCTAAAGAAAGAAATTGCTGAAGACACCAGAAGGTGGAAAGACCTCCCATGTTCCTGGATTGGCAGAATCAACATCGTAAAAATGACCATCCTACCAAAGGCAATATACAAATTCAATGCTGTACCAATTAAAATCCCAAAGCAATTCTTTAAAGAAGTTGACCAAACAATCTCAAAATTCATATGGAGGCACAAAAGACCCAGGATAGCAAAGACAATGCTGAGTAACAAAAACACTGCTGGAGGTATTACCATATCAAATCTTAGTCTATACTACAAATCCATAGTTGTAAAAACAGGCTGATACTGGCTCCAAAATAGACATACAGATCAATGGATAAGGGTTGAAGACCCAGATATAAGCCCACAAAATTACAGCCATTTGGTCTTTGACAAAGGGGCTCAAAGAATCCAATGGAAAAAGAACAGCATCTTCAACAAATGGTGCTGGCAAAACTGGATCTCCACATTCAGAAGATTAAAGCTGGACCCGTACTTGTCACCATGTACAAGACTTAATTCCAAATGGATGAAGGACCTTGATATCAGGCCAGAGACTATAAAAACCATAGTTGAAAGGATAGGGAACTCCCTTGAGCTGATTGGGCTAGGCCAACATTTCCTAAATAGACATCCAATGGCACAGTCACTGCTACCAACTCTCAACAGTTGTGATCTTGTGAAATTAAAGAGCTTCTGTTCAGGTAAAGAGATTGTAACACAAGCTCAAAGGCAACCCTTTGAGAATGGGAGAAAATCTTCACTAACCATATATCTGATAGAGCTCTACTGTCCAGAGTGCACAAAGAACTTAGGAAACTAAACACCAAGGAAACCAATGGCCCAATTAAGAAATGGGCCCTGGAACTTAAAAAGAAACTTTACCAGGGATGAAATTAAAATGTCTAACAAATATCTTAAAAAATGCTCCACTTCTTTAGCCATCAGGGAAATGCAAATCAAAACTTCCCTGAGATATCATCTCCACCCGTTCAGGATGGCAAAAATCCACAATACAAACAACAACAAATGCTGGAGAGGATGTGGAGAGAGGGGAACTCTCCTACATTGCTGGTGGGAGTGCTGGCTCATACAGCCACTCTTGCTAGCCGTCTGGAGATTCTTAAAGAAATTAAAGATTGAAATGCCATATGACCCTGCCATTCCACTTTTTGGTATAACCCCCCATACAGCAGAGGTTCACTTCAATAGCACAAGCATGACCATGTTCATAGCAGCACTGTTTACAATAGCAAAGACATGGAAACAACCCAAATGTCCAACAGTTGACGAGTGGATAAGGAAACTGTGGTACATCTATACAATGGAGTACTACTCAGACATCAAAAATGATGAGTTACTTGAATTTGCCAGGAAATGGATGTCATTAGAAACAATTATATTAAGTGAAGTATCCCATAGTCAGAAAATTAAGTGCCGTATGTATTCCCTAATAGGTGGCTCCTATTACCAAACCCACCCAGCCCATCTTGAGACACTCATAGGTAAATCTATGTATTACCTACAGTATTTGCAAGGATTATGAACAGGAGGGATGGGGTTGGAGGGCCACACCAGACACAAGGAAAGAAGTGACCATGTTACAGTAGAGAAAATAGGCCTCCATCAAGGACTGCAAGAAAGTAATGTGACACCTAGTTAAGTTCACAGACATTCACTCCTGATCATTTACAACTAAGGGAGTATGAACTCACCAGAACGGGAGGGTATATCGTCCGGTAGATTAAAACGTAACCATTTTGCAAGTGGGTGATTGACCCACCCCCCCATTGCCAAATGCCATATGACCCTGCGATTCCACTTTTGAGTAATAGTATTACATCTATCCTTGAATGTGCTCTTATAATAAGACTCCAGTTTAACAGCTTTCTGTCTCTGGCCAGGGGTGACATACAGTGCCCATCACAATGGAGTGAAGGGCATTGCAGGAGCAACAAAACTGCAAAATAAAATCAACAAACCACTATCCAGAACTTCAGAGTCTCTATATCAACCACCTACAACCAGGCCAGCCTAATCTCTCCCCATCCTGAAGCTCAGGGACATTTGCAGAAGAGGGGGCGGTAAGAGTGTAAGAGCAAAAGGATGGGAGGAGCAATGATTTGCAAGATACTCGACACAAGTTAGGGCCGAAGCAATCATAATTGGACATTGCATGCCCGGCGCAATGTCCAACACACTATTGACCTCACAAAGTCTAGCATCTGCTAAAGGCACCAAGATCCTTGGAGGCAAGGGATTGACAGCCACAGTAGTGTTCCTATGCTTATGGGGAACACAGGACAGGGTTCAGGGAAATGCCACTGGGTCCTTGTACTTCATCGGAGAGGAGGGCCCAGAGGAGAGTCAGGCATGCACAAGAAAGGACTCTGGGAATTGGTTCGGGAGGCACGGGGGGGATGTGGAGGGAGGGGTGAGGGGAGGGAGAGCATGGGGTTCGTGGGGAGGAGGAGGGAGGGAGGGAACTGGTGTACCTATTAAGTTTGTATGAGCTGAAATAATAATAAAAAATGTATTAAAAAGAAAAAGAAAAAATCTTTGAATCTCGTAAATAGTTACCAGATTCCAGAAAGGAAGAAAAGAGCATCAGCAGCCAAAGGGAACTGAGGAATATTTTGGGTGACAGAAATATTCTATACCTTCTTTGTTTCTGGTACTATTT
Source organism: Typhlomys cinereus (assembly GCA_023101885.1). Taxonomy (NCBI): domain Eukaryota; kingdom Metazoa; phylum Chordata; class Mammalia; order Rodentia; family Platacanthomyidae; genus Typhlomys; species Typhlomys cinereus. The sequence continues at coordinate 6,152,260 of JALPQD010000044.1, forward strand.
AGAGGACTGATTTTTGTCAGATGTTGAATTTTGCTACATATGAGTCATGACTCGTTTGAAGAGAGTGTTTTTAATATAGTTGTGGAAATTATGAAAGCTAATTCTACCATATTGTTATTTTATTTTTATTGTATTTTTCTTATTTGGCTTTTTGTTGTTCTCTGCTTTTTCTTTCTCTCATAAATTTAAGTTCCACAGTGACTTGCAGTTTCTTATTTCTTCATCGAAATATTATGGACAATCGTAAGGTCTTAATATAAAGTTCCCCAAAGAAATGTTACATTGAGACATTGTCACAGTTAGGCTGAATTTTTGTTGATAATGTCATGGTAAACAGCTTAAGAGAAGAAGGGATTTATTCTCTCTTATGATAGTGCACTTACAGTTCCTTTTCCAACATGGCAGAAGAGCTCATACCAATACCAGGGCTAAGGAAACTGGCTGCACATTATCCGATACATGCTGAGAGAGGGACAATCCTTACTTGCTAGACAATATTATCTGGCCAGTGATACAGAAGGATGTCTACAACCAGCCCTCTGTATTTTATTCCCTGTCTGGAGCCTAGTTCCACATACCATGGCTTGTCCTTCCCCATTAACTGCACAATCTCCTGCTCCTTCGCTGTGGGATTAACTCAATTCTCTACAAATGTGCCTAGAACTCAAACCATCACTTGCCAAGTTGACATCTGTATCTAACTATGACAGTCATTTGCTGTGTTCTTATAGTCGTAGATGTCCAAATTGGTGCTTAGTAACTTGGAGCTGAAATTTGCATCCTTTGTAAAATTTGTCAGTTTTACTTGTTTCAACTGAATTTTTATCCTAGTGTTGTGGCTTTGTGGTAGTGGGAGTGGACTGACTGTTGGGAAGGGTGTATGTTTAAGTATACATTTCTGAGTCTGTGACTCATCGCAGAAAGGCTTTTATACCAGTTGTTCTGAAATTGATTGAGCACTTGGAATCACCTGGAGTACTCAGCAAACAATTTGTTGCTAAACCACTTCCCCCAAGGATAAATTGTGTAATTCTTGGGCAGAGCCCCCAAATTTTCATTCCTATCACATTGTCAAGTGAAGTCTATGCTGCTGCTTGGGGTTCACTACTTGAGAACCAGTTATTTATAGTGTTACAGTTTCAATAAACCTGGCATTTATACAGCAGACATTTGCTTCAATTTAACTGCAGTATCATTCTGTGACCTTTTTTTTTGTTTTTCTTTTTTTGTACTTGTTTATGTGTGTTATATGTAAGCTTATGTACATACATAAACACATACAGGCACATGCATGGAAACACACAGGTATGCATAAAGATATACAGGCAAATACACTCTACATTCTCATGTATATTGCTTACAGTTTTTAAACTGATGCCCGAAATAAATAGCAAGAAAAAAAGGCGGGGGGGAGGGGGAGTCCTTGGAGCTCTTTAGTTTATCATGCATCAACAATCTTCTTTTTGGTTCCTTTTCTATATTAATAACTCTGAAGACTTTTAATAAGAAATTTCCCTTTCTCATCCTCCAATAATATTGTTTGTGGAAACTTTTCATTGTCTTGTTTATAATAAATAGACCTTTCCTCATTATGCTTAGGTTGCATGGTTATATTCTTTTTTTAAAAAAAGAAAAATAATCATTCTTACTCGGTCAAATCAAAGTGCTGTAAACTGCACAGCATGAAATAGTCTGGGTGATGTTTCAAAATGAACAAATATAAATCATGATTTTGTGTCAAGTAATTTCCTAAATTGAGATGCAATCCTAATGCTTTTAATAGTGATACGTGCAATGGAAATGAGTATAATTATGAATTTGAAAAATATTTTTTCTTAAGTCTAAAAAAATCACTGCTTATTTTTCTTTCCAAATGCCAAAGCAGATATTGAGGACTGTACATATAAATTTGTTAGAATTCCTACTATGTTAAAGTTTCTGGATGCTAACAAACCATACTTCAGAACACCAAAGATCCTACATTGTTCTCCTGGAACCAGACCAGCCAAATCCCTCCCCATCCTAAAGCTCAGGAAACCTTGTAGAAGAGGGGGGAGCAAGATCGTAAGAGCCTAAAGATGGGGTGGACCAAGACTATGCAAGATACTCCACACAAGTTAGGGGTGCAGCAGCCAGGATTGGACTTTGCCTGACCTGCACAATGGCAGACATGTCAATGACCCCCAACGTCTAGCATAGATCACAGAGGAGAAAGCTCCAGGCAGCAGGATCATTAGAGACAAGGGATTATTAAACAGTCATAAAGTTCTCATGTTAATGAGGAGCCCAAGAAGGGGCTCTGGACTATGCCACTGAATCCTGAACCCTCACTATGGTTGAGGACTCAGAGGGAGGTTTGGCATTCACATAAAAGGATGCTCCAGGGGATGGGAGGGAGGAAGGACATGGCACTGGGAGACCGGGATGGAGGGAGTGGATGAAAGGAAGGGAGAAAGCAGAGAGAGTGAAATGGGGGACTACTGGGAAAGGGAGGGTGAAGGGAGAGGATGGATATACCTATTGAGCTATATGATTAGAAAATATATAAAATGTGGGAGAAAAAAATCAATTTGGCCAAATGCCATTTAAATAATAAAAAGGTTCTGGATGCTATATTGTTCTTTAATTTTAACTGCTGATTTCTCTCTGTGATACATTATATATAGCACGTTAGAGCTGATATCCCTTTATACTTTTGCCACCACTCCACTGATTATCAAGAGTCTTTTGAGAATGTCCCTCATTACACTAGATGATTGTGTATCATTGAATAGAAGCTCACTGCTAATTATCATTACTATGTCATATTGATTTTTTCCCTTCTTTTCATTATGAAAACTACACCTGCATTTATTCAAATGAGCTTTCATGTATGTTGTGGACATGACTGATTCTGAATATCAGCCATTTTAATATGTATTTTCTTCTGTGAGCTCATAACTTTACTAATATTCTGATAGAAGTTTTGATTTCTGCTGTGTTTATATGATTTACCTAAGGAAGATAACTGAAAAGTTTAAGCACCAAAGAATGTGAACATGCAGGTAGTATACATAGTATGCACATACAGAATTTGGAGGCAGGACATGCCCCTCAGTTGTACCTTTCGTGTGCTGTGGGCATGAAATCCAGGTTCCAGGTTCCCATTCTCATTGTTGCTCTCTCTTTCTGTTTGTGTGTGTGTGTGTGTGTGTGTGTGTGTGTGTGTGTGTGTGTGTGTGTGTGTCTGGTCTTGGTTGTGTTTATAGCTTCCCAGAGATATGCTATAAGTTTATTTAGGGTTATGAAATTCTTGGACATTATGAGATTACTTATTCTCTTAATCATACAATATGATATATATCTCTGTAAAAACTGCTCTGACAGGTGCCAGAGACAATAGATTAATGAGCGAGATAATATACTGACATAAGTGAATTTACAATTCATAGATAAGTGAAAACATGGGGAATGAACCATGATATCAGACATTAAACAATGAGATTACATAGGTGTTTGAAAGGAGAATAACCTGCATTTGAAAGATATAGAGGGGGAAAGCAGTAATTGTTTAATCATTTGTACCTTGAAGATGCTAAAGGATGGTATTGGTTTGTTTCTGGAAAGAAAGCATAAAGAAGCTTACTTAGGGAGGTCCCTCTAAGTGATCATTGGTATGATTTTTCTGGGAACATGTGTTTTAAGTTTCCAATGGTTTATTGAGGATATGTCAAAATGCCAGGCAGAAGGACTTAAGTATAAGAAAACTTTTATTATGCAATTTAATCAAGCGTTTTATGTATAAAAGGAACAAAGAAAACAAAGCTGCATAAATCCCAGGTGGGGGTCTTCACCCATGATTACAGAAAGATAACTGGGATTAAACTCAATGGATACCATAAACAAAATAAAAGCAGGACAGGGCCATTTAGAGAAAGCATTATAGAAATAGAACATTTAGGACAGCATCTGCTTTCCAATCTTCTAGTACACATGCCATTTAACCTGCTATTTTGAGCATGCTAACTCAGTTCCTCCTTCAGAGATTGTGAAACATTCCAAACACATTACTTAACAGGTTTGGACTCAACATTCTCATAATATATCTCACATATTTTTTATTTCCTTAAGTGGCCTATAAATACCAATTCTCTCTCTCTCTCTCTCTCTCTCTCTCTCTCTCTCTCTCATCTACACACACAAACACACACAGACTATTGATGAGAAGAGTGGAGAAGGAGTTGACTTAGGGGAGTGGAAATAGGAAAACATAAATTCAGGTTTTACATTTAATCTTAAGTTATCTTGGTGGAACATCCAATGTAATACTGTGAAATTGGAGAAAGATCTGAAATTTAGTTAAAAAAAAAAAACCTCAGCCTTATCTTCAGAGTCAGGTTTTTAATCACTGGGAAAAGAAAAAAAAAAAACTGTTGCATTTGAAAATAAAAATTTTATTTTTAGTATATGTTTTATTTATTTGGAGTTCTTTACATATTCTTTTTATTTCTTAGCTGGGTTAACAACTTTGGCTATGAAGGTCTTGGACTTTTACTGGATGTGCTAGAAAAGCTTCTGGATAAAAAACAGTAAGAATAATCATTTAAAAAATTTTATCCAAGGGGAAATTTTAAGAGCAATATTATATAGTATTTTTCTTCTTTCTTAGACAAGAAAACATTGATAAGAAGAATCAGTATAAGCTTATTCAGTGCCTGAAAGCATTTATGAATAATAAGGTAAGTAGTATTTATTTCTCCCTCTATTGGAAAAGGGAAGAGATTGCTAGACAGTGTGAAAGCAGGAAACAAAGAATAGTATTACTGTTTTAAAATTTTCTTTGTGTTGCAAATTACCATGTCATTGAAATATTTAAAATATACTTTGTCTCACACAGTATTTATTGGGAAGTTTTGTAATGATGGAAACAGTATTAGTTTGCTTCCTAAATTGGATATTACTCTTTTTATTTTATTAAATTAGGAAATTTCAAGTGTCAAGAAGTCGAATATTGTTTCCATACAGACAGATTTTATGGTATCTGAAAGTAAAATGCAAGGGTAAGGTTTGACTTCTTTGCTAGGAGTATTATAAGTTTGAGATTTGTGTTTCCTTCATGTTCAATCCATGTCCTGGGTTTAATGTACATAAAACACATCTGTGAAACCTGACATGTTTTTGTATACACATATATACATTCATACACACATATGTATAATACCATTATATTACAAGATACTCTATGAATTTCAGACTTTCTGTTGTTTTAAAAATAGTTTTAATTCTTCGCCTACAGGTAAAATGTCTTTGACTAATTTGTTTAATTGCATAATGGCCTTTTAAGTGGTCTTTTAATAATCTTAAACTACTTAGTTGAAATACCAATTATAACAGTATCCTGAAATTTGATTCCTATGAATTCTAGATAGTAATCAGCTGTATAATAATAGTGTGTATTTAAGTATTCTGCAAATCGTTTTTATATATGCAGATATATGGTATTGTGTATGCTATGCAAACATGTATCAGCAATGAATATTATCAGCCTATGAAGTATATGTTTGTTAGTGATCCTGAGATAACTTCATGTACTATACTTTTAGTACTGTTCTTGAAGTTTCTTTTTTTTTTTCTTGAAGTTTCTTATACAAATACTCTCATCAGTAATGGTACAGAATTTCTCCATTTCTGTATTCTTGGTCTTTGAATACAAAGGTCTATGGAATCTGATGCTTATCAAGAATGCATTTAACTACACTGAACATTGCTTCTCCACAGCTTAAGATAGATCTCTTTCTGCTCTTAAGGGAAATCATGGCAAAATGAAAAACCAGCAGTTAGCAGAGATTTGCACATGTAGTCGATACTCATAAGAATCTTTGGAATAACTTGTCCTTTCTGACTAATTGGTCACTTTGTCTGTAAATTGAAGTATGGGAGTTTTGTTCTAGATTCTTTTTTTAAATTTTTACCTAGTTTTACAAGCATATTGAGTACTTACCACTAATGCTCTATACCCTCTCCCTCCCTTCTTCCTTCCCTCTCTCCCTCCCTCTTATTGACTTACATTTTAAACAGCCACATCTTTAAGATACCACTGTTTACAATCAGAATAGGCACTAGTTATTTCTGGTAGAGACCCTTTTCCACAGAATATCATTGGGTGTACCATCATATAGTTCCTTATTTCTTGAACATTTTTCACTATTGAATAATATGATGATTTCATTAGGATTATTCTAAGTGTTTACTATATGTAAGATATGTTTATGACTTGAGTGTTTTCAGACCATGAATAAATTTGTTCTTTCAATTACATGTGAAACAATGTGAAACAATTAATAAAATATATATATTTAAAATAGAAAAATATAAAATGGTACAGTCACCATGTATTAAGAATAAATTTTCCCAGTCTGTCAAGGACATGATTTTCTAAAATTATTTAAAATTAATTTTTTGACATGTGGTGATTACAACATTTAAATCTGAAACTTGGTTTTGTCTCCATGTTCCTTTTTTTATTATAATCCATGGTAAAATCATATTTTAGAACATTAGTTATGTTCTCTCCATTCTTTTTTAGAAGTTAAATTAAGAACCATGGTATTATCTATGTTGGTTCCTAGCTAAAGGTCATCTTGTAATGTGCTTTAATAAAATGTAATTTCTCTATGAAACTTTAAAATGAAGACGACTTTTTTCATGAGAAAGCTAAGGAATACTTTGAAACAGTTTCAGGCTTTCATTATTGGTTATGCATTTGTTAGAATTCCTATATTCATGTTCATGAACACTTTAGCTCATGTCTAGAAAAAAAACAAAATAGAATTTCTGTTGCCTAATTGATTATGACACTTAATTAAAACTCAATTGTTATTTTTTTGGGTCCATGACTACTGTTGATGCCAGAAATTAGTCATAAGATTGGGAGCACATGGGCAAGTCTTCACATAGTGAATTGCTTCTCTAACTACCATATTATACACATTAGAGCTTTTTAGCACATTGCCTTTCTTGTTTACCATCATTCTCCTTGCAAATGAATAGGAGAATATTACCACGAATTACAGACTTCTCTAGGGACACCAAATGTCTTAGAATTGTTATAGAAAATCCTGTCAGAACGTACTTTACACGTTCTTGTATTGCTGTAAGAAATGATAATTGGTTCTATATTTCTCCCAAATCGTCATGGAAGTTTTACTAAGGAGAAATGGAGATCTCATGTGATGTAAGCACAGAATTACAAGATACAGTCATTTCAAAAAACCCTGAGAACAACTGCATTTGATGGACATTTATGTAATTAGGCATAACATTATTGTGAAGGTATAGGAAATTGCCAAATTAAGTTTGTTTTTAGTTTTAATAATGGTTCTATTCTTTTTGTGATTTTTCTTTAGTTTGGACTGCAAAGAATTCTAGGGGATGAAAGAAGTCTTTTACTCTTGGCAAGGGCAGTTGATCCCAAACAACCCAGCATGATGACTGAAATAGTGAAAATACTTTCTGCTATTTGTATTGTTGGGGAAGAAAACATGTAAGTATTGCATGTTTTATTTTAGTGCATCGAACATTATAAATATGTAGTATGTCTTTTTTGTTTTAATAAATTTAATAAAAACAGCAATGTACAGTAGAAATTCTTTAGTTGAGATTTTATTTTTCTATATTCTACCATTTTAGCTTTTTTCAAATCTTGCTTTCAACAGATAAAATTGTAATAAAATACTTTAAAGATTAATTCAGATGAATGAATAGAATTTTGTCTTTCTTAATGTATTTTTTGTTGTTAGGAAAGTGATTAAAGCCTGAAATGTTTTTTTTGCTGTACATACAGAATTGTACATACAATATCTAATATATTCTGGTATAAATTTTTCAATTTGATCTCTTTAATCAAGCTGACTAAATGACCATTATTTTGGGTTATTTCATTATATTATTTTACTTTATTTGCTATGGTAACTTGAATAATAGCATAATTTTTTGTACAGTGAAACACGTTGACTCTTAAGAGGAGAGCAGAAAACAAATTTGTTGATAAACAATCAAAGATATATAGACAACATACATACATATTTGACATATATGATATATATTTGATGTATATGATACATACCTGATAATATGATGTATATATCTGATATATATCATATAGATTTAACATATATGATATATATAAAGTAATATATGCATTTGATATGTATAAATTCACTAAGTGTTGATGGAAATTTATTAGTATATAATCTTACTATGGAAATAATATCAGAAATGTAATTTCAGATAGGTACCTCTGGTAAGTGCAATTTATAATAAACTATGGTCATTAAGTGGAAATGTCTGATCATTTTATGAGCTGATATATGTCTTTGAAACAAATTTTATAACAAAAATATGTTCAGTTTGAATCAAAGCAACTTCATACAAAGTTTTAAGTATGTTTTAGTATGCTCATTCTCTCATAGCTTTTAGAATAAATTGACATGTTGCTTGTTGCTAGTTACTGTCATTAGAAATCATAGAGAAAACATTAAAATATTATCTATTACCTCATTTTTCTCCGTGACAACTAATTAACTTAGCATATATAAGAGTTTAATTACCCTAGAATTTATAGAAAAATGAGTTTATATGTGAATTGGAAATATGTTAATTCAGTTTTCAGTGTTTAATATGTAAAATACACGATAATCTTGTGTAATGTTTATGATTTAAATTTTAACTATATGATACATAGATTCCATCTTCATGTGGAATTCATGGTCAGTATTGTTATTCAGAAAAGTCAGTCTTATGCTAAGTAGAAATGATTTTCTATTATGTTGTATTTTATAATTCTATTTTCAATGAATGTTGACATTTTTAATGTTCTTTTTAAAATGTTGAATCTTTTCAATACTTCATCATAAAATTAATGCTTCTCTATTCTAGAGTAAAATAGGCTTTATGTAAAGATTAAGTGGTACCAGTGCCTATTTTTGTATCCTGTGAAGTCTTTTTTATTGTGTTTGTTTGTGTGTGTTTGTGTGTGTGTTTAATTTAGTTATGTGAGAGAGTGTGTTTTATGCACAGGCATGCCATGGCACATGGGTAGAGATCAGAAATATTTTGGAATTAAATTTGGAAGTCTCTTTCTACCATGTTGACTTCCTGGGATCAAATTCAGGTCATCTGGTTGACAAGGCAGTTACTTTACTAAATTCTTTTAAAAGAATTTAAATTCCTTTTGAAATGTCACCCAGAAAATGATTATTGTAATTGTATTTTTCATTCTGATGCCTTTTAATTACTTAAAGGTACTAATTAAATCATATTAATATATCGATCAAAATAAAATACATGTAGTGTAATGAATGTTTGTTGGAATATGCTGAAGTAAATTATGATGTCTGTAGTTTATAATAGAAATCATGAAGGAGATTAGCTTTATTTATTTTGCTTTTTTGTGGTGTTTTTGATTGTACCCAAGAATTTGTGTATGGTAGGCTACTTCCCCATCACTCAACCTAGAATTCACAGCCATCAGAACAGATTTTTTCATTGTTCTGTCTCATTTACATAAGAAAGAACATGTATTGATTAGTAAAAGGACCTTGTACAGTAAAATTAGTACAAAGTGAATGTATGAAAATAGCTTACATATATCAACTAACAATATGCTGATTTTCTAAAACAAAGATTTGAATGTTTTAGTTAATAAAAATGATCATACACATGTAATTAATGTAGTCTATCTAATTTCCCAAAGGAAGAAATGTTTATATGAATGCTTTTACAATTTTTTTAAAAACATTTCACCTTAAAATCAATTCTCAATGAATGTAAAAGATGAATGAATGGAAACATGTGGATTCAATGTATGTGTATGTGTGTGTAAAGTACTTGTGTTTGCATGAAATACAAAGAACATATTCTAAGTGATATCACCACAAAAACAAAATGTATGTGAAGTAGTACATATGTTAATAAGCTTGACTTAGCAATTCCAGAGTCTAACCATATTTCTAAACATGGTGCACACAAAAATGTAAGTTTTGTTTGTTAAAATTATTGTAAGAATGTAAAATGCTCTGTAAAGATCAAGCACTCAAAAAGAGAGAACGAGAATAACCTATACTGATAATTTGTGTATAGAATGCATTTCTCACTTTTGGTTTTATCTTTTTTTTTTTTTGGTTGTATAGTCTAGACAAACTTTTAGGGGCGATAACTTCTGCAGCTGAAAGAAATAACAGAGAACGGTTTTCCTCAATTGTGGAAGGATTAGAAAATCATGAAGCCTTACAATTACAGGTGAGTTAGTTTTCTCTTAAATTGCTTGATGGTTTGTATTTATAGTACCTATATTCTCCAACTTCTTTTTAACTGGCCTTTAAATTGGATGGAGTATATATAAAGTTATTCAAGTTACTCAATGTTTTAGGAATAACAATTCATTCAATATAAGAATATAACCTTTGTTATTATTTAATATGACACCTCTTCTTGTCATTGATATAATTATTTAATAGTTAATGTGGTTAGCCATGGAAGTTGAAGCATTGGAAATAATCTGGATCAAAGAGCAAAGGTTTCATCAGTACCACTATCCTAATAAGAGTTAATCAATTTTCAGAGGTTTGTGAAGAAATGTAAGCAAACATGCAGGCTTGATGCTCAGCAGGTTTAAATTATTTAAAGGTTGAAGCCATAGGATCATTAAGTTCTTATTTCATCTGTGTTATGGAGACACCCTCTCTCAAACAGACAGACACAACAGAGATATACAGATACAGAGAAACGTAATCACAGAGGTACACATACACAGAGAAACAGATAGATGGATAGACACAAACACACAAACACACACACACACACACACACACACACACACACACACACACAGATGGATAGACACAAGCACACACACACACAAACAAAGCTCACAGAAGTTAATACACTTATTTTTGTACCATTGAAACATTTGAAAGTTTGCTGACTGAGCAAAATGGAGAAAGTTGAGTTGTAACTATGCCAGAGTCTTCCTGGTAGCCCTTTATCTACCATATGTACATGTTTTCTTTAGAAATTGAAAATGCCCATTTTCTTTTCTTGATTAACTTCAGGAATTCACATATATTATGACATCTTTGTTGTTCTTGAAGGATGAGAAATCATGATTTATTGCCATATTTGAAACATGATCTCTGAAACTGAACATATTAATTCATTTCAATTTGCATATGTCATTTACTTCACAACTAAAAGAAAGTTTTGAAAGAATATTATTATTCATTTTGTTTCTGAGATGAATAAGCTGAGTGAGATTAAGTAATTTTATCTATGTTGACACAGCTTGTAAGAGACATGATTTGTTGCTGAAGACTTTGGACTCTGATGGTAATCTCCATTAGACAGCGTACATATCATCTAATGCAACATAAAGAGAGAGCTCTGAAATATTTTTTAATGTTTGTGTCATCGTTTAGGAAAACGAACATTGTTCCACATTTAAGTTTGTCAGTTACTTTATGGTGGATATATAAAGATGAAAGTTTCTTATTTGGTGTGGAACAGTCAACTTTTTTTTATTGTATTATGAATTATTTTGATCTTTTTTCATCAGAGACTGTATCAGATAGATAAAGTAGCTTAGTAAAGAGATCTGTTTTACTTTGAAAGTCCTTATAATACTTCTTGAATTATTAACAATTTAAAAATAGTATTTCTCCTTAATCAATAATAATAAGTATATTTGTCAAAATTTTCTGATATGCTTTTTGTGTTAATTGTGCTTTTTTTTCGTTCTTTTTTTATAACATTTTTTATTATCTCCGCTCATTCAAACTTAATAGGTACAGCGGTTCTCTCCCTCCCTCCTCCTCCCCTCATTTTTCCATTCTGAAACACAGTATCATATTATTTCCTATTTCTGTTCTTAGTCCTAAATTTTAGTCACAGAACAATTTTCATACCTTTACTGAAAGCCCAAAATCTGCTTTTTAGGTGACTTCTTGAATGTCTTCCTTGTTACTGTCAGTCTGTTTACCGAAATAAATTTTGTTAACCCTCAGACATTTTTATGAATTGTATTTTTCTTACAATGTTTGTTTGGGTGGCATGAAGTATCTTACTTAGATTTGAAGTTTTTATTTCATTTTAAACTATTTGCCTAATTACATATCTTTATTATCTTCTTTAAATGAAATTTTAACCCCAATTCTCTATGTTATATATTATCTATAACTTGCTGATTGGGGAGTTGAGTTGCAGGGATGTTAAGTAACTAATTTAATCTCACATCTGTTCAGGGTTATGTATGATATAAACTATGTCTGTGATGCCTATTAGATTGTCACTGCTCCCATAGAGTGACATCTCCACTTCAGTTTACCCCAGTCAGTGAGATAGAATTTTTTTTTTTATTATTTCCACTCATACAAACTTAACAGGTACACCGGTCCCCTCCCTCCCTCCACTTCCCCCTGAACCCCCTGTTTCCTCCTCCCCTCTACCCTCCCTCCCTATCCCCCAGTGCCTAACACCCCCCCAATCCCCGGAGCATCCTTTACTGTTCATGCCAAACTCTCCTCTGGGTCCTCCTCTCCGATGAGGTGCAAGGACCCAGAGGCATTTCCCAGAACGCTTTTCTGTGTTCCCCTTAAGCTTAGTAACACTACTGTGACTGTCAGTCCCTAGCCTCCAAGGATCCTAGAGCCTTTATTCCATGCTAGATTTTGTGGGGTCAATAATGTGTTGGACATAGCGCAGGTCATCCAAAGTCCTATTATGATTGCTTCGGCCTTAACTTGTGTGGAGTATCTTGCATATTATTACTCTTCCCATCCTTGTGCTCTTGCAATCTTACCACACCCTGTTCCACGAATTTCTCTGAGCTTCAGGATGGGGAGAGATTAGGCTGGGATAGAATTGATATTTGCTGGTCTTCTTGGTACTGCACAGAATGTAATGGTAGATTAACAAGTGCTTAACAAGTTGCATATGGAAAAAGTGTAGCCATCTTGCTTTGTTCAAGATTTTCTTGAGAACTGATTATAGGATAGATGCAAACATCAATTTGAAATTTCCTATTTTAATGAACTTCAAAATTATTAATTTATTATGTATAGGAGCCTAGTAGTCTCACAATAATTATGAAGTGAGTTTGTTTGTTGGGAATATTTAACATGAATGAGAAAATATGCTCTGCAAGTTCCAAATTATATTCAGAATACAGAAATTGAAAACAAAAGTTTAGACCTTTTTTTTTAAATAGTGCTGTACTTTAAGATAATTACTTTTTCTATTTTTCTCGTGTCCTGAGATTTCTGAAAGTATTATTATAATCTAAGGAAGTAATTCTGTCAAAATATATGACTAATTATATTTTCATATAACAAGTATATACTCTCCCCTTTTGATTTTTTTAAAAACAGGCTATTAACTTCTTACTGATGATTGCTAGCTCATGTTTGAAATAAAATTTTTTAAATATATTTTTTATTATTATTTCAGCTCATACAAATTTAAAAGGTACACCAGTTCCCTCCCTCCCTCCTCCCCCCCAACCCCTTGCTCCCCCTCCCCTCCTTCCTCCCTCCCCATCCCCCAGTGCCTCCCGCCCCAATTCCCAGAGAGTCCTTTCTTGTGCATGCCTGATTTTCCTCTGGGCCCTCCTCTCTGATAACGTACAAGGACCCAGTGGCCTTTCCTTGAACCCTTTCCCATGTTCCCCTTAAGCATAGGAACACTACTGTGGCTGCCAATCCCTTGCCTCCAAGGATCTTGGTGCCTTTAGCAGATGCTAGACTTTGTGAGGTCAATAGTGTGTTGGACATTGCGCAGGGCATGCAAAATCCAATTATGATTGCTTCGGCCCTAACTTGTGTAGAGTATCTTGCAAATCATTGCTCCTCCCATCCTTTTGCTCTTACACTCTTACTGCCCTGTCTTCCGCAAATGTCCCTGAGCTTCAGGATGGGGAGAGATTAGGCTGGCCTGGTTGTAGGTGGTTGATATAGAGTCTCTGAAGTTCTGGATTGTGGTTTGTTGATTTTCTTTTGCAGTTTTGTTGCTCCTGCAATGCCCTTCACTCCATCCTGCTGGGCACTGTATGTCACCCCCTGGCCAGAGACAAAAAGCTGTTAAACTAGAGTCTTGTTATAAGAGCACATTCAAAGGTAGATGTATTAAAAGTAGGAAACCACAGTGAGGGAGGGGTCAATCACCCATTTGCAAAATGGTTACTTTTTATCTTCCAGACTATATGCCCTCCTCCTCTGGTGAGATCATACCCCCTCAGTAGTAAATGATCAGGAATGAAAGTCTGTGAACTTAATCAGATGTCTCATTACTTATTTGAGTCCTTGATGGAGGCCTATTTTCTCTGCTGTAACATGGTCCCCTCTCTCCTTGTTTCTGGTGTGGCCCTCCTACCCCTGAAATAAAATTTTTTACTCATGGGATTTTCATTATTTTCAGTGATTTAAGAAACAGGTAGGAGGTAATTCTTTCTTATGGGTATAGTGTTCTGTCTTCCACACTGTAACACCTTCCATTCATCTGATTTACACTTTTCAATGGAGTCTCATGTCCCTTTTCCATTTTGTAGTCTATGTCCCTGAAAGTATAATCTGTACTTTTTTTATTCTGTTTTCCAATTTTAAAATCGCACCTCAGGTTTCTCATATTTCTCTTACAAAAAAGGGTACAATTATCCTCTTAATGTCCAACTCCAGTGATTTCTTTCAGTTCCTGACCAATTGTGTCTATGGAAATTTCACTTCCCTTGCTTTTCTTAGTACCGTTATCATTGCTTGTGTGCAGTGTATCTTTGCCTAGTCTATGATGAAATGTGTTTTTGTCTTTTGACTTTTCTAGGAACATTTTCTCTGTTTTCATTCACTGAGTCCTGGCTCTTCACATATTGCTCTTCTTATATTCACTCACATAAGTATGTTCATGATTATTACATATATTTATTTCATCCACATACATTCTCAATTGCATTTTTAACTTAACATGTAATTGTTTTCTTATAAATTTCCAGCCATATATTATGCTCATGTTTTCTTCCTACTCTGATTTACGTATTTGAGTAGGTCTAACTAGATTATTAGATTCAAAAAATTAAATAATTTTATTTGTAAATCCTGTTTCACATAGCATTTGAAATACTCTGCAGCCATTTTATCCATTTAAATTTCACAGCAATTCTGAGAATTATAGAGTAACATCTGCATTTTATCAGCGAGCAAACAGAGTCACAGAAGTTAAAGTGCATTTCTAGAGGCATGATGTGAATTGGAGGTGAAGCTCACATTGAACACGAGAGTCAGGCTGCAGAACACATAGTGTAACTACTACACCAGTGATTATATGTGAATGGTTGTTGTTATTATTTCTTCCCTTTAATCCAATTGACAAAAGAAATTTGCCTTTCCTTCTGCTTCCCCTCTTAGATTATAAGGGTATTTTTGCCTACAACTTTTAGTTTTTCCCCATAACACCTCCTTCCTTCCATATATCTAATTTGTATTAAATGTAGTTTTACTCTTCCATTTCTACCACCCTACCATTGTCCTCTGACAGTAGCATTTTAATATATTCCTAATTAATATTCCATATTGATCATATTTCCCCTCTAGACACCCATTCTGCGTTCTTCCTATGTAAGCACGAAAATAAGTCTCATTCTAAACTTAAGTTGCCAGACCTTTGTATGATCCATTTGCTGAAATAAAGTCTTAACCCTAACCTTGGATCATTTTCATTGTTGCCCATTTTCACTTTCTGATCTTCAGATCTGTCATTGTTAGGAATATAGCTGTTTCTTGAATATTTTTTGATTTGTACACAAGTGCAAACTTGTGTGTATGCTTGTGTGTGTATGCAAGTGGGCACTTGAGATGACCCAAGAGTGACATGGGGAGTTATTCTAGAATGACTACCTCCTCATTGCTTTGATCTGGAGTTTCTCAGGCTCATGCCTTTCAGGGATGGAGTTGTAGGCCACTTCCATATGTGCATGATATTTCATTTTTATTTTATTTTATTTTTTTATTTATTTTCTGCATGGGATCTAGGGATTTTAAAGTCAGGTCCTTTTTCTTTCAATGCAAAGGCTTTACCCCAGGACAATCTCCTCTACCCCTCAAACTTTTCATAACCTGGAATACTTTGCTGATAAAATATTGCCTGTGCTGCATTGTTTCCCTTTCTTCTTTGTATGTTTGGTTAAAGAGAAGCAAGGTAAATTTAATGCATCTTCCACTTTTCTGGGAATGCAGCAGTTTTGAATGACATTTGAAGTGGCCCTGCGAGGTATGATTTTTGCAGAAATTATATTTATGCTAGAGAAACAATATTAAGATAGGATGGGAGGCCAGAATTACATGTGGCACGTTAAAAGGAAACCACCAAGTATGCCTGTTATTTTACAAAGGTCAGTTGAAGACAATACTGCGATCTTCTTGAAATTTATTCTTGCATAGTCAAGAACGAGCCAGGGGAAGCTGAACATTTGCAAGTTTTTCTGGAAAGACAAGATAGCTTGATTAACATCTGGTGAGAATACAGCACCTTATTTCACGATTCAAATTAGTCTACAAGTTGCCATATTAGAGGGATTCAGAAGCAGTTTAGACAAATGAATCAGTATGATCTATAATGCTTTATTTTATCAGAGTTTTAAAAATATTTATTTATTTTCCATATGTGTTTGTGATTGTGAGTGCATAGAAGTGAGAGGATAAATTCCAGGAGTCAGTACTGTTCTTCTACTTTGTGGACCTCATGGATCATACTCAGGCTGTTAATCTTGACAACTATTACCACTATTCCCTACACTATTATCATTGCCCTTAAACTGGTTTCCAACATATCAAAATAATGAAGAAAAATTTCCCTGTTATGATTGAATATGGTACACAGAAACATAGCAGTAAATGTGTTTTTTTTTCACAATCTCTTCACTCATGAAGACCTTATATATTTCATAAAATTCATTCTTTTGGAATGTAAATGAAGGCCAAATGTTAAATAAAACGAAATTAAAACAACATGAACAGCCATAAAAATCAATCTATTAAATCAAGTTGATGACATGAAAGTCCTTTTGCCCTTTAGTCAAAGCCCATTTTTCTCTTTTCTTGTATTATTTTAGTGAGCTCAGCTGACTGTTTTCTGTATCCCTTCCTGTGTACCCTGTTGATATTTTTCGGCTTAGGGCTTTGTTATTATCTTGCTTTTTTATCCATTCTTCAGACTATTTAACAACTATATATTTCATTCTAACCCCCATTAAATAATCTTCCACAAAGTTCTTTTTCTGAAATACAATTCTTGTCAGATTGCTGCTTCAAATATTATGTGCGTATACACACACACACACACACACACACACACACACACACACACACAAAGGGAGAGAAATAGGGAGAGGGAGGAAGGAAAAAAGGAGAAATACTGTTTCCTGTGCTTGCTGCTTTCTTTTTAGCCTCATATTCCAATATTCTTGGTACACTTTTGGTTCAGTCATATATTGCCTTGTTTTATGAGTGTTTTGTGTTATTTTACCTTTCTCTCTCCAAACTTTTGTGCATGAATAGCTTCCTTTGCCTGAAAATCTCTATTTAATCACCTTGCACTGTACATTTGTATCTTTCTTGGTAGGTACTTATTTTGACTTGAACCATCTTTTTTCCTAACTCCTGCTGGGCTTGGATAAAGAAAGACCTTGTTAATGTCAACAGAGTACTTAATAAGGTCAAATGTGTGACAGTGTCAATAAAATTTTAAAAGCACAATTTGTCACAACTAATGGCAATATGGATAATCTGTCTGAGCATGCCCTAGAGTTAGAATTTACTGTACTCTGTAGCTCTGTGAAATGTGATCATGTGGACAGATGCTTGTGGTTTCTAAACCCAGTAAGTTAAGATGAAATGTTTTCATATTTTCCCAATAATTTGTAAAGATGCTCATATATTTTACTTTTGACATGAATGCATTTTCATATGTATTCACTCAATAGTATATATTCATTTATAGTATATGTAATATTATTAAGTCCATATGAATAAATATATGAAAATAGAATTTTTTTCATGACATAAGGCAGGTAATTAAATATAGATGTTCCTCAACGCAAAATGGAGGTAGAAGCAATCCAGGATGATTACCAAAGTCACCCTTGTTCTTTCACAGAGACATACAAATCCCTCTGAAAAGTACACACACACACACACACACAGACACACACACACACACACACACACACTAAATGAAAAAATTTTAAAAAATAGACAATCCTTATATCACTAGTCAAACATCTGAATTATAATCCTACACATGCATAATTATAAAAATGTACAAAATTCAGTAGCTTTCTTTGATTTTAATACATTGATTCTCATGTTAAAAACCTGAAATATAAGTTTGACATTTTTGAAATTTAAAACTATTATTAACATGCTTTAAATATTTCTTTTTAGTATATTAAGCAAGTCTATCCTTTTTCTCCTTTCATTGATAAATTTTGTTCTTAATGTATATAAAGTAATACATTTAGATTATTCTCCCCCCTACCTCGTATAATTTGGTGTAATGATTATGAAGAATCCCATGATAAAAGATCACGAAGCCTTGAATCCTAGTGCCATTTTGGGAGCTCATTAGCTTTGTGACCATGGGAAGATCACCTGATTGCTTTACGTTCGATTTCTTCACACTTATGTCAACATACTGTACCAAGAAGCACAGCATATTACTTTTAAATTTTTCATTATGTAGAAATGAGACTCTTAATTTTTGAAGCTTAACTCATAAAGATTAGGTCAGAGTTCTCCACTTTTTATTAATGCTTCCACTGTAGTGCTATTCAATCAGGCTTTCTGTGAAATTATTGATGGAATGCAAAATGATAGCTGCAAGTCACATATAGTGTTTTACATGCTTGAACCTAGTGAAACTGAGCCATTGAGTCTCTAATTTAAATGCAGTTAAGTTTATATTAAAAAGGGAAGAGTTGTGTTTACATTTGCATATGTTTAAATGCTGCATATGTCAAATAGACAACAGAATGACAGCCTACAAAGGAAAAGTAGAAGAGGGAGAGACTGTTAACTTTTGGACACACAGGACTTATGTGGAATTAGATTTACTCCAAGTCAAAATCATATTCTCCTTTTACATTTTCGTGTGAATTTCATTATACATTATGCTAAGTCCGTCATGATCTAGGCAACATATTGTTCTAATAATTTTATTTTTCTAATTAATGTATAGTTTTAATGGTAAATATTCTTGGTTTATATAATATGATGAACTCATTAAATTTCAGTACTTTATTCATCCTTAAAATTGATATACAAATCTATAAATGGAATTTATAAGGTATCTGAACTGCACTATAATTTGCTTTGCTATTTTTTGTTGTGTCATAATTTAAAGTATTTTTCCTTCTATTTAATTTTGTCTAAGTTATTCATCTACCTTAAGCCTTAACTTCATTTTTGTGTAAAATAAAGACAGTAATATGTGATTAGATATTTAATTATATACATTTTTGGGAAAGAACAAAATTAATAATGGTGATGAAAGTTCAGGATTTTGTATTCATCTGTGAATTTAGGAGCCACACAATAGGTATTTTATGCCCATAATAATTTCTAATATTTGAAATAATTACATTTTTGTTTATTTTTTTAAATGCTTCTCAGTTTTTTTGTTTTAAATTGGTATTTTTTAAATTAATGTACTCTTTTCCTCTTAAAAGGACTATATTAGCATGATAAGGAAATGGAAAAGTAATAAGGGTTTTTGTTTCTCCTACTCAGGCAGTTTAGCTAATTTTGTGAAAGAACTGGTTTAGCTACTTAAGTTTGAAGTTGACTGGAAAGTATGGCCATTCATTTTGTTGTTTGTAGTTAATTAAATGTCTATTCAAAATTAATAACAACAGATGGCACATTTATTGCCTTTCCTTGTTTAATATTCAGTGTCTCCTGGTTATTTTATGCTATAGCTTGTTTTTTTAATATTCAACTGGATATTCATTCACTATATGCAAAGTATTTTAAAACACTGTTATGCTTCTGCAGCGAGAGCCTATACCACCAGATCTACACAACAGCCCACATTTTAACATTCCCTCAAGGATTGTTGAGGATCTCAGAAATAACAATAATTTATTTGCTGTGAAGTCATATTGATATTAATATATTCATTATTGTTTTCTTTTACTTTTATTCTCTTATGATTCAAATACTTTTATTTCTGTAACGGTACATGCCCATTAACTTGTTTCTTATGGAATTTTTTCACTTGTGTGATTCTAATCCAAATCATTAAACTATAATTTCTTTGGCACAAAGAATCCTAGCAGATAACAACTTTTCTGTCTGTTAATTTTGGATTGAACATTTGTATTTTGGCTTGTTAATCCTTGTCTTATTTATAGTATTGTAAAAATTATTCAAGCTAATACAAAAATAGAACACTGTATACAGTATGCAATCTTATTTCAATGGACTACTGAAAGTATGTAAAGAATTTACTATTTCTTATTGTAAATAAATTTATGTTTTCATGATGATATAGACTTCATAATAATTTGCTATTTCTTTTTTAATGGATAGTAATTTAAATATATAGCAAATAATAAGTTTTCTTAATACTTTATGTGATAGCTCTGTGTTTCTAGGACTACAATTGGACTACATTTTTCAGTTATGTATATGTTATACACATCCTCAGTTGGCCCTTTTAAAAATACAATATTTAACTTTTAAATCAGGAGGTCAAATATTTAGTCTAAATTTCTGAATTTGCTTGAATTTATTAGATTGATTTGAGATAAGGCAATACACTTTTGAATAACTTACAATTTAAAGTTTGTTGAAGTCACATTAAATTTTGCGAAATATATTTTCTTTTGTTAATTTATTTTTAAAATACTATTGGCTTATGTGTCCTTTCTTTGTATGCTTGACATAGTCCTTCCAGTCAGCTCTTTAAACATTCTAGTAATCTTCATTTACCGTTATCCATTCAAATGTGTACCTCTTCAATTAAAGTATTAGCCTCTTACCTTAGATCTGAGCTCCATTTTCAAAAACTGCTATTTAGTAATATTGCATGAACACTTGGAAATTAGTATTTTATAAATTCACTTTTGGCTCCCCCCCCCCAAAAAAAAACCCTTTGATAATAGGGAACCTCAGTGTGAGAAGGTAAATAAAGCAAAACTTATTTGTTGTTATCAGTGTAACAATGAATCTTTTCATTTGAAAATGAGCCTTCAAGTATAATGCATTATGCAGTGTGCACTAGTAAAATTGTCATAGTGGTTCCAGTTTATCTTAATTCACTAGAATTCATTTTCCTATATACTAAGTTATTTTTGTTAATTATTCATTTTAACATTGTACATGCTTTGTGTAAATATCTCAATAAGAGAATGGAGTGAAAAACCATGTTATAGTCCCTCCAAGTTATCACTGTTCCCTGTTTAATAATAGGATACATTTGTGACTTTATTTGATTTATTTTAGAAATACATGTATAACTTTATGGGATTGAGAAGACAACTGGATACAAGCAATACATTTCTTTATCTTTTCAAAGGGCTCTATGTGTATACATTAGGAGCTTTATTAATCTTCACAAGAAGTTTAATATCCCTTCATATTGTGAAGCCAAACATAATACACTTGACTATCACATATTTATAAAAATTGAGGTGAACATCATAAAGATGATTGCTAATTTTGTTTTTTATGACACAAAATCATAGAATCTTCACTTTACGTGTGGACATATTTGCATTTCCTGTTTTGTCTGTCATAGCTAAATATTTCCTTAACATGAATTGCCTAACAGAATCTGCTTTCTCCTTGTAGGTGGCCTGCATGCAGTTTATAAATGCCCTTGTCACTTCTCCATATGAGCTTGATTTTCGAATCCATTTAAGGAATGAATTCCTCCGTTCTGGACTAAAAGCAATGTTGCCAGTAAGTTGAACATATACATTTATTATTCTGATGAACCTTAACTGTTTTTGCTCTTCGCGAAAAAAGTCCATTTTGAAGGAGAGTACAGTTGTGTCCCTTACATGGTTTTCTACAAAAATTCAGACCTTTCATAAGCATTTGTTGTATTACAGTAATACACAGCCTCACTATACAATAGTCGATTCAGAA
This sequence comes from Typhlomys cinereus, assembly GCA_023101885.1. Taxonomy (NCBI): domain Eukaryota; kingdom Metazoa; phylum Chordata; class Mammalia; order Rodentia; family Platacanthomyidae; genus Typhlomys; species Typhlomys cinereus. The sequence goes on from JALPQD010000044.1 coordinate 6,174,426, forward strand.
TTCAGTTATATGCCTCCAACTTATGCATTGTAAAGGGAACTATTTTTCTTTGAATTTTGAATATTAAATACATAAAAGACTTCATATTTTTCCAATTTAGAATGTTTTTTTAAATTTTCTCTTCGATAATTCCTTGACATCGTTTGTATTTTGCATGAAAATTCATGTTAAGTTTTGATTAGTACATTTGGGAAACTGCTTAACTATGGTGTTAATGGTATAATCATTAGGAACTTCTGCAAAGAAAAGAATTTTCATTTTTTAAGTGAAACGTGGATGTTTTTTCTAATTATGATAGTGTTAAAATATATTTGGAATAATTTTATAGCCCGCTTCTGTGATAAATGAATACCCTTGTTCTATGAATATAAGGACAACAACACTGATTTGATATATAATTTATTAAGTATATTAATCAAGAATTTCTTTTTTAAGAACCATCACAATTTTAACTGAGACAGAGGCTTCCTGTTTTCTTCATATTAGTTTGTCAAAATAAACACAAGAGACAAAAAGTGAAGTAGGAAATTTTTAAAAAGTCAAAGAAATAGAAGATAAGCATTTGCAGCCTAGGTTATCAGAAATTTTCAAATTGGGGAGGTGTGACAAAGAAGCTGAGTGTAGTAAAAATTTATGCTTTGTGCTTGGATGCTCCTCACCATATTCCTTCATAAGAAGACCTTATCTATACATCTACTTAAACCGATTTTAATAAAAATATATGGAGTAGGTGCAGTGAATCAAAGCAATATTTTAAGTGTCAGAGAGGTTGTTGGTTTAATAAACAGAAAAATTTGGGGTCATTGTCCCATTATAGTGTGAACAGCATATTCTCATAGTCTTGTTTTGTCATTCATCTCCCCTGAAACCACATGGTCATTCACTAGGTAGAGTCAATCTTGATAGCTGTGTGCTGTGGGGATGCTTTCTTGTTGCTTTCCATGTGTGCTCTTGCTGTGCTAACTCTTTTCCTGGAAAGAATACTTTATTTAGCATCTGTAGTTTCTTAGCATCTCTACTCATAAAGTAGCTCATCTTGTTTTCTGCCTTACTTGTTGCTATTACTCTTTTTTCATTCAATTACTTCCATGCATTTGTCATTGAATGTTTATTTTTTGCCTTATACTTCTAAGTGGTTAGTTAAGAAAACTGTGGTTTTCATTTAAATTCATTTTAGTCCTTGTCTTTTCAGAAAAATATGAGGGTACGGTATCTGCGCGGTGTGTCTTCCAAGTTGCCAGTTAGTCGCCATCAGTCTGGGAGGAACAAGGAGGTTTTACTTTTATTTAAGATACTCAGTTACAGTTCATAGTTCAGCTTGGTAGGAAAGGTCATACCACACCAGGAACCTAGGAAACTAGGCACAGCATATCCTCAGGAATTGCTGAAAGATTGTCAAACCTTACTCACCAGAATGCTAATATGTCCAAGTATGCAAAAGAATGCCAAACTACTAAATCAGTTCCCTATGTTTTATCCTTCTTCCCGGGGAATGGTCCCACACAGTAGGGACTGGGTTGTCCCCCATCAATCAGACAATCTCCTTCAGTCTTGCTCAGACCTTGCCTTATCTACAAAATTTTCACAAATGTGCCCAATGCTAAGCTTTCAGTTGGCAAGCTAACACTTGCATGTCTAATTAACACAGTATCTTTCATATTTTTTCAGTTTTGTTTTCTGAATATAATATTTTTCTGAATATAATATTCTCTGCCAGGTTCAGTTAGCTCGTGATCTGCTATTACTCATTTGATTATATTGTGACCAGATATGTACATCAGTGTTTCCTAGCTCTGCTCTTCCCTTTGCTATTTATCCCAGTGGAAAGCCCCGTTTAACCTCAGTGGCCTTCTGAATATGTTCAATGTATCATTCATCTTGCACTTTTTGTTAACTGTCACACCTCCATTATATTTTGATTCTTAAATCTTAGTGATCCTTGCATGAAACATCATTTTTCTTCTAAAAATTTGGAATAAAACCTGCATGCATTCTGAGAAATTTTCTTTTGAAGACAGTGGAGTTAAATATGAATGAACATGGCTGTGTATGCCAACAAGAATCATAGTTTGTCAAAACCTTATTGAGAGTGTATCAGAAATACTCAATGTTGGTGTAAAGAAAAGTCTTTCCTCTTTTATTTATGATGAAAAATAGTGTCTAGGCAAATAGACTGGATTATACTAGTGATCATTTCTTTAGTTTCATGGAGTACGTAAAAATTCATTATTGTTTGTTGTTTTTATTTTTTAGTTACGATCAGTTGGAAATGTACAAAGTGATCATGCTTTAATGCATGCTAGATATTCCTTACATGTCAAGTCTAATTAATTAACACACTATCTAATTAACTAAATATTAAATTTAAACTAGTAATATTTATAGTAGCATTCATGATCTTTATATAGGCATTTAACCTTGGTTATATTCATGGATAAGGCAGCAAAATGTTTAACTTTAAATACTACAAATAAATATTACAGATATGACCCAGATATACCACTGCTGGGCTTGTACCCAAAGAATACTATTTATATTTTATCTAATGTGATTAAAAAGAGAGGCTGTCTGCCTATTTATTTATTCTTGTAGAATAGAAAATATACAAAGCAACAAATCAAACATGGCCAGGATTAATATCAATTTTTACATGAAATAATTAAGTAGTTCAGTATCTCATAAGGTCAATGTAATATCTGTAAACTGAACCTTTTGAAAACTTCTGCGTCTTCATGACAGAGCACATTATATTGTGAATATTATTTTGTCTTTTCTTCTGGTTCTCTTCTTTCCCAGTACCTCTACTAACATCTCTTCTTCTCGTTTCTGGTCATCTATGTAGTTTTATGACTACCCCCACACACTCATATACATGCATACAGGCATGTAAGCTTTAGGATCTGCATGTGAGAGAAAACATTAGCACTAGTCTTTAGTCCAGATTAATTTCCTAATATAATTATCTCCAGTTCTGTCAATTTTTCTGAGAATGTCATATCACTTTTTATGAATCTATAAAATTCCATTGTGTATATGCACCTAATTTTCTCTATCAGTTCATTTATTGGCAGACATTTAAGGTGGTTCTGATTCCTTGCAATTGTGAATAGTGCATCAGTCAACATGAATCTTTAAGTATTCCTGAGATAGTTTTGGGTCCTTTAGGCATATACTCATGATTGGTATAAAGATCATTTACAGTGTTTTATAGTGATACTGAAATATATTTTCCCATTTTCCTGAATGGCTTAGGTGTCCAATGATTCACTTTCTTATATTCTGATCATGTTGACTTTTCCACTTTTTGTAAAGTTGTGAAGCTAATTAAGTGGCATTGTTCAACTTATCTTATTTTGTAATCATTTGAATGAGATCAAGTGTTATGTCATGTCTTTTGTGACATGAGACTAAGGAATGCCACTTGAAAGCTGGTAAAAAAGGTTGGTTTGAACTAGCAGGATGTACTCTTGGGTAATATCAGTTTTTGTACTAATATGAGCCATAAGCATGAAACAACTACATTTTTACATTCCAGTAATTCTTTTTCATCCCCATGAGGTGAGCAAACAGTTATAAAATAAGTTACTAAATAAAGGAAAACTGCAGGCAAATGATTTTTTTATGTTATATGTTTCATGTGAGTTTATATAGAAACATTAAAAGTATTCTTATCAGCATTAGAGGTCATCCCTCAGTAGAACACAGTCTATGTATATTCTAGATATAGGACATCCAGAAATTATTTTGATAGATGTTTGGCTTTTAGTAGCTAGTTCATCTCTGCGTAGAATTGTTCTAGGCAATAAAAATTTTAAGAAGATATACTTTTCATCTTGTTCTGTTTGCCTCATTTGAAGTGCACCATGCTTGCATTTACTTTTAGAGTTCAAGCCCAGCTCTGAATATCACAATCATACTTTTAGTATCAACCCCCAAGCCTTCACAATTATGATTATCAGTTTGAATTTTGAAAGCCTCAGCTTAATGGACAAATATGAAAAGATATTTCAGGTGATATATATTAAGCCAAACATTCTATAGTGTGGCATGATATTAAAGTTTTATAATACTATTATTTTGAAATTCATCAGAGGCTTGTAATTCAGGTGGTTAGGATATATTACAAAAACAAACCTTTGATGGCCAAGTTGGTATTTTGTGATTAGTGTAAGCAAAAACATGAAAGGTCAGGAAGGAGACTAGACATGCACCTTGTTTAATAAAAGGAATAACACCGTATTGCTTCAAAATCACAAAGTGTCATTCATAATAAATCTGTTCATATGATTTTTGATGCCATACTTGGGACTTGCTGTTCTTGCGTATATCTTTGCATATTTCTTCATTAATATATTTGATATATATTAGCCTTTTTTTAGACACAAATGTGAATGTTCCAACTGCATGATGTATTTATTTTGCAGCTTTTAATAATATATGATTTTTTTTTAGTCAAAGTGATAGCATTTAACTTGGGTTGTTAGCATTTAATGAGCTATTTTTGCCTTGAAAAGATTGTTAGTATTTTTGATGTGAATAATCCAGATCTATGGCATGGAAGGAAAATGTGGTCAATGCAATTAGCTCATTTTATTTTGAAATAGAAAAACTCAGTTACATTTTTTTTAAGGAAACCAAATGCCTGGTTCAGTGTTTGAAGTTTATTCCATGTATACAAATGAATCATTGTGTTCTATCCACATGGTCAGACTATAACCAATCTGTTACTCATTTGCTAAATTTTATTTTTGTATATTAGGATCTCAAAGAAAAAGATAATGATGAGCTTGATATTCAGCTTCGAGTTTTTGATGAGAATAAAGAAGATGACTTATCTGAATTATCCCACCGTCTCAATGACATTCGGGCAGAAATGGAATATCCTTTTTCAAACCACAGACTATAATTTTGCGCACATTGTGAGGAACCCGATTTGTGGATGATTTTTTTTTTGACCATTGTTAGAGTAATCCCAATTTATATCCATTTAGTTTCATTAGTACCCCCTTATGATGCTCTATTTGAGATTCATGCTGAGTAATTGTCAGAATGTTCTGATGGTTTACTTAGTCTCTGCTCAATAGTCTTGAATAGAAAATATCCTAAGGCAGAACATCTTACATATAAAAATGAGGAAAAGCTCACTGTGCTTATATGTGACTATGTAATTATAAATTTAATAAGTAGTATTCAATGTACATTCGTAAGTATCTTAATTTCTGGCTGATACTTGTGGTCCTTAACAGTAACATTTTTTTTAAATACCATAATTACTGCTTATAACAGGCTTTTACTGTAGAAGTCCTCAAGTCCAGTACTGCGTCATATAGCCTTCCTTTAATGTGATAGCTATGTGATGTGAAAGATTTGAGATCTAAAATATAATTGTCATAGCATACTTGTGTTTTGCTTCACATCCATTAAAGTGCTTATGTTTTGTTCCTAGGAAATGGAAAAACACAAAGTAACCTATAAGGTTACCTTTTTTCTTTGTGATATCTTCGTCCTCTCCTTCAAGGTCTCCCAAAGAGTTGGACTAATATTCCCCTACATGAACCGCTATAGTACTTTGTCTCTTTTCCCTTTCTTATATACTCCTTTGTCCATGAGATTTTAAGCAGAAATGTTAGTTTCTTCTGTTTTCCTACGATTCTGTTGAAATCGTACATAAATGGATAAATATGTGTGCTGGTAATAAGTTTCGTTATAGGTAATAATTTGTGGTAATTTTTCTTTCAGAGAAAGTGATATCAGTCTGCATTGTTTCAGCAACAATGTTTTTTATAGCAATTAGTAAACATTTTATGTAGTTTTGTCTTTTAATCAAACATTAATACTGTGCTTAGCCATTTAAAGAACCTTAATATACTTTAACCATACACTCTCATGTGGAGTTTCAAAATCCAAGTTGACATTTCATTTTCCTTTAAAATGTTAGAACTTCTGGCAGAAGCAGGGGCAGCCTGCGTTTTTTGGTTCTGGTGGGCGGAGCCTGTGAATACCTAGGCAGAGTAATCAGGAGGAGGTGGAGGAGGTCCATGGTGATTCCTGAATTTGCCTGTGGTTCTACACACACACACACACACACACACACACACACACACACACACACACACACACGCATACACACGCGCACACATGCACATATGCACAATTGAATTAAAAAAATTAAAAAATGTTAGAACGCATCATTTCTTTAACTTTTGTGTTACTTGGACTTTCAAGGTTCTCTTTTGAAAAAATAGTGAATCCCTGAATCTTCATGTTTAATTTATTCTGTCTGAATAAACCCATGTGTCAACATCGATCAAATCTATTTCTTTTTAAAAAATAAGGAAGCATAAATGAATATAAATGATGATTTCAGATTCAGACAACATAAAGCAAGCCTTAAGAGCTTTTAGCAGTTCACTGCATGCTTGTTTGCTGTCTGTCTTTAGCTGACTTCATAACATAGGAAAGACTGTTTTAAAACCATCTGTGTGTCCAGACAAACACGTTGCTCTTGTAATGGTACCAGCATAGCAAGTGACTCATCATTTAAGATTTTGACACACAAGTGATCTTTGAAATTTTATTTAGGTTTCTCCTACTAAAAGATTAAAATGATTCCATAGAATCATTTTCTTTGTATAAATGTTTACTATATTATGGAGTTGAAGGTTTAGGAGCATTAAGTTGTAACTGAAATGTTCATAAAGAACCTTGATGTTTTCCTTTACTTACTGTTTGTCTACTGATATGAATGAAGTCTACCATCTTCTCCATAATATGTTGAAAGACACTGCTTCTGAAAGTTACTTACTATCCATTCTGCAACATTTTTTGCTTATCAGGAATGATTATTATATCAGGTAAGAAGCAGTTTTATAATTTGGTTTATAATTTAAAGTGAATATTTAAGGAAATGAGAAGCATAGTAGAATTTATGGAATATATATGTGCATATGGAATATATATATACCTAAAATGTTTGAGTTTAACTACTTTAGATTGATTTTTTTTTTAAAATCACTTCTTTTTACTGGACCAGAATAGGAAACTATTTACAAAAATGGAAAATACTTAAGCAACAAGGCTTGTAATAGAAAGTAACCTATATGATTTAGTAACCCTATCATGGATTTTTTTGTTAGATTATAGCACAGAAAACTCTGGGGTTTTCCAGAAGTTTTCATTTTGTGTATTTAAACAGGTCAGCTTTATTTTTATGTGATAGGTCTAGTAAAGTTGTGATCTTGATATATTAGAATATAATTTACATTATTAATCAGTTTATGTCCAGTTTTATAATTTTTTCAAAATAAATGAGTGTAATAATAACCAATAAAGCTTTAGAATCTAGCAATAGCATATATTTGAGATCTGCAAAGTTATGAAAAACCTTTCGGGGTGACTGAAGTTATCTTGGCTCATGATTATAATCTTTCAATTAACTTTTAGTTTTTTTGTACTCTAATTTGCATGCAGTTCTGATAACCTAAGTTCTTTGTTCTTAAAGACCCGCTTAAGTAAAAGGAAAATTAAAAAATGGAAAAGGAAATCTACCAAGAGGTATACAGGAAAAAAAGCAAAGCAAAAACAATAAGTAGTTCTAAGCAACATGTAGCACTGTTATAGTTCATATGAATAGGACAATTTCATCAACATTAGGATGTTATAGAGTTATCAAAACATTGCATATAAATATTAAATGCTTTGTAGAGGGAAAATATTAATAATCTAAAATTATTAACTTTTGAATTTAGTTCTGACAATTAGAGAAATATGCTCATTTCTTGGGATCATAATTTGGTTGAAACTATCCATTTCTCAATAAGAAACAAGAGACATAATTCACACATAGTATACCTTTTGGTAACAAGAATATGCATGTGAGGTAAAAATTGATGAGTAATTTTATTCTGCTTGTGTAAGTTTTAGTATATTCTCAAAGTGAACAATTATACGTCTCTCATTTACCTAAGAGTGACTGATCAACTGGTTAAGATCTAAAATTATTTACTCCAGATTTTATGGTGACATATAAAAAAGGTCCCAGACATGCAATGTATACTACTTTATATTCTTAATTTTAGCAGCTGCCTCATGATTAAACATATAGAAATGTAATTAGAATCTGATTGGCCTCATTTTCTAGTTCTTAGTTTGTTGACAAGCTATATTTTTAAAGATGTTTATATCATAATTTATCTACTATAGTATTTTGCACTGAATTTTCCCTGTTGAATGTATCAGTCGCTGACAATTCATCTTTCCCAAATTTAAATGAAAAATGTGTCTGTTTAAAATTTTGCTGTTAGTGGTCATTTTTAAGGCCAGCATCACCTTGGCATATTTCAGAATAATGATATGTTTTAAAACCTTTGACACTTGAAATAAATTGCAGCTCTAGCTATGCATATTAAGTGTATATTTTATAAAGCTGATTTTTAGAAATTGCTTGCATAAATAGATCTCTGCAGTAGTCTGTAATGTAAGTAATTCAGTCTTGTTTTGTAAACTGGCAGAGTTATCTTCACTGAAAGTGCTGTAGTAAGTTCAAGACATTGCTTGCTACTTAATTTCCAAGTAGCTCAGTTTCATTAAATACGAAAACCTGCAGATACCTAGAGTCATTTCTGTGCTCATAGATATTATATTTAGGGATTATTTATTTACATTAACTCTGCAAACAATAGCTTAGATACAGAATTAGGTTGATAATTATTCTCAAACATAGGCATGAAACCAAATGTGCTAGAATATTAAGTCAATATATGTCTTTCGTTGCTATATCACAGTAAGTTTGACACCACAACATCCAGGCCATCTATGAGTTTTATGCATGTTTTTCCCATTGTAGCAATTATTATAATTATTATAAAATAATAATATAATATATTATTATATATTATATTAATATATTAATATTATATATTAATATATTATATATAATATTATAATTATATATAATATATATAATATATATATTATATATAATATTATAATATTATATATTATTATATATTATTATATATTATTATTTTCTTAGTGAGGCCTAGAAAATGTCTTAGATCTTTGAGCACGCTGAATCTTTCATAAGAGAAATGATTGATGAAAACGTAAAATATATTCACCAATATTTCCTCTTTTTTTAGGCCACAATATTATAAAGTAATTGAAGAATGCGTTTCCCAGATAGTGCTACACTGCAGTGGCATGGACCCTGATTTCAAATACAGGCAGAGATTGGACATTGATTTCACTCATCTGATAGGTATGCCTTACAATCCTTTATGTTACGCAGGTTTCTCACTTTCTGTCTAGGTAATGCTTATTTAACAGTACGTCTCTCACTGAACTTTTTTCTTACTGGGAAATCACTGTGGTTGTTAGTACTCTACTGTTGTAATCATTTATTTGGAGGACCATAAAAATGCTATCTGTAGGTTTAAGCATGTTAACCCATGTGATAAGTTTCAGTTGTCCTCACACAGTTCATACTTAGTTCCCACAGAAAAACTCATTATTACTTTTTACAGGTGAATGCCTTGCTTTTTAGAAGAACATCTCTGAAATCCCTTAAATTGGTTTATCCTCCCACTTTAGAAATTACTTGTATAGATAAGTTTGAAAGTTAAGAAAAAAATGCCATCTTATTTTAGGGATTACAGATATTTTAAGGCAGTCACAGAGATCATTTTATATTTTCACACACATGGACAAAATTTCAAATGATCTTTTCCATTTTTTTCTATTGCTAAGCAAATGATTATGTAGCCTTCCAGACTATTAGTGATGGTTTTAAACAATCTGAAGGATGACTAGAAACTTCCTCTGTGAAATATTATATTCGGTATGGTCTCTTCTTTTTTTCCCCCATTTTTAATTTTTTTCTACTTTTATGTATTGTGGTATCTCCTTAACCAGTTTTATTTATAGCCAGTCAAAGTCAGTATTGCTGAGGATGAAGCACAAACATATATTTAATGAAAGAAAACCAAACTTGTTTAACACCAATTATTTATATTTTGCTTCATGGCATAGAAAATTCTTATTATAGTATTAAAATATTATGTATTTCCCACTTTTGGTGCAGACAAATCTTTTATTTTCTTTCAGATAAATAGGTGGATATTGGTAAGGCATAGAAAAAATGTTATGACCAATAAAGAATTACACTATATGACTTAACAGAAATCCTTCTGTTAATCATCTTATGATATGTTTGATCAATCCTGAATAGTTTGCTTGTTTCCTTATGCATTATGTACATTTTCCTGATCATCAGAGGCTAAGTATAATTGTTCACTGGGAAGTATGAAGTAATGATCGTTACTTCGCTTTCCCCTTCTACTACTTTTTAAAGAACTATTTTGAGTTTTGACAGCCTTACACCTTGAATCTTGGCCACCTGGCCACAGCTAATGAACTGCCAATTTTAAAAATTAATTCGGTATTGGTAATATTGTATGTGAATGCCATTGAAATCTCTAGAAACAATAATAATTCATTTATGGTTCCTTAGTTGTATGATTTGACAATATACTAAAGGGAGGAAATATGGTAGTGTATATGTAGGAGAGTCAATTTACCTTTAGTAGCAATTGATGCATAGCATTATAGAATTAATGACTTACAGCTGTATAGGTAGAGAGCTCATATCATAATTTTCTGTCCATCTTTGCTTAATTTTAACAGATTCTTGTGTGAACAAGGCAAAGGTTGAAGAAAGTGAACAAAAAGCAATCGAATTTTCAAAAAAGGTAATATTTATAAAATATTAGCCTTAATTTTTAAAATTAGCATTACTATGTGTGTTTTACTTTGGCTTTTTATATGAGACTTGATAGCCTCTGCTTTCAAGTTCGTAGTGTTTTATACTACTAGTATTCAAAAAGAATGTAATATCAATTTATTTCCTATTAAATTAAGGTAATCAGTATTCCCTTGTCATCACCTTTAATTCATTAGTTAAGAAAAACAATAGCCATATTATATTTACTGGTGGATGAAAAATGAAATTAGATAAAGTGTGTGTAGTTACAATCATCTAAAACCATTCTGCCTTTGTTCTATAGTTGTCATTTATGCTTGGTAGCTCTTTGGAGAATTGTGAGGTGTTTAGTTTGTTTTTTAAGTGTAGCTTTTTAGGCTGGTGATGAAACTCAATTGGTTTGACTACTTCCTTTTGCTGTCCAACTCTCCACCTTCCGGGTTTTGTCTTCAGTCCCAAAATTCAAAAGGTAGCTATTCAAATTCATTTGCGTTAATAGCTATAAAATGTGTTTCATTCATTTTCTTCTACCTCTTTCCTTCGATTTCTTGAGATTTAGGAATTGCCATTTGTTAAGTGATGTTAGTATTTCATGCGATTTTGTAGGAACTTTCCCTTTCCTTTTTTTCTCTGCTATGCTTCAAGTTAATGTCATTGCAATTCTATTTACTTTTGTAACTGTTTTTTTTTGTTTACTGAAACTATAATACTGTTATATAGCGCTCTATACTTATACAGAGCAATAATACTGTTAGTTTTTATCAAAATTCCCTACCTACTTTTTCACTTCCTCCCTTTTTCCTTCACTTCCCTCCATTCTAAGGAGGACTGAAGCACAAGACCCACATCTCTCCAGTTTTCAGCCTTCTGAGAGCAAGATAAAGTGCTATCTCTTTTCTTTCTCTTCAAAGTTATGACTTACCTTTGCAGATTACATAATTACTTTTGTTATCTTCCTAGAAATTATAAAGCTACTTCAAGGCCTCTGAAGAAGCACCTTCTTTCAGTTATTAGAATAGAATTTAAGAGGTTGAGCTTAATCATAAAGTGTTTGGTGTATAGCTCTCATCTTTATTGTTGAATAAAAATTCATATTTCATTTAATAGACTTGTATATTTGTAATGTTCTTGTTTTAAGTCACATTTTAAATTTCCATTGAAAACCTTAAAACCTCCTTAATTTATGGATGACATTGTGATTAGATAGAAGATCTTTGCAAATTGTGATGACTTATATTAGAAAAGTTTCTTTTGCTAACATGTATTTTGGAGAAAGGAATGTTGAAATCATTTAAATTTTAGTGTCTGATTGAAAGCAGTATTCATTTCCAACATTTTAAAGGAAGCAGATATGAAGATAATAGTAGTTATCTATAAGCATTCTTTTACTCTGGGACATGGAAGAGACAGTATAAAGTAGTTTTTAAAAAGTGTTAAAGTGAAAAGCAGTGGCTGTAGGATCCATTCTTAACTTTTACACAAATTAGGTGTGGCTTTAAGCAAGTCACTTCACTGTCTTTGGATCTTGGTGTTTTAAAAATTAAAGGGAAAGTGGAAGATTGCTGTATTTAGAAGATCCCTTTCAGTTCCTACATTTCAGACTTCTATCATTCTTATTCTATATGTTTACAAATCAAATAAATTTAAAGTCAAAGAAGAAACACACTGTGCTTTTACGTATAAACTACCCAAATGCTTATAAAAAGAGAAGTTTTTCACAATGTGTGTTTAGAGTTGACTTGTTTGAGAAGCACATTGGAGGAACAAAGTTTAGCAGAAGTGATATGAGAACAGCTGCAGAAAAAAATTACAGTGAGGTTAGATCATGTTAGATCATTGAAGGGCTACCATCTTATTATTTATGTATGTGACATATATATGTTGCCCTGCAGGCCACGTTGACCTTGAACATGCAGTAATTCATCTCTCTCTGTCTCTGAATATTGGGATTATAGGCACATAGGACTATGCTGCATGACCTAGATCTCTATCTTAATGAACAAGGAAAGCGAAGTCCTTGAAATATCTAGAGATCTTTCACCACATGCATCTGGATTGGGTTTTGGGAATTTGTAGATATTAGAGGAGATGTAAACCAGTGTCTCTAGGACATTTTCCAGGGACTAACGTAGAGATGAATCAAAGCACAAATAAGTATTTCAGGGTTGAACTAATCACAGTGATACAACTCACCCATTTTATTTTTCTTTTTTGCCCTAAGCTATATTGATGTTGTATCATTTCCAAAAGTCAAATTTGCTATGATGATATATTTATTTACTAGCAGTGGATGTATTGTTGAATTGTTGAGCAAACTGTAAAGACAGTTCTGGACAGTAAGATATGTCCCTTTTAGAAATGGGCGTAGCATTGTCAGAATAATGCGTAGACATCTAAAATGACTTGAGGTGAAATTTACAATGAAAGGTAAATAAAATGTGCTTCAGCCACAGGATAGAATTTTCTTTGAATATGTAGTCTGGTTTGTATCTTCTTTGTGTTCTGATTGAAGAGCTAGAACAGATACAGGATATGGATGTTCACCTGCATGACAGTTGGTAGCTTAGCACCCCTCATTTTCATGTCTTATTATCCCCTCTTTTATGTTGTTGCAAGAGGATTTTTGTTAACCATCTGGTAGCGAGTGCTATTTCAATGTACAACATTCTCTTGTCAGATTTTGTGGACTCAGCTTTTTGGAGCTAGGCAACATTATGGTAGGCATTCTGAAAGTATAAACTCATTTCAAGATTGTATATAGTCGAGGTGTTATAGTTGCATGCCAGCATATTTTTAGATTCTATTTATAATATATTAAGCTTAAAAGTATTATGAGAATCACCAATAAACATTCTCAACTTTAAAATTGAATTTCTTAAAACAATAAAGATTTTCATTTTGCATGAAGTGAATCTTCTCAATTTACCTATTTTTCTTGCATTACGTTTTTTGAAAATGGAAATGAGTTTGCTTCAGTGCCATATCCCTATGTGGATATTTTGTCAGAACAAATTATCAAGGATTATGATTTCCTGAGTGATCTATAAATTCAGCAAAGGAAAAAAATTCTACTGATTTGTTACATGATATTGTTTGAAGCTTTCTCAAATGTATATTATTAAATATATTTTCCTGATGGTCATCATTACAGTTCGATGAGGAATTCACAGCTCGTCAGGAAGCTCAAGCTGAGCTTCAGAAGAAGGATGAAAAAATCAAAGAACTTGAAACAGAAATCCAGCAGCTTCGAAGCCAGGTAACAAAATAAGAATTAGACTTTGTGTCACTTTGTGAGTCCTGTGATGTAGAGAATTACCATGTTTGACAGAAAGGAAAATGTCCCTGGAAGCAGGTTTTGTTTTGTTTTGTTTGTTTTTTCAGGTTCACATTTTAGTATAAGTACAGGTTTTATTTTTTTTTCTCTATACTATTATGTTTAGATAAAAAAAGTAAGGCTTAATTTTGGTCAAACTGCTCTGAATACTTTTAACAGAATACATACTGTTTTAATAGAAACCATACTGGTTTTGCAGATAAAATTTTCATGATTTCAAAATTGTGTTTATAGTATTTGCTTTCAAAAAGAATATGTACATCCTCATTAATTTTAATTATTTGCAAAAGCTTCTTGAGTTTTCTTTTAATCTAGACTACCATCATTTCACAATTTATATACTTTCGCCTACATTCCCTAGGATTAAAAATTCCCATGTGTGTTTCAAAATCTTAATTAGGGCGCCTAACATTTAGAATGACTTTTATATACTCCTCAACATACTTTCCATCTTTAACGAATATTATAAAAGTGAACACGGTATCTTTTAAATTGTAAACACTAGTAAGTGTTGGTTGATTGACTCTGTTTATTTTCATTAATATATTAAAATGATCACTTCAAAAGTCCCTAATAAACTGCAAAATATCCAATGGTAGCATTTTTCTGCCATATGTCTAACACTCCCTCATTCATTCAAATGAAATCTTTTCTCTCCCAGTGTTATCCTGCTTCCCTTTTTACCCATGAGAGAACAGTTTCCTTTTATTTTTTCCTCCCGGAAGAGTGAGACTCTTTCTGCGGTCCTTGCCTTTTTTCCTCTGCTTTTTGTATCCTTGCACAAATATCCCATTCAGCATCCCTTGTTCACATATCACCTTGAGAAGGTGTCAAATCTTTTCAGTCTGTATTACATTTCCTTTTGTCCCCAGAGTCTAGTCCTTTGGTGTTGACATCAAACAGTATTGGTGATCTCTGTTCTTTCATTAAGCTACTTTACTCTCTATCTTTATTTGTTTAAATTCTTGCCACTATTTCATTTTTAATCGTGAAGTTGGAGTTTTCTTTCCCTTTTCCTTCCCCTGCTCTGAGTGAATTATTTTATTTGAGTTGTCTGGCTTTTTTATCTCTTGCATAGAAACCCTTATCCATCACATCCCCTCTCATTATATCTTGTCTGGACTGTTACAATTGTTTGCTACTTTTTCTCCCTGCCTACAGTGTTTTCTTCTCAAATTCGTTCTTTTTTCATCAGCGAAAATTAATCTTCCTAAAACATTGTTCTGATTATTATTTGTCAAGGATTTAATATCTTCAATGGTTGCCTGTTGTAGTTAGGATTAAATCAAATCTACTTATGAGGAATTTGAAGGCATTCTGGCATGGACTGTTGTATATCCCCTTTGGAGACTATGCTCTTGACTGCTTTCCTAACTATAACCTCTGTTGCAGCTAAACCACCTCTCCTTCCATCAAATCTGTCACCTTTTTACACAAGTTACTTATAGAAACCTTAATAGTTTTTTATAGGAAAAGTATTCGATTGCCATCAAATGTATCCACATTAAATTTTCCCTTAGAATTTTACAGCGTATTTTAAATAGTCTACATTTAAGAACCCTATTTAAGTCTTTCACTCACCTTTCCATGACTCATTTGTACACAGAACCATTTATGTTGGAGCATTAGCATGTCTGAGAAATGATTTTTCATTGCTGAATTTAATTGAGAAATATTGATATAACATCAGACAGCGCTGTCAACTTGACAGTTGAGAATTGAAACTTTAGGTACACCTTTGAAAAGTTGTTTAGTTCAGAAAAGTCCTCAGCAAGCCTGTGAGTGAGTACCTGATTGATATGGGAAGACATAGCCCATAGTGAGTTCGGCATAACATACTATGGGTATATCTCAGTAATTTGGAAAGCGTTGGTTCAGTGTTTTGGCCTACTAGCAAATTAGAAAGTGCCTCCCTTTGTCAGCCCTTCCTGTGGTTTTCTGTGAACATTTCCTGCCCTTCCTACTGTTTGTATGCAAGCTCCTGCCATGATAAGGGTTTTTAACCCAGAAACTGTACCCCAAGGGCAAACCCCTTGTTTCTGTAAGTTTTTTTTAGCCCTTTTATAGACATTCATTAACGTGAAGATGAAACTGCCACAGTTGGTTTGGATATTCTCTTTCCCGTCATGTCTCAGACCCTGGAGTATCAATTATTTAGCCTCAGTAGGCCTGAAACTTGCTATGTCCTCCAGTGTGAGATTTTAGGCCATATTGCCATGCCCAGGTAATCACATTTGTCTTTCCATTTGCTCTATTTAAATCACTTTATTATACTGTAACCCAGTTTAATTTTTCTATTCCTAAGTGTCCATGAGATGGAGGATGTGGGTGGCATGATCTGAAATGGAAAGTATTTAAATGTGTAAAGTACATTAATAACTTAATTAAAATCCCGATTGCTGATTGGTTGTTTCAATGCTATTGGTCAGAGACAGGGCCATGAAGATTCTAGGCTTTGACTCTATTACTCCTCCAGAACTCCAACTTGAAATCTTACTTTAGATTTCAGCATTTTCCTTTTGTCCAAATTTCAGGACATATAATACAGATAAAAATTTGAATGATACTTAAAAATATGTCCATTTGCTATATCTTTTCATTTTAAAATTTGTTATATATTAGTGAAAGAATGAGGCCTTTCCAAGTATTTAGAAAATTCATTCATGTGCAAAATTTATAAGGTAAATGGCTAGCTTCCTGAAATTTTTTTATTTCCTCAACAATTTCTTTAATCTTAGTCGAGATTAAAATCAGACTTTTGTAGATTGTCTCTTTTCAAAATAAAATGAAAATGAAAAGAATACTGCATATTTTAATCCTGTATAAGTCTTCCTAACCTGAGCAAGAGTTTTGTTCCATGAAGGGGTTGCCATTTATTCATTACAGAAAAATATGTATTGAATCATCTGAATATTCAAATCTTCATATACATTTTGTAATATTCATAAATATAATTTATGTGGTAGATACTTCTGTAATAATGTTTATTCTGACTATTAAAATTCATTTTGTAAATAGAAAAGTGATTTAAATTGATTATTCTGAAAAATGCTTAAATTTATTTAATAATCCAAAGATACTTCAGAGTTTAACTGGGACAATTAAATAGTCCACATAGAAAATTTTCATTAATGAACTATAGAAACGATCCCTGAAAGTATAGTCTGTAACAAAGCCCCCCAAAGTCTAGCATGGATCACAGGCACTAGGATCCTTAGAAGCAAGGGATTAGCAGTCATAATAGTGTTCCCATACAAAAGGGGAGCACAAGAAAGGACTCTTGGCAATGTCACTGAGTCCTTACAACTCACTAGAGTGGAGGACTCAGAGAGAAGTTTGACATTCACACTAAAGGATGCTCCAGGGAATGGGAGGGGGGAAGGGGAGGACACTGTAAGAAAGGGAGGAAGGGGGGTGAAAGGAAGGGGAAAATGGGGGGAGGGTGCAAGGGGGTCTGGGGAGGGATGTAGGGAGGGATGGGACCGGGGTATCTATTAAGCTTGTATGATTGGGAAAAAATAAGTATATGTAAAAATTTTCATTAATATAGCTAAAGGAAGTCCTCAACAAAAATATCATACAAATAAATTTCACTGGTCTAGAGGATGAGGGCAGAGAGGAGAGAGGGAGGGAGAAATAGCAGGGAAAGGGGAAGTAGGACAATAGAGTGGGAGAAAGATATCTAACGAGTGTGAGAGCAGATAAACATAATCATGCCATAGCAGTGTGGAGTCAGAGGAAAACTTTTGGAAGTCAGTTGTCTCCTCTCATCATTTGGACTCCTAGAATGGAGGGAAGGTGATCAGGTTTATGCATAGGTACCCTACTGCTGAGCTTTCTCACTGGTCCTGAAAGTTGTATTTTATTTACAAAAGAATTTTCTTCATTGATGCTGGTTTCTTAGAAAGGTTTTCTTATGCATTTTGGAAAGTGAAGCATTGTGATCAATAGTAGATAAAAAATTGTCTTGTTACCATTAGTGCATGAGCTTGAAATTATTTTCTGCTCGTGAACATTTTTGTGGGAGTCAGTTATTCTTGATACTTTTATATATAGGTGAAGCCTGTAATAGTAGAAAGAGAACTCTGAGTGGGCTGTTTGAAGAGCCCTATTCAAATTTCAATCCTACTTGTATCTTCCACTGTGCTACATTTCATTAGATATTTAACTATTTTTACAGTGATAAGAATCCAACTTACTTCCTCACTAGCCCTTGATCAGTTGAGGTATATTTCTGAATGCCCATTTATCACATTTACATTTACAATTTCCTCATCTGTTAGCATAAAGAGATGAGGATGACATCAAGGTGCCCTATCTACATTACAAGGTTATAATAAGGACAAAAAGAAATGATAGATGTACCCTGTTGATATGCATATATTATCATGCAAATGGATGCTATTTAGTATTAATTATTGGCGTTAGAAGACAGCTAAGTCACTGGTGCTATGAAACATTCTGTGGAAGACTAATTGTCCCTCAAGGGATTTGAATCCGTGACCTTGTATTAATTATTTCGTACTGGAATCAACTATATTATGCCTTCTTTTGAGGTGTATATAATGAAAGGAATTTTTTTCATTATTTTACAGGAATATTTCACAGAATCTTTGACAATGTCAACTTCCCTTGCATTAATGCACTAACATCTTTGATAGTTTAGTGTTTTGGAAAGTCTATGTCAGTCATCTACATGTTCAGTTATAGTGTATGATTTGAAAAGTTAAAACAGGCACACAATCTTAAACCACATATGTCTACTCATGTTTATGTTTTCTGCTATATTTTAAAGTAAGCATTTAAAATTAGATTGTTGCTATTTCAGGGCGCTTCATCAGCAATTCCAGGTCCTCCTCCACCTCCTCCATTGCCGGGTAGTGGGTCAAGTCCACCACCACCTCCGCCACCACCTCCGCCGCCACTCCCTGGATTAGGTCCTCCTCCTCCACCACCTCCACCATTACCTGGTATTCCACCACCACCACCTTTGTTTGGAGGGCCTCCTGTCCCACCACCCCTCGGAGGAGTTCCTCCTTTACCAGGAGTACCAGTTGAGTTACCATATGGAATGAAGCAGAAAAAACTATATAAGCCTGAGGTGGCCATGAAGAGAATCAATTGGTCCAAGGTAGCGTTTAACTTTTACTTTTGTCTAACCACAATTAAGTATTAATGGATGCTAATTGCGTTAATGTGTGTAGGTATTGAGTAGGTTTCCTAAAGAGCTGGAAATATACCAGATAGATCAAAGTTATGGTGAAGACAAAGAGAAAATCAAATTGACTTAGGAAAAGTATTTGAAATATATTAACATGAAAATGATTTGGTACTCCTATTATGCATATTAAGTACTATAACTTTATTAAGTATCAGGTACTGCAATTTCCTTAAATATCTTGTTACTTGTGCTTATCTTCATTATTTTTAATTTGCAGAGGGTATATTTATATTTAATTTTCAGATAGTATGAAAAAGAAGAATATATTCAGTAGGGATATAACCTAATTTTTGAAATTTGATGCATGAAAATATATTCTTATGAATTCTGTTTTTATATTTATTACAAATGTTCCTTTTAAAATTGTTATAAATATGGTCATATATTCCATTTATTGAGCATTTATCTTCCAAGATACATTTACATATTCTCAAGATCATACTTACTGTGATTTCTTGCAGTATATGTGTAGGCAAGAATGAGAGCTAAATTGATTTGAAACAACAACCATGTGCTTGTGTTTTGCTTATTCTAACCAGCGAAGCACATGCATTTATTTAAAATGAGGCATAATCTATCAACATTTAGAAACCAGAACCTGTTGGTTCACCTACTTTTTACCTAATACTTGCTGGTTTAGCACACTTTGTAATGCTACATGTATATCATCAAATTATCGTGGTGTACTGAAAATGAATATTCTTTCACTTGAGTTTCAGCATAGCAAGTAAGAGCATGACTCTCTCCAAGTAGGCTACTTAGGTTTAGATCACTAGTCATTCTTTAGAAAGGATAGCTATCTAAATTTTCTGAAGTCCAATCTCTGTCCTTAACATGGAAGTAATAATAGATAATAGGTTAAAGGATTATTGTGAAAAGTACCTGTGTAAATACATACAAATCACTTCAACTAGTACCTTCACCTTAATAAGAAATGTGTCTATTATTTTTGTTTTAGTAGTATACAAACTGATGTTGTTATTTTTTGACTTAGATTGAGCCTAAGGAATTATCTGAGAACTGCTTCTGGTTAAAAGTAAAAGAAGACAAATTTGAGAATCCAGATCTCTTTGCAAAACTGGCCTTGAATTTTGCTACACAGATAAAAGGTACTTTTTTTTTCAAAATATAGATTGCTATTTCTGATAGTGGAATTAATTGCTCTGCTAAAAGAATGTGTATATATACGGATTTCCCATGCTGGATGGAGTCAAACATAAATGGATTAACTTATTTCCCATAATTTAGATTATTTAGATTGTAGAGAAGGAAAGCTCTTACTTTTTTGCATAAGTATTCTCATTCATCTGAAAGTGTAGGTTTTATTTTTCTTTCATATATGTTATCTCATGAAATCGAAATTTTTCTTAATAATAGCAGGTGAATCTCTTCACTAGGTAAAGTAAATAATGTTAGAGAATATTTATATCTCAGATTTTATTGAAATTAAAAATTGTGTGTTATGGCTTGAATATTCTATTTTATTCATTGCATATTATCTACCAACCTGGTTTTCCATGAAATCTCATGGTTTTTATCAGTACATAGAAATAGAAGTATAAAAATCTGGTCCTATATAAAGTTTATGAAGTTTGTGTTTTGACTTCATTATTATCTTGGTTACTTTTCCTGTTGCTATGGCAGAATATCTGATTTCAATCTATCAAGTCAAGGAAGGAAAGAGGTAGAAGGAGAGACAAATAGAGGGGGCATATGTGTGACCTTTCATGCAGATGGAAGTCAGAGGACTTTTGGAAGTCAGTTCTTTCTTTTTACCATGTAGAATCTGAGGATTAAAATTCCTGTTTCTTAGGGTTTTGGGTAGGTATCTTCCTGCTGAGTTACTTGCTAGTCCTTTCTTTTTCTTATTTGTCTTCACATTTAAGGGTTTTCCAGTGACTTCAGAGATTACTATCTATTTTGAACCTTTTATATCTCAAAATATTCATGTATATGTGAAAGTTTTAGATTATGTTTCCCTCCAAATGAAGGATAACTTATATTAAAAAGAAAATTGTAGTTTTATTCAATCCCATACTTGATTCCTTCTGTAGACAACAGGTAGAAATTCCTGTATCTTTAGAAAGGGATGAACTGTAGTTAAAACAAAGGCACATTAAAGGGAGGGAGTAGCTGGGTCCTTGCACCTCATGGGAGAGGAGGACCCAGAGGAGAGATTGGCATGCACATTAAAGGATGCTCCGGGGACTGGGGAGAGGAGGCACTGGGGGACGGGGAGGGACAGGAGAGGAGAGGGGAGGGGGGAGCAGGAGGGTCGGGGGTGACGTGGAGGGAGGGAGAGGACCGGTGTACCTGTTAAGTTTGTATGAGCTTCCGCTCATACAATAATAATAATAATAATAATAATAATAAAAGAAATGTTAATAAAAGGGGAGGGAGTAGGCAGAGAAAAGGGAGGGAAGGGTTTGGGGTTGTAGCTCAAACTCCATTATATATTTATGTTTGAAAATATCTTTATTAAAGTTAGTAATATATGTAATGAATACATGACATTTTTGAAACACAGGCCCAATGAAACTGCTGTATTAAACTATCTTCAGTCTATATGTATACAGTGTCCTTTGAACATGAGTGAATTTTCTTGTTTAGACGGGTCCCATCATGAAGATACCTCATTATATCTTTGCAAGTATTCTATAATTCATAAGCAAAATCTGAAGGCTTGGGTACTAATTCTCATATTAAGCCTTTTGGATAATGCATTTTCAACTTTTATTTCTCTGCAACTTTTGCAATTATTTCAAGTGAAAACTATAAATCTTTATTGCTATAAGTTTTACTCAGTGTGAGATGGTGAGAAATGATCTTACTCCCTAGTCCAGACTACCCTGATACTTTGCAGTCTAGATTGGCCTCAAATTTGTAGCAATGTTTAAGTTGATGGGATTTTAGGCATGAAACAATATACCTTACTGCCTTTTACAATTTAAGTGAGATTGAATATTATTTTCTTCTGATTGTGGACAGTTTGTAACTACGTTTCTGTGATATTTCACCCTCTGATTCTTTGTATATTTTCCATTTAATAGTTATTTTTTTTCCTTGCTGACTTATTTGTATTGAATCCTTTCAAAAACTGATTTTGTAAAATTTTAGGATCAGCCTAGCCCATGCAAATTATCAAGTAAGCATAGATTCTATGTTTTAAAAGTGAGAAAAAGGAGGCTGGAGAGAGTGAGGGAAGTGTAAGGGATTATATACTTTTATGAAATTTACAAGAAAAACTTACCAAAAATCACATTAGAGTTTCTAAAGATAGCGCAGATTGTGATTTAATTGAAAAAGGCAGGAGAAATACAATAACCCTTACGTGCATCCCATTGGTAATATATGTAACTTCAGTGACTTATTTTTCTTATCCAAAAGGTAAATAGATTTTACGTAGGCATTGCATGACAATGAATAAGACTGTACACACACAGATACACACACACACACACACACACACACACACACACACACACACACACACAGAGAGAGAGAAAGAGAAAGAGAGAGACAGAGAAAGAGAGAGAGAAACAGAGAGAGTACACAGCATAGAAAACATTTTTTATCAAGTAGGCACTTAATAAATTTCAATGTGTTTTTATTTTTCATTTATCTGATGCTGAGTATATGTGGATTTTGTTATGGATTTTTGACAATTAATATAATTACTAAATCAGAAAGTAAATTTCTGGTTCTTCTATGTGACACTGGAGAGAGCCAGTCAGTTATAATATAAGCAAGCCTTATTGCTGCTGCCAAAATCTCATCAGTTCAAAGTAAAAGCAAACAAAAATTTATTCAAATTATGTATTCACTGCTGGGAATGCTGCCTTTCTATTCCCCTTCCCTTAGGTTAAATCTTCAATTTTTCTATATGCAATTAGTCTTAGTTTCCTATTTTTTAATATGGAAGTACACATCAGGATAGTAGTACCTTTCAGTACCATCACTTTTCCTAGGATTTATTTAGGCAGGGTCATTTCTAGAATGAATTGAGCGTCATAAAGTATTCTATACATGCATGTCAAATACACCAAACAACGTGTAATGACACAGCACTGCTGTTTTTAAATAACACTCATAAGTATTGATTTTCTTCCTAGAGTAGCTGAAGATCTTTGACACTGGCAGTGCCTTGATTCATAATTTGGTCAATAGATGGCAGGCTTAGTAAGAAATCAGCAGAAAGCTGTGTCTTAGCAAACTTAAGCAGTACTGCCTTGGCTCTCCTAGCTTTAGGGCACCACTTTCTTTCCCATTCTGCTACTCTTACTGCTCAGTCAACACCATTCTGGAAGGAGCCACAAACCCATTGTTTCTAAGACCTATTTCCAAAGCTGATTAGACTCAGTGTTGCAAAACCTTTGAGAACTACCCCCTACTGCAAGACTGTTGGAGAGTTCATGTCTCCATTGTCCTTAAATGCACCAGAAAGCTTCACTAGTCTGTTTTCAACTGAATGTTTTTAAAATGGCTTAGAATTGCTAAATAGAAAGCTTTACAATATACCAGTTCTAATATCTATAATATTTAAACGTGTAAATATTTAATGTGTGAAGTTATCATGAATTATACTTACTGTGTGAATTTCTTAATTTTAATGTTTTAGGGAAAGTTGCTGTTAATGTTCTTTCACAAGAAGATTATTTATGTTTTAAGGGGGTATAGAGTACTCATTTGATTTAGGTAATTGGTAAAGTGCCTACTGTGTTCATGTTACTATACTAAATGATAGGGAAAGAAATGAATAATGTCTTTTCACCGTGGAACTCATAATATAGTCAGTGAGGTGGGAAGATGCATACTGCATTTTTTCAAGTTAATACTAAATGTTAGGTATTTTTAAAGCTGTGGGAGCACACAATGTAATTAATTTAGAATAGGGAAAATTGAGATCCTAGAGGTGGTATAATTTGAGCTGAGCCTTGACAATTCAGTAGAATTTCAATAGGGAGAGAAGTCTCTGCAGGCAGAGAACACCATTAGCAAAGAACTAAAACTTTAGACAAATTAACTTAGCTGAGTTTATTTGAGCAAAATACTATTCACAAATTATCTAGCTCTCAGAACCTGAAGTAGTTCATCAAGTAATGCCCAGCAATGTGAGCAGAAAACTTTTTTAAGGCAAGCATGGGAACCAAACGGAAAGCAGTAGGCTTGGTACTGTTGGGCATTTGCTTTCTTTGGACAGTTTGATCTCTTGGCTACTTGTGATTATATGAAGTTGGTGATTGACGACAGTTCAGCAATTTTTTTCAATACTAATTAAGAGTTGGTTTCTACATACTGAAAGTTTAGAGACAGCTCTTAGCCAAGGGCCTTCTATTAACTTAACAGTGGGAAAGGAGAGAATCATACCCTGGGTTCAAAGCACAGGCAGCATTTGTTAGGAATGTGGCGTGAGGAGACTTGGCAAGGAAAACCTAACAGGGAAGAATGGTGACTTCATTCTTTAAGCATTTGTGTAGCCAAAGTCACTGGCTGTAAAGCTTTTCTTTAGGTCAAAACATGTGCTCACATATTGACCAAATGACATCATATGTAGTTGGGAAACAGGAAGTCATGGGCAATTTTGGCTAGTATGAGAGAGAAGATTTTATAGTCAGTCTCCACCTTGTGTCTGTCTTCCAACTTACAGAAAGTAAATCTGTATTTGTGGCAGATCTCCTTTGATCTGGAAAACAAGTCTTTCTCCTTCTCCTCCTCCTCCTCGTCCTCCTCCTCCTCGTCCTCCTCCTCGTCCTCCTCGTCCTCCTCCTCCTCCTCGTCCTCCTCCTCCTCGTCCTCCTCCTCCTCGTCCTCCTCCTCGTCCTCCTCGTCCTCCTCCTCCACCTCGTCCTCCTCGTCCTCCTCGTCGTCCTCCTCCTCCTTGTCATCCTCCTCCTCCTTGTCCTCCTCCTCCATTTCCGCTCATACAAACTTAACAGGTACACCAGTCCCCTCCCTCCCTCCATGTCCCCCCGACCCTCCTGCTCCCCCCTCCCCTCTCCCCTCCCCTCTCCCCTCCCTCCTCATCCCCCAGTGCCCCCCCCAAATCCCCAGAGCATCCTTTAATGTGCATGCCAAACTCTCCTCTGGGTCCTCCTATCCGATGAGGTGCAAGGTCCCAGGGGCATTGGAAAACAAGTCTTCTGTGTCAGGACTCCTGCATTTCTGCACAGTATTTTCCTCAGTAATCCCAATTCTTAGCCCCTCTCCCCTATATTAGGTATCAAAAAATAAAATGATTACCCCTACTTCAGATCATTGATGGACAATTGATGGGATTTATACTTCAGGTGATGAGGATTGCTGATTTTGCATAAGTATTAGCAGATTGAATAGATTGAGCAGGATATTATATCCCGATTAGTATAAAATTCACAGTCTTCATTTTCAAAGGTCTATTCTTGTCCTGTCCAGCAGGACCAGTTATTCGTGGGTCCGAGGAGGATCGAGCCTGCAGGGAACGATGGGCGAGAAAGAAAGAGGGAGACCAAGCAAAGAGTTGTCAAGGTCTCGTTTATTTAGGGTTAGGGTACAGCTTATATGTTCAGGCTGGAAGAGGGAGTGGGGCAGGGGAGTAAAGATAAGCATCGGTTGAGGCGCCTGGTAGTTGCGATATCTGGCAGTTGCGATATCTGTCATCCGGACCTGGGACGTTTTTATGGTTCTTCTGGAATGTCCTGGTACACTGGGTCCCGGGGGCATATGCCAAACAAGTTTTATGAGTTCCATTTGGCCTTTTAGTGACTCTGGTCTCTTACATATCCCCCTTTTATATAGTAAAGGTGGGGGGCAGCTAAACAGCTATTGAGCCGAGGCAGGCTTGGGAGGAATGTTGTTTGTGTGTCCCGGAGCCGTTTTTGTGTGGCCGTTCCTGTCTTAGGTTCGACCTCTTCGCCCCTAGCCTTCCTGTCATGGGGTGGCTCTGTCATCCTCAGAGTCCCTGTCTTAGGTTGGTCTTAGGGGCCAAGGAAGTTGCCCGTCTTTGGAGCGGCCACCTGGGCTCAAAAACCTCCTCTTAAAGGTCCAAGGATGATATAGCTGTGGCTAGACAGGGTCTCAGAGGCCACATGTGGGGTCGATGCTGTTGATGACTGTCGACGGGACCAGTGTGTTGAAGAGGCGATGGGCAGGACCTATATCATGAAGTAATCTCAAGAGAAGAGTGGTTAATAACATTTCCACCATGAGGCTTTATCAGCAGTAAGGACAGAGAAGTTAAGCCTCTCCGTAGGTGCGTTTGTGAATGAGTTGTTGTAATAACGAAAAAAGGGGGAGGCGTTGGTGGAGGGACGAATGAAGGGAACAGTTTCTAATAGGGGTATAGACTGAGCAATATATGAACTATCAGTATACAAGTTGAAAGGTTGTTGTGAAAGAGTGGTGAAAACCTGAATAATATCAGTAAGTTCAACAAGTTGAGTGGAGGAGTGGGTGGTGGGAGATTGATATATAACTCCATTTATGGAGTAGGCAGCCATTCCGTTTGAAGACCCATCAGTGAAAACAAGGGCAGCATCAGGGATGGGGGAGGCATGTGCAAGTTTAAGAAAAATGAAAGGAGTTTTTTAAGGAACTGTAACAGGCGATGGGCTGGATAATGATTATCAATGTTTCCCTGAAAGGAAACACAGCTTATGGCCCATTCTGAATCGTTTTGGGCGAGCCACTGGATCTGATGTGGGCTATAGGGAACAATTAAATGGTCAGGCTCTTTGCCAAACAGTTTTATTGAATGTTCTCGCCCGAGTTTAATTATTTGGGACACTAAGGTGAGATAGGTTGTCAGAACCCGAGAGGGTGAAGCTGAAAGGTGGACCCAGTACAGGGGACGGGTTTGCCAGAATAATCCCGTAGGCAAAAAGGGTGTAGATAATATAAGAAAGTATAAAGGGAGGGTGGGGTTATAGTAGGAAGAAAATTGGTCATTAATAGCTTGTTCCACCAAGGAGAGAGCCTGTATGGCTTCAGGGGTGAGACGTCTGGGGGATAGAGGGTCAGAGTCTCCTTTTAATATATCAAAAAGTGGTTTTAATTCCCCTGTAGTAATTTTTAAATAAGGTCTTAGCCAGTTAATATCACCCAATAGTCACTGAAAATCATTAAGGGTTAGTAATTTGTCTTTTCTTAATTGAAGTTTTTGAGAAATAACTTTATGGGGGGATAATTCAAACCCTAGAAATAAAAAGGGATGTTGAGTTTGTATTTTATCCGGGGAGATTTGAAGGCCAAGATCCTTAAGGGCCCTGACTAATTTTTGTGAGAGGTCGGCCAGGGTGGACTCAGAAGGACCTGCCAGCAGAATGTCATCCATATAGTGAATAATGTTGTGGTCGAGATGGGACAGTCTAAAAGGATCAATAGCCTGGGCGACATATTTTTGGCAGAGGGTGGGACTGTTTGCCATGCCTTGGGGCAGGACTCCCCATTGGAAGCGAGGGGAGGGCCCGGTACAATTAGTGACGGGAAGGGTAAAGGCAAAGCGTTTACAATCATCAGGGTGTAAAGGAATGGAGAAAAAACAATCTTTTTAGATCAATAACTATTTTGTGAAAACCTTTAGATATAGCAACTGGGGATGGGAGGCCAGGTTGTAGAGCACCCATGGGTACCATTGTTTTATTAATGGCTTGGAGATCTTGGAGTAGCCGCCATTTCTCTGATGTTCTTTTTTGGATGACAAATATGGAGGTGTTCCATGGAGAGGTGGAGGGCTCAATATGTCCAGCGGCTAACTGTTCCTGCACCAACATGAATGCCGCCTGTAATTTATGGGAGGGGAGGGCCCATTGGTCAATCCAGACAGGCAAATCTGATTTCCATGTAATTTTATCTGCCTGGAGTGCAGGAGGAGCAAGGCTTATGAAAAATTTTCATATCCTAAACCCAAAGTGTCAGTTTTAACAGAAGGGAGAACAGGTAAGGGGTTGCCTTGGCCGTTTTTTCCAAGGCCCTGTCCAGGAAGATATCCTTGTAAGAGCATTTGTTGGGTAATTACCTCATTGGGGCTACACATGATGACATTTAACTGTCCAAGAATATCACGACCCCAGAGGTTGACTGGGAGGCCAGGGACCACATATGGCTGTACAGTGTCATTGTTTCCCTCTTCATCTGACCAAGTAAAAACTTTGAAACTTTGTTGAGGATTAGAAGTCTGTCCTATGCCCTATAGGTTGGTAAGGGATGTTGTCAAGGGCCAGTTAGGAGGCCAGTTTTTGGCTGAGATAACTGATGCATCAGCCCCTGTATCTATGAGGCCCTCAAAAGGTTTGCCATCTAACTTTAATTTAAGAAGGGGTTTATTATTGGTTATTTGTCATATCTAATAGACATCAGGAGAGCTAAGGCCTTGATCATTATGACGTTTTGGAATAAATCTTTTGGAGTCTTTATTGATAAGGGGAAGCAAGATTAATTGGGCAATTTTTTGTTTAGCCATTATTTTAAGGGGTCCATTGTTAGAGTAGGCAAGGATTTTTATTTAACCTGTATAATTAGAATCTATAATACCTGGATAAACATGGAGGCCTTTTAGGGTAGAATGGGTAAAGGGCCATATATGCCCGTGAGTAGGACTTGAACTCCCATATCAGGGGTTAATATTGAGTTGGTGGAGGGACTGAGGTCCAATCCTGTGTTGTTTGAAGTTGTTCTGTGGAAAGTGGAATTTTTATTGGCTGGGATGTTTTGGTTTGAGGGACAAACCTGATAGCTCCGGGGTTGAGTCCCTGAGTTGTCTGAGCTGGGGCCAGGGGCTGGCCCCTCTGGAAGTTTTTTTGGTGGTAATGGGTTTCCCTGGGCATCAGCTTTTGAGGGACAATCAGAGGCCCAGTGTTTTCCTCTTTTGCATCGAGGGCAGGGTGTTGTAGGCGGTGGGTCTTTTAAATGTTTTAAATTTAGGCGGAGGTATTGTTGATTCTGGACCACCTGTGGGGTGTCCTCTGAGTCTGATTCCTCCGAGGGACTTTCTCCATCTCTCTGATTATCAGATTCATCCCCAGTCTCAGTGATTTCTTCTCCTTGGAAAGAGGAAGGTTCTTGGGAATTTGTGGAAGCTTTGCTCGAGGTGACTGGGAAAAGTTGAAGGCTTTTAGAGGCTTTCTGGCGTTTTTTAGGGTTTGAACTTACAGGGGGAGACTGAGAATTTTGAATTAATTCTAAATCTAGGGCACTTAGCTCTTTTATCAGAGTGAGATGTTCCCTCTTTTGTTGGAGGAGTTGTTTTAAGGAGGCTGATTGCTGAGAGAGCTCAGCTTTGGCTTGAGTGATAAGATCTAAGGAATTGTCTGAAGGAAG
Organism: Typhlomys cinereus; assembly: GCA_023101885.1. Classification (NCBI taxonomy): domain Eukaryota; kingdom Metazoa; phylum Chordata; class Mammalia; order Rodentia; family Platacanthomyidae; genus Typhlomys; species Typhlomys cinereus. The sequence goes on from JALPQD010000044.1 coordinate 6,204,033, forward strand.
AACAGGGGCCCAAAAGAGAGGAGCTGAAGCATAGGGGGGTGGGTAAGAATGGAAGGTTTTTTGAGGATGGCATTTGGGTGTTTTACAGTTGGTAGCCTTATTGTCTGAGGAAGTTTTCTCATCAGGGGGTAGGGCATTATCATCAGAGACTGGGTTAAGGATCTCTGGAATGTCTAACAAGGGGTAGAGACGGCTGGGAGGGGACTCTAAGTGAGGGGAATTGTCCAAGGGAGGGGGATCTGAAGGAGGAGTGGCATATCAACAGCAATTGACTTCCAAGCCGGAGGGGGCCTGGAGCAACGTTGTAAAACTTTTTCTCCCTCTAAAATAACTTTTTGAATATCAGGAGATCTAGTATAAACCTGTATAATATCATTAATAAGATTTTAATACATGAAGGTTTGGACCAGAAACCTTTTCAGGGCCAAAGGTCCTATACTAATCCTGTAAACAATTTCCAACTCTAAGCTAACTTTCTCAGACTTCTCTAGTTTTTACTCATGACCCCAGAATAAGCTTCCTGCTGCCCTTGAGAAGTTGGGATTTTATGAGTAACCAAATTCCTGCTTAATCAAAACAGACAATTAAAATACATTTAAATACATGAAGCTTAATCTTAATCTCTAACCCCTGAGGCTCAATGTCCTCTATAGCAGAAAAGAAGCACAATGTATAACCTTCTTTTTTTTTTAACCATCTCTAGTTCTTAATCTGTTTATAAACCCAACATTTTATAAACCTTATTTAAAAACCTTTTATACATTTAAGTACCATACCTTTTTTATGTATACCTTTTTTATCTTTCTTGATTTTTTTTGTTGTTTTAATATTAGATATCCTGTAAGAAAAGTTCTTTAGTATATATAGGCATTAACAGTAGACCCTGTCTTAAAAATCACTGTACTTGAATTAAATTTGTAAGATTATAACAGAACATAGGAGTATACTTGGAATTAGGAACCAGATTTTTTCCCAAGGAAGGGAGCTCGTAATTTTTCAGAAACCAGTTTTATTTTTTGGCTGTTAAATATGTTAACATTACACATGTGAAAACAAACTTTCCTAGGTAAAAACACATTATTTCTTTGTGAAGCTTCATAAAAAGATATTTTAATCAGTACGTACTCAGGCCTTTTGATGGTAATTTTTAAGTGTGCACGTGCATTTAAATTGGGCATGCCAAATAATGAACAAAGTCAAAACCAAAAATGTGATTACAAGCATGCAATAACCTAAAGTGGCCACTTTTTTTTGTTATGAAACATAAAATACACATATTCATAGGGAGTTCAAATAGCCAAACAAGTTAGAACCTTTTAAAAGTAACTTTGTATGTCAGCCCCCCCTGAGCTCACCACTCTAGCCTGCCCCTGGACAGGTTTCTGTGAAGATGCATAGGAAGCGTTTTTTTTTTTTTTTTTTTTTGTTAACCATTTCCATCCTCCTCCTCCTCTATGAAGGGAACCATGAGGCATTTTCTCTCCCGGCAGCCATTTTTCAACACACAGGGATCTCTCCCCAGCCTTCAAAGCCAGCAACTCTGCCCACAAAGTTTTTTCCACGCTGGGACAAGCAGAACGCTTCGCCCCCAAACATTTTGTTTTGCACATGTGCACTACAGCCGGCGCCACCACTGTGCGCCGCCATTAAATTCCTGATTTATATCATTGATTAAGTTCCAGTAACTAAAAGTTTGAATGGGAACCGCCTCAGGCCCTTGTTCCAGAAGGAGCGGGTTTAAATCATGACCTACTTTAGTCCAAGTCCGGGGGGGTGAATCTCCAGACCCGTAATAACAATCCAAGGACAAGCTTCAGAAATGAAAGAAAAAAATCCTACTAAATCTTTTTGTTTAACTCGAACTCCCCTTTCTCTGAGAAAGGACTTAATGTCCTTAATAAAGACAGCCTCCTTAGAAACAGTTTGGCCCATCATTGAGAGAATTGGACGAAGATGAATCACTTACCGGAGATGACTTTCCCTTGTGAGCGGCAAGAGCGATCTCCTCTATGAATTCCACTGGAGACGGCTTTCCCTTGTGAGCGGTAAGGGCGGTCTCTTCTATGAGTGCCAGAGATGACTTTCCCTCATGCGTGACAAGGGCGATCTCCTCTATGAAAGTCTGGTCCGCACGGCTGGGTCTCTGTCCGACTCGGGGTCCGTGCCTGGAGCCCCACGTTTGGGCGCCACTTGTCCTGTCCAGCAGGACCAGTTATTCGTGGGTCCGAGGAGGATCGAGCCTGCAGGGAACGATGTGCGAGAAAGAAAGAGGGAGACCAAGCAAAGAGTTGTCAAGGTCTCGTTTATTTAGGGTTAGGGTACAGCTTATATGCTCAGGCTGGAAGAGGGAGTTCGGCAGGGGAGTAGAGATAAGCATCGGTTGAGGCGCCTGGTAGTTGCAATATCTGGCAGTTGCGATATCTGTCATCCGGACCTGGGACGTTTTTATGGTTCTTCTGGAATGTCCTGGTACACTGGGTTACGTGGGCATATGCCAAACAAGTTTTATGAGTTCCTTTTGGCCTTTTAGTGACTCTGGTCTCTTACATATTCTAGTTGTAAGTCCTACGTTCTTCTTATTGTGACATTTATGTTTTTCTGGTAGGCCATCATAATGTCACATACAAAATGTCTGTCAGCATGTTCTCTGGATTAATATAATATATATGCAGAGAGAGGACACCTGAACTATAACCTATTAATCATTTTGCATATGCTTTATATATGTAACAATTGGAATTTGTGCTTTCTAGTTATGCTTTATTCAGCTTGATAGTATTTGAATTCAAGGAAACATCCAGGCTATAATGATAGTGTTATTTTCCTTTTACAAATCTACAGTGATTATACACAGTTGTAATATTATGTAAGAAAGTAATGGTGGTTAATATTAACTAAATTTGAAATAATAATGAAATATGTAGCTTATAACTGATAATTCTAATTAGAATTTCCAGGGTTCTCTAGAGGATTTAGGATGAACAAAGATAGTGCATGTTTGAAAATTGTAAGCAATTTCTTTGGTTTTAATGTTCCTTGGAGGTAATAATAAGAAACAAACGTAAGAGGTTAATAAAATTTTACTTGTTTAATAATATATTTCTACAGTGCAATTTAGCTTTAATAATAACAGAAAATTGAGGTGTTATAAATATTTCAAATGCATATAACTGTCAGTTTGCTATGCTTGAAATATTGACTGTGGTGGAACAACGTTTAATGTGTGTATGTAAAACATTTTCTCAAGAACAGTATGGTAAGTTGTGTTTCACAGTTTTAAAAATCAGCTGGCTGCTTCTGATGATACCTGCTGTGTATTGATTGCTCTGTTCAATTTTCTGTATTCAGTAAAGTAATAAAAAGACAAGAGTGGTAAAATCTAATTTAGCTCTGTCTTCATAATACTGAAATTCTTGGAATTGACTTGAAAATAATGAGATGTCATCCTTAGAGTGCACACCCCCCCCCGCCCCTGCACACACACAAGATGGTGCTTAAGTGTCCAGGGAAAGTTAATGTCCTAACAAAAAAATTATCATCTTAGTGGCATGGCGTGTATTTTTGTAATACAGCCTTTAACATGGAAGGGAACAGAAGAATGCTTAAATATTTCAGATAGGAGGCTGAACTCACACTTACATATCTCGCTTTGCACTGCTCTGGCAAAATAGCATAGTAGCTTGCACGTAACATACAATTTTTTCTCAAAGTGCTTGAAGTGGGAGATTCAAGATCAGGGCACTGGAAGTCACAGGTGATATATTTTTGTTGTTTCTCCATGTGGTATCCAGAGTGAGGAAGCTTTCTGGGGTCTTCCTTTGATGAACTCTTTTTTTTTTATTATTATTTATTCAATTGTGCATGTGTGTGTGTGTGTGTGTGTGCGTGTGCATGTGTATGTGTGTGTGCGCGTGTGTGTGTGTAGAACCATGGGCGAATTCGGGAACCACCATGGACCACCTCCACCTCCTCCTTGTTTACTCTGCCCTGGGATTCAAAGGGTCCGCCCTACCAGGACCAGAAACGCAGGCCTCTCTTCCCCCTGGTGTCTATAGGTGGGGTCTAGGATCCCAACGCAGGACGTTCCACCTGCAAGGCAGGGGCTTAATCCTTCAGCCACCTCTCCAGCCCCTTTGATGAACTCTTAAGAGACAGATATGAATATGACTTTTAGCAGAACATACACATTCACTCCAGTGTAACATCTATGCTTAATTTCATTATTTTATTATATTTTGTGTTCTTGGAATTCTACAACTTTTTTTTCTATTTTGATCATGTTTCAAATTATGATGACATGCATGTATTGAGTGGCATTTCCATTTTCAGAAGGACATTTCTTTTATGGGGAAGAGGACAGTAGACATTTTTGATAAAGAAATAGATGTCAGTTTTAAATTATGTCATCAACTTTAGAGAGATGTTTTAATATACTGCATTCTGTCTTCTAAGCAAGGAAGTTTCAAAATGGCTATCTTTATATATTGATGATAGTCTAATGGTTGAAGTATTTCTGTTATTAATAGCATCAATATAATGACTATCAATAAAACAGCAACATTAATAACATTAATTTCATATTTGCTTCAAGAGTTAGGACAAGTATTTTAAATCTGTATTTTATTTATTCTTCATATCAACCCTAGGTGGTGGATGGGTGCACATGTGTGTGCACGTGCATGTGTAGGTTCGGGGGTGATACCAGAAGTCATCCTCCATTGCTCTTCCAGTTTATTATTTTGAGCCTGGGTCTCTAAAGCCTAGCTACCAAGTAGGGTTAGTGAGCCTGGAGAGTGTGCTACAGAAGTTCCCAGGCTCTGTGTTCTGGAGCCATAATTCCAGATATTACAATACTTCTGTCTGGCATTTTTTAAACATGGGATCTGGGTATGTGAACTCTTTTTTCTTATATGGCAAGCACTTTAACCATTGTGCCATCTCTCCATCCCCCACTCTAGATAATTGTTTTACTGTTTCATAATTAAGTAAAATGAGGTTGTGGGAGTTTGGTTACATAGCTAGGATACATAGTGGCAAATTGAGGTGTGAGTCAAGGTCTGTTTTTAATCACTTCCACATGTCCTTGCAATGACTTTTCATGATGTGTCACTTTGTGTATGTATTTTGGTGAATATCCAACAGAGCCCTTTTCATTGTTAATATTACGATTATTTCCCACATAATGTATTACTGTCTTGTAAAATAAGTCATCCTATTACCTTTAAACTAAAGACAGTCCTCCAGTGCTGAAAAACAACACAGGATGTCGTATGTCATCCTCTGAACAAAATAAAAGTTAACCTTTTTGTGACAAAGTTTTTCTGACCTTTCCTCCCTAGAATGTGTTACTGATAAATCATTGCTACTTTTTGGTATCTGGTTCTTATATTGAATGAAAGGCTATACTTTCGTGTCATTTGGTGTTTAGTAATGCTTTATTAATATGCATGGCATGTATAAAGTAATAGAGTCTATCTTTTCATTCTATTCTTTAAAGTTTGATTTATGATATAAACACCTTGCATTATTTTAACATGACCCTTTGGAGGTATGAATTAGGGAGGTTCTCTTCCCCCACATTTTCTCTATATTATGTAGTTTAAGCACAAATACTGGTATTCTTTTGACAGTATTTTCAAATAACACATGAATGATAAGTGTTCATGTTTAGACTCTTTGTTCTAGCTGCATTAGTATTATTTTAACAAGTATAAGTGATATTAGATACACTATAAGATTTTAACATTGGTATGTAAAACTGCAAAAGGTACTATGTTCTGTTTATTAGATCAGCCTCAAACTATCTTATACAAGAAGTGGGGTCAAGAAACTTCTGTTTCTTACAAGATGTATTTAATTCATAGAAATTCAAATCTGTTAATTTTTCTGAGGCATTATACATAAGTAACTGCTTTTTTTTCTTCAATACAAGACTTTATGAAAAGATTCTATGTAAAATCTAGTATATACAAGTGGTTGAAAACAAAAGATATTTGTCTTTCTGAGATTGTCTTAATTCACTTACCACAAGTATCTCCATTTGTGTACATTTTTCTTCAAATATGATTTCCTTGTTTATCACTGAAAAATATTCCCTGTGTGAAATGCCACATTTTTCTCACCCATTTCTGTGATATAACTAGTTCTGCAATAAACACTGCTGAATAAATGTCTGTTTAATATGTGGACTTGAATCCTTTGAATAAACACCCAGAAATGGTGTCACTGGGCCAATATGAAAGAAGGATACTTAGTATTCTGAGAAACCTCCACACTGACTTCCATAGTCTCTGGAATAGTTCACATTCCCACCATCAGTGTAAAATATTCCTCTTTGTCTACAACCTCATCAGTATTTCTTTTTTTTAACATTTTTTATTATTATTTCCGCTCATACAAACTTAATAGGTAGACCAGTTCCCTCCCCCCCTCCTCCCCCCAAACCCACTGCTCCCCCTCCCTCTCTCCCCATCTCCCAGTGCCTCCCCCCCAATTCCCAGAGAGTCCTTTATTGTGTATGCCTAACTCTCCTCTTGGTCCTCCTTTCCGATGATGTACAAGGACCCAGTGGCATTTCCCTGAACACTTTCTCGTGTTCCCCTTAAGCATAGGAACACTACTTTGGCCATCAATCCCTTGCCTTCAAGGATCTTGGTGCCTTTAGCCGATGTTAGACTTTGTGAGGTCAATAGTGTGACGGACATGGCGCAGGGCATGGAAAGTCCTATTATGATTGCTTCAGCCCTAACTAGTGTAGAGAATCTTCAGATCATTGCTCCTCCCATCCTTTTGCTCTTACACTCTTACTGCCCCCTCTTCCGCAAATGTCCCTGAGCTTCAGGATGGGGGGAGATTAGGCTGGCTTAGTTCTATGTGGATGATATAGAGTCTCTGAAGTTTTGGATTGTGGTTTGTTGATTTTTTCTTGCAGTTTTGCTGCTCCTGCAATGCCCTTCACTCCATCCTAATGGGCACTGTATGTCACCCCCTGGTCAGAGACAAAAAACTGTTAAACTAGAATCTTGTTATAATAGCACATTCAAGGGTAGGTGTAATAAAAGCAGGAAACCTCGGTGAGGGAGGGATCAGTCACCCATTTGCAAAATGATCACTTTTCATCTGCCAGATTATATGCTCTCCCCTTCTGATGAGATCATACCCCCTCAGTTGTACATGATCAGGAACGAATGTCTGTGAACTCAACCAGGTGTCACATTACTTACTTGCATTCCTTGGAGGCTGATTTTCTCTGCTGTAACATGGTCTCCTCTTTCCTTGTGTCTGCTGTGGCCCTCCAACCCCAACCCTCCTGTTCACAATCCTTGCAATTACCGTATTACATAGGTTTACCCTTGAGTGTCTCAATGTGGGCTGGGTGAGTTTGGTACTAGGAGCCACCTATTAGGGAGTACATACGGCGCTTAGCTTTCTGGGTTTGGGATACTTCACTTAATATAATTGTTTCTAATGACATCCATTTCCCAGCAAATTCCAGTAATTCATCATTTTTGATGGCTGAGTAGTACTCCATTGTATAGATGTATCACAGTTTCCTTATCCACTCGTCAACTGTTGGACATTTAGTTGATTCCATGACTTTGCTATTGTAAACAGTGCTGCTATGAACATGGTCGTGCTTGTGCTATCGAGGCGAACCTCTGCTTTATGGGGGGTTATTCCCAAAAGTGGAATAGCAGGGTCATATGGTATTTCAATCTTTAATTTCTTTAAGAATCTCCAGACGGCTCACCAGAATGGCTGTATGAGCCTGCATTCCCACCAGCAATGTAGCAGAGTTCCCCTCTTTCCACATCCTCTCCAGCACTTGTTGTTGTTTGTATTGTGGATTTTTGCCATCCTGACCAGGGTGAGATGATATCTCAGGGAGGTTTTGATTTGCATTTCCCTGATGGCTAAAGAAGTGGAGCATTTTTTCAGATATTTGTTAGACATTTTAATTTCATCTCTGGTAAAATTTCTTTTAAGTTCCAGGGCCGATTTTTTAATTGGGCCATTGTTTTCCTTGGTGTTTAATTTTCTAAGTTCTTTGTGCACTCTGGACAGTAGCGCTCTATCAGATATGTGGTTAGTGAAGATTTTCTCCCATTCTGTGGGTTGCCTTTGAGCTTGTGTTAGAATCTCTTCATCTGAACAGAAGCTCTATAATTTCACCAGATCCCAACTGTTGAGAGTTGGTAGCAGTGACTGTGCCATTGGATGTCTCTTTAGGAAATGTTGGCCTAGCCCAATCAGGTTGAGGGAGTTCCCTATCCATTCAGTTATGATTTTTATAGTCTCTGGCCTGATATCAATGTCCTTGATCCATTTGGAATTAAGTCTTGTACATGGTGACAAGTACGGGTCCAGCTTTAATCTTCTGCATGTGGAGATCCATTTTTGCCGTCACCATTTGTTGAAGATGCTGTTCTTTTTCCAGTGGATTCTTTGGGCCCCTTTGTCGAAGATCAAATGGCTGTATTTTTGTGGGCTTATATCTGGGTCCTCAACCCTTATCCATTGACCTGTGTGCCTATTTTGGAGCCAGTACCAGGCTGTTTTTATAACTATGGATTTGTAGTATAGACTAAGGTTCGGTATGGTAATACCTCCAGCAGTGTTTTTGTTACTCAGGATTGTCTTTGCTATCCTGGGTCTTTTGTGCCTCCATATGAATTTTCAGATTAATTGGTTAACTTCTTTAAAGAATTGCTTTGGGATTTTAATTGGTATAGCATTGAATTTGTATATTGCCTTTGGTAGGATGGGTCATTTTTACGATGTTGATTCTGCGAATCCAGGAGCATGGGAGGTCTTTCCGCCTTCTGATGTCTTCAGCAATTTCTTTCTTTAGGGTTTTAAAGTTTTCATTGTAAAGGTCTTTTACCTCCTTGGTTAGGTTTATACCAAGGTATTTCATTTTTTTACGGCCTACAGTAAATGGGATTGTTTCTCTCAGGGCTTTTTCACTTCTTTCATTCTGGGCATATAGGAAGGCCTCTGATTTTTGCACATTTATTTTGTATCCTGCCACCCTGCTGAACTTCTCAATTAGTTCCAGGAGCTTCCTGGTGGAGTTTTTGGGATCCCTCAGGTATAAGATCATGTCATCTGAAAATAGGGATAGCTTGACTTCTTCCTTGCCCATTTGAATCCCTCTTATGTCCCTTTCTTGTCTTATGGCTTCAGCTAAGACTTCAAGTACAATATTGAATAGAAGTGGTGAGAGTGGACAGCCTTGTCTAGTTCCCGATCAAAGTGGGAATGCTTCCAATTGTTCCCCATTGAGCATAATCCTTGCTGTGGGCTTGTTGTATACAGCTTTTATTATATTGATAAAGGTTCCTTCCATTCCTACTGTCTCTAGCGTTTTGATCATAAAAGGCTGTGGGATCTTGTCAAAAGCTTTTTCTGCATCTATCGAGAGTATCATGTGGTCTTGGACTTTGGACTGGTTTACATGATGAATTAAATATATTGATTTTCGTATGTTGAACCAACCTTGTGTGCCGGGGATGAAGCTTACTTGGTCCCTGTGAATGATCTTTTTGATATGTTTTTGAATCCGATTTGCTAAGACTTTGTTGAGAATCTTTGCACCTGTGTTCATCAGGGAGATCGGCCTATAGTTTTCTTTTTTAAGTGAATCTTTATTAGGTTTTGGGATTAAGACGATATTAGCTTCATAGAAGGAATTTGGTAGTGTTCCTTCCTTTGCTATTTGATGGAACAGTTTAAGGAGTATTGGTGTTATTGACTCCTTAAATGTCTGGTAGAATTCTGTGCTGAATCCATCTGGTCCAGGACATTTTTTGGTGGGAAGATTCAAGATTACTTCTTCAATTTCCTTATATGTTATAGGGCCATTTAAGTAATTCACAACTTCTTGATCCAATTTAGGTAAGATGTGTTTACTTAGAAATTTATCCATCTCTTGTGTGTTGTCAAACTTCACAGAGTATAAGTTTTTGAAATATGATGTTATAATTCTCTGGATTTCTTGGGTATCAGTAGTGATTACTCCATGTTCATTTCTAATTTTGTTAATTTGGGTTTTCTCTCTCTTGCTTTTAGTTAATTTAGCTAGGGGTGTATTAATCTTATTGATTTTTTCAAAGAACCAGCTTTTTGACTGGTTAATTTTTTCTATCGTTTTCTTAATCTAAATTTCAGATATTTCTCCCCTTATTTTGCTAATCTCCTCTCTTCTACTATTTTTGGGATCAGATTGCTCAAGTTTCTCTAAAGCCTTAAGCTGCATTGTTAAGTTATTTATTTCTGAGGTTTCCATTTTTTTGATGTAGGCATTAAGAGCTATGAACTTACCTCTTAGGACAGCTTTCATTGTGTCCCAGAGATTTTGGTAAGTTGTATTTTCGTTATTGTTCACTTTCAGGAAATCTTGAATTTCCTTTTTAATTTCTTCGTGAATCCAGTTCTCATTCAGCATCATATTGTTAAGTTTCCAGGAGTTAGTGTATTTTCTCTTGTTTGATGTGTTGGGGATGTCCAACTTTAGGCCCTGGTGGTCTGATAGGGCACAGGTTAGATTTTCAACTTTTTTGTATATGTGTAGATTCGTTTTGTGGCCCAATATGTGATCTATTTTGGAGAAAGTTCCGTGTGCTGCTGAGAAAAATGTGTATTCTTTTGTGCGTGGGTGAATAGTTCGATAGAGATCTGTAAGGTCCATTTCTTTAAGGGTTTGATTAAGTTCCAAAGTGTCTCTGTTAAGCTTTTGACCTGTTGATCTATCCCATGTTGAGAGGGCGGTGTTGAAGTCCCCAAGAATTATCGTTTGGGGGTTGATTTCTTGCTTTAGGCGCTGTATGGTTTTCTTAATGAATGTGGAGGGGCCCGTATTGGGTGCATATATGTTCAGTATTGTGAAGTCTTCCTGGTGAATTGTACCTGTGACTAAAATGTAGTATCCATCTGTGTCTCTTATGATTTTCTTTGGTTTGAAGTCCACTTTGTCTGATATCATAATGGCTACCCCTGCCTGTTTCCTGGTTCCATTAGCTTGCAAGATTTTGGACCATCCTTTCATTCTTAGGATGTGCCTATCTTTTGTGGTGAGATGAGTTTCCTGAAGGCAGCAGATTGTTGGATTGTGGTTTTTAAATCAAGTTTGTAATCTGTGTCTCTTAATCAGTGAGTTAATACAATTGACATTTAATGGTATAATGGAGAAATTATTTTTAATTCTGTATATTTTTTATGTTTAGTAGATTTTGTAAGCATGTTGTTTGATATTTATGTTTTGGTGTTATTATACTTCCCTTCTGTCTTCCTGGATACTCTTGTTCTTTTTAGTCCCATATCTCTTGAATGTTCCTCTCCAGTATCTTTTTGGCTTTAACAATCTCTTCCATTGAGCTGTTTAATTCTCCCACTTTGTCTTCAAGATCTGAAATTCTATTTTCTGCCTCATTTGTTCTGTTGATAAGACTCTCTGTTGAGTTTTGGGTTGAAGATAACTTGTCTTTTAGTTCAATTTTAAACTCTGCCTGAGACCTATTTTTGTTTCTTGAACTGTTTTTCTCAACTACCCCAACTGCCTGTTGTCTTCCTGTTCAAAGTGGTTTATACGGTTGTTTAACTCTTCTCGGATTTCCTCTTTCATAGTACTAATTATGGTAAGGATCATACTCTGAAAGTCGTTTTGTTGGGTCTTGCTTTCATGGCTATTTTCTGTGGATTTGTTCTGGTCGGAATCCCTCATTATGGGATTGATTCTTTCGGCACTAGATTGGTTTTCTTGGGTTTTGTTTTTCGTGGATCTTCACTTTGACTTGTACATTGTTGTTTTGTTTTTTAGGATCTTTCAGTTTCTGTGTGTTTTTCACTGAATCGACGTAGTTGGTATTGTTACGCTTGCCAGTTATTACTAGTGCTTGTCTTGGATTGGGTATGTTTGTGTATTGTTATTGTTATATCCTAGATGAGGCTACTAGGCTGTTAGTACTTCAGTTAAGTCAGGAAATGTTACCAGGGGGTGAATATTAGTTTGGTAGTGCACTTTTACGATTTAGTATCTTGGTGAAATGTGGGGGTGAGTGGTGTACTACCTGGAGTTGTATGTTGTGGGGTGGCTGTATGAGAAAGTTGATCTACAGCATTGATACTTTAAAGGATCAGTAAGGTGAAAAGAAAAAGTTTACTTATCTTTGGGCTGGATGAGAAGAAACTCGCCCATGTGATATAATGATTGTAGTGGAGTCCAGATGTATGGCCTGTGCTCCCTTTGTTCCTTAGAATTTTGCTTGAGTTTCCTTTGGGCTGTATTGAATTCTGAGTAGCAGTGTGTCTTCCGTGGACCACGTGCGTAGGTCCCCGGTGGGCCAGACAGGCAGAGGGTCTGAAGTTGATGGCAGAATTCTTCACCTGGGACCTGGGAAGGTGTGCGCGGAGGGGGGCGCGGCCCCGGGGGGCAAAGCTGGAGGCAGAGCGTCCTGGTGCTGCTGGCCGGGCAGCTCCCGGGTGGGGGGCAGGGCTGGGTTGGGCTCTTTCACTAGCTGGCTCAATGGCAGAATTCTTCACCTCGGATCCAGGGGGGGGGGCTAGGCGCATGGGGCGGGAGGATGTGAGGGGCTTGGGTCCGGGTCGGGACCCAGGTTAAGCAGCAGTTCGCCTGGGTGCTGGCAGCCGGGATGTGTTGGGCTCAGGGGTGGTTGGGGGCTGGGCTGGGCTCTCTCTCTCTCACTCACCTTGGGCAGCAGGCGGTGGACGGGGGCGGGGCGGCGCGGAGGGGGCTGGGGTCTTCTGGGCCGGGGCGCAGGCCAAGCTGCTGTTGGCCTGGGTGCTCGCCGCTGGGACGCGTGGGGCTCCGGGGTGGTTGGGATGGGCTGGGCTCTCTCTCTCACTCACCTTGGGCAGCGGGCGGCAGGCGGGGGGAAGTAACCCCTTTTGTCAGTCAGTCTTGGTTAATAATGTCAAATTTAACTTTCTTTTTAATTTGGTCATTCAGAGATTTATTAACATTTCTCTTGGAATTATATCATGTTGCTTTGTGTTATAATGTTAATATTATTAACAATTTTTATGGGAGAAAGAATATATTTTGTTTCACACGTGGAGAGTAAAATGCATTGTGGTAGAGAAGTCAAGGTATCACGATCTTAAAGCAGTTTTTCAAAAATTAATATTTATTCTTCTTATTTACAAATATAGTGGGTGGTTGTCTCTGACCCCCTCTTTCCTTCCTTCCTCTGTTTTCCCCCCTACTCTCCCTTAACTAATCCATCCTTCTCCCACTCCCCTTCTGCTTGTGTAGTCGATAGGATTCCCTTTGTGTTGTCTGTATTTGTATGGACTCTGATCTCTGTGGTAGATTAAGTGCCCCTTCATTGAGTAGACCCACTGATATTGGTACTCACCTTCACTTGTCTAATCCTATCCCACAAGGTTCCACTTGCATGTGATTATTTCTTCTGAGTTCATTGATGATCTCTGGGGGAATGTTGATATGTCAGTCATAGTGCAGGTCTGGTGAGGATATGTCTCACTGTAGTAAGTTTCAGGATGCAGCAACCCTATCTTAAGTGGAGTGACTTGACCAGCCATGGACCTCTCCACCTTTAATCTCTTATAGTCTTACTGCCTCTATTCTACAAGATTTCTTGAGCCTTAGGAATGGGAGAGGTTTGGTTGGCCTGATTCCTATTGAGTCTTTTAGGGTTGCCAGTTCTCAGCATTCAGGTTGCTTGGTTATTGTCAATTCACTACTCTTCAGTTCCGATAAGCTGTCCTATTTGAGTGTTGAAATCTTTTCTTTTGTTTGTGAGTATCATAAGAGTTTCTATTTGATTACACCAAACTGAATGTTAATGTTAGGATCTGCTTGTAAGGGAAAACATACAGTATCTGTCTTTCTGCATCTGGGATATTTTACTGAGTATCATTTCTTTCAGTTCCATCCATTTACTAGCAAATTTCATTAGTTAATCTTTCCTGACAGTTGAATAGTATTCCCTTGTATATATGTACCACACTTTCTTTAACCATTTGTCAACTATTGGACATCTAGGTTGGTTCCATTTCTTTGCCATTTTTAAAAGAACTGCTATGAACATGTTTGTAGATGTGCTTCTGTTGCAGGATGTAGTGTTCTTTGGGAATATACCTAAGAGAAAAATAGCTGGGTAGTGTGGAGTTTCAATTTTTAACCTTTTTAGGAATCCCCAAAAATTTATCTCCAAAAGGGTTGTGTGAGTATACAATACCACCAGCAAAGTATGAGAGTCCTCTTCTCACCACATCCATGTCAGGACTTGCTGCTATAGTAAACAAGATTCTAATGTCTTGAAAAGTAGTTATTTTGATTTAACTTTGTTATAAATGATCTCCATTTGCTTGGGAAATCCTGCAATAAACTGAAAGTTAAAATGTTGGAAAAAGTCCCCATTTTATAAATAAAGAAGCTGAATATGAATGGTTATCATGTAAGAATAATTTTAATCTTTTGTTTTATCATTGGGGTAATATTAGGTTCTCTTAGGTATACCAGAGATTATTACCAAATTAAAGATTGAAACATATCTTTTTAAGGGTTGTAGTGCAGTGACCCCCTATTTTCTATTCTCAAAGAAAAAGGTCTCCCTCTTCTCCATTTATTGTCTCATAGTGTCTCAAAATAATACTGGCAGATCTCAGATGATCCCAGTTCTTCATGGTCCCTTACAAGGTTGCAAACATAGTTTTGTCAGCGTTGTGGTCACAGCCATAGGATAGAGATTTATTTCTAAATTCAGAAATATAGTTGCTAACAAGATTCAGTTTTTCATATGCCATTGAATGAGAGCTTCTGTTAGTAGCTGGCTGATGTCCTGTAGCTGCCCTCAGTTCCCTAAGAACAAGTCTGGTAGTGGAACAGCTTTCAAAAGGCAGTTTTGTCCAATCAGCACAAGCCAACCTGAAATAAATTCAAGAGAAAGCAGTAAGGAAATCACGATATTTTGTAGCCTATGATCATCATTAGAAGTCAGGACCCAGATGGAGCCCTTAAGGTATGAGGGGAGATCAATCAAATGACAAGGATATCAGGAGGCAGGAATCATTTGGTTTTCATTTCAGATATCACTTCCCACGTGAATTTTTTTGAATATGACTTCTCACATAATTATTCGTGGAATCGTGTTTCTTCCTTGATACCTCCAATAACCTTGTTATATTGTATTAATGATATTCCCATGTGATGGAACATTTCACTGATTATTTTCTTCAGAAGAACTCAAAAGGTTTTCCTGTAGATTCCCAGGCTCTTCACCTTTTCAGTCTTTCTAAATTATACATGAACTGAACTCTTGTTCCTGGTGCAGAAACTGTTAGAAGAATCCATTACCTTCTGTGGATATATTTTCATTACCTTCTCACGTGGCCTCTAACTCGCTGGAACTTTCATCAGAAAATGCAATGTACACACTGTGCTATCAGTGTGGTTATTCACTTGTGTCCCTCATTACATACAAAGTTCTTGCATTCAGATGGAGGTATTTCCATTTTTTTATAAAGCAAATACCACATCTTCTAGCTATTACAAGTCTGTTAAGTAAATACACAATTGAATTACAGTTATGCATTCTCAGTTTCATATCAGGACCAATAATTTAGCACATATAATACAAAGTTAACTTATTCAATAGTTCTGATATACAAACATATTTTACATTTATACCATTCATAAATTTAGATTTCTCACATTCAGTCTCTAATAATAGCATGCAGACATGTATATTTTGTGTATATGTACATGTGTATATCAGTAAACCTGTTTTTAAAACCCTTCTGATTACTGATTAGTAATCTATACAGCTTTGTCTGGTTGTCTGTTAATTTCCTTATTTATATTCTTTGGAGTTAATAATTCATTTCATTTGGGGTCTTTGAATTTTTCCTTTTTCTGTTGCGCGTGCATGTGTGTGTGTGTGTGTGTGTATGTGTGTGCATGTGCGTGTGTGTGTGTGTGTGTGTATGTGTGTTTGTGTGTGTGTGTGTGTGTGTGTGTTTACAAGAGGGCACTTGAGTATGTGTTCCTGTGGAGGTTCAAGGGTGATCTTGGGGATCATCCTGGATTGCTCTATATCTTTGCTGCTCTGCTTTGTGGTTTCCAAGGCTCCATCTTCCAGGACCGAATTACAAGCTGAAGCCATAGTCACTTGGCATTTTTATGTCTGATCTGGGGATCTGAACTTTGGTATTTTTGCTTTGAGGCAAAAGCTTTAGTTGTCAGATCATCTCTCAGGCCTTTTTCCCTTTTTAAAATTTTGTTATCTTAAATTTTATCATTTTGTCTTTTCTTGAAAGGTTTCAGATGTGACAAATACCTTTTATTTCCCCAAAAGTGAACTATGCTTAGAATTGTCAACAAAGTTTTAATTTTATTATTTTTGAGACAGAATATCATTACATAATTCAGGGTATTTTTAAGGTTATGAGCCTTTTGCTTTGACTACTCTTGTGCTGGCATGAGAGACACACACCATCATAGCAATTTAATAAAATTTTGAAGTGATGTGGTTGATCTCCTTAACCATAAAGAACTTTCCTAAAACAAATGTCTATTTGGTGATTTGTTGTTTGGATTTTAGGAAGAATCATTAATGTCTTGTCCCTAAAGAGTTATGTTAGAATAACTATCTGGACAGTTTCATGAGAATGAGCATTAATTTATGTCAGATTCATAACAGAGTTGAGAATTCCAACTTTTATAAGTATTCATATTTTTTGCACATCCACTCACTCTATGGTAGTTCTGTGTACAGTTTTTTATGTAAATAGCTTCATTTAGTTTTGTTCCTGAACTCTATGCTATAGCTAACATTAATGAAGATGTTTTACTACTGAGCAATTAAATCATGGTCAAACAAGCTGACTTCATAGCTTGCTTGTTGCATGACTTTGCTGTGCCTGCTATACTAGCAAAGCAATAGAAATAAGCTGCATTTACATAAGCCTGAATCCACATGCCTGTGCTTTTAAACACTGCTGTTGCTTTTCTCTGTAGTGTGACTTCCCTCATTAAAGCTCCATTACGAGAAACCTCAGTATAAGACTGCCTACATTCTTATATATCCCTCTGGATAAGAACTGGCTCTTTTTTGTGAATTCTTATATTTTGAAGTAACATCATGTTGTCTTCCCAGTGCTATCTTCCTTGGGGAAGAAATTCTGGTATTCTTATTAATTAAAATCAGTAGAAATGTACTCATAAATAGACACAACTGAAAGAAGTAGTGTTGATATTAAATATTTTGCAGTTGCAATTTAAGACTAGGAGAGAAAGAATGGAAAAACTATTTGTTACTAACCGCTAACTTGGTTACATTCTCCATTCTTGAATAATGTATTTGTCCTATCATGACCAAATATTACTTCTACTATGCTATCTCCCTGACTGCTAACACACCATTTGTTCATACTTCTTGCCATGTGTTGATATGGGTGGAAGGATCCTAAGTTTTAATTTAAATTACTTTTATAGGAGCCTAAACAACTACATGGTACATTCAAATGACAGAAATGGCTATTGTGTAGTATCAATATTTCTCCTATTGGAATGGTTTATTGAAAGTCCCCTGTATCTGGCTTCATGTGATAAGAATAGACTGATAACATGGTCCTGGCAATGTGTGAGGAATGTGTTGTTTTCCTAGCATGTAATTGCTTTTAATAGATGACAAGTAGTAACTAATTTGTAGCATGTGATGCTTTCAGGATATTTGTACTTTTCATGGAAAAGGAAAGCTGGTGTGATTAGGTACTTTTTGTTATAGGAGCAACAGCAATAAAGATGCTATCACTCCTCTCCTAGGTTTTTCTTCTTTGCTTCTGTTATGTCTGATCACATCCTGGTTCATTACTGGCCTTTTCATTTCGTTATGCATCTTTATTTTCTTCAGGGCATTAATATAATTATTTTAATAATTGATTGCATCATTAAATGTTAATATATTTGCATAATAAATTAGAATGTGATTCTTAGGTTTTTTTTGTTACAGCCCTTAGAATTAATTTTACTTCTAATAATACCACTTGACAGTGGACAGCTTCTTAAGCCATTTCAGGTCATAAACTCAATGTGTACAAATAGAATCATGGGATTTTTCCTAGATTTTAGACAAGGTCTTTCACATATGTACTTAGGTATTTCAGAGTATGAAATAATTCAGTTATGTATTTCATTAAAAATTTAACTCCTTAGAAGGCTTCTAATTAGAAAGCCTTTTTCTTGTTTGCTTAAGTAACCCATGTAAACCATGTTTTTAGTAGCATTTTCAGCTGGAATACTCTTTGGTCTGCTAATACTGGATCTCATTATGCAATGATGTGACACATAAATATCAGGCATGGTATTTTCATTCATCATTCATTATATTTTAGACTGATCATTTCATCTGTTTGTAGCCATTGCTTCCTGTGACCAGTAAAATTTTTATTAAGGTTCTAGTGGAAAAATTCGTGACTCTGCCTCATTAAACATTGAATTCATGACCTTGTTCATATTAATGGGGTATTTAGGTCAATTAAAACAATAGGCCACTTTAGGAATATCTAATGGAAAAGATAACTGATGTTACACATTATTTTAAACTGTCATTTTTGTAGTAGTTATAAATTTTATAGTGTTTGCTTTCTGTACAAACCTGGATTCATATTGCTTTGATTTGATTTGAATATATATTATCTTGATTCATTCTTGTCAACGAAGAGATTCATGTTAGAGAAAGTGTTGAATCCTAACCATTAGACCACCAGGGAAGCAGTAGTCTTTTCTATTGGAACTAGGGAATTTGCCATGTTGCAAATGACAGAATAACTAGGGAACTGGAGATTTTGAAATGGCTATTTATAGAATATTAGTGTTTTATTTGTATTGTTGAAATCTATCCTGATCATGGGTAACTTAAAATGTGTCTTGCTTTGTTATACACAAACACACAAACATATACACGCATACACACACAAATATTGTAGGATAGATGTGTTAACACTGTGTTCACACAGATCTATCCTCAATATCATGGTGTTAATACAAACTAATACTTTGTGATAATGGAATTGGAAACAGAAGAATATGTAATATCATTTCCTGTCAGTCAAAATAGAGAACATTGTGTGGAAGTATTAACTTTTAATGAATTACCACCTACAACTGAAATAAACGTAATAGACTATATTGATATCCTAACCAGTTTGCTGAATTTGTAGTTATAAATGACATAACTTTCAAAACATACTCAGTGCATACTGGGTATTAATGTACATTAATAAGCAGTGTTGGAACATTTTTTAAATTACTTCTGATCAAAGTTTAAGTAATATTATGAATCCTGGCGATAATTTAATAAGCCCAAATTCAGTGCAATAAACTGTAAAACATTTCAGTCACCTCTGTGTCATTCATATCCCTATTTCCATCTTTTCTCACCAAACTCAGACACCTGCATAATCAATGTGAAAACAAATTACTTTATTTCACAAATTGAGTATTAATGGATGATGGGATATTGGGAGATACATTTCTATATATGGTTTCTAATAAGCAATAATAGCTTATACTAAGACTAATTTACTTTAGAAATGAGATAACTGCTTTATTCTAGCAATTCTTCCAAGCTGCCTTTGTGGGCTATCCTCCTTGTCTTATTTGCTCATTCAACAAATATGTATTGAACTTCTGTCACATTCCATCCTCTACTATTTTTCACAGAATTCTTATTACTCCATTAGGCCAGTGACACACAGAATGACTAAGTGAATTCTCAGCCACAGAGGCAGAATTTGTTTAATTTGTTTTGTTCTGCCAGTATTCTTGTCTGCTCTGACTTTATGTCTTGCTTACTCACATTCAAGGTAAATGTTTCTACCAAGTCACATAAGGATTTTACAAGGATTTTACTTGTGGTTTTGTTTACATATGATTAAATTGCTGTGTCTTACTAATGTGCTTATTATGGACAGCAATTTCTGAAGACCTGCTTTGTTACTTTCTTTTTTCTGGCTTAATTTTGATTTTCATCCTCTCATTGCTTTTTAAAACTAAATATAACTTAAAATCTAATGAACTTTTGGTTTTATCCATAGTTGGAAGTTTTGAAATGAAATCAGAAATGAAAATGGCATACACAATTAGAAAAACGTAAGATAATGATAAAGACTATTAAGGTACTATGTATTGTGTGTTTATTGTGTTAGTAGGTATTTCTTTTAAATAAACATATTAAAGAAGTTTTATGTTTGACATCATGTTTATACTTTTATATTTTCTCAGGACTGTAGTTTTTGTTTTCAAGATGTTATTAGGTAAAGAATGTTTACAGAACGTATGAGGCTCTTAGTAGTGATCAGTAACTTCACTTTCTGTACATTCTTGAAATTCAAATGTATTTACTCTGTGCTAGAGGCAAGGGTATTCCTTGGAGGAGATAACTATGACTAGTATATAATCACTGTTTTACTACTTTCCTATGATAAATAAGATTTAATAATTAGTGTATTATTAAGGTACTATAAATTACAATAGTTAAGTTATTGAAACAAGGTAACATAGTGATGTCTTGGACTCTAAGGAGGAGGATTAAGTGTGATGATAAGTTAGTAATTTCAAAGAATAGGCACTTGGGAGTTCAAAGCATTGCCAGAAGCAGAAGGAAATAGCATTCAATGATGCATTGGATGTAGTATATAAAACAAAAACAAAAAGTAAACAAGCAAATAAAAAAAAGGAATCACAGCCCTCATTGTTGTTTCAGGGCTTAAGTTAAAGTTACTAACAAGTAATGGGCATCCTGTTATAGGTGCCAAATGAGCGCAGACTAAAGAAGATGGTGCTAATGGATAAAAGTGATTACAGGATTAATGTGATAATAAAGATAAACCACCTTTATGTATTGTGCTAATATTTTTTATAGTTAAGAGGTACAGGGCTGTTCATGTTAATACATAGAAATAAACTACAATTCTTTAGCATTAACCTTTGCTTTAACTTTAGGGCTTTGTGCTCCTTTTGATTTGACTTTGAAAAGTCAAACTTTACTTTTTTTCCCTCCGTGGTTAACTATTTTGGTCAAATGAATATTTGCACCTCTAAGTGTTTCTTTTGATTTACTCTAGACTGAGGTCATACTGTGTACTAGACAGGAATTAATTACAAATTGGACAATTTTGCTGTGGTGAAGAGAGAATTTTGTTCTCATTCCAATTGAATCTCTGATCTAAGAATTTTACATTCTTTATATGACTCAGGGGCAGTGAACATGTACTGAAAAAAAAAACCTCTGAAAGAAAAAAAGTCATTCAAAAAGAAATGTAGGTCATTTCTTTTGAATTTTACACTGAATGACTTACAGTACAATATTGAAAAGTCTTCTTCCCAAGTGGAAATAAATATCTTGTCCAAGTAAATTTAAAAGGTTATATATTTTTATGTTCTGCAAGTTGAAAATCAATTCGACATTTTAATTATTATAAAAATGCCAAAACAGATGATACATTTATGTAAAAAGTAGTATATGTCAATCTTGAGATATTGCTATTGTGACTGTAATATTATTCATGTAGATCATGTAAGCCCTTCTCATTCATTTCTTGGTAGTCTATGTTTATTCATTTATCTCATAAACAGAATTATTAAAATGCAATATGGATTATTTACCAGAAAATCTTAATTCTCAGTGCTTTGATATATCTTTCCAAATTCAACCTGGGCCACTAAAATATACATAATTTTATCATTTTATATTAGTTCCTCTTGGCAAAATTATTTTAGCATCATTCTAATGCTTCATTCATGAAAGTATGAAGTAGTGTATTTAACAATTTTCTTTATTAGCATCAATAATTATAAGATGAAAGTATCTATTGATTTAGAAAGTATGTATGCTATAAGTCTTGCAGTATTACATATTTAGCCAAGGTTCAATTTTTTCAGTCAAAATATTGAAGGATACATATCATATTAACATGTAAATTTCTTTTACATTTAATGTAAAAATTTTAGTGAAACCATAGAATTGTTTTTATTAATTTTATTTTTAAACTAATTTTAAGTACTTTAAATTCCTAGCCCTACATGCTCCTTTCCTTGCTTTTTCCTTCTCCCTTCCTGCTCCACTTCCCTCCCCTTCTCATCCCTTCACATTCTTTCTCCCCTACCTTCATGGGTCCAGTCTACTCCCTCCTATTCTCCTGTCCTTTGGTTCTGTGGGTCCTGGAGTTTCCTCTATATCATATGCTCTCCTGGGGATTCAAGCCTCTATGGCAGTCCAAGTGGCCTTTCCTTGAGCAGCCCGCTGATATGGGTACTTGCCCTACTTCTGTCTGACCCCTTGCCCCAAGGATCCTACTGTCTGAAACTATTTCTCCTGATATCCATTCCTGTCCATGGGGACATGTTGACTGTGCAGGTCTGATGAGGTCAAGTCCCATTACTGTGAGTTCCTGGCTGCCGCTGCCCTATCTTGAGTGGAATTACCTGTCTAGTGACAAACCTCTCCATCTTCAGGCTCTTTGTCCCTTACCACCTCCTCTACAGTCTTACCACCTTCTCTTCTGCAAAGTTCCCTGAGCATCCATATGGGGAGAGATTTGGCTGACCTGTTTCCAGGTGAACATTATAGAGTTGCTGATATTCTGTATTCAGGTTTTTTGCTGTTGTTTTTGTCCATTTTGCTATTCTTGCACTGCACAAGACTATAGTCTAACTGAGTATTGAGATCCTCTCCTATCCAACAATAGAGAAACTATTAAAGAGAGACCTTTATATAAGGGACAGCTTGAAGGAGAGGGAGATCAGGAGTAGAACACGGAGTGAGTGGGCTCAACCTCCAGTACATCATTATGTTGATAATTATAAGATGAAAGTATCTCTTGATTTAGAAAATTACGGATGCTACAAGCCTTGCAGTATTACATATTTAGCCAAGGTTCAGTTCTTTCAATCAAAATAAAGAAGCATACCTATAACGTTAATTTCCAAATTTCTTTTCATTTAATGTAAAAATTTTATTTTTAAAATTGTTTAAAAATAGATTTAATTATGATTTATTACCTCTTAATGTTTGGTTGTTATCTTGTATTACATGCATTTATGCCTGGCATTGTTTAAACATTCTTCTGCTTAAAGTACTCTTTATGGAAAAAGTTAAGAAGCCATGCCCTAGTTTGTAATGGAGCCTGGTCTATTAGTCAGATTTTTTCCTCATTGCATATGAATTTAGCATAGGGACATAGCCAAGTTTACCAGGGACAAGGCCAAGTTTACCATTGAACTCAACGAGTAGCTTTCACCACAATTTGAAAATCCACTTTCTTTTTATGTATCCTTAACAAACTTTCTACTGACATCTTAATGATGTGCAAAGTTCCATTCTGTTTGGTTTCATTTTTGTCGTATTATTTTATTTTGCACAGTATGTTCTGACTAGTGCTTAATTAGACGCTGAGATTTGGCAAGAGCTTTTCTGATCAAGCCGTCTACCTTAATGCCTATATCTTACCAGAAGTTTTTTGTGTTCTGTCTGTTCTTTCTGTTTCTTCATACTTTTCCCTTTTCTGACAGGAAACTGATTTTACAAATGGAGGTTAGTTATTTTTGTTATTGCTGTTGAGAATAAGCCAATGTCATCCCTCAGAATACTATTTGCTGTCATTTTTTATGTCAATATCACAATCTGGAAAATATCTCAGTATTTTCAATGTTTGTAGCACTTTCCTTCAAATACAACACAATTTAATTTTGCACACCTCCTGACATGTGTGTGATTTGTTTCAGTCTTGCAGATTTTTAAAAAATGTACTTTAAGTACACTCACAAATGGAATATTGGAAAGAAATAGTAATAATAATGGCTTACTTTTACATGATATTTCACACTCTACACCATATTTGAAATTCTTACATACATTAATTCATTTGTCTTTTCAGTAATCCTTTCAGTTTACAATCGTTTCTTTCATATATGACGATAGTAAGGGACATAGAAGTTATGTAACCTATTTAGGATAATACAAAAACCAAAGAATTCTGTTTCATAGCTTTTTCAAAAGCTGCTATTATTTATAAATTTGATAATTGCTTCAGTGCCACCTTCTCTCTACCTTTTCATCAAGCTCCACACTCATTTATCACCTTCTCCTGTTCACTGTTGATAAGGTAATAAGGCAACATACTGGTACTCACAGAAGTTTTATCTTTAATCAATCCAGTGCTTTTCCAAGTTATCGATAGTGCATTATGAAAGGGCCTTTTCCACAGCGTAGAGTAGAAAAAACCCAGCATGTATATGTGAAGACATAAAATGAATATTATGCCTCTTCTGTCTCTAAGTTAATGAGGTGATCTAAATTTCACTATACCACAAGTTCAGTCTGGAATGCATAATGAATTAATAAAAATTTTGGTTTATAATAACTCATTTACTTTCATTTGCAGTCCCTTTCTACTGGAATACATATCATTGGGGGAATCAAGGACATTGAAGTGTACATCATAGCTAACTGTCCATAATCACTGAAGTTTGCAATAGTAGTTTAAAAAGTTCTTAGATATATGCTCCACACGTATAGGTAAATGTTCTTGATATGCAAACTGCTATACCTCTTTGGGGTCTAAAATGTTAATAGAAAAAGAATTAGGGTTTGGATCTATTCCTATCTATTAAACTAGAGTAGTTATTGATGATAGTATTTTCATTGGCTACTTGGCATTAAACCTCAATGGAACTGTCAGAAGATAATTGGATAAAGGGTAACCATAAAAGCAAGATAGTAGAAATACCTAACAGAAAAAGGGTTACTCTTTCTCCTTTTTACACAAGCCATGCTGTTTGCCATATTCTTTTCAGTATTTTGGTAATTGCTTTAACTGAAAGTATTTAGGAAGGATATCTCTCCATCCAAAGTTTTCTTTTTTTAAAAAAAATTTTAATTTATTATTTATTCAATTTTGCTTGTATGCATGTGTGCGCGTGTGTGTATGTATATATGTATGTGTGCGAGTGTGTGTGTAGAACGAGGGACGAATTCGGGAACCACTATGGACACGTCCTCCTCCTTCTTGTTTACTCTGCCCTGGGATTCACAGGCTCCTCCCTACCAGGACTGGAAATGCAGGCCACGCCCGCTTCCGCCTGGCATCTATATGTGGGGTCTAGGATTCGAACTCAGGACCTTCCATCTGCAAGACAGATGCTTAACCCCTGAGCCACCTCTCCAGCCCCTCCATCCAAAGTTTTCTAAAATTAGGTAGTGTTTAGTAAGTTATAATGCTCATCATGCTATATGTATCTTGGCCCATGTCTTAGTAAGGAAAGATCCTGCCACTTCCACAAACAGTAGGTTTCTTCTTACTTTATTTCACATTTTATGAGAATCTTTGGGTTATCAAGCAATATGATTTGACATTTCATTTCTTGTACTCACAGTATTGTTAGTGAGAGAAACAATAAAAACTGATTAAAATACAAGAACAATTTTTTCTCTTTCATAGAGAAATTATACATTGGGCTACTGTGTTCTTGGCAGTTAATGATTCTGACATAAAAAGTATATAATATGTGCCTTCAAAAAACTTATTTTTCTTTATTAATTCTTTTTGTGTTTTAATGTGTTGATAGTGAATTTATGGTACTTTCACACCTTAATCCCAATCCCATCACCCCTTCTTCCTTGCCCAACTCCCTCCTATTTTCTTGTTTTTTTCTTTTTCTTTTTTTCATGAATGGCCCACTGAATTTCATCTGGTTTGACTTCTATGGCATGTGCCTCAATACTTGCTAAACCATCGATCTACCAGTGAGAAAAGCATCTTCCCTCCCCTACCCCCATCAATTTCTTAGGAATGTGTGGAGTCTCTTGAGATCTTTCCTCTGCCATGGTGAAACATTGATAGACCAAATCCCTTGCAGCTGCAGTGAATTCATGGATGCAGAAGCCCTGACATATCCAGAAGATAATATTTGCCATATTCCTTCTTCCCTTTAAACTCTTACAATCTTACTGTTCTATCTTCTAATATATTCCCTGAGCCTTAGGTTGGGTGAGTGGCTTAGATATCCTGTTTAGGTTCAATCAGTCCACAATCATTTTCTGCACATTTGCCAGTTAGGCTTTTCTTTAATAAGTACCTTCCATTGGAGAAGGAACCTTCTAGGTTGAGATAAGTATTTCTCCTATCTATGGGCATAATTACAAGTATTTCAAAGATAGTTTAATAGTGTTTTTATTGCTGAACCATAGTGGCTTGCACCCTTCCCCTAGGTCTATGTCTTCCCCTTTCATAGGTTCTTGTTCTGACTTATAGTACCAGGAATATGATCCATGCTGTACAGTGGTTTAAGTACTTGGAGAATGTGGTATCAAGGACAGGAGGGTGCTGGCTAAGAAATACAGGTTGTGGTTAACTAACGAAGGACATTTTTATTATGACCTATAGGTATCCTCTAATGGATTCTTAATTAGAGGTTTGCAGTGGTTTGATCAAATTGCATTTTCGAATGACCACTTTCAGTAATGAAAATTCATGATTGATAGCAGAACTTTTAGGAGGCTTTTAATAATCGTCTAATTGAGAGATTTTAATGTTTTGAGCTAAGACAATGGCATTGGGGTCATTAAGGAAGAGGGTAAATATTTAGAAAGTGAAATTAACAGTACCTTATTAAACTGGGGAAGGTAACAAAGAAATAAAGCAGGAAGGAAAAGTCACAAGTCGCAGAGGATTCTCCAGTTTTTCTTTTTGTTAGATGCCGCAGGGTGGGAAAGAACAGGATAGTGCATCAAACATCAGATATATTAATCATGAAGTAATGAAATTAGGGTACAGTATTCTATGGTAACTTAGGTGTTCAAAACTGAAACTCAAAAGAATGGCTGAGTTTGAGAAAGGGTCTAGGACTTCATCTACATATGTGTTGTATTTAAAACCATAGAAACAAAGACAGTCATGCTGTCATAGGCATATAAACCAAAAAACTGTTTGTAAGGCTAAAGAAAAGAGGACTGTAAATTTGTGTCTGGCTTGGACTGCATGTGATTTTCCAGTATAGAACTTCATAATGAGACAATATGCTTTGTCTGTCTGTCTGTCTGTCTGTCTGTCTGTCTGTCTGTCTGTCTCTGTCTGTCTATAAATAAGTGAAATCACAAAAATAGATAGTATCTAAAGAGATACCATAAGGAATAAATACAGAAAACTCAAACCAGACCAAACAAACTGAAACACAAAATTCATGTAATACAAAAGGAAAAGCTTTCCAGAGTAGAGCTTTATTTTTATATGTTACTCATCTAGTGAATGTCCAGTAACTAGAAAAGCATGTGGCTTGCATTTCATAAGAACAGCCTTGCCTAGAGATAAAGATTTGGGTGGTTGTTTCATAATTGAAACCTTACTTTATATCCTCATGGATATTTAATTGAAAAAAAATTAGGTCCAAATCATCAAGGAAAATTGGCAAGTTTTACTAATGTATAATACATTACAACCATACAGACTCATCATTTGCAAAGGAGACCATTGGTAAATGAATGAAATGTGTTCACTCAGCAATCTGCAAAAGCTATTCAAAAGTTATTATAATGTAGTTTAAGGCAAGTGACACCAAAAGAAGATAATTTTTGCCTCCAAGATTCTGGTTAGTAAAATAATTATGTAAGTGGGTATCCATACAAAATGCTAAACTAATTAAGTGGAAGATGGAGGACAACTATATGACATGTCCTTTGAATAGCTTGTTGATGACCCTGGCTTCAGATTTGTGTATACATGAAAACACCCCCCCACCACACACACCCCTTAATCCAAATTAATGCAGATCTCTAACTAATGGGCACTGAAAAGAAAGATTTAAAAACATGATTAATTGATTTTGATTGCATTCGTACTATAGTCATCTATGAGTTGTCATATTACATTATTTACTTATTCAATACTGTTGGGTACCTTGACATAAAATACAGTCACATAGATGCCTGAGAACATAGTTGTGCTTTTGGAATTTAATCCTCATTTACAAGTTTCATTCTTTGAATGTTTCATTCACCGTATACTATAATGGCTGGAAATGTGGAAATGACCATAATTTGATATAAATTATTTTTGTCACATCGTTTTTGATACTGATAAAGAAACATTGGACATGATTGACCTTATTAATTTAAATTTTATACAATTTAATAAAAAGTTATGTTAGTGATTTTACAAAATGAAACCTTTATTCATTTATGTCTCCGAAAAATGACCTTGTAAAATGTCAAAATTGTTATTGCATGCTTTTGAAAAATACTTAATGATTTGTGTTTGATGCATTTAAACTCTTTATTGAAGGTCAAGGTTTCTATTAGGCCATTTTCATCAGTAAAATGTTGACAGAAACTAACTAGGTAGTTGAATTCTCACTGACAATACTGTCACATTTGTTAAGAAATTGTCTAATGATAAGGCCAGATTTTGCTCATTATTTTTCTAGTAGCAACCACGAGTTCATTAAATATTGCCTTAATTAAAGTGTGTGTTGTGTCAAAATTTAGGTCATGTCCGCAATTCTTATTTAATAGATTTTTAGTTTAAGTTGCTGTAGTTAACTTTTCCTAAACAAATATATTTCTGTAAATACGTTAATATAGCATACATTTGGATAACATTAATTTGAATATTCTAAAAGTAGTAGTATATATGTTGACCTAAATGATTTTTTGTAAAGAAACAAAAGATTTTATTTTTTTAAATTTTTTTTTCTAATTTTGTAAGCATAGTAAGTACATATCCCTGCTTTCCTCCATCCCCCTTCCTTCCCATTCCCTTCCCTTTCCTTTGTCAATCCATCCCACTCACTCGCACCCTCCTGCCTGTCTGCTTCTATGGACCTCAGGTTTTCTTCCGATATGTCTATTCCTGTGGGGGTTCAGGCCTCTTGTAGCATACCATGTTGCTTCTCTTCAGGCCACCCCACTGATGATTTACCGTCACTCTTCAAGCTTTAGTCCCTAAGGTTTTCCACTGTATGTTCTTACCTCTCTTGAGTTCCTTGATAGTCTATGGGGGCATGTTGGTATGTCAGTTATTATCCACGACCTCAATCATTTGATACTTAGATTGAACTTAGACACTCTCAACTTGATCTTCAGTCACAATCCAAACTAGGCACTTGGCAAAACCTAGACTATGAATAAAAGCAGTGTTCTGATGCTTCATTTTGATTTTCATTTCACTGTTTTCTAATTTCTTCAGTTATTTATACTCTCTTCATTGTTCTATTGAATTTTATTAAATTTTATATGTCTTACTGGAATCAAGCGATTTTTATTCACTAATGATTATATATTGTCTTGAGATATAAAAACTTTAGCTTTTGAGGGCTGGAGATGTGGCTCAGGGGTTAAGCCTCCGCCTTGCAGGCGGAAGGTCCTGAGTTCAGATCCTAGACCCTACGTATAGACGCCGTTTCTGGTCTTGGTAGGGCGGAGCCTGTGAATCCCAGGGCAGAGTAAACAAGGAGGAGGTGGAGCCGGTCCATGGTGGTTCCCGAATTCGTCCGTGGTTCTACACACAGACACACATTCATACACACACACATGCACAATTGAATAAATAAAAAAAATTTTAAAAAAACTTTAGCTTTTGAGCCTTTTTGAATTTTATGGGTCTTCAGAAGATTCTAACATTTCTTTGGTAAGGCTGTATTTATACTCAACCTTGATGGTCATCTCTGTATCGTTAACATTCTTCAGTGTCTTTTGTACCTGAATTTTTTTTTTGTATTTCATCTAATGGTTTCGATCTTTTTGATTCTATTACATGTCACACTTTTAATAGTCTCCCTTTGAAAAGATTTCAAGGGATAGTGTAAACATTAAAGATGAGATGGTAAATTTAAAGCTGAAATGTCTAAAGTAGTTATTTAGCTATGATTTGTTTAATTAGTGCTTTTATTGTAAGTGCCACTGTCAGCTAACACAAACTTATTTTTAATCAGACGAAACTGGGCAGATTACATTTATAGTAAAGTGACAGTTTCATAAAGGAAATAAATGTATTTATTGTAACAGACATCTTTAGGTTCTACTTCTTGAGATCTAAGTTGTCATTTTGCAGTCCATTAGGTACTATGAAGAAAATAAAGCTCACATTATACCTCAGTGAAAGTATCAATTAATATATATTGATATTGATTAACCATTATAATGTTCTTGTCAAATGATATGAAAAACTGTATTTGCCATACAAAACAATGACAAAAATCCCATAAAATTTGTTTCACTCCTCATGTTTTATGTCAGTTGTCATGGTTTGCAATGTGTCCTCCACTGTCCCCTGGGAACCTTTAAGAAGTGTCTCGCTGGAGAAAGGTGGTTACTGCAGAAAGGGAAATGAGGGCTCACTGACAGATGTTTGTCAGTGTTTGTTGACATGTTTTGTTAGAGGATCTGAATTCAGAAAGTAGGGTCCAGAACTACTTTCTTAGTTTTAAACCAATTTCTATTACCTAATACTTGGAATATTGGGTAAGATATTTAATATCTTAATATCTCTATGTTAGGCTTATATTGACAGTTAAATTACTAGTTATAAAATGTTTGAAGCATTACCTGGCCCATGGTAGATATGGTAGTCCTGGTACTTCTTATCACTACTAATAATGCTTTACTGTTTTAGTAGTAAACTTTTTTTGTAAGTCCTGATATTTAGACAGTTCTTTGTCATGTATTTTAGTGACTCAAGTGAACATAGTTGACATCTTCAATAATACTGCTGTGTTCAATTTCCCTTAGTGTCTGTGAGCCAGCGTGTACAGTAAAGACTGCTCATGTCAAGTATACAGTTAGTAGTTCAGCATGCGATTTTGAATGTAGCTCTTTTGGCAGTTTGATTTCATGATATAGAAATTTCTATATGTATTTCTTTCTTTTTTGAATGTATTCTTTCAGTATAAGGACCACATAGTGAATATGTAAAATATTATAATATATATTTATTGTTTCACTTTTCTAAAGAAAATAATATATAAACTCTGAAGTAAGAAATTTTTCTTTTGCTGTCTATTATGATACTATATATATTTTTTAAGCTGTGATTAAGTCATATGCCAGAGGTGGAGAATGGTAAGGTTAATGACAAATTAAAGAAGAAAAATGCTTATGGATAGATTTTATTTTATTGTTAGAAGTTATCTGCTGAAAAGGAGATCAATTTTAGGAACGTAGTCTTTCCAAGTTGTCCAATCTCAAAGGAAAGATTAAACATCATATGTACAAATGGACTATTTTCAAAATAAAGTTCTGATAGCTGTGTTATTGAGATTTCTTCCATCTTCAGCAAACAGAGATTGCCACACGTTTTGATTCAGTTTAGTCCTGTAACTATTGATTCATGTCTCTTGATTCTTTTTTTATTTTATTTTATTTTTTTTAACAATTTTATTATTATTTCTGCTCATACAAATTTAATAGGTAGACCAGTTCCCTCCTCCCTCCTCCTCCCCCTGAACCCCCTGCTCCTCTTCCCTCCCTCCCCGTCTCCCAGTGCCTCCCCCCCAATTCCCAGAGAGTCCTTTATTGTGTATGCCTAACTCTCCTCTTGGTCCTCCTCTCCGATAACATACAAGGACCCAGTGGCATTTCCCTGAACCCTTTCTTGTGTTCTCCTTAAGCATAGGAACACTACTGTGGCTGTCAATCCCTTGCCTCCAAGGATCTTGGTGCCTTTAGCTGATGCTAGACTTTGTGAGGTCAATAGTGTGTTGGACATTGCGCAGGGCATGCAAAGTCCTATTATGATTGCTTCAGCCCTAACTAGTGTAGAGAATCTTCAGATCATTGCTCCTCCCATCCTTTTGCTCTTACACTCTTACCGCCCCCTCTTCCGCAAATGTCCCTGAGCTTCAGGATGGGAGGAGATTAGGCTGGCTTAGTTCTATGTGGTTGATATAGAGTCTCTGAAGTTCTGGATTGTGGTTTGTTGATTTTCTTTTGCAGTTTTGTTGCTCCTGCAATGCCCTTCACTCCATCCTGATGGGCACTGTATGTCACCCCCTGGTTAATTTAGTGATTTAAGTTTCTATTGGTATAGTTTTTTAAATAAAACTTTAAATATGTATACTTAATTTGTGATGCATATGAAATTATATTTCAGCGAAAGTATCAACAGGAACATTAAATGTAATGATAAAAACTAATAATTCCTCACACATCCCTGTTGTGCTATTTTTATCTACCAGTTAATTTTCTAGGCCCCATCTTTTGTAGACTCATTGAGCTCACAGGATCACATGGTTCAGTGTTCAGTGTTTGAATTGCACTCACTCATTCTTGCTTCTCTAGAGCAATTCTGCTGTCTGTTTACACATGAGAGCTACATGGTTGGCTCATGTTTGTTGCATACTATTTCCCTAAATGAAATATTGGATGTCTTGGGTTCATCTAATAATAGTGCTTTCCTCCTTTACAGTTTTGTTTACTTCTTCTAATTGTTTCTGATACCAGATTTGAGACCACTAAAGATACTTAACTATGCCTAGTGGAACCTTTTGTTTTATTAACATGCATTTTATAAACATGTGCATTTTGCTTCTTCTATGTCCTTGAGTTACATTCAAGTGCTCTTTTTGGTATCCTCAACTTCTTTCTTGCTTCTTCAGCATAGGGAACAGGTCATCTCCCTGTTTCATCTCCTTTACAGCACCAATTGGTGTTTAGATCAGGTTATTTCCTGAGTAAGTTCTTCAACAGAAAAATGCTCTGGGTATGCAAATGTGTTTTAAATGAGCTTACATAATATGAAACCGGATAAATGTAGGAATGAGAGAATTTATATTCTGCTAAAAAATCAAGCTGAATGTATTGTTAGTTTGACATATAGCAATATTGAACTCTTTCTTTGTGTCTTCATTTGCAACTGGGAGTAATACAGAAAGCCCTATAAACATTTCCCCTAACTTCTTCATTTTTTTCTCCTTGTTTGAAAAAGCAGTCATATTACACAAATGTATTTATGATGATCTACGTTTCAAAAAATGGTGATTTGGCAAATTTGGCTTGATATTATTTTTGCAAGTTTTGTACTTCTTTTGAAACTGGAATGAATATTCCAAGATCAGATAATAATGCAGAGATAAATTAACTTTTCTCAGAGACATGAAGGAAAAATATTATTAAAAGTGAAGAACTAATAATGTCATTTTAATTCAAATCTTTAATCCATGAATATATATTAGTCTCAGTAACTGAGAGCCTGTTGTGATTCTGTGGGTCAAATCTAATCCATGTATCTATAGTCTTAACTATTCATTTGCACGTTGGCTTAACTCTGTGCATTTAAGCATTTCATGTTTTTATACATCTAAGCTTAAGTACATTATTAAAAGTTTCACTCATTTTCTTTACTTTCTAATACAAAATACAGAATTCATAATGGCTACATATCCATATATATGTATGTATATATTTCCTTGTGTTTTCTATATTTTCACGTTGTTCATTTTTATACAGTAGTGTCTCCAGACAAAAGGTAGAACTCATAGTTGAGGTGGAAATATTCTGATTTTAATCCTTTTTCAGATTCTATCACTTTGTATTATCATTCATCATCATGCTAAAATTTTTTTTCTGTTTTATAAGCAACTCTGGAAAAGAAGCAAAACCTTATTTTCCCCAACTCTAGATATTTACCTATGTGTGTATTTCCAATTATTTTTTCAAATAAAATAATATCTAGGCAAATTCCTTATATCATTTTCTCTATTTGCAGTAATAACAGCAATTCATAAATGGTAACCTGAAACTTTGTTACTTTATACTCCTCCAAAATTCCATTTAACAAGTGCTTTATGTATTGTTTAGTTCTTGCTTGTTTCATTTATTCATGGGTTATTCTTCCAAAGAAACAATTCTTGAGCATCTACCATATGTTAGATTTTCTTTGAGCTGGAGTGAAAAAATAAATAAAATGTGATTCCTGATATGGAAGAGTTCATGCTCTATAGATGGTGTAGAGTGAACACATAAATTATGCTGTGTCAAAACTATATTTGAGGTGTGAAATACTGCCCTGAGATTCTTTTTTTTTTTTCTTGAGATGGTTGAGAAAAATCTCATTTTCAAAGTAACTTAATTCGTGATGAATGAAGAGAATTTTGCAAGATTGGAAAAAAATAGCAATAAGTTATTAATCTAGAGGTGTTTGTGGAAATCTTTGTTCTACAATCATATGTGGAAGAATCAATTTTAGAGGTGTATAAGATAGCAAGACCCATAGCCATTTGCATTTAATGAAAGTTTATTCTGTACCATACATGTCACATGTTCTTTTGTTTAATCTTCATATCTTTGAAATGTATACCGTTATTGAAACCTAAGCCCTGAAAATGTTTAAATAGTTGCAACTCCAGATGAGTTCATGGAAAAATGACAGAAGTGGGCATTGAGGTTACTGACTTTGATTCTAGTTCTTTTGTATATGAGAATTCTATGCATTAAGCCATCTTATATATTGCAGTGGAAAAGACTGTATAAATACTGAATTCGATTCAGACACTCCTCTATAGAATTCTTCAATATAAGGGTTATGACAGCACCTACAAATAATTCCATAGTACAGTTACATCTTGTAAGCTGGAGATGCTTTTACGGTTTTGGAGGTAGTTTCTACAACTGAGAGAAATTCGAGATTTCTCTGCAAAAGATAGAATTAATCCCCATTTTGTCTTTACTTCCGTAACTTTTAAATGTGATTTAGTGGTGTTTAGACTCTGGACCCTAAATTGAGTTTGATAATAAATGACATGCAGTACTGTTCTTAATAGTAAACAAGATAAACTGCATTCTCTTCAGAGAGTTCTGAATGACCATAAAGTATTTTCAAGTGATGGCAAACAAATTTTGAATATGGAATTGTTAGAAATAGCCTGATTTTGAAGTTGGACAAAACTCTCAGGATAAATAAAAAGAGAAATCTATATGGATAAACAACAAGAGAAAGCTTTATGGATTTCTCAGCTACAAAATAGAGATGTACCACAAATTTTAGGGTCATTAGCATGCATTCCCTACACATTAGTCCAGAGAAAATGGAGCCTCTGACATTGAAAAATTAGGGAAATTTTCACTGCAGGAAAGTAGTTTGAAAGTGCAGAACGGTGCCTTAGGGCCAAGGCCTGGGGAAGAAACTACCTTAGATTTGTTAACTTGTTGCTGAGAATTAGCCATCTTTTCACTGGAAAAGTTGCAGTCAAGGACTAAACAGAGAGAAAACCAAAGGGACTGGAAAATTAACTACCCACCTCCCCTTTTCCTTCATGTGTTCACGGAGCAGAAAATAGTCATGGAGATAAGGGGGTGGACAGCTGCTGTGTTCTTGCTTGTCAGTTTTCAGTTGGAGAGAAATGCAGGAGAGAGAATACCAGGAGAGGTTCCTGGTCCCAGCATGCTGTCAGTTCATAGTCATGGGATCTGCTTTTTGTAGATATTTTGTCTTCTCCCTTGTTGTTAGCTGTCACTTCCTGTGGCTGTCAGTGTGTCTGGCCAACATCAGTAGTTGAGGCCCAAGTGCTAGTATAAAGAAATTAAAAGCTATAATACCTTTGTCTCTAAGTTACTGTTTTTTGGCTTTGTTGCCTGGAGATTCCCAGAATCATTGCTCAAATGATTGTAATAGTATTCTCTTCTAACTGACCAACATAAAGAGCTTGTCTTTCCATCTGGAAATGAAACATATTATTCGGCCAGGAAAGTGAACATGAGAACAAAATGAAAATAGTAAGTTTTATTAACGAAAAGGCCCTTTGCCATACCTAGTGTACTTTTTTGGGACAATCAGTTTGAAAATTTCTTAGCCCTATCATTAGTGCTCATAAATCCTTCCTCCTGTCTTTCTATGTGCACTGCTGTCAAGAGTGTATAAGGTTTCCTTACCTTGCCCATTGATTACAGCAGTCCCCTAGCACAACGAGACATGTAGTACTGAATATGGAACATAGCCATGGTTAATGACAAAAGGAAAAAAAACAGGTAGACAACTGGGGATGGTGATCAGTGTTTAAGTTTAAGCTATAGTCAGGAAAAAAGAGCACAGGCAGAATTCAGGGTGAATTTATGACAAACCTAAGAGTTTCATTCACAAGGCGTATCTGTGAACCAGGTTGTTGGAACTCAAGGATAGAGCAGTTTATTTCCTGGCTTTGCTCCTTAGAGTGATTTACATTTTTGGTTTGTTTGTCCATTTGTTTTTCTTTTTGGGAATTTGCTCATATTTTTTCTTTCGGACTTCTGGAGTTATTATTTCTGCTGCACAGTTTTTTTTTGCCTCTCTTTCTTCCCACATGTATTCTCTACTGTTTCTCATGAAGCATCATATTTTTATCTTTTTTTCTAATCCCTTCATAAGTCCTGAGCATCCATCTTTATGACACCATGAAACAGATCAATTCCTCAGCTTCTGCTCCTTTGAGAGCTAGGTATAGATATTTGTCAGTTAAAAACGCCTTGCCAGAAACCATCATTTTCTATAGCAGCAAAGAGATTCTGATGCTCCAATGTAGTACTTAAAAGTAAGGAAGTCCAAGGTAGAGTATGTGGTTTAGAACCCTTTACTGCCACTTGCTACCTACATGACCTTGGGCAAGTTGTATGTTCTCTTAACCTTTTCATTTCTTCATCTGTAAAGTAGGAAGGATAACAGTGTTCCTTATATAATAATTTAGTTACTTCCTCTAATACATTATGGTTTTCCTGAAAATACTTGGAAGTGTGGCCTAACCCTTGGAAATCAGTTTTGAATATATTTTTTATATTTTTCCTAGATTTACAAGTAATTATCCCTTTCCCTCCTTCCTCCTCTCTGTCTTCTCTTCCTTCCTCTCCTTTCTTTGAATATTGGATGTCATTCTTGTCATTCCTATGCAGATGTGCGCATTTGCATATATGTGTGTGTGTTCTTGTGTGTGTGTGTGTGTGTATGATTGTGAGTTAGAAAGATATCCAGTTTTGTAATACAAGTTTTTAAAACTGTTCACTTATTTCTTTGTGGGAGAGAGGAAAACTAGGCTTGAGGTGATAGTCAAAGAACAATTCTGAGAAATCTGTTCTCTCCTTCCATCATACAGGCTTTAGGTATTGAACTCAGATTGCCCGGTTTACAATCAGGGACATTACTCATTTAGCAATCTCACTGAGGCTTGATCTAGCTTTTTTTTTTTTTCTATTGTGGGTGTTGCAACAATCTATCATTAAAGTATTTTAGTGTAGTTTCTTATTAAAATAGTAATTTTGCTTCATTAAGAGGGGCTTTACTGACATTTTTTAAAAAATAAGCATTGTGATAATTAGCACTTTTACCTACATGAAAATAATAAGTAATATTCCACTAAAATAAGCCAAGATTACATAGACATTATTTTAGATCATCAAAATATTATATAGTTGTCTGAAAATTTTACCTGCCATCAAATGCGCCTTGTGAACCTATATGAACTTTTAAACTACATTATTTTGGAAAAGGCAGTTTTGAATATGGGCTTTTTAAATCTGCCATCATAAATCTATTAGTGTTTCACTTTTATTAACATCTTATTTGGATTTTTGTTGTGATACAATTAAAATTTCTCAAATGGGTAGTTTCCATTGTTTTTCTCAGCTGTATTCATTCATTCTTCTTTAAGGGACCTGCCTTTTAAGTATCTTTTAAGTTTCTAACCTTAGTAAGTATCCAACATACCCGCTGTGTGTCATATGTACTTATTTTACCCATTTTTTTTGTGTTCTTTCCTGATCATTAGTTTTCAGATGTCTGTTTTTGTGAATCAGATGGCTTTCTTAGTTCGAGTAAATATTGTCTCAAAATCTACCAAAGCATTTTCATCTAGCAGTTTGCAGCAGATGTTATGTACAAGTGATATTAATGTATATATTCTGAATGTTCTCAATTTATATTTACACATTGAAACTTTGTTGATCAATTCTTCTACACTTTGCTTAGTTATGTTCACATTCCATTGGTGTATTTGGTAAGTCACATTAAATAATTATGTCAAAACCTACAGTTAACTTTGTACAGTAGAAATATATTAGCCTCATGTCGGAATCTTGGCAGAAAGGTATGTATCTTGAGGTAAATCACGATCAGTAAAAATGTTAGTGATGATTGTTTTCTGTTTTCATTTGGATCAGTAGGTGGGGCAGTTCACCAATTATGAAATAGACATTTAATCTCTTTGTTCATGATATGTAGACCCACCAGGGATTAATTCAACTAAAATCGATGTTGAGAATTTCTTGAGGTTAACTTATTCTCATTTGTCTTGGAGAATATCTCACTTGGCATATGAATTTATCAAATTCAGAAAATAGCAAAACCATTTGGAAATAATAAAGTTAAACTAATTTTTGACCTGTTTGATGATACTGTGTTAGTATCATCTGCAGTACTATTAGGAATAATACCAAAGAAAACAGTGGGAAATATTCATCTTACTTTGTAACCCAGAGATGTTTTGCATACAGACTACTGTGGCATGTGTGTGCGGGGGATGGGGGGGTAAATTGCTGGGCATGTAGTGGAATCTGTGCAAGATTTTCCTTTGAGAACAGTTGGAGTCTTTTTGCAGAATGGAGTGATATTGGCAAGTTGCTTCCATCTGTCCTTAAAGTACTTGTTTAAAAGGAGTCTCTCTATGCTTAGCTCTGTGTATTTAAGTATTATCAGTGCTTCTTTTGTTGCCTCACTGTCCATCACAGTGTAATTTGTTTCAGTCCCTTAAAGTGTCTTAACTGTTTCAGTCTTTATGTCCATCTCCTTTGTCTATAGTTTCCACAGTTCAATCTGAAGAGAGTTGTGCATTGGCAGAATGTCCTTGGGAATCTCGACTTGCTGGTGAAAGTTAAATGTGATCATTTTTTTTTTACTCCTTGGTCCTGCTGGAAGTCTGTAGGATCTATCTCCCAGGCTCCTGACATGAAATTAGTTATGGAATTGTCCTCAGTTACTGTTTTGAACATCTTTTCTTTAGTGGCCAGAGGTAAATTTCAGAGACTTTTGAGTTATATAAATTAGAAGGGCTTGTTTTCCTATTTGCTAATCATAATTAATCAAGTGCCTTAACTCTGAGGTATCTCACAATACAAACTGGCTAATTAGCAATTTTTTAATAATATGGATCTTTATGGAATTGATTTTAGTTAACATTACTTATTAAATTTCCCTCTGTGGCTTTTATTTATTCTTTATAAGTTTTTTTTCTTTAAATTTGAGAGAGAGAGAGAGAAAGAGAGAGAGAGAATATGAACAGAAAAAGCAGGCACACATGTATCTCAGCAGGAGTGTGGAGGTCAGAGGACAGAGGATAACTTTCAGAAGTCTGTTCGTTTCTTCTACTCTCAGTCTAGGGAATTCAAACCAGGTCTCTCTCTCTCTTTTTGCATAAAGGCACTTTTATCCACTGAGTCATCTCACAAGCCCCAGTAATTTAAGACTTTTTACCTTTCCTTTTTGATGTTTCTAATGGAAATTACATTAACTTTTCAGTGGTAATAAGTTGTGTAATTAAGGACAAAGAACTCAATACACTAAAATTTATATATGTTATCATGCACTTGTATAAATTCATTCTATTTTAATGTGAGGGCAAGACCTAAGTAAATTTCAGGAAAATTTATAATCATCTTAGTTCATTTCACAGCAATCATATGTAGCCCAATGTAACTCTTGTTGTCTTTGTTTTCGTTCTTTTTGACCACAATAAAGAAAAATTGAAATATGTGGTTTTAAATTATACTCATGACAATATAACTCTTTTTATGTCATTTAATTTTTGGACCTACCAATGAGCTTATGGTGCAGCTTTGAGAGCATAGGAAGTGCAGGTAATCCTTAATAATGACTTTCCTTAACACTTCAAATATTTCAGCAATGATAAGATCATATAAGAAGAAAGTTACAGTGGCATGACATAAAAACCAATCTCCCTGCTTCCCTTGTTTTTCAGTTATTTGCACATTTTTATGAAGCCCAAATACATGTAAAGGAGTGGAAGTGACTGGCCACAAAGTGATTTTACTTTGTATTGGTGCCAAGATGGAATAGTGAAGATGCAGATCTTGAGAGATGCTTAGAAACATCACATTGTCCTACTTATCTAAATGGGCAAAGAAATTTTTCCCGCAAACCCTGCTAGAAGGTATTAGTTAACACAAGAGGTCTTAGCATTAATGTCTACTAATCTCACTTATATACGTAAAATATAAGTCTATATTTAAACCCAACTTCAGGTGTACAATATGTCCTGCCTCACTCATCACAATGTTTTCAATTCTGTTGATTCATTAATCATTTTAAAAAATATTTAGCTGCTTCGTCATGTTTAAAACTTCTAATTTTACTTGCTTCCTATGGAAGAAAAGAGAAGACCTTGTATGTTCAGATATATATAAACATA
Source organism: Typhlomys cinereus (assembly GCA_023101885.1). Taxonomy (NCBI): domain Eukaryota; kingdom Metazoa; phylum Chordata; class Mammalia; order Rodentia; family Platacanthomyidae; genus Typhlomys; species Typhlomys cinereus. The sequence goes on from JALPQD010000044.1 coordinate 6,244,453, forward strand.
TATATACACACACTTATTACATTTTAATATTTTTGAAAAATCCTTCAGTCACCCCAAAAAGTTTATTAATTCATTTTCTCTAACTATAGTAAAATTACTGATAGTGAGTTCTTAAGAAACAAAAAAAGTACATCTGGCTTTCTGTTTTGAATGTCTAAATATCACTGCAACAGTTCTGACTAGGGGCTCCTTAATTTTATAATATGTCATATAGTCTTGTGGCAAGAGTCCAAGCCAGAGGAAAAGATCACACTGCAAGCAAAGAAGCCAGTAGAAGATGAAAGAGGAGAGAATTATGAGCTTACTTCCTCAAGGTCCAACCTGTTAAAGATTTCCACCCTCTCCACATCTTCAGTGAACTAAGGAATAAGCTTCTGCCACATGAACACTATAGTGACATGCTTTTTCTGTAGTAGTTATTAGTAATCATAATAGGAACTTTGCATGACCTGCGCAATGACCAACATATCATTGACCCCCCCCCAAAGTCTGGCATGGATCACAGACAATATTTATGTAAAAAAAGATTAAATCTTCATTTGCTCTTAGATTTTATTTTTCCTGAGTACTGCTTTTGCTACTGTTGTGCCAAAATTAGCAATACACTGAAACATTCCAGAAAGTATAATGCTTACCATATATTGATTTTTATAGAAAGTACTTATATGTTATGAATCCATGTCCTTAATTATCCATTAATAAATGTTCAGTGTGTTATGTTTATTGTTTTAGTTAAGCCACATCTATGGCAGTTTTAACTTTTAAAAGAATGTGAAGGAAATAGTTCCTATGTTTACAGTTATCTCCCTAACATTTTTCTCTGTTATTGTTATTAGGATTTTTTTCTTGTGCTGTTCAAGTTTCTAGGTTTGGACAGGCACAATGGCATGCACACATCATTATAGTATTATGTATGATAAATGTATTGCCCTGCATTTCCACTATGTTTCACCTATTCATCCTTCCTTCCCAATTCCAAACCTCTGGAAATCAATGTCTCCATGTTTTTGACCTTCTCTTTTTCAGATTTATCTTATTTGAACCAAATGAAAATCTAGAACCTTCCTAATCACTTAATTATGTGCATCTGTTCATTACTCTTTCCCCTTTCTCTGAATCCCTCAGTCCAGGGCAATTTTCTTTTTTCAATTTAGTTGTGTTTCCATAAATGTACTTATTATTTTAAAGTTGCTTATTTGAGATATCCTTATCAGGAAAAATTATTGAAATAATTTTATTTCCCTTATTGTCCATTTTGAGACTGTTCCAAGTATGATTGATAATAATTGCCTTTGGCAAAATAAAATGAAAGTCTCCTAAGAAACCAAGGCTGTTAGTGAAGTTATAAAAATCAGAAAAGGCTGCAGTTGTCACATCATTATATGAAATAGATCCTTCGGGGAATGTATCATGTTGTTAATGCCCAAGACTCCTTCCTGCGTTTTAAGTCTACCTTCACCCAGATGCACCATCAACTAAAAAAAAATCTTAAAAGACAAGGAGAATTTAAGTTTATGCCTGTGTGGTGTTACAGTTGAACCATTCACTTCCCTTTTCAGAAAATCTAGTTAACACCAGCTTCACTATCAATACATCTTAACAAGCAGTGGGTAATGTGGTTGCTTGAAACACTTTACTGTGAGAATGATCCTAGAGTGCTGTGTAAATAAACCCTTGATTGAGCGGTCTCACAAATGCATTTTCTGATTTCCTTATAGCTCTTTGAACACATACCTGCTTTGCTTATGGAAAGTACTCATATACAATAACTAGTTTTTAGATGTGCATTTGCAGTGGGAAGGCAGTTTTGCAATTGACCTTTTCATTCAATGCCAAATAAATTCTTTTGCATATACCATGGTTTCTTATGATAGTCTTAGGTCTTTGAGATGTCAAAAGTCTCTTTCCCTGAGTAAGTAGGACCTTAAAGGACAAAGACTGTTTTGTACTACTTTAATGCTCTCTGGGGCTTGTGCAGGTGGTCATAAAACTTACCATTGTATAAATGAATTTTGAGAGCCTTGAGTGAAGTATTTTAGCTAATTATTAAAAACTACTATCCCAAAGATGAAGGATAAATTATAATAGGTATAGTTTAAATGTGAAATTAATAGTGGTAAGTAATCTTAAAATATAAGAAATACGTAAAGTATACTCTGAAATAATTTGATAAAATGAGTGGTAATTATTAATGTGCTGGTATACTTGATAAAGTTACTCTGAAACTTAGCACACAGTTTATACTATATGCAGACTGTAGCCTATTCAGAAAGTGCCAGATAAACATTTTCTTTCTCCAGAGTATTTTTCCTTGCTCTAAGAGGTATAATGATGAACTACTATAAGAAATCATTCCATTTTAACAGGATGATGATCTTGTAATATGTTATTAGTGGTAGAACAGACTTGCAAACTATTCAGCCATCTTTTTCTTAAATCTTCACTGAAAGTGTTTCACCTCCATTGTAAAGTAGAAAATGAAAATATGTTTACTCTACCAGTACATTTTTTATCATTTTTACTTTTTTTCTATTTTTACAAACATATTGAGTATTCATCCCAGCTTTCCTCCCATCCTCACCCTTCCCTTCACCATTCCCTCCCAATTCCTCCCTCCCTTCCACCTGTATGGCTCTATGGAGCCCAGGGTTCATTCCGGCTTGTCTACTCCTGTGGGGGGTTCAGGCCTCCATGTCTTTTTTTTTTATCCTTAAGATTCAAGGATATGTTGTATCCTTGTTTAGACTTGGGTAACAAGATGGTAGGGTCATGCATCTCAGCTTATCTGTTATTTTTGAATGCTCCCGAGTTACCTATTTTTTAACTATGTAAAACTTAAAAGTTTATGTGAGACTCATCCTCTGAATCATGGTTTATAGTAGATTGTCAGAGAAATTTTCATATTGGTGAAATTCCTAACTGCAGGTGGCTCTCTTGATCTTTCAGTTAAGACTTTAGGGTAAGAACTGTTGTTCTACTTTAACTTCTCTTCTAAGCACTTATAAAAGTATTTTCATCAAAACTATCTAGGCTTCCTCTTAAAAATTCAGGTGATTTTTTCTATTACTGTATTGGAAGATCATTATTTAAAATACATATTTGTGTATATGATCTACCTGTCATTTAGAATGTCTCTAATTTTTCATTTCACTAAGATTTGTTAAGTATAAAGTACAGTGTTGATAAAAGACTATAACAATGTTATCATATTCTTTAAGCGAAACAAACACCAAAATGATGGCATTCATTTTCTTTCTCATTTTCAGACTAACATTTCTATATTATTCCATGATTGGTTTTGGACATAACTGGTCCCATGAAAATTGTAGGAATAACATAGTACATGACTATGGAAACTTTTTAAATCTTTATTTATTGTTTTTTTTGTGAGAGAGAGAAAAAAAGAGAGGGAGGGACACTGTATTCCCCTGTGGACGGCCAAGGGTGACTTCAGGAATCATCCTAGATTGCTTTTATCTCTTTTTTGCTTCACTCTCGGATTTCACAGGCTCTGTCCACTAGGACCAGAAGTATAGGCTGCTGCAATTTCTGCTTGGAGTTTTTTTACATTGGATCTGGGATCTGAACTCAGGATCTTCAGCACATGAGGCAGAATCTTAACCTCTGAACCATCTCTAAGCTTGAGGTGTTCACCTAAGCTTCCACTGTTATTGTCTAAGATTTGGTAGTATTTTTACAGGAATTGCTTGAAACCACTAATGCAAAGAGTTGTCAGCATTTATGCAAATCATATGTGGAGGTACATTAGACACCACCGTCCTCAGTCTCTGAATTCTTTAAATGTAGTAAGCACTTTACAGTTTTAGAAAGTGTAAATCTGATTCTTCACTTTGTATAATTGGTAAAGTTTGCAGAATTTTGACTTTCAAAATAATGTATTTGTCTAAAATATGATGGGGAATATAAAAAGTGCTATAATGATTTTTCTTGTTACTGCAGATTTGATGCTGTAAGCACCAATGGTCAAAATACTGGTTGCAATAAAGATCTTGCACTAAGACCTTCATCAACTAATGAAAGATAACACCACATATGAAAGTCTATGCGATGTGTGCTTTAGACTTATTCTTGTAGGATTGTTGTTAAGAAAGGCAAAGATACCAAACTGTCCTTAAACACGACACCTGTGGCATTACTGCAGCTGGGCCATCGTGTAAAAGATTAAAAGAGTAGGCCTCCTAAGAATTGCTCATATGTTGCTCGTGTGTAAGTTTTTTGTCTGGAAAGTTGCTGTGCAAATAGTAGCTGTTCCCTAACACCTGCTTCTCTTGTGGCAGAATGAGTCTTTTATGTAGAGCGCATCAATAGCCATTTCATGCATCCCTACACAATGGGCCTGTAGGGAGAGCCACAGTCCAATGAAGCCAAAGGACACCAGGAATTTAAGCCACAGGGGCATATGTAAATGATGAATCTTCCCTTGTTTCTCTTTTACTTTTCATACCATTACATCCAATACTTTGAAGATGGAAATAATTGATTTGGAAAAATCATCAGAAAAGTCCTTAACTATACTTTTTAAATTCCAGAAGCTGCAGTATAGAAGAGCTATCATCTGCTCATTTGCATAAATATGAACTTTAATCTTCTTAAGGTATTAGAAAATTAATTGCATTATGGAAGTAACAATGCTAAAAGAGTCCCTGAAATACCTTTTAAAAAGGATCATGGGTTTGTTTTCACTATGATTGTTGTCCTAGTATCTAAATGTCTTTCTCTCTCTCTCTCTCTCTCTCTCTCTCTCTCTCTCTCTCTCTCTCACTCTCTCTCTCTCTCTCTTTTTCTTTTTTTCTCTGCTCATTACAAGTTTTTGTTTCTCCTTCCTCATGCTTGGTAGATAGGTGAAGGTGTACTTCTTACTTAGCCTAGTATATTTCCCCTCTCTAGGCTTGAAAAGCGAGTCCCACTTGCTCATTTGGGACTCTTAATGTGAAACTCTTCCCATCTTTATAGTTTGATTGTCAGCACTTTCTGAACAAATTCAGATTTTTCTTGTTAAAAAACTTGTTTCGATTAGCAAATTCTCATTTTCTATCTTAAATCTCTTGCATCTACCAATCCATCACTAGTTTGCTTTTTATTTCTCTTAATTTGCCTATGGTGAACATTTTATCCAAGTATAATTATGTAATTTATGATCTTACTGTGTAATTTCTTTCACTTAATGATTTCAGGGTCTGTGTATTACTTTATCTACAACTTTGTTTTTCCACAATTTTTCAGGATATAACACATTTGGGATCGCTTAGCATGTTGCCTATTGTGAATCAAACCTTAATGGGTCAGCTTAAGTCATAGTATTTATTTCATGAGCACGGTTTTTATTTGGAAGCCATTATTAGGTTTTGCAGCTCTTCAAGGGGTCTCAAAAATACTTTTATGTATAATGCAAATATTAGAGGAATATGGTTTTGTTTTCATTATTCCTATGGAGTAAAACCCACCCTACAAAGTCTAATAACATGTCATAATTGCATTATAATTAACAAAACATTTTGAATTAATATATAATGTTGGAGAAATAGCTTTTAAAAATCCAAAATTCTGTAACCCTTACAGAAGCTGCCTACATTACAGGATGTATGCTATATCAAATGTATTCTCATCTTTTTCTTCCAAAGATGTTTATGATAGCACATTCTTATCTTTTTCCTTAAAGAGCATTTCCATGGAGGGATCCCCAGCCTCTCTCTAATACTAGTAGAATGTTAGCTGTAAATGCCAGTTGCTTATCTTTCTTTAGTAGATTATTTTTTTAAGTTTCTCCTTTTCTTCTTAGTGCTATGTTGAATGTTAATTATTCACAAATAAAATGATCTCAAGGAATTCAGTGATACTGAGGAGACAGACAGGTGAATAGATTATTATCATTACCTGTAAATGCTATAGTAGTAGATTACTATAAGTCCACAGAAAAGAAATGAAGAGGAAAAAGGAAGTTCTTGGTGGAATTCTACATTCCTTATGAATTCTACAGTCCTAATGGAGATTATATCAATATAAAAGAATTGTAAAAGCAAGGAGTTCTGTGCTGAGGAGACATACACATTGAATGCATGTTTGTAAAATCATGGTGATATGTAATGTGCTTCTAGGTTGGTTGGTAATGTTATTTTTTTCTAGAGAAAGCAGTAAAGAATAACTTGTTAATATCCTAGCATGTGTTATTAATGAGTTGTTGTCCTAAAGGCATTATGGTCTATGAATTTTTGTATGTGGACATGTAATATTGTCAGCTTAAAATAAAAGAAATATCAGTCAGATTATGATATGGAGATGCTTTGGGTCTCATTGGTGTTTTGTGGATACATTTCACTTATTCAGCAGGAATATGAGTAAGATATTGCATTTTTCAAACAAAAATATTTGAATGACAGGCACATACATATGTCATATATGCAGAAAATATGTTTACGATAAATACTAAAAAAGTATTTTTAAAAACTGTATGAAATTTAATTTGAAAATTGGATAAAGGCTGTTATATTATCTCATTAAATTTAGAAAATTGTAGTCAATTGCCTGTAATCATGAGTGGTAGTTAATTTGTTGCCAGATTTTTTTTAAACTGTGTGTGTGTGTGTGTGTATGTGTATGTGTGTACACATGTGCATGCTTATGTAAAAGAGGGCACTTTGTGTCCCTGTGAAGGACTAAGGGTGACTTCGTGAATTATCCTGGATTGCTTCTACCTTATTTTTGCTTCACTCTGAGATTTCTTTGGTTCCGCCCATCAAGGATGGAAGTGTAGGCTGCTGCCATTTTTACCTAGGACCTGGGATCTGAGCTCAGGACCTTCTGCTTGTGAGGCAGAATTTTAACCCTTGAGCCGTCTCTGCAGCCCCTACTGCTAGATTTTTGAAGCCATCCATTTTATGTTACTAGATAGTAATAACTATTGCAAGGCTTCTATATTCTTAGACCTCTAGCTCTTAAGTTCTTTTTCCCTACATCTTTTACTGCCATGTCACACTGAAATAAAATGATTTGTGTCCATCAATCTGAAGCAATAAAAGAAACTATCTCAGTTACAAAATGACCTGCTTAAATTTCCCAAAATATGATCTGAAGAGTGTATTCTTCAAATCTTCACTGCCTGTGTGTGTGTGTGTGTTGAAGTCAGGGTATATTCCATGAAAATGTATGCTCTGTTGCTGAGCTATAACCGTATTCATTTCTTATTTTTATTTTTGCATAAATGATAAAACTGCTGTATATAATAGATTTTCACTTATGTAGCTAAGTAAATTTTTTTATGTTTTGCTCAATAATTCTGTTTCTCTATTCAGATCATTAATTTCTTACTTCAGAGTATTTGTAAGATCCTACTCCATTCAAAGAGCCAAAATTTTAAGGCACTATTTAACTCTTAAGGAGCACATGTAAATCATTATACTCTATTCTTCCCTAAGGTTCTGTATTCTATATTTTTATTTGTTTTTTTATTTTTTCAGTGTGTGTGTGTGTGTGTGTGTGTGTGTGTGTGTGTATGTGTGTGTGTGTGTGTGTGTGTGTGAGAGAGAGAGAGAGAGAGAGAGAGAGCACTGTGTGTCTTGTGGAGGCCCAAAGGTGACTCTAGAGTCTTCCTGGATTGCATCTATCTCATTCATGCTTCCCTCTTGGATTTCTCAGGCTCTGCCCACCAGAGCAAGGGCAAGATCTTGTAGGCCATTGCTGTTTTTTTACATGGGACCTGGGATCCAAACTCAGGACCTTCTGCTGTGAGGCTGTCTTAACCCCTGAGCCATCTCTCCATCCGTGTGTGTTGAGCATTTTTGAAAGTATTAAATCCGCTGTGAGACATTGACAAAGACTTTTTTCTCAACTACATCAGTATCTGTATTATGTATTAGGTCTTTGTTGTTTCATTTTCAGCTATAGGCTCATTTCCATATCTGCATCTAGAATAGATATCATTACCTCTTAGGAAATGAAACTGTGAGACAGCTATCTGTAAGATTAGAAAAATAGTTCAAACATTTTTAAATATTGACAGCATCACTATTTAAGTGTCCTGATTTTCTAAATGAAGATCACAGTATTGGAGTCTAGAAAGATGCTACATGTAATAAATTGAGTCAGTTATATTGAAGTACTAGTAAATGTCTCTTTGAAAGGCCATTTCTATTTGTATCTCTGGTTTTCCCCTTGTGGTTATTTTTTAATTTTCTTTCCCTCTTTGGCTGTCAGTGATTACTGATGTGTTATAATTTACTTTTAAAGAAATGGAGAAATTGATTTTATTTAGTCTATGTAAGTAAGCAATAAAACATTGAATATCACAGTTTTTAACTATTATAACCATGTACATCAATTAAAATTGCTGAAAAATCAGCCATTGCTATTAAAATTATATTTCCTTTGTTGTTGGTTACTTTGCAATGATTGATTTTTCAGCTATTTTATTCCAAATATCCTTAAAGAAATTATGGGAATTTAAATTTTGAAATAGTTTTAGTTATTTTATATTTTCTTATAGCACATTCATTTCCGTGTAACACTGAAATAGGAATGCAACTTAGTAATGTCAAATACTACTAAGTGAAAATAAAAAATAAAATGAGTATGGATGTTTCTAGATAGCACTTGGTCATAGTTTATACACAGAAATTTGAATGAAGAAAAAGCCATTGGAAATGTTATGTATTTTTTTGCAATTAGTATTGCAGTCCACTTTTTTTTATTATTATTGATATAGATTGCAGTTGATTTCAAGTGTATCCTGAATGAAAACACACATGATGTGAATCAGCCTGAAAAAAGAATCTGTATGGTATAAGCATTTTTTTGTAGTGTTGTTAGCCTTAGGTTCCAAAAAAGTAGGAAAGTGAAAATCAATGTGGAATTGTCAAGTCTGCAAAATATCTTACCCTGGGATTGTAGAGAAATGCTTCTGAAAGAAAAGTCAAAACTTCATCCTCCAGCAATGTTCTTTCATTAGATTGGAGTAGAAAAAAGAAATCAAACTACCATTGTGTAATGATTTAAAAATTAATCCATTCTCAAGACCCTTGTACCACTGTGCTATTTTAACATAACCTCCTTCTGTCATTTATGAGAACTAGATTCAGAGTAGTGTAGTTCAAGCAGAAATGTATTACAATTTTATCTCACAAATACTTCCTGCTGCTTGTTTTTTTTTGTGACACTGTGTGTGTGTGTGTGTGTGTGTGTGTGTGTGTGTGTGTGTGTGTGTGTGTGTTTTGTAATGGATACAGTAATCTGGGAAAGTCTCCATCTAACAGCAAGCTTGGTATTTTTCTAGACACTGCTGGTCTCAGAGGTCCCCATTAAAAAGAATAAGGATTGCTACTTCTCAAATCTTGTCAGATACTGAACATATTACCTGCATGCACAATGGAAGCATTGAGCATACCAGTCTACCTTTGTAATAACCTTGTTTATATACTTACAAAATATATCGACTACTGTGTACATTATTTCAACAGCACTACCAGTGCTTAACCTCTAAGACTTTGTAAAAAAAATACACAGAGGAAGAAATCATAGGCCTTGGATTCTGAAATATCTAATTCAGTTACAGTAATGTAGTGTTCAAATGTACTATAGCATATTTAATGAGCAATCTAGGACAGACGCACATGTATTGGACACACCAGGGAAAGAGATTACATGTACAGAAGCTAATTAACATGAAATATAAATACATTTATGTAAGTAGTGTTGATTTATGGGACTTCTTCATTATTAGGAATGATTTTTCCTTGAAGTTAATGAAGAAAAATTCAGAAGTTATGCTGTATAAGGACTTTTAAAGTAGTATTTTTAACTTTTTGATTTTGCAAAGTCTCAATTTCTAGGGCAAAAAAAAAAAGTGGTATCATAAAACACTGAGGTCATAAGAATATGAGCCCATTGTCTATGACATATGAAATCAGTTAAGGAATAGAGCCTATCTTCTAGATAACTAGTCAACTTAATATGTAGTTTGACATCAGTCTACTAAATTAGAGAAACACTATATGTTTTATATCACCTTATTATTTTAAAAAATGATAATATAGGAATATTTTATTCTAAAAAATGTATCTCTAGACAGAGAATTACAAAGCTTAGAATCAGTTCTTTAGGCATATTTTGCATCTTCCCCAAGAAATCAATCTTGAGTAAGTGTCTAGAAAAGGGATATAATTTACCTGGTTGGTTTGACTGAGTCTCATAGGAACAGTAGTTATGCCAAAGAAAATGGCATTTGAAATAGATTTAACACTGAATTTTTAGTCCAAAAGGTAAGATTCACTTGAATATTAGACTTGAAGTGTTAATAGCATTTTTTTCGTAGCTTCAAATTTAACATGTGAGAATTTAGAGTAAAAGTACTTTTGATAACTTAGTTTGAAGTACTAAATTGTTCTCTCCCACCTGTTGGATTCTTTAAATATATCAGTATATCTCCAGTTTTAATGAAAAACAATGAATGTTAACACCTGATTGTGTATTTGATTTAAGTAACTTTTTTCTTTTCCTTTGTTGACATCTTTAGATCAGTTAGTTATAGGCAGTAATATTCTTGATGAAAATTCATTCTTTTTCAGATGTAATATTAGAGTGACAAAAATTAGTAAAGTGCCTTACAACTATGTATCATATGGTAGAAAAAGATACTCTGTACATTATTTATGTCCCTCGTTCTCATGATTGCCCACTATACCGAACTCACATTTCATGCACACAAAGACATGCAAGTGGATCAGGGTATTGATGGAGCCAAGTGGTGAAAGTAAAGTATAAAATGTATAAAAATCAGAAGTGACCAATATTCTTTCTATTCTAACCATGAACTGGGGACCTCCCCCCCAGTTGTCTTCATTTAAACATTAAATATCTTTTCAGAGAGTTGCAGGACCTAAGGTAAGCTGTGAGTCAGACTGGTTTTGTGTGACTATTTTTTATGGAAATATGTTTAACTTTAAAGGTATTAATGTTAGGAAGGTGCAATATTTACATGACAAACATTAAAATAGAAAAGTGGCTGTGTCCTGCATTATTATTATTTTATTCTATTTATTTATTTATTTATTTATTTTGGTGGGAGCACATATGTGTGCCTGTGGAGGCCCCAGAGTGGCATAGGGAACCATCCTAATTTGTTCTGCCTCCTTGTTTTGTTCTGGGGTTTCATAGGCTCTGCTTACCAGAACTGGAGTTGCACGCTGTAGCACTATCCTTCCTACATTTTTGTATACAATTTGGGGGTTGGAACTCAGTTTCTTTTGCTTGTGAGTCAAAGGCTTTAAAGCCCTAAGTCACCTCCCCTGTCCTGTTCGCTGTATTTAAATTTTGTGAAGTAGTGGTCAAAAAAAATGTACTCATTTCTCCTCATTTTAGCACTAATGATTTTTCATGATGTATGGGTGATACTTTTTATTTCAGATTTGTTGTTGATGAAACAGATTTGAAGAACTATGTGTTTTTCCATGATAAGTGTTAGGCCAGAAATTCGAATCCATTTTATCCATGCAGTCAAAACTATATCACATTTGGGGAGGAAAACAGATTCTCATTTTCCATTAATACAAACAGAAATTTCTCATGAACCAGTGTTTCTAAATTGCTGGGCAGTAATACTATCACATCCAATCTTTGAATATTTGCTATACAAAGAGTTGTTTGTGAATCACAGTGGGTTTCAGCTGATTGGTGTTCAGGCACATATACACGTGCCCTGCTGCCTATCTTTGGCTCTTGCAAATGTTTATATTCTGATCTACATGTCCTTTCCCATTTTACTTGCCCCAGCATGGAATATAACCCTTGTGGGACATTTTCATGTTCCCACATGATCCTTAGCTTGCATGCATGTTAACTTTATTCTTTTTAGGAAGCATAGAAGAAGATCCTCACCCCCAAAACTCCTGAATTTCTCTGACACTATTTCAGTACCAAGTGGTATCATTTTGTTGCATATTCTTTCAGTGATACCATTTGTGTGAATGGTACTTTATATCTATATCTATGTCTATATCTATATCTATGTCATCTATATCTGTGTCATCTATATCTGTGTATATATAGTTGCATATAAAATATAAATTGCACTTTAATAGTAAGTATAGACTGTATTCTGCCTTTTTGAACCTGATTTTCTCTCCTTGAATTTTAAACAATAATATTTTAAGAACAATTCTTTTGCAGTCAGCCTGTGTGGTTGCTGATAAATGACCATCAAACAGCTTAAGGGAACAAGGGGTTTATTTTCTTTTTTTTTCTTTTTTTAATTTTTTAACATTTTTTATTATTATTTCCGCTCATACAAACTTAATAGGTAGACCAGTTCCCTCCCCCCCTCCTTCTCCCCCTGAACCCTCTGCTCCCCTTCCCTCCCTCTCCGTCTCCCAGTGCCTCCCTCCCAATTCCCAGAGAGTCCTTTATTGTGTATGCCTAACTCTCCTCTTGGTCCTCCTCTCTGATGACATACAAGGACCCAGTGGCATTTCCCTGAACCCTTTCTTGTGTTCCCCTTAAGCATAGGAACACTACTGTGGCTGCCAATCCCTTGCCTCCAAGGATCTTGGTGCCTTTAGCTGATGCTAGACTTTGTGAGGTCAATAGTGTGTTGGACATTGCGCAGGGCATGCAAAGTCCTATTATGATTGCTTCAGCCCTAACTAGTGTAGAGAATCTTCAGATCATTGCTCCTCCCATCCTTTTGCTCTTACAATCTTACTGCCCCCTCTTCCGCAAATGCCCCTGAGCTTCAGGAAGGGAGGAGATTAGGCTGGCTTAGTTCTATGTGGTTGATATAGAGTCTCTGAAGTTCTGGATTGTGGTTTGTTGATTTTCTTTTGCAGTTTTGTTGCTCCTGCAATGCCCTTCACTCCATCCTGATGGGCACTGTATGTCACCCCCTGTTCAGAGACAAAAAACTGTTAAACTAGAGTCTTGTTATAATAGCACATTCAAGGGTAGATGTAATAAAAGCAGGAAACCTCGGTGAGGGAGGGGTCAGTCACCCATTTGCAAATTGATCACCTTTCATCTGCCAGACTATATGCCCTCCCCTTCTGGTGGGGTTTATTTTCTTACTGATAGTCTGGTTACAGTCTGTCCAGCTTGAGGGGAAAGCATGCACCAACATCTGGCCAAGGGAACTGCTGGGGAGATTCCCCCAAGCACACACTGTGATGGCTCCAGGACATCAGGCAGCTCCAGGCCTTGGGGCGGAGAAAGGTGAAATGCTGCAGGCCCTTTACCCCTACCCAAATCCAGGGGCCTCCGGACACAGTAGGGAGTCTGTCAAGGCGACACCTCCCTCACTCACTCATATACACAGCTCCTGGCTGTAACAACCTGACAGCCTGCACCTCCGCCTCAGCCCTCCAGAGACTCGGCCAAGGATGGGGAGTTTGTCAAAGCAAAATCTCAGTTTATTGGGGGTAACAAATCAGCTTATATAGACAAAGACTCCAAGGGCGGGAAACACCAGCCAGTTACCTTGATGGTCAGTATAGCACATACTCTGCATAGGTCAGACTAAACATAAATCTGTGTTAGCTCCTATAAGCCAATTAGGACTCTGTGTAATGTGATCAGGGTCACACCTAGGACACCAGCTCCCAGTGCCATCTTTGGTCCCATGTCCTAAGCCATGCCCTGCTCACTCCCTCCCAGACCGTTATCTCTGGGTGGGCCCAACAGGAACTGTCCACACCATCTTTACAAAATGGCTGAAAAAGGGACAATCCTTACGTGCCAGATCAGCATGTCTGGCCATGTGTACAAAAGGATGCCAACTTTCTCAGTCAGTTCTCAGTATTTTATTCCAGGGCCTAGTCCCGCCCACCATAGGCTGGAACTTCCCCATCAGCTACACAATCTCTTGCAGGTTTGCTCTGGGCTTAACTCAACCATTAATTCTCTACAAATGTGTCCAGAGCTCAAACCTTCAACTGTCAAATTGATACCTGTGCTTAACTATAATTTGGTTTTATTTTTTAAAACATGATTGGATTAACTGTTCCTTAGTTTAGTTTTCAGATTGGTTCCAATTATTTGATTTTGCCACATGGAATAATCACATATACAAATGTTTAGGAAATCTGAAATTAAGATTACTGGTGGAAAAGTATAAACTATTTTAAATGTACTATAAAATTTTAGGGTATTTTCCTCAAAAACAGGTGTTCTTATGTATATTCTTACCAAGCACTTATGAATGGCAGTGAGTTATACTCTTCATCAACATTGACTATTAGGATTTAAAAATTGCTGAACTTATGGTTGAAATATTATTTCATAGTTGTATTTATATAGTTACTGATTATTTTAAATAACTTACCCACATATTATCTGGATGTGGTTCTTTGCCTGTCGCTTTTGTGTATGTTTCACTCATTTTGTGTGACAGATGCTGTATTTCTTTGCTCTTTAAAAATTGTGTTATTTGTTTGTGTTGAACCTCTTGCTTTTGTTGCAGCTTTCAAGTTTTCCAAATGTTTTTGTTTCATCAATTTGGCTCAACATGTTTGAAGATAACTGAAAATTTGTTGCTGTGCTAATGGTTGTTGTTCTATAAAATTAGTAGGATCATTTAAAGTGTAATACTTTATTTCCAATTGGGAAGTGTTACTTTAGTTACTTCAGGGAAGTGGAGCTGAGTATAATAATTGTCATGTAGTCAGACTTGAGAAGAATTATACCAGTAGTGCTGCTATTCATTATCCCTGGCTTCCGTTCAAATGGAACTGGATTTGTTATTTTCATACTCCTCATCCCAAGTATCCATCTGTGATAGTCTCTCAGCTGGGTTTCAGCCCCCTTCTTTATTTTTCATATTTGTGGCTGGAGCCCTGACAGTTTCTTCTGTGTTGCGGGAGGAGCTCTCTATCATTCTTCATCAATTTCCTTGGAGCTCTTGTCATGGTGAAGCAGTACCAGCAAACATTGAGGACAGTCACATTTCCCAAAGCTCAGATGGGTCATAGATGTGCCTTAAAGCTGAAATATATTGAAGATGAAGGCTTTCTTAAAGACCATCTAAAATTCTCACCATATATACATGATTAAAATTCAGACACATTATTTTGTTTACTTTCTCATACTTGCAAACATTACTGAGGAATGGTGAACATGGTTGATTCTCTGACAGACACATTATTTTGTAGAGAACTTCGTACAATTGATGTAAATTTAAAAAATAAGCATGTAATTTCTGTGAAGTCTAATACATTTCAGGTCATCACTATTTTTGATGAAGTATTTATGTTTTTTTCCTGTCTTTACAAACTCGTATGGATGAGACTTGGCAATTAACTGAGCCATTTTGTGTGTGTGTGTGTGTGTGTGTGTGTGTGTGTGTGTGTGTGTGTGTGTTTATGTATGTCTGTGTATGTTTCTGATATTCTGGAATGTGTTATTTATAGTTGTAATCTGTCTTGGGCAGTATTATTGAAAACATTTATTAAATACATTTAGATGTTTGTTGACATGGTGAGATAAAAGAAAGTGCTTTTCACAGTTTATAGAACTTAACAAAGCATATTTCAGTTAATTTCGGTGCTACTTAACTTACAGATTCCACAACAATTTTGTTTGGCCTTAATTTCCTAGCTCCTCAAGTTGTAAGTTAGAAGTATGTTGTGTTTTTGAATGAAATACATAATTCTTTTCTTCCCCAACAGGACTGTAGCTCTCATCATCAGATGCCAGGGCTTTGAACAAGCATGCCTCGAGGTGGTTTATCTTTTCCGGTGATTTGAGACCTAGGCTCATATTGAATGTACTTTGAATTGCATGTGCATCTCAGCTTTATTAGTCTGAGTTTGGCTTGTTTTGAAGGATTTTCATTTTAATATGTAGATTGACACACTTTTATTCAT
The DNA here is from genome assembly GCA_023101885.1 of Typhlomys cinereus. Lineage (NCBI taxonomy): Eukaryota > Metazoa > Chordata > Mammalia > Rodentia > Platacanthomyidae > Typhlomys > Typhlomys cinereus. Next base: position 6,260,313 of record JALPQD010000044.1, read on the forward strand.
GTTGCTTGCGGCAATTTTACTCTGTTGCATTTTAAAAATCAAAACAATCAATAATGCATACAGTGCTCATTGTTTTTCTCTCAGTCTTTCATTTGGTGATTGTAACCTTTCATTAGAAGTGCTAGTAACATTTTTCTTTTCATTTCTTTCGAAACAATCATTTTTAGAAAGGTTACTTTTCATCCAATCCTGATATTTTCAAACTGGAAAAATATACTGTCTAGTTTTTAATAATCAGACCAGTATAAGCTTACAGAAAAAATTGAGTTCAGAGTTGTCATGTACCCTTTATTCATTATTCAGGGCTTTTCATGTGGTAGATAAATGGGTTGCCACTGAGCTACATTCGTAGGTTTTTTAAAAAGATTTTCAATATTATTAACTTCTTACATTAATAAAGCCTATTTGTTTTACTTAATGACAGTGTTGGAATTGATAAATTATTCCTCAAAGTCCATAAGGTTAATCAACAGTCCACTGGCAGTGGTGTAAGCATCTGTAATATTTGTACACGGACTGAAAATGGTAGGCTGAGATCTGAGAATATCTACTTCTTGGACCGTTATACAGCAGTGATGAAGAAGAGATCAGGTCTCAAAGAGAGTTGAAATGCAAGAAATAGCATGCGGAGATTGTCCTCTGCCCTTCACAATTACTCCATGAACACACACACACACACACACACACACACACACACACACACACACACACACAGAAGAGAGAGAGATTAACTCAGTTTTTTTTTTTTAATGTTTGTGAGTTTTCTGACAAACTCATTCTCTTCTTATTCACACTGATTTTCCTTTCTACCTTAATGCCTTTGGTTCCATCTTTGGATCATTCATTCATTTCATTCATATAGTTTTTTTCCTTCTGTGATAAAACATTAACATATGGAGTAAGAATTTTCTAACTTATGCATCAATACTGTGATACAATGAAGAAATGTGTGAGAAACTAACAATGGAGAAATCCTAACTAGAAAAATGGAAGTTTTTTTTTTTACTTGTAATGTGTTCACCTCAAATCTAACAGGAATGTCATATTTTAATTACATTTAAGATGCTTATTTGCACAGAAGCCTGTAATTATGGTGTGTGATTTTCTTATTTTCATGGATTTATCTTCATAGCTTCACAATTTGAAATCGGCAAAGATTTTTTTTTAGGCATGAGAAGAAAACTTTCTGTACTTAATAAATTCATTTAGGAAGTTTTATAGATGTATTCACAGAATTCTTGCTTTTCTTAAAACTAAGTATTTGTTGATTCTTGGATAACATAATAAAATTTTCTCCCTAAACTTTCTTGAGTATACCCATTGATAACTGAGAAAATATTAAAAATATCTCTGTCTTTGGTAGAGCAAACATGTTTTGTTACTGATTCTAAGCCTTCAGAACAAATAATCTATGTTTCGTTGATTATTAGTCTTAAACAGGTTAGTTAATTCTTTTCACAAGAATTAATTTATAAACTTGTTCTATTAAGCCAGAAACTGAGATTAAATGTTGCTTGTTAAAAAAAGAAACAAATAGATCCACCTCTCTCCAAATTTAATTTTCTTTTGAGTTTGGATCATAATGTCTTTATCTGGATGTCAGTGTAATTTTGTACACTTAATGCACACAGAAAATACTGATACTAATTCTTTGAGTTGTCTGACAGTAATGACAATCATTCTGTGATAGACCATCAGAATTCTTATTCTGTGAGTGTGTTTTCTTCTGTTTCTTACATTAATTTCTTAAACCCGGAAAGATTTCTTTTCATGGCTGATGGCTGGGTTTTGGAAAATTTCTTAGAAAATGTGGAACTTAATTGCATTTTTTCTGTATGAATTGAAAAAAATTGTATTTTAATTTCTGTCTCTGAAGCATTTGATTTATATGTTTTCACAAAGTGAGTACTGAATCATGGCTATTTTCATAAAAAATCTGGGAAAGATGAATTATTCATTGAAAGTAAAGTCTGCTCACAATTTAAATTATATTGCATTAAATTAAGGAATGCTTGGTTTCTAACGAGTTTTATCATCACAATACCATCTCTCTTGTGGGACCCTTTGTATAGAAAGGAATTATCTGACGTTAAATTTCTGTTTCGTTAGGTCAGTTCAACTTTCACATTTTCATCAGAATCAAAGAAATGGAGCCGTTTTCATTGGAAAAAAAAACTGTTGCTTAACATCTTGTTTATTATGCTTGGTAGTCAATTTGATATTGAGACAAAATTTAATGTGCTTGCATTCAGTATCATTAATCAAAGTTGGAACTTGCAGTAGCCAATTAAACTGATGAAAGGTATTCATTTTTAAATTATATGACAGAGACATAAGTATATATGTGTTTATTACTACTCTACTAATACATTTCTAAGATGAAAATCAGTGTTATTTGAACAATGAATAAATAAAGAATAGCATACACATTAAAATATTATAGATTCACAAAAAGGGGGAACTAGATGCTCTTATTTTGAATTTTAGTGGAAATGAAAAACATAATTATAAGTGAAATAAGCCATGCAAAGAAATACTAATTTCTCATTGTTGTAGTTCATCTGTGTTGTTGCTGATTAGTTCACGATAATGTAAAAATTGACAAAACCAGTGGATATAATTTTTTAAAAGTTTTACTTTGGTCACCCTCCCCCCATACCCATCATCATTAACGTTCATACATTTATGACTGTCACTACTACTGGGATCAAACTTTTTTTCCCTATTGAGAAAATTTCATGGAAGCAAATGCTACTTTGTAAATGAGAACATGTTTCTCTAATTTTAGCTTTTCAATTTATTGGAACTTATAATAAGTTATTTTCTACAAAAGGTTTTATCTCAATTACTCTGCTATGTTTGCTAGACAGAGAAAATTTTTTGATGCCTTTTAGCATGCCCTTCTAATGTTTACTCCAAGGAGCATTAGTTAGCCTATATTAAATGAACCTGAGAATATAAATATAAAGCAGAACAATTTTCATAGCATAGGATGCTTGAAGTTTATTTTTTAAATATTCCATGTTTATATCTTACAGTGAGTGGTTGTATATTCTGACATTATATATTCATTTGTGTATATATGTTTACTCTTGAATATACCTGCATATAGGAATGAAATGGCAAAAATACAAGTATCAGTTGAGTCCTTATAGAAAAATGAAAATTGTAAATTGTAATATTGTGACACACACACAAATATAAAGACTTTTAAAAGTACATTATTGAGATTCAGTTGCAGAGAGCTATATGCATGGTATTTAATATTTATAAAGTGTTCTGAGGGTTATGAAGGAAGGCTATATATAAATATACTAGCAATAAAATAGCACCACTAATGTAATAGAGATATTTAAAAAGCAAAATAATCTACTTACTGTCTTATCAGCATAGTCTTTCTCTAATTTGCATTTAAAAAGCTCTAAATTAAACTATGAAAAGAAAGGGAAAAGATTTCAGCCTGTACTTCTTCTGGTATGTAAATACAACTTGCCTTCTTGATATGATTTTAAATAAGTTTCTTTTTAGGACATCATGCTTTCTGATCATATAACGGTAAACCTCAGAAAAATAGAAACATTCCTGAATTGGCATCTTATTATTTTCACCACATTGCAATATTAAATATATTCATTTTTACCTTCAATTTTTGTCATCTCTGTGCAGAAATGTATATGTAAATTGCTTTTGTTCTGTCATTTAATATGTGAATGATTGGAACAAAATTTTCTATTTGGGTAGGTAAAACAAAGTAAATATGTCACCTTGTTTTACATTTAAAACTACTTGCTATTTAATATGAAAGTATGGTAATATAATAAAAATATCTATAAACTGTTTGGTATGCAAATTATGTAGATTCTAATTTTACACATGACCCAAAGTTATCCTATGCTGTATTTTACATGTAGACTCACAACTGTGCATGTAGCCCTGATAACCTATCTCATAAAGCATTGAAAAATCCAGAAGATCTTAACCAAGAGCCCCTTCATTTTTCCATGTAACATCTATTAAACTGTTCTGTATAGGACTGTAGAATAATGTGTATTTGCACAGATGTGAGCCAATCCATCTTGTTCCTGCTGATGTTACATCCTCCATGATGGATTGTACTTTGGAATTATGAATGAGATAAATCCTTCCTCTCTTAAATTGTTTTTATCAGATCGTTTTGTTATAGCAACAGAAACAAAAATAATGGACTAAATTTATTGAATGAGAATACTCTGGTAATGTTAAAGGTGAGAATCAGGAATAAAGGGCTCTTCAGTAAAGATACCTCTTAGATGAATATCATTGTGCAAGTATCAACAAGTTAGTATTTATATTTGGAATTTTAAATTCTAACAGCCATTGAAATATGTGTCTTGCAATCATTGGCACAGAAATGGCACCCAAAAAATGTTTCTCTGTGAATAAAGTTTGAAAAAAATGATGAAAGTATAGCGTAGACCCATGGCATGTATTACCAATTTGCAATGAGGAAAGGAGAAAACTGTAGAAATGCTAAGTGAAGAATTTAGTGCCACCAAAAGGCTCCAAGAATATGAGTTTGATCTTAGATCAAACTCTACTGAATGATTACGTGAGAAGAAGGTTAAGACATCTACTGAGTTGACAAAAAATTGAAGCCATTGATGCCTTTAGGCTATTTCAGAAGATGTGAGCTAGATGGCATGGTACTGAGGAATTATAGGTGAGAGGAGTGTATCAACTATTAGATCACTTCAGAACACTGTGACTCTGAAAAGCAATGTCATTGCTAGAATGTGGGTTGTTTTCGATCATTTACAAAATGTGAAATTATGCTGTAGTGTTTTCATTGCTTAACAATTTCAAATGGATATTATAACTGTGTGTTATTGTTTATTCAAGCATGCTATTTTCACAAATAGCTTTGTAAATTCAAGCCTGGAAAATGTTGATGAATCATTAAGAGAAAATAATTTGTAAATATTAGGTAATAATTACTAGCATTAAGTAATAATCATTGGGACATAGTCATTATATTGAATGGGATGGTAAGTTAGGACAGGAGAATTGTATATAGTGATTTGGGGAATAACAAACACATAGATACTTAATAAATGACTCAGAAATGCATTTATACAACAATGGTAGTTAACTGGCTTACCCCTGGCAAGATCATGTGTTTGATCCTCAGAATCACAAGGCAATTAAATGATCATCAGGCATATTTGATTAGTTAAGCTGAAACTGGAACTCCAGGAAAAATGTTGTCAATTGTGAATGAATTGGGATTCATGAGTTTGTATTATTTTTAATGATAAGGATATAACCATAGTATCTAGTGGCTGAAGTTAATTTAAGGAAAGCATGAAATTAAGAAGATTAAGTTAAGATTAGAATAGACAAGTCTTATGTGTGGTCTGTGAAATCAGTGGGAAAAAAGTACAGGTGACAAAAGATTGAATCATGGGCTAGTGGCCAATAAGATTGCCTAACGGGGAGATGTGCTTTCCAGGCAAGTCTGAAGAATTGAGTTTGATCCGCACATCCAGCAAGGTAGAAGGAGAGACTAATTGTTGAAAATTGTCCTCTGACACCTCCCGTCCACCTTGTGCAGGATGATAGTTGCATTTACCTTCACAGACAGATGAGCAAAATAAATTTTAGAAAAAAGACTAAATCAATTGCTCGTGTCTTTGTTAAATGAAGGTGCGTGAGTAAGATAGTTGGAGAGAAAATTCGAAAATTCTTAAAGCTGAATTATGCTCACTTATGCTTATTTTCTCCTAAGGAAAGCATGAAAATTAAATATTGGAAAACCAATTACCTTATAAACAAATGACTGAATAAACATCACTTCATGCATTGTTAGAGGTAGGCCAATGAAAATGGATTTTGTTGTATTTGTCTAGTTCAGATCATGTATTAAATGAAGAGATTTCAGTGGAATGACACTAATGGGTAGCTATGCTTGTAACATATTTCTTGAGTTTAGTAAGTTATTAGTGGCCCTTCTAAAGAATGTTGTAAAAATATATCATCAAAAACTGTTCTTCTGTAAACACTTTAGTTACATGGCCATTACAACCGTGTAGCATATAAAATGCATTTTCTGCTCTGTTTTATAAAAGCAGTATATCTTTACATACTATTTCTTAAAATATTTCAGATTGACTGGATTTACCAAGTGTACTCTTTGGCAGATAGCAAGCTCAAGAGGCATCCTGATGTTTTTGTTTTGATTCTCTACAAGTGTGTGACTTCAGTTTTATAAACTGAATATTTTTATTCAGTTTTTAAGGGATACTTTATCTTTGTTCTGTGGTTCCAAGTTAATAAAAATGAAGCATTTCTATGGAAATTGTATCTTAGTTTTTTATATATAACAAACCAAAATATTATGCTTTGTATGTTTGTACTCTTTTAGGATTCCAATTTATTAGTAATGGTATGATTGACTGATTTTTTTCTCTTTTTTTCTGCAGTATTTTTTAAATAGGTATTCATATAATTCTCTTTAAGGCAATTCCAGGAAAACCTTATATAATGCAGCAAACCAAAACATTAACAAAAACCAAATTGTGTGACAAAATTTCTTTAGGAAATCATTTCAAATATACAGAAATTGAAATATGAAAAATATTGCATTTGCATGTGTACTTTATCAAGGTTCACCTACACTTAACCTCTTCCTTTTTTCTGCTTCCTTTTCTCTAACTGCTTTCCTCAATTTTTTTTATGTCCTTTCTTTTCTCTCTCCATCTTTATTTTTTCTTAAAATATTTTGCATGGAAAATATTCTGTTATTATCATTTGTCTTTGATGACATTGTAAATTTAAAGAATATGCCTCAAGATGGCTCATTCAGTAAAGTGCTTGCTTGGTCCTTGTACGTCATCGGAGAGGAGGGCCCAGAGGAGAGTCAGGCATGCACAAGAAAGGACTCTGGGAATTGGGGCGGGAAGCACGGGGGGGGGGGGAGCAGGGGGTTCCGGGGAAGGAGGAGGGAGGGAGGGAACTGGTGTACCTATTAAGTTTGTATGAGCTGAAATAATAATAAAAATATATTAAATAAAAAAAAGACAGAACCTAAGTTCAAAGCTCAGTACCCACATTCAAGCCAAGAGCAAAGGCGTCTGCCTGTCATCTCATCACTGATGAGATAGAGACAGGATGATTCCTGAGACTCATTGGCTACTCTCCGTGGCTTCATGGTTAACACCAGATTCAGTCAGAGGCCCTCTCTCAATCAATGAGATAGTGATTGAGGGAAACATTTGAAATCAGTCTCTGGCCTTCACATGCATGCATGTGTACCTGCAAACTCTCTCTCTCTCTCTCTTTCTCTCTCTCTCTCTCTCTCTCTCTCTCTCTCTCTCTCTCTCTCTTTCCCTCCTTTCTATCCCTCCCTTCCTCTCTCCTTAAAGTATGTCTTATTCCCTTTATCATTTTTATTCTCTGACACATTATACTTTAATTCAATGAATTTGTATCATTTTCACCCCTTACTCTCTAATTCCACGCCTCTTCCCAATGAAAACCCTTTTCCCAAGCAGTCTCTCTCCGACTTTTCTTTCTCTCTATGCATGTGCAACCCACTCTGTTTCATCTGTGTTGTCTGTACTGGTATGTGCCTGAGCATTTGCTGGATTGGTGGGCACAACATTGAGGAAAGTACTCCCCTAACATTCCAACTTCCCAATTATGAATTAACTCTCAATCATCTCTTAGGGAGGTGTGGAACCTTTTGAGATCTTCTCTCTCCCATAGAGAAATATTACTAGACCAAATCTTGTGCACATCTTATGGAACTAAACACAACTACAGTGAAATCTTAGGTGCAACATTCTTTTCATATTCAAAAGATATTATCTGGCAGGAACTGTCCCCACTCTCTAGGTCTTCCATTATAATTTCCCCCTTTTCATAAATATTCTGTGTCTTGGGGTGTGCAGTGATATAGATGTACTATTTAAGGTCCTTAACTCTCCATTAGTAGATCATTTGGGTATTTCTAATATCACATCTAGAGTTTTACAGAAATAATCTTGCATAAAGTCTCATATCTGGAAGTACACATTATCTACCTATCCCTCACTGGCGAAGTCAGTTTTGAATTTCAGGTCTTGCGTTATTTTTCATTAGTTCCCAATACATTTAATAACTTCATGAAGAATCACTGTAAAGGCAAACAGATAGTCTTCTCTTTATCAAAATTGTTGCTTTGTTCATCTAAACTTTTTCAAAAGTAGTGATTAATAGATTAGGCCAACAGGAGCCCCTCTCTCCCTTCCTTCTCTCTCTCTCATCCCCTCCCCTGGTTCTCCCTCCTTTCTCTCTCTTCCTTTATTTCAGTCTTCTTCCTCTTACTTTTTCCTCTCTACCTCTCTTACATTCTTTCTCCTTCTTCTTCCCCTATCCAGTATATGTGTCCCTATTTCTTTCTTTGCCTCTGTCTGTCTGCCTTTATCTTTCTGGTGAACTATGCAAATTCTTCTCTTTTTCAATGAGTTACAATTAATCAAGGTGAGATATTATCTTGGTGCTTGCTTTCACTCAGATTTTTCCTTGAGAGATATCCTTGTTGACACGAATACAACAGATTTAAGTCATTTTCATCCTGCTCTCCTTTTCCCAATGTAAATCAAATCAGTCTCCTTCTTACTCTACTGTCTCTGGGTCTGTGTCACCTATTGAGTTTTGTAATGTTTTCCTCCATTTACTTTTTATTTGTGTACTTTCTGGATCATAGGTGATATATTAATGAGCATACCACTTGAATAAAGCAACTCTCCTTCCTAAAAACAACATTAACTCCTACTAGTCCCTAAGGGTCGGGGTGCTACACTTGGTGGAGCCTATTTTGTGATAGCAGCCTGTGAAGTCCAGAAGATGCTTTTGGCAGAATCTCTCCTTCCCTCTGGTTCTTACATTCTAATTCTCCCTCTTCGAAAATCCTTTCTGGGGCTTCTGTTGGAGGAGATATATTTTTAGGCCCTCACATTCCATGATCAATTTTTTCTATGCTTTGGCATTTCCCCATTATAATATATAATGATATTATGATATAATGTAAATATTACCTTTTTTCCCCAATCATACAAGCTCAATAGGTACTGCAGTTCTCTCCCTCCCTCCACCCTTCCACAGTCCCCCTTGTACCCTCTCCCCTTTTCCCTTTCCTTTCGCCTCCCTCCCTCCCCTTCTCCCAGTGCCTCTCCCTTCCCTCCTCCTATCCCCTGGAACATCCTTTTGTGTGAATGCCAAACTTCCTTCTGAGTCCTCCACTCTAGTGAGGTGTAAGGACTCAGTGGCATAGCCCAGAGCCCTTTCTCGGGCTCCCTGTTAGTATGGGAACACTGTTATGATTGTTAATCCCTTGCCTCTAAGGATCCTACTGCCTGGAGCCTTCTCCCATGTGATTCATGCTGGACTCTGGGGGGGGGTCATTGATATGTCAGCTATTGCGCGGGTCAGACAAAGTCCATTCTGCTGCAGCCCTAACTATCTTACATATTGTTGGTCCTCCCCATCTTTAGGCTCTTACAATCTTGCCGCCCCCTCTTCCCCAAAGTTCCCTGAGCTTTGGGAAATAAATATTACCTTTTCGACATGAGTGACGTTTTCCATTCTTCTTTAGAACAATATACTACAATACTGGAATTAATCATTTCTTCGATAAACTGGATTCTTTTTCTTGGAGGAAATGCAAGGAAGACTGCTGTCTGTATCTTTAGTGCAAGGAAGCACATTACTTTCAAATTAACAGAGTATGACACATAGAAAATGTAGATTATGAAATTTAAATAAGTTACATATGTGATTCAATATTTATGTGTGTCCCATTGATGTAATCCTGTGTCATTCCAAACTTATATGTAGTGGCCAATGGTTTTTAATATATTTAATCTATAAATAAGAGAGAATATATAATGTACTAACAAAGTAGAATGATTCATCTTTTGGCATACATTAGTCTTCTAGTTGGGTATTTCGGTAACTAAGTTAATTAAGTAATTGAGACAGCAAAGTGATTTTACAAGGAGTTTTAGTGAGAAAGCAGTCTGTTGACTTCTAAATAGTGTAGCTGAACAAAAGCTTTAATAATTCATTACAGAGTAATGAATGTGGAAAAATGTTTTCTTAAATTTGCTTACATTTTCGATTTTAAAAATCTTACAGAATTTCGTAGTTTAAATATGATTCATTGTTTTGAAATATATTGCAATTTGGAAATAATATTTCCTGAAATAAATTCATACGTTTGACATGTAAAGTTCATTACATGATGACTTGAGATAGTGTTGGTCATTACTGGTGCTTATCTCCATGCAAACAAATATACTTTCATTCTATTTTGTCTCAAGATACATCATCTTAAACTTCCATCTTGTTAATCATTCTAGTTCTTCTGATTAAGTCTTAGAATTAATGGCATATGTTTCTCGCCTTATTGTGATAGAGATGATTAAATGCTTACTTTTTCAATTATCTTCCTCGGGCATGTCTGAACTGGATATCTTTTAGACGAATGCTTGTTTTCAATTCATCTTTTTTCCTTTTATTGCCTCTCACTTTTTGAATAATCATGTATTCTCACTTGATTCATTAAATAACAGTAGTGGAACTAGGAGAATATGTTAAAACAATTTCTTCTAAAATTGACCCATCTACATGAAACCTCATAAACTTTACCAATAATTGAGCCATGATTTTTTGTTTTTGTTTTCATTCCTGTTCTTGAAGGAAAACAGGTCTTGCTACTAGCATTAAAATTGGAGTCATTTTGGACTTTATTAAAATATGTCAGTTTTGTGAAAATATACAAAGATGTTCTCTTAGCTTAAGGGAACAGAAGAACTTTGTTATGCTCTTTGAATGTTACATTAAACTAGATCGTTGCCTGCGGATCCTATTTAATATGTCCATCTGATTTAAAATTTTTTTGTACTTCTTTTTCCTTTGATTTGTCTCCTTTTTGGAAAGCTTGGTATCTGTTTCTATTTTATTTTTTATGCTGACTGAGAATATTGTACATTCATTATGCTGGGATAAATTGCTTATTGGACTTTTAAATAAATAATTTTGGATATTGAGTTTTAAATTTACAGTCATATGGAATGAAGGAAGTAATATAGTATGTGGGTTTTCAGAATGATTTTGATAAGAGCATTAATTTGGGGATGTGGGTGTCACTCAGTGGGAGAGTATTTGTGTAGCATTCACAAGGATTGAATGCTTCCCACCTCTTCCTTCTAGTATATATCAATTGTTACAAATTCTTCAGATAATACATTTAAGTTTTTTTCTTAAATAATACCTTGAATAATGTGAATGTTACTAGACTTTTATCCATTTGTTTGCATGTGATTAATAGAGCCTTGAAATTTCTAAAACAAGTCCCATTTTTCCCTTTCTGGCCATCTATCATATAATTAAGGTAATATCAAAGACTGATTAGAATATTTAAGTCATTAAGATTTAATTCTTAACTGTACATTCTCCCTTGCCAAGGCTGTTAACTTTTATGGTGCAAAGAGGCTAGAAATTACAGCAGAGACATTTATTTATTTTCTTTTATGAACAAGACTATACAATTTGCATTTTTTCCAGGTGGCACTGGGACTATGCGAATAGGTCCTACATCTGTTGGCTTGGTGGGTGTAAAGGAGTATGTTTAGCAGATGCATCCAGAATCTAGATTTGAAATGTTATCTAATGTCATGATATATATTCTCCTGTTTAATATTTAAGATAATGTTTATTTATTTGGTGTCTTTGTGGTGATGTTACTGTCTGACTGCCTCCCCCCTCTCTCCTTTGCTGTCCATTCACTCCCCCAGATATTTAATGACTGTTTTACTTTAACCTTGAAATAGAATATTATTTCTATTAAATTGCTGAATGTATTTGTAAGGGTAATCGAATATGTCTACATTTAGCTCAAAAAGGTAATTGAAAATTCTGGCCATGTGACTCAAGCTTGTGCTAGCATCATATAACTAGAATGAAGACCTGCTGCTTCATAACTGAAAGACAACATGTGAGACACTTGGAAGAACCTGATTATTACCGCATCACTTCCCTCTTGAAAATGAAGCTAATTAACATGTATTTATATTTTTGATGTTTATCATATATTGTATAAGCCTTTTACATAACGATTATGAATATAGATGCCAGTGACAGCAAAATTGTTTCTTAATTCTAGAAATATAGATCAATCCTTTATTATGTAAAATAGTTTTCTAAGTATTATAAGGGGCATGAAGATACTGAAATTACATTTGGGCTCTTGGTTCCTGTTTGCTCTATTTTCTTTTTCGCCCCCCCCATTCTACAACTTTGTGTGTAAATTATACCTTGTCACTTTCTGTGCTCCACTTCTCATAATTTTTCTCATGGTCTGTCAGCCATATATTCTCTATAATTCTCTGAGAATTTTCTTTCACTTCATGAATATTGCTTAATCTCTGTCTCATATTCTGCTAATTCTCTATACATTGAATGTTTTAAATTGATAGCTTTTTAATTTTAAGGAATTTTATTTGATTCTGTTTCAGGTCTATGAATTTCTATATTTTCTCTACATATAACTTATAATATATATAATTTATAATATATATAATTTATATATATCAACAGATGTGTATTTACTTTTTCTATATTTCATATTTCTTTAAACATACTGAACATTCTTGCAACTTTTATATTTATCTGTGTGCATAAATATTTTTGGACATCTCATGGGAGGGTTAATATTTTTCAGAAAAAAACTAATGTTTGTTTTTACTAAGATGCGGCCAACCTAGGGTCATGTTAAAAATGTGTCTTAAGGGATTTCTTCTCTTTTAGAGTATGACAAGTTGTGAAAGTAGGCTGTATTCAGGCAGGCTTTTTACTAGGAATTCTCACAGAAGACTGACCATTTTAACTCAGCACCAAGGATTGATGTGGACAATTTTCTTTCCTGGACCCCAGAGTAATAAGCAAGTTCATTTCTAATTTTCTGTTAAACTGAAGTATAGCCCTCTGTGGATCACAGAGTCATTTTCTGTCATTTTTCCACTTTGATCCAGTCCTTGACTTGCTTTCCATTCCTACATGTTGAGACATTGCCAACTGAAGCTCAAGTTAATCTAGATTTAATAAATTCATGCCCGGTCAGAGTTGGTGCTTCTCATGTTTTTCCTGTGTGCTCATGTTTCTTTTCATTTTCACTTCAAGATATTGTTTTCTTTTATGGAAGATGATCTTTTCCTTTGAAATCTTTTTTGAAAAATTATTCATAAATAGGTTCGTTTTCACTGGAAGTTTATGTTAAGATATGTATCTTGCCATACTTTCCGAAACGGAATTTATGGGGAAACATTTTCATGTGAACATGTGATCTCCTATTACTTTATTCTAATTCTGTACTTCCTTGAATTTTAGATATTCATGTGTGAATATAAAAATTTTCATATCTTGACTTTTCTCATTCAGCTTCGCTGTACATTGATACTCATCTTTAAAAAGACATTATAATACCCTTTGAAAAATCAAAATAATTGACAGATGAGGAGGATTGTATGTGTAAAAATTATGTTTTGTCAATAGTTTTAATTTCCAGTGATTCTCACTCAATTCTCACCTCCCTTATTTGCCAAATATGTAGCAAAAAACTACAGTCCGCACAGAACATTGTTTTATTAATGGGTCACTAATATTTTATTAATACACATGTGTGTCTGTTCGTATGGGTGGCTTACAGCCTTTCAACTCTGGACTAGAGGTCCTTTGAGTGAAAATTGCCTATTTGCTTTCCCTACTGGCTGCCAGAGCACTCATGGAAACTCCGCTTGTCCTGCAGATGTCTTAGACATGGCAGCATTTTGCTGCTGGAAAATCTGCCAACAGTTGTAGGGTTTTCCCAGGGAGACTCAAGTGCTACCAGTTGGATTTCCTGCTTGATGTTGGAAATATAAAGCATAAGTTAACCCAAATTAGCCATTATTAAATGCAGTCTTCATCATTGAATGACTGTAGCATCTTGCATGCAACTTAATTGTAGATTGAATGGTTGGAGCTCAATTAGTATGGAAAAGTTTGCTTCAATATTGTTTAATTAGGATTTTTAATGTCCACTATGCAGAACTTAGGAATTTCTGCTTTTTCCACTTAATGTTTTCATTCTATCAAAATAGCAGTATTTTCAAGGCCTAAGAAGTATCAAATTGCTACAGCTTGGTAGTGTTATAAAAATGGCCTTTATTGCAGATTGCTCTCTGAAATTCACATTAAGACCTATGAGTTGACTCCGAGGTTAAACGAACTTGCCATAAAAATCTGGTGACATAAATTTGATTTCTGGATCTCACATGAAAAGGAGCAAAACAAATACTGAATGCCATCCTGTAATTGACACATGGATGGTATAACATGTATGCATATGTTCATACATACAAAAAGTACATTGAAATTTTAAAAATTAAAGCTCATACTTCTTAAAGAAATGGATATCTAGAGCAATGATAATGCATATGTTAAGTAAATACTGTTCTCATGATAAAAATCAGCTTGTTCTTTGGAGTTCAGGAAGATATCTCTCCTGTAATCCAAGCACTAAAGAGCCAAAGGCAGGAGAGGTAGAATTCAAGGCAATCCTCTACTACGTAGTGAGTTTGAGGACAGCCTGGACTACAGCAGTCTTTGTTTGAAAAAAAAAAGATAGAAGTAGATATAAGAATGTAAATTGAAGGGAAAGGCCTAACTTTTAGACAAAGATTCTAGGAACAATCTACTAGTAAAGACTTGAAGTCAGTGTACTGGATGACAGGTCCACAGTATTAAATACAGATCTAGATTATGAAGTAGTCAAATGAAGATACAATATGAAATGTAAGACACTCAACAGAACATGTGATTATTTATCAGGAGAGTTGGACATTGATATCATCAGGAAGAAAGTTTCCTATCAAATTTTGTAGATAATTTAATAAATAGTTCATTTTCCAATAAGGATATGTATATTAATTTGTAGATGTAGATAAAACACCTATTTACAGGGAGCCGAAAGGTAGCAAAATTGTTCACTGTATGCATTATTTAATTTCAAGCACTAGGCTTATTTCTAGGACGGAGTGAAATTAGATTCATGTTTCATCAAGGAAAACAATGTTCTCATTTTTCTAGTGATCTGCTTCAAGTAGTTTTCTCAGTATGTATATTTGTGCGTTCCAGTTTTATTGATTATATACTTTAAAAGGTCTTAATATGGCCAAGTATTGTGGATGTAGCTGTAATAGCCTTTAATGGTGGTAAATTCCAGCATTTAATAACTGCCAAGACTATAGCATCTACTGTCTTATTGTATCTGGCAGGTTATTTTGTTATTAGTTTGATATTGTTTATTTTACTGATATATATTTTCCCAAAGGTTTGGTATATTGGGAGAAATTTCATTCCACTTTTTATGAACATCTTTATTTTATGTAATTTTGCAATATACATTTTTACTGTGGATTATTAATGACTAGAATTGCTTAAGCAAAATTTATACAATGATAATTTGTTTCAAAGTGAAGCTGATCACTTGCATTGTAAGAGAATGCCAAAATATATCTTGTGAATAATCATTTTTGCCTTTGGAAAAGTTAAGTCATTGAGTCATGATTGAGTTACCATCTAATGTATCAGTAGATTTAGTTACTGATTTACTTCTGATCCTTTTGTTACACCAGATTTTTCCCTTAATCAATTTTATTAATGAAATTTGCTATGCTGGATTTCCTTACCTGTAGCTACAGAAGCCCATTTGTTTGTATCACTCACTGTATTAAATGGAATAGTGTACAATATTTCTTCAGAGCCATGAAATTTGAAGTGGCCCAAACAATTAGGTCCTGTTTACTCTCCTTTATGTTTTATGTTTTCCTTTAATAGAATGATAGACAAAAATACTCTAGGAAGCACATCCTGAAAAAAAATGGTATCCTTACCTTTAAGAATTAGTGTGATAATTAAGGGTTTAGAAGTTATAAAGTTAACATTCACTAACATTATTTAAATAGAACCTTATTAACATTATAATAATCAGATAATCAATGTGATTAATAACCATTAGAAAGGAAATTGAATGTTTTAACTGCTGTCACAGAATGATAAGTCTATGTGGAATGCATATACATGTAATGATGTAGACAAGTTTCCCTTTTATTCAAAATTTAAAGTATTTAACTTCACTGTTAATTTAGCAACCATGTTGGATGTTACAGGTTTCTTGGAACTTGTTACTTCTGTTTATAATACCTTACTGTGCTCCGATCAGGAATTTAACAACAACTTTGCATTACATTGAGGTTGTTTGAGACACAGAAGTGGCATCAAAAATTTTATTCATTACTGAAACAATCTTCTCTTAATAAGGCTACAAATGTCCCTAATCTGTGATGTCATCTGCTGTCTTATTATCAGGCCACCTAGGATGACTATTTGGACATAGAGTGGAAAGGAGCTTTAATAACTACCATTAGGGTTGTGTATTATCAGATATCACATATTCAAGATACTACGTAACTAGATAACAGCCAACTTATCTCCTTCAGCCAATATTGTAGATAAACACACTTTAATTTTACCTTAATATGACAGAATTAAAATGGTGGAGCAAATATCTGTTCATAGTTTGTTATCTATTAGCTTTTTGTGCGTGACACAGGCTGCTGGTTTTGTTCCTTATACAATTGAACCAACCACTTTGGATTTATTGACTCCAATAGATGAGATTGCCATGTTTCTCTGCCAAAAATCTTGACAGAGCCTTTTGGGATGTGTCTTTTGTACCTATCTATCATCCATTAAATGGTAATTTTCATTTTAGTTCCCTAAGTATACTGAAATGTTCTCCTCTGCTCTTCCTATGACATTGGAAAATGCTATTTTTTCATCACAAATAAGGCAGGGTGGTTGCTTAAGGTCTATGTGAACTTTTTTCTCATGGTTAATTTTGTAAAGAGCAATTTCAAGAAGCTTGGGGCCATTGTATCACCTTATCTTATTCTACTACAGATATTGATGCAGCATGGATCACTGAACAGTATAATCTCTTTTGAAGTTTTTATTGATCTTGTCCAGTAAATCACTATATTTTGGCTTTGTTTTGGAATCGTTCAGCACATAAATACTGTTTTGAATTTGAAATCAGGTGCCTTCTTATAATTGATAAATCTATATAAACCTGTTTCTTTCCTCATGTTATAGATAAAACTATTTTTCCTACTAAATATCTAATGTGAGTGGTGTCTACTCATGGTTACCCATTCACTTCTTCTCACTTAGTACAATTTAGGTTCTGCCACCATTGATCCCTTTGAAATCTCTGTCTGCAGTTGGTAATGCTCTGTTGTCTTGTGTTCTTTTTCAGCAGGGCATACTTTGCTTGACCTTTTCATTTTTCTTTATGTTCTCTTACTGAAATGCTTTCCTTTTTCTCTAGTGACAGTGTGCACCCCTTTTTTTACCCTGTTTGATTATACTTTTTGCTCTAATTGCTGCTGCTTCCATCTTTTGTGAGCCTAAATAAGGATACCTTCACTGGTTGCATTTTGAAGTCAGACAATCATCAGATTTGCCTTTTTATTTCTGTGCCCTCATCGTTTCACTCTGATATCTCTCATTTTAATCATGTAACATTCTCTAGGTATCATTCTCCAGACAATATTGAATGTGGTATTGGTTTGGGAAGATAAAGGTTTTTCTATCTTTTAAAAATATTTTAATTTTTGAGAGGGAGAGAGAGTGAGTAAGGGTGGGAGGTGCCATATACCATGGCGTATGTGTAAAGATCAGGGGACAACATTTGGAAGTCAAGTCTCTCTTTCCGCTATGTGGGATTCTAGGTATTGAATTCAAGTCTTCAGGTTTGTGATCAGGCCTCTTGCCCACTGAGTTCTTTCATCTGCTCAGTATCTAAACGTTTTGAACCATGTTCTTTTTCCTATGAATATATGTGTATGTGTGTATGTGTGTGTGTGTTTGTGTGTGTGTGTGTTTGTGTGTGTACGTAAGCTTATAAGATATATACCTGTGTGATAATGAATTGGGCAGTATGGGGAAAAGGCAGCATAAATTACTTGGGTAAGTAAAGAACAGAGGATTAATTAGAAAAGAGTTCATAGAGACAGTGACATCCTATTTGTGTCCTAAACAGCACATAAGATTTTAACACTAAGATATGAAGGAAGTGAGCTGAATTGTTTTGTACTTAATAAAGCATCTTGTCACATCTTTTCCTTCTTTAGTTGTTCTTGGTTTTTGTTGAATACAGACAGACCTTTCTTTACATTTCAGTGCTTTTATTTTTTCATCTGAAGTAGAGACAGAGAACAATGTGCAGAATAGTCCATGCCATACCTATGTGTATAAAACTTGGAGATCAACATATCAACAATGTTATCATTAAGCTTAATTATATTGTTTTGCATTCACTCATATCCACTGTAACTTGTGGGATTTTTTTAGTAGAATATTTAGATATTTGTTCTTAAGTGTCACATTAGCTTAAGTTCTATGAAATATAACTGGAAAACTAAATATATTATATCTTGTTCCATTCTTTTTCATGGATGTCACACCAGATTTTAGAGTTCATGTTTTAAAAAAACCTATCATATTAATGAATATTTAGTATGCAGAATAATGGGTTTCACTGTGACATTCCTGTAATTGGAAATCATTTCTCATACAGGGAAACCAATTTGCATATATGGAAACACGCTTCTAACTTAATGTACTGAATTTTTTTATACAGTTTACCAGTAAGAAAAAGAAATCATTTCTTATTAGCTGATTTGAAGTGTTCAGTGTGATTGTTTTTAATGATACTTCTGGTCTAAATTTTCTGTATTGACTTCTTAGTACTTCTGTGCAGCTATAACCATTGCTGAAGTTCAAATTCAAAGCATTCTAAGCTTAAAGCAGAGGTACATTTTAGCAGCAGCCACAGAGAAGCAACAATGATCCCCCACAGTGATAGGACTGAAGTGGTTGGGGTGAAGTCAAGGCCAGCTTAATGGCAAGCACAGCGGGTTGAAATGGTTGACTAGGAAAAAGAGCCAGCAGGTTCCTGTCCTGATGCAGTCAAATTTATTTGCTGTCTGTGACTATTAGCAGCTGCTTCTTACCTGGGCTATTACTTTCTCTTTTATCTGTAGTAGTTTCGGGTACAACGTTAAATTACAGGGATTTTTACTTTATTCTGCTAACACAATGAAGGTTTCATTCTCATCTTTATGAGATGTGATTTAACTTTATACTGTAATACTTCTCTGTGCATTCTGTACATTTCAGGAGACTACTATGAATTTTGGTTTCCACACTTCAATGATACAGTATACATTTAGCAGCATGAATCCTAAACAGTGTTTTTATCTTACATATGCATCTATGAGATCCTCTGTTATTTCACATGTGGCTTCAGGATTTAAAGAAAGGTGCATAGTAGGTAACACCTATTTATTCTACAATAAATTGCTATGTTTTCCAATTAGTATTAATAATGCTATAAAACACTGAATGTGATATTATTAAAAGGTAGTTCTCACTGGAGACAGTTTCTCATAGCTGGGCCCTCATCCAAGAACTTTTTTATTTAGTTCCTAAAAGTGTACAGTCAAAACCATTTCTGGCATTTAGGAGAATAAAGTACCCGGTGGATGTTCATTGTAAAACTGAAACTATCCAACAATGATATATTTAATGATACAGTTGCACACACACAGGAATCAGTCACGTTTATCAATGACTCAATGTGAAACTGAGTGCACCTATTAAATGTTTCATATAGGTTTTCTCCATTTATTTTTTGTAAGTACCTTTCATGTTGAATTCAGACAATCATTATTCTCATTGTTTATGGGTGGTATCATCATGCTATTAGCGAGGAACATAACTAAAATTTACTTGACATAAAGCAGAGCATTATAGTCAGGAATGCTTACTTTCACTAGAATTTTGTCCCCATGAGCTATTGGTCCAAAACACACAGGCTTTACAATTCTTGTACAATGTGCAGTGACCGTGTGTTTGCTTAGCATTTTGTCCAGTTCAATTATGAATTTGGGTTAGATTGAATAGCTCTCTTCTCAACTACTTTCTTTTGATGATTCGAGGTTGTATGCAATAAAATATTCCTTCTTCCTGTTTTACATATCCCAAGTCCTTTCAAACTATGGTGGTTTTCAATGATCTGATAATATGCAAACATAAATCCCAAGCATGAAGTTTGTTTTTCACAACCACATTTTACTTTCCAATAGCATACTTGTTTTTTTCTCATCTACTCTGTGACAATTACACCTACAAACATGAAAGACTCCATTCATGTAACATTCATTTCAGCATTTTATGCATGCAGGCAGATTTAGTTATTGCATGAAATTTATTCATATTTATTCTGAAGCTAATACAAATACATGGAAGATCCTTTTACTTAAGGGTGTATCTGTTTCGTTATTGATTTCCATAATAAAAATGCACCTTAGGATCTATATTTTTCATTTCAACTTTCATCATTGATCAGGGTTATTGTGCTAATTGTTTGACAAAAATTTCCTCTCATCTTTCTTCTGATATTGAAAAGGAATACAAATGGGATTTCTAAGGAATGTTGATGATGTTTGCCTTGTTCATTTTGGGAAGCCTCTTTACAGCTATCTCAGACTCTAGTGTTCGGTGTTGTCGATAAGTTGTTTCAAACCTTTTAAACAATCTGGAGAGATTTTAAGAGAAACATGTTCTGGGGCATTACCTATTGATATTTTGACATCCTCCTTCGGTAGGTTTGCGTATAGTTAGCATTACACGTAAATGAGAGAAGAGAAAGGTCATATCAGTCATTCTTCCAAGAAGCTAGGAAATGTAACAGAAAAGGATAATAGGTTGAGGAAAAAAGAAGGTCAAGAGTTTGTTCTAAGAATAGAAAGACTTGAAACTTATTTGAATTTTATTCTTATGTGTTTGCACATTTACAAAAGGCTCTCAAATGTTACTTTCCTGCTTTCAAATAAAGAAAAATCACCAGCAGGCTAAACCTGACTTTAAGAAGAAAGAAATGAAAAGTTCAGGTGCTCTCTTTTACTCTTCTCAAAACTTCCCTAATGCTTTCAGCACTTTCAACAGCACACAGTAATGTATTTTCAGAGCTATAAAAAATTACTCCTGACAGATAAAATTGAAACCAGTTGGAATCCAAATGGCAAAAACAGAGACAATGTAATCTGGTCGTTTCCCATTGAGCTCAGTCAGAAAAAAAATATATTGCCGCACTCAGTATTACCTTTATGTGCATAAAGTAAGAGAAGTATATTACATGAAATCCAAAGTTTGGATTTGTCCTTTTTGTAGAATTCAGTTTTTTTTTTTTTTTTTACTGCAAGCCATTGAATCACAATTGAAATATGAGCAAATATTGTGCCACCATATGTATTCATATTTGATCCCTTTAATAGTAAATGGTTGACATTAATTTTATTAAAATCCATTTGTTTTGTGGTTATTTTATATTAAGTGTAAGTGATATTATATGAGGATTTATGGGGGCTTAAAAATGGCAGTTTGGGATGAAATGGATGATTCCCAAAGGTTAGATTCACTTAAAACAACATTAAGTTGTTTTTTCTTATTGTGACTGCCATTTCAAAATCATACTTATCAAACAGCAATTATTGCAAAGTAATTCTAAAAGTATTCTACAAGGAAATTTTTGAATTTTTACTGACATTATTAAAAGCACACATGAATCAACTTTTCTTCTTACAGGAAGAGAATAAGGAACCAGTCACTTATTATGTTCCTATAAGGTCAGAAGTAGACAGATGACAGCCTTCAGGCCAAATATACTTGGCCACATATTGTTGCCATGCTCCCTGAGTTCTTTTGCATGGCTGTCTTTCATAACGTGGCAGAGGTGAACACTTGCAGCAGAGCATCAACGATCTACAAAAAAAGTTTTATTTTGTTACTGGAATTTTTGTTTCTTCATAACCTACTTATGATGTATCCTTTACTTCAAAAGTTACAAATACTTACTCATTAACACCTATATTTATGTAGTGCTAAACCCTCACGTTATTCCTTGAAATTTCCTTAAGAGCACTTTAAAGGCTCTCCGTACTCATTCTAATATTGGAACAGGCTCGTGAAGATGGTGAGAAACTAGCCAGCAATCACTCTCTGTGACTTGCTGTTGCAAGAAGCCTGTTGCTCCACTCTAAGCAACTCTCTCTTTTTTTTTCATCTAGAGTCTTCTGTGAATCCTTATGTCCCTAACATAAGCACTAATCCTAATATTAAATTTTTTTCTTGTTAGTTAGTTAAGCATACTCAGTTTGCCATTCAATAGTAGGGAGGAATGAAAAAACAGTACTCCATCGTTATTCAATTTGTGGTGTCTAGTGTTTACCTTCTTCTGCCAGCAGTTAAATGAAAAGGAATTGATAGCAGTGTCGTCTGCAGTGATCACTGGCCACCGTACTTAAGATTTCAGCTTGACCCATTGAGGTTAGCAAACCAAAAGAAGATACCATAACTTTGATGTTGTACTCAAGAATGCACAGCCTTAGACTTTGGACTACCAGGAAGCATTCTATTTGAAACAGTTTAGCATCTCCATGGAACCCCCTTACCTCAATGTATTAATTTTAAGTATGAGGGAGGCAGGTATGAGTATTGTGGAAAACGATGAAGCCTAGGGGTAAGGTTTAAACAGCTCTATCATTTAATTCTGTGTTGTCTTTCACAAGGTTGCTTCTAGGTACTGTGTTTTCCTTATATATAAAATAGGAAAAATAGCACTGTTATGCATTGAATATTTGTATCCTTCAAAAATCATTATTTTGAAACTGTTTTTGAGTGTGATTGTATCTGAAGATAGGGTCTTAGTGGAAATAACTAAAGTTGAATCAAGCATAAATCCTTATCCGATAGGATTAGCAGAGACTTTCAAGAAGAGACTCAAGCCAAAAAAAGTTCACACTTTGTCAGTGCCATACACTGAAGAGAGGTCATATGAGCACACCATCGCATGGTGGTTTCTTTCAATGCAAGAGGCCTCAGAAGAAGTTCACCTTGCTTACACCTTAATCTTGAACTTTTTTCCTCAAGTGAAGAAATAAATGTCTGTTGTTTATAACCACCCTGTGTGTGGAATTTTATTAGAGCAGATCTAGCTTCCTAATAAAAGTTACTTACTTGCTCAGTTGCAACCAAAATCTATCCAGGGTAATGCCTGATGATACTTGTATGCATACTGTAAGTTAGTGTTTATAAACAATATTTCCCAAAGTTATGTGAGTCTAGAGATAGAAATAAAACCAAGGAAATATATGTGACAGTGTCTTCAGTAGCAGAGGCTGCAGTGTTTTAAGAGTGCAGAAGATGTATCTTTGTATATGTAGCGTCTGTTGTTGTCTCTTGACTGCTCCATCTCTCTCTCTCTCTCTCTCTCTCTCTCTCTCTTTCTTTCTCTCTCATATTCAGGGACTCAGATAGGGTTACCAATTATTCTACAGTTGAGCTATATTCTCAGGCCTGTGTATTTGTATATTTTAACTTTAAAAATATGCTTTTCAATTACTGCAACTTAATGATACTCTTAAATAACCCTCTGTACAAAGAACTCCAATATTTTTATAAACACAATAGTTTCATGTCACAACCAACATCTCTGCTTTTGTAATATTGCCATTTTGTGTGTGTGTGTGTGTGTGTGTGTGTGTGTGTGTGTGTATGTGTGTGTGTGTCAGACAGCACTGTATATCCTTGTGAAGGGCCAAGGGCGACTTGGGGAATCTTCCTGGACTGTTTCTACCACCTTCTTGCTTTGCTCTGAGATTTCCCAGGCTCCTCCCACCAGAGCCAGAAATGCAGGCAGCAGGCATTTTTATGTGGGATCTGGGATCCAAACTCAGGACCTTTTGCTTCCAAGACAGAGTCTTAATCCCTGAGCCATCTCTTCAGCCCAATACTGCCATTTTTATATCCATAAAGCATTCGTGCAAGTATAATTATTTATGGAAATATCTTACTCATTTGTAGATAGTAATTACAAGAAAATTATTATATTTATATTGGTGATAAGAAATATTGCTTTGTTCACTCTCCTCTGGTATATTCATGTTGTTGCAAATGACATAATTGCCTTTTCTGGCTTTGTCTATTATACTGTGTAAAAATAATGCATATAGCTATATATTCATATGACTTTTTTATTATTAATACATTTTTATTATTATTTCAGCCCATACAAACTTAATAGGTACACCAGTTCCCTCCCTCCCTCCTCTCCCCGAACCCCCTGCTCTACCTCCCCTCACCCCTGCCACCCCATCCCCCGGTGCCTCCCGCCCCAATTCCCAGAATCCTTTCTTGTGCATGCCTGACTCTCTTCTGGGCTCTCCTCTCCGATGACGTACAAGGACCCAGTGGCATTTCCCTGAACCCTTTCCTGTGTTCCCCTTAAGCATAGGAGCACTACTGTGGCTGTCAATCCCTTGCCTCCAAGGATCTTGGTGCCTTTAGCAGATGTTAGACTTTGTGATGTCAATAGTGTGTTGGACATTGTGCCGGGCATGCAATATCCAATTATGATTGCTTTGGCCCTAACTTGTGTGGAATATCTTGCAAATCATTGCTCCTCCCATTCTTTTGCTCTTACACTCTTACCGCCCCCTCTTCCGCAAATGTCCCTGAGCTTCAAGATGGGGAGAGATTAGTTTGGCCTAGTTCTAGGTGGTTGATATAGAGTCTCTGAAGTCTGGATAGTGGTTCCTTGATTTTCTTTTGCAGTTTTGTTGCTCCTGTAATGCCCTTCACTCCATCCTGATGGGCACTGTATGTCACCCCCTGCCCAGAGACAGAAAGCTGTTAAACTGGAGTCGTATTATAAGAGCACATTCAAGGGTAGATGTAATACTTATACCCAAAAGTGGGATCGCAGGGTCATATGGCATTTGGCAATGGGAGGGGTCAATCACCCATTTGCAAAATGGTTACTTTTTAATCTACCGGACTATATGCCCTCCCCTTCTGGTGAGTTCATACCCCCTTTGTTGTAAATGATCAGGAACGAATTGTGAACTTAACTAGGTGTCACATTACTTTCTTGCAGTCCTTGATGGAGGCCTATTTTCTCTACTGTAACATGGTCACTTCTTTCCTTGTGTCTGGTGTGGCCCTCCAACCCCATCCCTCCTGTTCATAATCCTTGCAAATACTGTAGGTAATACATAGATTTACCTATGAGTGTCTCAAGATGGGCTGGGTGGGTTTGGTAATAGGAGCCACCTATTAGGGAATACATACGGCACTTAATTTTCTGACTATGGGATACTTCACTTAATATAATTGTTTCTAATGACATCCATTTCCTGGCAAATTCCAGTAACTCATCATTTTTGATGTCTGAGTAGTACTCCATTGTATAGATGTACCACAGTTTCCTTATCCACTCGTCAACTGTTGGACATTTGGGTTGTTTCCATGTCTTTGCTATTGTAAACAGATATTCACATGACTTTTAAAAAATACTTTCACTCATTGTTTAATGCTTATATTGTTTCCCCACCTTGCTTCTTTTCACAGGAAACAAAGGGATGGCAGCTAAAAACAAAATCCTATATAGTCTCACTTAAGAGTGTTGTATATTTTTCCCAGGTCTTCTTATAGTATTATCCCATGACAGGAGGCAGAATGAAAAAATCTGTGCCTGTATGTGCATGAGAGAGGGTGGAGTGGAGGCATGCACAATTGCTTGCTGGACCAGATTCTATTATAGACTCTCTACTGTGATAATGAAAACACAACTTGCACAAAAGTGACTGTCCATCTGTATGGACCCATCCCATTTTGAGTATTAGCATCCTAAAGCTTCTCCTCTTGAAACTATCTTGTCAATGATAGTTTTTATTGCTTATTTTTATTTGTTTGCTATTTGATGTATAAATATTATGAATTAATATGTTTTCACCCTCTCCTACCCATTCCTATTCCTATCCTGTCCTTGGAAAAACATTCTAACTGTTGTTATTTCTTTATCTTTCACCATAGTCATCTTATATATGCCAGTGAATATATATGTGTTCTCCTCCTTTGTCCATAAATGGCAGCAGATGCTACATAGTTAATACTTCATTTCTTAAATATCATTTCATATTATTTTGTAGAAAGACTGTTCATTAACATAGCAGCAGAATAATTTATTGAATGATATAGTTTAGTCTTCTTTGATTAGCTTCTAACGTTATTTCTAATATTTTACTGTTCTATACAATTTTCAGTATATTGCAATTTTATATTAATCTCTAGTAGACGAACATTTATGGTTTTATAGAGTGAAAGCATGGTTAATATGTAGATTTACATATCAGACATTTTGTACCTACGAAAATATATATTCATGAATTTTTCTAAGATAACGGTAGTGCATATTCTTTTGCAGACAAAAACATTTGATACTAGTATGTAATATTGAACAAAGCATTCACAGATCCATTTCTTTCACTGAGATAAAACAATAATCGAATACATACATATTAAACAAGTAAGACATGTATTATGTTAAGCAATGATAGTTGCTGTGAAGGAAAATACAGCAAGCAATGGTATTAAGCAGTTCTAAGTGTGAGATATATTAATTTTGACATGAATCATAGGAAAGCTTTTTAAAATAGAAAGGGGCAGAAGAAGGTTTTGAAAAGAAATGTGGTACAATATGGGCATAATGAAGCATCAAATGCAAAGCCTTTCCTGCAAGAATAGGTTTGGAATATTTGAGATACTGAGGAAGTGGTGAGGCAGCATTAGAGTACCTGAGAGGATTATTGCAGGACATAATGGTAGAATAACAAGGCAGGGGATGAGACAAAGAGCAAAGCACTTGACTTGATTGAGAATACTTCAGCTTCTCTGAATAAGACAGGGGGCCAATGGAGAGTTAGCAGAAAGATGACACTTATACATATCCAGCATAAACTGGTGATCACAAAAACCAGAATATGAACTGGTAATGAGGCCATCATAATACCCAAGGGGTAAGTGATGGTGAAGGTGGATTCCATAACACTGCATGGTTTTTCTTGTTTGAATAGTTCTGAGTCACTGTTTGTTGTGATGGAGAGGATTGTGAGAGAGGATGTTTTGAGAATAAGTTCATAGTTTTGAAGTTATACTAAATTTGAGAAGCTTATGCTAAAGCAAAAAGAGGTATCCAAGCAGTCACAAGCAACTATCAAATCAGTGTCTTTTAGGATGATTTCTATTCTAGCACACACATTGGCATAAATCCTTATCACCACATGTGGGGTTCCGTTACCAGCATTCTTACCTCGCAATTCTGATAGGTACCAGAGGGGGATCAGCATGAATTAAATCAGCCTGGGTAAAGAGTGGATCTTGGAAAAGCCAAGAACCAAGTCAAGTTTTTTGTGGAACCTAATCCCTTCTATATCATGAAACAGGAGGTGACATCTGTACACTTTGCACTGAGCAGAGGGATGATGTCAATAGTGACAGACAACTGCAGGTGCAAGGTCAACAATAGGTGGGACCACCACCAACAATACTGCCTTGCCAATCCTTAGACAAGTTAATAGGCCCTAATGGCCCCATACATGGTGGTTAAAGAACAGGCTGCTGATAGGTCAGGAATGTGGTGATACAATTACAGTAAAGCTCTGTGTTCATCCTTTAGGCATGCACATCAATGTCTAGATGGCTCCCAAAGAACAGGAAGGAATATGTACAAAACTCCTCTGCCCTTGATCCCAATTGGAGACAAGAAAAGATCCATCCCTGCCCCTTGTGGGAAATTCAGGAGTCAGCTTAGACTATACTGGCATAGGGTGGCATCTAGACTGGCATAGGCACAGAACTATGCTAGAATAGGAGGCACATTGCAACCAAGACTGTGAGGGATGCTCTTAGCATCCGTCTTCACTAAATGGAGATCTGGGGCTTGAGCGTTCCCTACAACCACATATCTTTAGAGTATGGAGACAGGAAGATCAGTATTGCTTCCTGACATACACCCTAGCCAAAAAATATGTAACAACTGGTTCAGGGAGAGGTTCTCTTTTTAACCCATTTGTGCACACTTGACCAGAACACATGTGGCACACACCAATGCATATATGCACACCACATAAATATCTCTTTAAAAAAACTTTATTTATAGTGTACGTGTGTGCATGTGTGTGTGTGTGTGTGTGTGTGTGTGTGTGTGTGTGTGTGTGTGTGTGTATCAGAGGGCACTGTGTGTCCCTGTGCAGAAACATGGGTTAATTTAGAAGTCATCCTGGATTGCTTCTACCTCCTTTTTGCTTTCCTCTGGAATTTCCCAAGCTTTGCCCACCAGAGCCAGAAGTGCAGACTGCTGCTGTTTCTGCTTGACTTTTTTACATGTGATTTAGGATCTGAACTCTGGACCTTCTGCTTGCAAAACAAGAGTTTTAACCGCTGAGCCCTCTCTCCAGCCCCAAATAAATATCTTGAAAAATCACCTGAAAGTGAAAATTGAAAAACCTTTTACGTATTTGAGATAATAGCTATAAATCTGTTGAGATGTTATTTTGTTTATTTTGGCTCAGGAAAATTAAATGTATTATGCATTAAGCTAATTTGAGTGCAGGTTTTGTGCTCAATTGGGATTTACCACAATAAATCCAGAAAGCTTGTGCATCTTTTCAAGAAGTATCCTTTTAGTCTAGCAATACAAATTTTAGTCTCTTATTTCCTGTTTTACTTTGCACAGTATTCTTTGCATTTGCTGTACCTAGTTCTTGTTGTTTATTACTTGACTGGTTGACTTGTCCTATGGATTATGCAATTTAACATAATAGGAATATGTTTTTGAATATGTGGTATAGCTAAGGAGATGTCTTTTGGTTTATAGAACGGCAAAGAAAGTATGTGAGCAATAGGATAGGTTCTAGCTTGAATAATGTACTTAACATTGGTTAAGTTAATGGAAAAAATTGCAATCTCATCTATTAAGTTCCAATTTGAGGTAAGAACCATACTTTCATTTGTGTTTTAAAATTACTAGTTGAAACAAAGCTTATCCCTCAAACCCTAAGACATCTTTATTTCACATCTCTAAAATGTATGGTAAACCTACCAAGTGATTGAGGGCCATTTGAATATATACATTAAGTAGGAACGTGTTAAACATACTGTTATAGTGACATTTAGCAGTGCTCAGTAATTGGCTTAATGAACAGGTGTACAAGTATATTAGATATGCAGATGTTAATTTGCAGTAACATGTGCTTCTTTATTTGGGGGGGTTCTTCTAGAAACTATAACTAGTAAGATTTGTTCCTTAATTAGGACACCATTACAAAGTGTGTGTGTGTGCATTTGTGCATGCACATGCATGCATTTCTCACCATTAAAACAATTAGTCTTGTTTAATTTGCTCCGAACTCCAGGAACACTCCTGCTAATGCCAATCCTATTGCTTCGGGGATTGTGCAGGTGTCAGGATAAATCTGTCTTTCTGTAGGATGCCTTACTGTGCAGCTGTAGGCAGCACGGAAAGGGGGAAAGTCCACAGCTGTAATATGAATCTTTTAAGAGGACATAGAAATGCAGTCTTTTACTACATATTGCATCAGTTTTTTCTTTCAAGGTCTGATAAACAATTGTACTGTAGCTTGCAAAAAAAAAACCCAAAAAAACAAAAAATGACTGAACAAAAAATCTTATGCTTACTTACTAAACTGACTAAACTTTCCCCTGATTTTTTTTTTTTTTTTTAGATTTCTTTAGTATTGTTTGTGATTCCTGTCTAGCTTTGGTCCTTTGAATTTGCAAGGCTGTCACTTTATAAGCTATGAAAAGAGACAGGAATTGTAATATAATTTAATCATCTTTATTTCAATGTTGAAAGTATGTGAAAGTAGAGAAGATCATACAGCAAGATTGTAGACCGTCATCCAGAATGCACAGTTGAGAATAAACAGATAATAACATTTAGCTATGTTTGCTACAGATCCTTCTTTTCTTTTAAGGAAGCAAAACATTACAGTGAAAATAGAGTTTCCCAACTTTTCTCTATCCCAGTATCTCTGTCTAACCCAAAGGCAATCGCTAATACTCAGCTGCTGAAAATATAAACTGCAGTTCTTTGGATCTGTGTTATTGTTAGGATCTAGTCTTGCTGGAATATAAATCCCATATATTCATTGGTAAATGGTATATTAATATAAGAAAACTTAACCATTCTACACACCCTGGACGTATGGCTTGTTTCTAATTTCTTAGCTTCCCAATACTGTATCAGTATGCATTTTTGTCATCTTTTACATACAGGGTTGGTTATAATTTGGTAATCACACCTTCAACAATATTAAATGTTAATAAATGTTTATTTTATAATCAGCAATTGATTTTTATTGTCCTTGATGTCTTCAAAATCTTATTTCTCTATATCATCAATAATTGGAAATATGAGCCCTTTCTATTTGGGATTAAGAAATTTCAGCCTTAGTCACAGAGAAGGCACAGTGAATAATGTTACCTGCTCACAAAGCTGGAGACATGAGCTTGATCTTCAAAGCCTACGTGGTTGGATAGAGACATCCAACTTTGGAAAATTGACCTTCCTGTATGTACTGTGACATTTTTTCCTCTCTCCTTCCTTCTCTCCCTCTTTCCTTTTCTCCTTCTCTCCCTCCTTCCCTTTTTTTCTTCCTTTCCAATTTGCCTCAGAAATAAACATTTTTGAATTTCTCCTAGTTTGAATTTTTGTGTATCGAGTTTTGCTTCACAGAGACAGGTTGTCATTATATTTCCCAGGCCAGTTTAAACTCCCAGTCACTATGCACCTGCCTCCTAAGTACTGGCATTATAGTTATGTACCATTCTTACACATGCACTCTTCAATTTCTAATTTGATGGGTGGGTCAAATGGTATTCCTTGGTTTTCTTTCACTTGTGTTTTTATTATTACTGATGAAAACTGAAAAGCTTTTCATTAGTAGCTATGTTGGTTGGTTCAAATGAGACAGTTTTTATATTCTTTTTCCTCCTTGCTTATAAACTCACAGTATTAAACACCTGAAATATAATAATTAAACTTTTGTTAGATCCATGTAACCATTTGCAGAAAATTGATTTTAGTTGTGGTTGTTATAGTTACAGTATAATTCCATGCTGTATTGCCTGTTGTTGTAATTCTTTCACAGCTCTTGTATGTCTCTCAATCTGTCTGTACATCTATACAGACTCTTTTATCTACTTTCATATGAAGTTTTTATATTTCTCAAAATACAAGGTGAAATATGATATAAAAACATTATAAAAATAACAAATATTTAAATATTGGGAGCTACCATATTAAAAAACCATATACTTTCACTCGCCATTATTATTCTTGCAATCACTTTCACATTTTCAAATAAGATTAAAATTCAAATAATAATGAAATTCAGATAATAAATTATGAGTCATTTACATGTTGTTAGAAGCACTTCTGGGATTATATCTACATGTATAACATGTATGTAGGTACATGTGCATCATAAATCTTACATGTATATGATATAGGTTACATATACAGATATAACTTACTTGTTTACTATATATATGTATATATATGCTTTAATTGAAGTTGCCTAAATTTTGAATTTTTTTAAGAGTATATCTATTGTTTTATTAACTCTGGGTTTGTGATATTTATGTGTTTGTCAATCCTATTCAGTCATTACTTTATAAAAATTACAAATTGTATATACTTTCCAGAACTACTTCCATAATTGCTAGCATATACATATAACCACATGATATGAATACTTAAATCTGCTTGGCCATTCTATGCTCACATTAGGCTAATGCATATTAAGCACTTAACAACTGTTTGCTATATGAATGAGTAAATAAGTATCATTGATTCCAACTCTAGGAATCTCTCACTGAAATTTAGAGTAATTTAAATAGTCGTATATATTTTATGATTAATAATATGTAAAATATCTAATATTACTCTTTTGTGATATTTTAATATTTGCCACAATTTATAAATGTTTTCTCACATGTTCTTTGTATCTACTGAGATAGCAGAAATAAATAGGGTGTTTCTAAAGTTTGCAAGTATTAGATTGGGGAAAGAAGATAACTATATTTATTTTATATATGCCAAAGCATAAATTATACATGTTCCTCCATCATAAACAAATAAATCTATTGTGCATTTTCTTATAAAGATTCATGTATGCAGAAACTATGAGAATACTTAGTTTGCAGTTTGTCTTTGATAATTACTACCTTAATATTAGCATGTCTTTAATAACAATACAATACCTTTATGATTAAGGTTGTCTTCTTCCTTTACACCATATTTAGTATCATTATTCTTTCAATTATCAATGCCAACTGAAGCACTGAAATTAATTTAATCCAGCGAATACAGAAGCAGATATAATGTATCTCGAGTTATACACTGTTTCCTGTGATTGGAGGATTTACTGTGAATCTGGAGATCTTAGGCAAATGCTGACGAATTCTTGAAGTTTTGATTTTAAAACATTAATTTTTGATCCCATCCCAATAATTGTAAATAATTGCAAATTTACTTTAATTTACTTTGCAATCTTTACAACAGAAACATGTGGGCTTAATATATTCTAAGATAAGTGACATAAAGACTTTAATATTACAGACATATTCATTGTCCCTTTGCTGTTGTTTGAATTCTCTATTTATCCGAGCTCTGGTTGTGGTCTCAAAGTAACCTTTTTAAAACAAGAAGGCTAAAGGCAGTAATAGCCACTGGTCCATCGCTACTTATCATGCTTAAAACATGATTGTTTTTGGAAACCTGTCTTGTTTAGGAACTGCTTTAAACTTGCTGTACTATAATGGTTTTCAAAACAGCAGTGTTCTGACGTAGACTTTTTATTTATTTCTGCATCCTGTTATGTAATACAGGGGAGGGTTACTAGAGTTCCAATGTGAAGCAGTGAATTATAGAGATTTAGTTTGGTTAATTTTAACTTAAAACAATTTGTTCATTTGGAAAGCCAAGAGGTTAGACTACATTTGAATGGATGAAGAACTGAAGTATAAAGTTATGCTAATGAGCATTATGTATGCATGGGTTAACTAAGAGCCTGCTAGTTTGAAGAATAATATTCATATATCCTTTTTGCTATAACATTTTCATCTTGTATGGTCTGGTTTAGTTTTATGTACTGGTGCTTGAGGTCTATTGAGGTTAGAGCAGTTTTCTTAGTTGTTTCTTTGACTATGTAAAATTTTCTGAGTGTACGTCTAAAGATAATTTTGATATGACTCAGATATTTGACTTTTTATTGAGCAAAAGAATGACAATTGAGCTGTCATTTCTTCACACAATATTTTTTCATCTGGGAATTTCTTAAATGAGGATATATTGTAATGTTGAAGGTTGCATAAGAAAGGCACTGTGCTCATCGAAGGATCCTTTGAGGCATTTTGGTGATGGTTTTCAATGAGCCATATTAAAAGCAATTTTTCTCCCAGTAGTAGCAGTGACAATATTGAGGCAAGATGGAAAATGTCTTGACACTACAAAGAAAATCACAATTTCTGGGGAATTATTATCTAGTCTCGTCAGACTCTGTATAACCTTACAGTGGACAGACTGCTGAGTTTTAGGAGGCTCTTAAGACTTGTTTTGTAGTTAATTCATTTCATCTGTTGTTTGCTTAGGTAACTCATTTTTACATGTTACATAATTAAAACAGAGGGACTCTGAATGAATGTGCAATTATGCATCTATGACATCTTGCATGCTTCCTTGGTACTGATCTTCATCTTTAACAAAAATATTTTATGATTGCTGCTTTTCTCTATTAAAGATTAAAAGAATTCTGGGTTTGATACATGTAGCTCAGGGGTTAAAACTCTGCCTTGCAAGCAGCATCCCAGGGGAATTATAGTGTGTTCTGCTTCCAGCCTTGGTAGGCAGAGCCTGGGAAATACCAGAGGGAAGTAAAAGCAATCTAAGATGATTCCTGAAGTCACTCTTGGTCCTGCACTGTGGGATCCAGTGCCCACTCACGCACTCATTCACTCACTCAAACACACAGCTGCTGGCTGTGATGAAAGCAGGTTCCAGCCATCCCCACCTCTGCCTCTACCCCCAGAGACGGGGAGATTGTCAGAAGCAGATCTCAGTTTATTGGGGGGAGAAAAGGAACTTTTGTAGACAAAGGCCACCAAGGCACAAAACGGGCATTCAATTGTGTCATAAGGTCAAGACATCCACAGGTGCTAAAGGTCAAGTTCAATGTCACTCAGCACAGGAAGCAGGTAGATACCTGAAAGCCAATTAGGGCTCTCTGTGAAGTGATCAGGTTAAGCCCAAGACCCTTGCTCTCAGTGCCATCTTTAGTCCCATGTGCTTGGCCCTGCCCTGGGGCAAATCCTGGGCGGGCCCAACACTCCACAGCAACACACCATGCCCTCTGATATCACACACACACACACACACACACAACCTAAATAAATTGAAAAAATGTAATAAAGAATTCATCTGTATTGTCCATAATATAGATTACATGAGTTGAAATAATAAACATCATTTTCTTTTAAAAATGTTGAATTTTTGCCAGTTATTATAATATGTAGTGGCATCACCATAGTAATGTGTGTCAGTGAGGATATTTAGCAGCATGGGTTGGGGATCAAGAACTTGATGGTAAGAAGAATAAAGACTACTTCTCTTTTCTTCCATTATTTGCTGGTGTCATTCCCTTCAAGCCCACTTGTGTATGGGAAATGGTAAAGCACTGGTACTTGAACATAGTTGCAGTTGTTGAGCTTCTTTGCAAAAGAGGTTCCAGACTTAACTAAAGGCTTCATTTTCATAACAGACAGCCACAGGCTTTTGAGCTGGTGTCTTGGGAGGTTGAGTATTGGAGGGTAAAACCGTCATGTTCACTCCTTTCATCCATTTGGAGTTAGAGTGGTAGCTTTTGTAGAAACAGTAAGTCTTTTGTTCCAAGAAATCACACACTAGTTTTTTTTTTTTTTAAATGATGACTGACACAAAGCTAGCATACTCAGAAGACTATGTCTTTGAGGATCTTTAGCTACGTGTATGTAAATGTGTGGTACTGTCATGCAACTTACAAATGGTTCAAACATATTCTTTAAAACAGTCTCAGTAGGGAATTTTCTATGGCAACCTGTTTAAGCAGCTAAAGTTGCCTTGGGTACTTTAAAGCAATTTCACTGAATTAAATAAATGTCTAAATTTTCACATATTTTTGAGGAAATGCATGCCTTCCTATTTCCTGAATTAGTCCAAATTAGTGAGATATTACTATATATTTAATTCTAGTACTGCTGTAGCTACCTTGGTAAAGGAGTAATTAATGTTGCACATTAGGTAAGAAGCAGCAATTGATTTTTGCTTCTATTTGGCTTATCTTTTCTGCTTAAGTGCTGATATTTAATTTGTAGGAAAACCTCTAAACAGGTCTGTATTTTTATGTTTGTCTTCTTCCCTGAGCTAATGAAATAAACACATTTATTGATTTCAGAATCAGCTTTATTAATGTAGTTAATATGCCTCACTAATGTTATTTTTTGTACTTGGATTAGTATCATTATTGTTTATGAATCAACATTTTTCTTTCAGGTCCAAAGAATGCAGAAGCTGCAGAAGAAAATAAGGGTGCACCTGCAAAGAAGAAAGTGAAGGAATTAAGAGTTTTGGATCCCAAAACAGCCCAGAATCTGTGTATGTAATATTTTCTACAGGGGAGTGTGGGATATTGAATGTGTTGAAACAAACTTGAACAGCTATCTTTAGCATCTGCTAGAAGCTTTATCCTATGGAAATATAATTTGAATTTCCTTGTGCCTCTTAGCCATTATGGAGAAAATCGTTATTTTTAGTCCAGGTGAAGCCCATGATTTTTTAAAAAAATTTTTGAGGGTTAAGTTAGAGGTTGTTAAAGGAGAGAAAGAACAGAACTCAGGGACTCCAGATGTGGAGTGCCATGAGGGGCAGGTGCTGGAGCTCATTACAGTTCTAAAAAGCACTGGTAAAAAGGAAATAGTGAATATATTGTAACGTATGCCAGCATTGAAAATAACGTGGTTATTTTGCTTTCCTATCTAATACTTGCATTCATTTTTTCGCTTTGTATTTCTCTTCCTCAACTCTCTCTGTCTTCCTCACCACTCTCTCTGCTTGTAGATACATGTGCATGTGTGTCCAGCAAGGTGCTTGCAATGCTTCCTGTATCTGTTTCCTTCACCATTATAGAAAAACTGGGATGATGATGCTACTATGCCTGGCTTTCAATGTGTTCTGCTAACTTGAACTTATGTCCTGACATATGTGTGTCAAGCACTTTAGCCACTGAATCTCCTTTCAAGTCCTGCAATTGAGATTCTTCAGAGTACTCATTAGTCACACTGGAAGTTTCTTTTATTGCTCTTCCTATATATGTAAGTTAGTTATAATGTTATCAAGTTGAATAGTTAACTATGTACTTTAAAACTGGTTATTGAACCTTAAAACTGATAACAAACCAACCAACCATTGAAT
The DNA here is from genome assembly GCA_023101885.1 of Typhlomys cinereus. Taxonomy (NCBI): domain Eukaryota; kingdom Metazoa; phylum Chordata; class Mammalia; order Rodentia; family Platacanthomyidae; genus Typhlomys; species Typhlomys cinereus. Next base: position 6,296,866 of record JALPQD010000044.1, read on the forward strand.
ATGATTTAGATAATGTACATGAGCAATTAAGCTCATCTTTATTTAAACATGTCCCTATATTTTACTTTGATATATTCTTGCCTCTGTTTTGAATTCAGAACATTTTATCATCAGTGCAGAATACTGTGTAGATTCTGCAGCTACTAAAACATTGTGCATCAGAAATTTGAACAAATAAAGCATTTAATTGTACAATGTATACCTTGGAAGTTTATTTTTTGAAGGAATATTTAATTGTGATTGTGATTCAAATAAACAATTCATATTCGTGTCATAAGAACATCGATATTTACTAATAGGTATTTGGAATTTACATACTGCTTGTCTAATAATCCATTATTTTCAGGTAAAATATTTAGCCTATATTATGTGTGTATCTATGTGAAAGAGGAAAAGAGAGTAAGAGGAGAAGAGGAAGGGGAGAGGGATGGAAAGAATTCATGAGAAGGTCAGAGGACACTTCAAAGTTTGTAACGTCTTCCTACCATATAGGCTCCAGGGATGGAACTCTGATCGCCAGGGTTGCATTTAGGCATCTTTTCCCACCAAATCTTCTTGCCAGCTTGATGCTTTTTCTTTATAAAGTTGGTTTTCAGATTTCTTTTGTTAGAAAAGGTGTAATCTTGAATGCTGTCTGTCCTCTATCCCCATAATTGATTTCAATCATGAAATTCTCATTCAATCTTTTATATCTTGGTGATCTTTTGCCTAGCTAATTGAGGATTCACTGCTTCTACAGTAAAGTCCTATGGACCTTTTCACAAACAGAAAAAATAATATATGTGTTCAGGTTCTACTTAGAAGTTCATGCCTATATTTAAAATTAAAAGTTTTATTTAGTGGAGATTCAAGTGGAACATGCTGTTGTAAAAGTATTTTCTGATGTTTTGTATACTATTTAGGTAAAATTTGTTGAATTTTTCAGTAGGATATAAAACACATCTAGTGGAGTCAAGGTTGACAGGGGAACTGATTTTATCTGTCAAACTACTAATAATACATCACACGATTGTCAGCAGGAATACAGAATTCATTGATAACTCAAGACTTTCAATTTTTTTTTCTGAAATACCATAGCCCTGCATTATTGGTGGAGAATAGATTCCAAACCTCCTGATGATTGATTGAATGCACAGGTAGTTCTGAACCTTGCCTATCTATGTACTGTTTTTCCTGATAATAAGGTTTCATGTATAATTTAGGCACAGTAGGATCTTAACAACAGTAACATAAAACAATTATCATAACTGTATTATCATGAAAGTTTTATGAATATGGTTGACTCTTTCTTTGGATGTCTTACTCTATTGTGCTCCCCCTACTTTGGCAACATGGGACATAAAAGAAATCACCTGCAACTTCCATCTATGCACTGTCCTTTCAGCCCATTATTAAATAGAATGTGGCTTCCTTGAGCATAAGCATTTCAATACCTTTACAGTCAAACTGATAGCACAAAAGGCTGCTGTACTAGTGAGCCTTTCCTGTCTGGCAAAATACCCAAGCAAATCAATATTAAGGGATGGGGTGGGGAGAGTTTGGTTTGGTTCATGGTTTCCATGCTCTCAATCCATCCACTATTGGGCACTTCCATGGCCCAAAAGTGAGCCAAAGTATTGTGTGAACAGTTGGACAGAGCATACGTTCTCACTTCATGGTGGTCAACAGAGAGCAAGATAGGAAGAATTCTTCGGAAAAGATATACCCTTCAAAGGCACATACTCCCTTTTCCAGTAGTGAATTTGACGAATAATTCATTGATGGATTAATAATGCATTCTGCTGCGAATTCATCAATGGATTAGTCAAAGTGCTTCTATTCCACTCTCTTTCCCAGAGCTTCACTACCAAATATTGTATTGGAGAGAAAGTCTTTAATGAAAGGGAGGCATTTCATGTCCAAGGCATAACATTTACTATGTGATTAACAAATGACATGCAGTTCTCAGATGCACTGGACAAGGGAAGGAATAAGACAAAATGAGGCAGAATGTGATGACATGGAATTTCACGATGCTATTCAGAATAGTTCATAATTTAAAACAATTTTTTTCTTCATCTTTGCATGTCAGTATATCTTCAGAATATAGTTGAGTGTGGGTTACCAAAACCTAGAAAATTAAGTGTAAAAAGGGAGACTATACTATTGATTAATGTGAGTTAAAAAATGGTTAATTCTTGCTCGTTTCAACAGCACATATATTAAAATTGGAACGATACAGGGATGGTTAGCATGACATGCAAATTCTTGAAATATTCCACATTTAAAAGAAAAAAGTGGTTAGTTTACTGTCATTCCTGAGAACCACTATGTTGGATATATCTGAAAATCTTAGCGTTAAATTCTTCAATGAGTATTTGCTTTAAATGTTGTTTCTTTTTTAGAACTCTCTGTTCGTTTCATTAATCCATCCATTAATTAACAGTTATTTTGTGGGTTGGGTGTTTAATTTTTGTACCTCTCTATATCTTCTGTATGTCAACCCCTGTTTATTATATAGTTAGCAGTTTTTTTTCTTTACCTAGTCTGTTCACTGCTAATTCTGTTGTTTCCTTTGCTAGGCTTTCTAGTAGCATGTAGCCCCACTTTTCATTCTTCTGAAAATGAAGCTCAAGTCTTTGTATGTTAATAAAGATTTTTACACGAGTTAAAATTTTAAGTTCTACATTCATTGAAAAGACCAACTCGAACTAAAACTTTTGTTTTTATGGGTCACTTTGTATCATCTCAATCTGAAATGTCTGAGCATATAATCATTAGTGCTATAGTATGAGTTTTATTTTATGAGTGTGCATATATATCTGTGTATGAGTATATAAATATGCATGTATATGTTTAAGCTACAGATATGATATTCTGAAGTAATATTGCATTTTCTATATTTTAGTGGAACAGTTCCTTAAATTTAAACAGCTTGGGTGTATTCATAATCGTATAAATTATTATTAATGAAAATTTCTGAGTTTGGTTCTGCAAAATGGGAATTAGGTTTATATCTGAGCGTTTAGTTTTTAATAGAATCAATTTTTGTTTTAGCTATCTTCCTGGGATCTTACCGCATGCCATATGAGGATATCAGAAACATTATTTTGGAGGTTAATGAAGATCTGCTCACTGAAGCCCTAATCCAGGTTAGTTTCATAGCTTCTCTTTCCAATTTGCTTTCTTTGAAAGAAATTGTAGTTTGCTTTCTTCTTGTTGGCATCATGAGAAATATTTTGGTTTACTGTTAGATAATTTAATTAGTGATGTCTTCTGTGTTTGTTACTAAGAGGGTTTAACTCAAGATGCAGTTTTCAAATCTGTTTCAGCCATTTACATTAGCTCCTCTGCTTTTAAATGGAAGCATGTGCACATGTAAATACATCATACATTGTTATTTACTGCACTTTAAAAATATTATTTTGAAAGTAATGATTTTAATACCTTATGGAATGCAGGACAGAAATAAGAGATTCTTATCTTTTATCTTTTATATTGATTAATTCTTTAAATATGAATATAAAAATTTATTAATTGCATTTTTGTTTCTGTTTCATTTTGTTTTATAATATGAAATATATATATATATTATATATATATATAATTGTATAAATCATGAAATGATTTGTTAGTTTGGTGCCTGGAGGCCCATACGATGCAAGGATAATACTGACTGATTCCTGAAAATTATCCTTCATCCTGCATTTGTACACATGTTGCCTCTCTCTTTCCTCTCTTTTCTCTTTCTCATAAATAAATACATGAATAAATATATAAATGAAAAATTTAAGTACATTAGTTAATTTTCCTTTAGTTAGGAGGAATGAATTTCTTCCAGTTTGGAAATAACAAAGAATGAGACTGATTAGACATTACTGAATTTGCTAGTTTGATCTAGTCTACTTTCCAGTTAAGCAGCTGTATTTAAAATCATGTTATGTTGGATCCCTGCTTTCTGTTTTGTTGAGGAAGTTGACTGACAGAGAACTTCATGGGTTACCTTGTGTTACTGCATGTGCCATGCTTGCTGTGCATAGGTTAACATGGGCCTGTGGAGTCTATCTCTGTGTTTTTGACCTCTATATACTTTCACAAGACTTTATCTTTTAAACACCTGGGAACTTTTCTTCTTTTCTTCTACCATTTTTCTACGTTCTTTTTGTTTTGTGCTGTCTCTTTGCTGGACTCTTTGAAAAACTGGTTTGCTTTTTCTTTCGGTCCCAGAGATTAAGATATTTTTCCCATGCCTACTCTGCTTATTTAAGATGCATTCTTTTAGTTTTACTGACGGAATGAAAGCATTGTAAAATATAAATAAGTGAAAGAAATATGAAGAATAAGTCACTTTAATCAAAAAGATTAATGTGACCAATATCTAGATGCAGCAATGGTGTGAAAATACTCTTGTAAGAGGAAACTCCTTAGTTAAAACAGAGAGTTTTTCCACCTCCTCTAATGCTTCGCTTTTGTCAGGCAGAAAGGAGTAGAAACACCAGCACTTTCTTTTTCCATCCCACACCAAATATGTTTCCTTCAGTGATGCAAAAGTAACAATTTGCCATTCATATGAGGTGTTTACCTCTTATGTCTAATTACCAGTAACACATTGATAATTCATAACATTAAATATGTGTCATCAGATTAACTTTGTTGTAAGTTCTGTTTTATTATAGTGCTAAATTCCATGCAAGCATAATCGCAGTTTGTTGCTCATGACAACACAAACATCAAAAACAATTAAGAATACATAATTCCCAGGGACTTGAACTAACACCAGTATTACCTTCTCCAAGCAGACAACAAATAGATAATGGTTATTTGTCTTACTTTTGAAAACTACTTTTATTCAATCAATATGCCAAGGCTCAAATGTTAAGGTTATTAATTAAAAATATTAATGTCTCCAACAATTCCAAATATGCAAAATTCAAACAGAAACTGAATTTGTAGTGTAGAAGAAGTTAAAATGCCCTACAGTGCTTGCTATAATGTCTATAAGGTTTAGATATACTTAAAATATAATATTCTGAGATTTTTGAGGGCTTTTAATGTGTATAACTATAAGTTACTTCTGAATAATGAGTAAAAGATTTAGGTGATTATTGGGATTGTTATTCCAATTTTGTAAGTCTGATTTATTATAATTAGCTCATTAACTGAGGACAAACAAAAGTAGGTACAGGATACCTCTATTTTTAAATATACACAGACAGACACACATGCATTCTTCGAGATAATTAGTGCTTGCAAATCATTCTTTGATGTTCAGATAAACCCTATTGTGGTAGAGAATTTGTGCTCATACATGAAAATAATATGATCTGTATAGAAAAGAGTATACTATTATGGAACAGTTTACAAAGAGATGATTCGGCATACAGAAAGAATCTATGGATGTGTAAAATAATCTTTTAAAAATTGAATTCTAATTAATATTTAGTATTTCTCTTAATTAAAATTTAGGCAACAATCCAAAACCATATTATCAGTACTCCTAGAATTGACAGAAAATAGTAAATATTTTCTTATCATATTCCAGCTGTGGCAGCTATCTTGAAAAATTGTTTATACTCATTACTACTTCAAGATTAAAGTACTTATTAGTTTTGCTTCTACATCTTTTTAGTGCTTTAATCAAGGAACACATCAATTATTATATCTCAACTTATTTTATAAATATGTTGACAACTATTTCAGTGTGTTTGGTTCCTCGTGTAACCCTATGTATTCTATTTTATTCTGAGAAGGAATCGAGATATGTGAAAGGTTTTTGGGATACACAGAAAGGCCAGAACTTAACATAGGGCGCACTGCGATTAAGGGAGTTTTCTTGGAACAATGTCCCCTTGAACTAGACTGTGAATTACTTATAGAATTCAGTAAGGAATGAAGAAACAGGAATAGTGGGCAAAGGTTTTCTCTATTAATTTAGGATAGCATTGAGAAGGCTTATGAGAGATGATTTTTAATGTGGTCAAGGTCATATTATAGGGACAGCTCATGAATGTATAAATCATAGCCTGCCGCTCCCCTTTTCTCCCTACCCTTTTATTACTGTTTCTGCGGCTACTATTGCTTTTGCTGCTGTTTCATCTTTCTTGTCCTGCCTCTTTCCCTTTCATCCCTTGTTCCTTCCCTCTTTCATTCTAGTCCCCCTCCCTTCATTCTTCTCTATTTCCAATAGACATTATCTGGCATTTCTGGCGCTCAACTGATGGAATGTTCATGTCCTGCACTTTAAAGTTAGGTACTGTTTCTTAATACATTTACTCCTTTTGACTTATTGCCAGCTCTTGTAGGCATCAGACTTTTACCCTTGGTAGACAACCTAAATGCTAAACTATTGAGTATGGACATGAATTAATTTTATAATTAGAAAAAAATATTATATCTGTAGTATATACCAAATGGCTTAATAGACATAGAATAAACAGACAAACAATTGCTGTTTCAAGTCTCAGATAAAGTCCTAAACTCTATGGGGAAAAAGAAGAAGGGTATTCCTTGAAAAGGTTTGGTGGCAGTATGGTATACCACTGACAAAAAAAGATGAACCAAACATAAGAAAATGATAAAATCCAGGATAGAAGAGAAGAATTTTTGCAAGAAACATTATGTTAGAATTTGTTTTGGGGGCTGGAGAGGTGGCTCAGGGGTTAAGCTTCTGCCTTGCAGGCAGAAGGTCCTGAGTTCAGATCCTAGACCCAATGTATAGACACCTGGTGGAAGTGGGGGCAGCCTGCACTTCTGGTCCTGGTAGGGCGGAGCCTGTGAATCCCGGGGCGGAGCCTGTGAATCCCGGGGCAGAGTAAACAAGGAGGTGGAGGCAGTCCATGGTGGTTCCTGAATTCACCAGTGGTTCTACACACACACACACACACACACACACACAATTAAATAATAATAAAAAAATTAAAAAGAGAATTTGTTTTGAATGTTAAAATTGAGGTCAAGGCTTGGAATGAGACTATTGCTGTCATTTGACAAGAAGTGATTTTTGGGGTATTGAGGCATATTAAAGCTGTTGGAGGCTTCTAGTAAAAGAGTGAGTAGTAGAATAGCGAGGACTACATATATAGTGTGCATGTGGCGAGGTGATATGCAGAAAAGAATACATCTATCCAGATACATCATAATCCAAGTTTTCAGGGGTGATAAGTGAGAGAATATTATCGAGGAATGAAATACCTCTTCTCTTTTATTTTATCTGATAAGTGAAAATACAAAAGTAATTAATTTTCAGAGAGTACTATGTTATATTTAATGTGTGCATATATGCATCTATTCAATCTGTATATTGTTTAAATCATGTTAGACGAATCTGTCTCCTTGAGAGCTTACCATCTGATTATTGTAAAACCTTTCTAAATTTATTCCCCTCGTGTTTTTAGATATATAATGTACATTATTATCTATGACTATCCTGCTTTGCTTACATCTTTTTTGATAACCCAAATTGCAGAGACATTTATGTAGTTATTTTTCTAGATCTTTCGTGAAAGAATTGCAACTGTATAACTGACACATGTACTTTATGCAAATGTTGTATTTACTTGTGGTCTTTTGGTCTCTGCCTCTCTTAATTTAAGGGGCATTTTCCTTCCTGCTGTGAATGAAACTCTCTGGTATCAGATTTGGGGTTCTCCAGCATTTCCCTTTTGTTTTCTGAACTTTCAGTTTTTCTTTTCTCTCTTTTCTAGCTTCTACTTCTTTTAACTTTAAATTCATTCTTCACTTAATTGGAGACTGGAATTGTCAGTAATGACACCTCAGGGTAAATACAGCTCCATTATACGTCTTTTCCTTATTGACAATTGTATAGATACCATCATAGTTGATATCTGTCTGCTTTTGCTTTACTCATGGCTTCCATATACTCTAGCTATATTATCATTCTGAAATACAGTTAAAAGTCCAGTGCTCTACTGTGTGCAATATAAAGCACATACAGCTTCCTGCATGATTATGTTTTCTCAAAGGCAGTTTTATATCTCAACACAAATTATATGATCCACACAACTCATTCTTGAATACCGACAGAATGACTAGAATGAATCAAAGGTCATCTAGCCTGTTCCCCAGATTCCAAGCATTGCTACACCTAAGTCATCAAACCTAGATGGGTATCTATTGATTCTGCAGGGAAAAAAGATCCTTCGATTTCCCTCAATTAACCAGTTCTAGAGTATAATTATTCTTATAGTCAGGAAGTTCATGCATGTGTAATAGTAGAGCTCGTTTTTGTCTCCTCCACCCATCTTTGTATTCATTGATCTATTTGCGTGGTATCGACCTTCTGTATTTTAGGCAGGCTGTGAGTCTGCATGTGTTTGTGTGCTTTACAAGAGTTGATGACTTTAGAAAACTACAAGTATATCAATTAAGGCTATAATAGCATTAGTATTGTAGAATTTGAAAACATTTTTCTTCACCTAACAACGTGTATTCACCACATTCATTTTCAAAATTCTTTAGGGAAAATGAACCATTAGTAGTGACAGTAACAATCATAAAACATTTCTTTCTTAGTTCTCATCACCATGAAATGAGTAATTATATTATGTAATGCTACTGCAATCTGAAAATATTTTCACCCATGAGCTGCTACTGTTGTTCATCTTTAAAGCTTCAAGTGATTTTTAAAAATATGCATTCTTGTCTGTCTTGACTAGTTTTCTTTAGCCATTGTTGGCTAATTTCAGTCTATTAATAGTAGACCTATTCCAAACAATTGTTGGGTATGTTCTTTCTTATTCCTTTCTAAATGTATTTTATTCCTTTTTTTTTTTTTTTATAAATGTTTGTATCTAGGGACTGTCAGTGCATATGTGTGTGGGTTTGTGTACATTTATGTGGGTGTCTGTGTGGGTACCCAAAGTTGTTCTTGGTTATCTCCTTTACAGTCCTACAGTTCATTTATTGTGTCAAGGTCTTCCAGAATTAAATTACTTTATTAGCTGCTCAAAGTAGCCAGCCTGCCCTGCAAAGCTCTTGTTTCTGCTTCCAAATTTCTGTCTGTTTTTCATACATAGCCAGTATTTCATTTGACCCAATTGCCGGTTGAGTATCATTTTCATGTGGTTTGTGGGGGGGTATGTGTTTGTCTGCATTGGAGCATAGGCACACAATGGCATGTATGTATGCATGTGAGTGCCTGTGTACAAAGACCTTTGATTACTATTAGGTTTCTTCTTCAATCACTTTCTACCTTATTCTTTGAGGTAGGGTCTCCTTCTGACCCTGGATGTTGCCAACTATATGAAGGCTTCTTTGCTTTCCATCAAATGCTTTTCCTCGGTAATATGTAGTAGAAGTGATTTCCATATGTTTGGGTATATTTTAAATAGTGTCCTGTGTCTCTGCTTCAAATTTTAAGCAAATTTCTAAAAACCTTGACTTTGGATAGCCAGGATAGCTTGTGTGTTTCCTCCTTGCTGTATTTTTGTGTTCCCTTCCAATTCTTGGATGCCATTCACATGAAATATATTCCCTGGGATGTTTATGGACTGTTAGGAACCACTGCAAATTCCTTTATTACATAGAGGCTGTTTTTGAAAGTACAATGTTAACCATACGCTGACAATGAAATGTGTACATAAAGTCTTGATTAATATGGGATATTTACTTAATTTTGAAATATTCCTATCACAGGTATTATATGAGTTATTTGGATCATTGCTGTGACATAAATACTGGTTTAAAGCACTTGAGGAAGGAATGGTTTATTTTGCATTCCTAGGTACAGAGTATATTATTTCACGACAGCAAAAATGTGGCAGTAGATGCTTGATGTGACTACTAATGTTGCATCTACAATCTAAAAGCAAAAAATGATTAATGCTGCTATATAGCTTATTTTCTCCCTTTGTATGCAGTCTGGGAATCCAGTGACATGATAACACATGAGGCTTTGTAATAGGCATAATTTATATTTGTGGGTTCCCCCAATTAACCATATCCATGGCCTCTCTCTTCAGTATTCTAGATCCTGTCAAGTTGACAGTCAGTAGTAATCATCACATGCAATGATTTCTCTAAAAGTTGTATGCCTTGAAAGGTAAAATTTATTCTTGTCTACATAGTTATCCTAGCTTTTGGTATCTCACATGTATTAGTGGTTCTGCGGAAGGTAGACTGGTTTTTTACATTAATATCCTATGCGCATGTAGGTAAAATGTTGGTGTTACTAGATTTATGGGGAATAACCATTTAACTCAGTTTCTATAATAATTGTTAAAGTAAAACATTTCTACTACAAGTGAGAATATTCTTTCCTGATGAGAATCATCAAGACTTCCATGCTGTCCTTAATTGCTATAATAAATCCTTATATAACATTGGAAAGTTTATAAATACTAACCAGGTTCCATGAAATGTGAATTCAGGTATCCTGTTTGGAAGGAAACATTCACTGATCTAGAGAAAGGTTGAGTTTCCCTAAAAGGAATGTTGGGAAAAAATTTTTGGCATCTTCCATTGGTCCTAAACATACAACTTCTTTATCCTGGCCTTATGTCTCGCTCACTTCAAAAGAGCATGCAAGCTAAATTTGATGAAGAGGAGGACAGGTTTTCAGAGGATGGATAACTCTAATAGTTGATGACATAGAAATAACCCAATAGAATGGGAATACATGTGAAATGAGACAAGGTTTTAAAAGACAATGAATTTGTTTTAAGCAATATAAAACCTGTCCTTGGATAACAAACATATTTGCTAACTTTATGTTAATGTACTCCATTGTGTACATTAAAAGTTTTTTTGTGGTATTTGGCATTGTCATAGTTTCCAAATCCTCTATACATATTATCTATTACTATGACTTTGTACATGTTGATATTGATAGAATGATAAAACAGCTATATGAAAGCTTATGAATAAATATAAACACATTTTGCTAGTTGGGAAGACAATCATTTTTTGAGGATTTCATTGAAGACTGTTACTGGCTTTGTGTCTGCTCTAAACCCAGTCCCTTAGGCCAAATGCACATGTATGGTTTATTTCCACAAATAATTTGAGTGTTGCTTTGGGTGGCAAATATTTTATACCCAATTAGATTTTTAACTTTTTGTAGAATTTCTTTCCTTTTTGAGTGACTATATTCCCTCACTGTGTTCAAAAATCATGTGATCATTTCTTACTCTTTTAAAACTCATTGACTCCCCATAAGAGTATGTATGACACATTTTGGGAGAGTTTATAAAAAGCTGTTAATTATTTCTCTTTAGCAACAATAATAGAAAATAGATTTGAAATGGATCTGTTTCAGCCTTATTTAGTCTTTGAGGAAAATCAATCTGTAATGTGAACTCAATTCCTGCAAATGTGAAGGATCCTTATTTAAATGATGATGACTGGTCGAAAGTTTCTGACTAGCTCATCTGTAGATATCAATTGTATTAAATTAGGTCAAATACATGGAAGAATGAGTATCAAACCATAAAGTTTTTAGGCATCAGAATGTTTGTTCCCTTAATGTTGAGAATTTTGAGGGTAAATACACTGTGTTAAATTTTATTAAATCATCAGTTGTGTGACTTCTTTACTATTGGACCATGCATGTACAATTCAGAACTTAACATTAGCAACATGTATCCATGTGTACCCACATTGCTAATTTTTATGGAGCCCATTTTTATCACGATTCAGAGAAGAATCCACTTCTCTGAATCTTGGGCTGATCAGCCCCTTCTATTTTTTTTATAATTTTGACATACATTTTGACATATACATAGATTGTTTCTAATGTATATGTTAAGCCTTGACTTTTGTAAAACTTTCTATTGAGGGAGTAACACCACCTATATGTTCAAAAACATGTTTTTCACTTTTTCAGATTTGTCTATTTCAAGGGCTGCTTCTGTCTGTGTCTGTGTCTGTCTGTCTGTCTGTCTGTCTATCTGTCTATCTATCTATCTATCTATCTATCTATCTATCTATCTATCTATCTATCTATCATCTATCTATCTATATGTGGTGTAATGTTCTGTCATGCATGTCCCTCTCTTTGCCAGTAGTCAGCAAATATTTCAGTTGTTGTTATTAATGTTATATTTGCTTATTATTATTATCATAATCATTGATCAAATATCATTGTCATGAATTTTTGCATATTTGGTGTTAGGGTCAGTATTGTTACTTTTGAAATTTGTTAACTAGACCTGTAGCTGTCATATTGCCTTACACCTGTGGGAAGTACAAAGACTCTTCCCCTGTCTCAAGACCTAATGGAACTTTAGGGGTTGGGCTATCTCCTGTGTTTAGTCCTTTCTAAGATTCTTTAGCTGACTATAGCTTAATACTAACTTTAGAGTGTCAGTGTGGCCAGATTATTGTATTATTTTCTGAAGAGCTTTTACTAATTAATATATCTTCCTATCAATATTATATGAGAATTTTCATGGTTCTAAGCTTAGAATGTTCTCTTTCTCATCCTTTCTCTGCAACCCTTCTTTTTTATATCATTCCTTCTCAAATTTTTTGTATGGGTTTCTTTGTTTTTTATTTAATGATAGTAGGAATATTATACACAACTGCTATATTATATCACTAGCATTCACCTCTAGTAAATTAAACTAATAAGTAGCTCATTAGAATTGGCTGCTTCTTTCTGTCATTCATGGAATCCCCAATATATACTTGCCTCAATTACTCCATGTTTAATTAAATTATAGTTACTATAGTTGGGATCCAGGCACCATTTTTCGAAGTTTCCCATGTTATTTCTTTGTGAGGAGACTATGCAAACCATTGATGATTTATGCATACACCCACATACACACACACACAAACACACAAGTAAATGTACATACACACTCACTTTTTTTATAACTAGTGATTTTCGAATTCCGTGTCTTAAAATTTTGTAGGCTGGTTATTATTTCTTTCTATGGAATCTTACTAATACTTTTTTTTTTTAAAAAAAAGTCCCTATGTAATTTGCAGTTTCATTATGAACTGTGACCACCAAGCCTTTCTTTGTGAAAAAAAGGCAATTCACAAAGGATCTGCAATTTATTTGAACATTATCTTCTGAAAAAATGCATGAATTATTTCCGTGTATCTAATAATTATATCAAAGAGCAAGCAACTTAAGTTGAAATTTGCAACATACTATTAGACAGCTCAGTAGTTTAGATTCTGACCAAAATCCTACCTGGACACTAATTTGTGAGTTGGGAGTTTCTAGAATGAAAATAATCTTTTCTCTAATCCCTTCTGCAATGAAGGAATTAGCATCCTTTTTCTGTGTGTTAAATCTTTCATTTTGCTGAAATGACTTCTTGCCTTTGGGATATTTCCTTTCAAGTTCTAGAACTCCTTATTTTAAGTAGAGTCTATTCTGGTTTTGAAGCCCATTAGAACTAAAAACTCTACATCACTGGTGCCTCATAGATGTTGTAGAGCAGGCTTGGTTTTTAATATTTGGTCATGACTGTTGACAGCCAGTTTCATTGTTCTCCATTTTGTAGTCTTGACTTTGTGCTTTTCTTAACAATGGACATAACTCTAAACTTTCATATTTATTTCAGATGTAGGCACCTGTAAGCAGCACTTAAGTACAAGCATAGAATTAAGTACTTATGATCATCAATTATGTATGGCATTTCTATTACACATCTTTTAATTATGTTGAAAGTATTTACTTCATGTTACAATGATCTTGAATACGCACACAAACTTGTGTTTAGAATGTCTTTCTGGAATAATATCTTTCCATTTGGTGACCTGCATAGGAATGATAGAATGCAACTTTATACTTATTTTGTAAGGATGTTACTTTTCATAGTATTTATGGAATCTTAGTGTTTATCATGCCCAATTCAAATTCTTGGAGGAAGAAACACCATCCTCTATATAATTTCAGTTTAACATTAACATATACATTTTATATGTAGCTATGAATTCCTAGATCAGCTTTCAAGCCAGTCTACATAAAATGAATTGTTATTCTCTTTCAAAGGTTATCAGCTGGTACTTGACTTCAAATTTTACTGTTACCCTACATAGAAATCTCATCTTTGCAGGTAGAGATGTTTTTCTGGAAGCATTCAGATATACTATTTTGTGATGATGAATCATTTCATTGGTTTGATGCTGTTAGCCATGTCCGTTGTAAGGCGACCAGTGATGAAGGAGAATTTTTGCATTAATGAGATATGGTTATCTATAAATATTTTATCTAATGAAATTCTATCGAATTATATATCTGAAATAGTAAAGTTTTTCAATGAGAATATATTCTGATATATAATTTTAACTTTTAAGAACTATAGAATTAAACTTTATTATGAATTTTATTATGACTCCACTTGCTCCTTCTCTATACTTGTCTTTCATTGATGTTAATCCTAGTGTCTAACCTGGAATAGCATAGGGTGTGTGTACACATAGATTTAAATGTAAAATATTCTTCCAATATATCAAAAATGATATTATTATTAATGCTCTTTCTATAAATTACATGTATTTCCAAGCAACATGAATGCCTTTATTTTACACTCACTAAATTTTTTAAAAGTGCTACAGGTCCAGAGACAGAATTTCTAATGGTTAATATGATGTCAGTCATATTGCAGGCAACCAGTATCTACTGCCTGGAGGATAGACAAAACATAAAATAAATGCAGAATCAGAGTTTGTCATCAATGTGTTTGATTTACCACTCAAAGAATAAAGGATGAGAATGGTATGGAAATGTTCAAGAATCTGAAGAGCACATACATACACATATTTGAGCAATATGCAAAAAGTAAATTTTTAAAAAGTGGCCTAATAATATGTAGCAGTTACAAATTTGACTTATCAAGCCAAAAAGGAAAAAGGTGTGTTAACATGGTATTTCGCTAAAACGTTGAGGAACTCATTTATTATCTAGAATAATATGTGTATGTGCATTTGTAGATAAAATTAAAATTATATTTTATTGATTTATCTCTATATTCATAGGTAACTATAAAATACTCTAATAATACATTTTTACAAAGAAATATTGATGCCAATCCATCTGTGTGTGAAATGATAATCTTAATCAGTGTAAATGTAGCTCAGCTCTCTACCACTAAAATGATTTAATGAGATATAAGCCAAAAAAAGGAAAGGTTATATTTTGTTAAGAAGGAAAGGGCAGTATGGTTCAGTACCTTTACTTAAGTAACCTTTACATGTGCAATTAACATTTAAAAGAAATAAAGTTTTGGAAGCATTATAGAGTAATTGCATAAATGTAAAAAGTAGTTCAAAGCCTATGGTCTGTTAGGAGAAATTTGTTCATGTAACACTGACAGTTATCAGAAAGTGCATTTGTGATACATAAAAAGTGAAGAAAAATCTCATTTGGCGACATAGTTACTGCCTTCTCCTCTGCTGTTTTCTTAGTAAACATCAACTCGTTGACATTTTCTAGGATGAAATTTTCATACTGAACTGGGATTGATCTTTCAAGCCAAAATTCTGTAATATTAAGAATAATATTAAGAATATTCTTAATAATGATGTTTGACATTAAGGAGCAGCAGTTTCAGAGGGGAGGGGAGAAATGTAATTGCTTCTGCCTTGAAATTTACAAGCTATTTGTCCATCAATTGCTTGGAATTTGAATGCATTTCTGTTCCCAGAATCTGTCCTTAAGAATAGCTTTTTGCTTATAGCACACATTGAAGGTATCTTAACTCATCTTCAGTTTGTTAACATAAGTAGTTATAATATCCATGAGACACTAAATTCAAGAGTTTCATTAGTTGGAAATGGATACTCCTTGAGAAATGTAAATTTTCATCAGTCAGGTATGTTTCAGTTTGCCCATATTTTTCTTGTTAAATAGTGCTGTTGAGTAGGACCCTCTTTTTTGCAGAAGCCCTTGCATTTGATGTCTTTTGACACCTCAGTGAATAACTTGCAAATCTCCAAGTTGACTTTTGTCAGGTTTCAATATCTTGCCTGTAGTGACTTCCTTTGTCCTGTGTGAACAACTGTGTTTGAGAAGGGAGAAAGTACATTGAAGCCTTTTAGGTGCTGAGGATATTGTTACATGTATGTTTCTGAAAAGTCATAGATACTTTCTCCCCATTTCTGTGGAGCACAGGTTGTGGATCAAACTGAGGCATCAGTCTTATCAGCCACATGTTGTACTACTGAGGTTTATCTCCAAGCTGTGTTCTTTTTCACTATGCTTGATTAAATGTTACAGGAGCAGTGCTCATCATAAAACTCTCCTTTCTACAGGACTCAGAGGTTATGCATGTTGTAGATGAATAGGTTATGGCTAGAGACACATTTAGGAATCTTGTATGTCGAACCCCTTTGCCCCTTTCCCACATTAGTGGCTTTCTTACTGAACTCAGCCTGTTTGCTTGCATTGCCTTCCATTCCTGTGTGAGATAGCCCTCTTGGGATGCCCTTTAGTCTAGCAATCAAGTAGATTCAAACAAATTTTTAGAGTTCTTACACCATTCTCAAGCCGAGCCTTACACCTTATGTATTCATGAATATTACCATATCTTTCTTTGCCCTATGTCTACTTATATTTATTCCCTCTCTACTTAAAATCTTGTGGACACAAAAACATACTTCTACTCAATTTTTCACTGAATCTTTGCCTACAAATGTTTACTTTGTGTGTAAAAATGTAATATGCCTTTAGGCATTGATTATAGTGGCTCTTTATAACATGGGAATTGCAAGTATTTGATTATGTTCTTTAATAGTAATGTACTTCAGTTTCACATGAGGGAGTGTCTTGTTCTTAGGATTATTTTCAAATAAAGCTCAGAAAGCACCTTGGTTATATAAATATACCTTACTTTTAAAAATGGCATCCTAAAGCCACTTGGTGTTTTAAATATTTCAGTAGTGGAGAGAGGGAGAGAGGGAGGGAAAGATGGAGGAAGGGAGGGAGGGAGGAAGAGAAAGAACTTGCCCTAATTCATGTGTGGATGTCAGAGGACAACTCTAGAAGTCTGTTTTCCTTTATATCATATGGACAGCAAGGATGAACTTCAGATTGCCAGGTATGCATGCAAGTGTCTTTAATTCCTGAGCCTTCTTTTTGGTCTTAATATTTTTTTCTTTTGCAGTTGTACAAAAAAAAGAAAGTATATGCTATCTCCCTTTGAGGAAACCATATTCAGAAGATGATTTAACAGATTTTATATAGCTAAATGTAAAATAAAATAACAAAATTTTACTTTTAAAGTTATATTTTATTTTAGGCTTGATTTTGACCATGATAATTGTTTTCATAGTTTAAGGGCAAAATTGTGATGGCAAATTTAAATATACTGAATTGAATTATTTCATAACTTCAGTGTTGTCCTTAGTCTTCCTAATTTGCTTTCACTGTACTGAAAAGTATTTATGTAACCATAGGCAAAGTTCATTTTTCTTAATAAAATACTTTATCAAAAAGGCACAAACAAATGTTCAAAAATTGACTGATTTTCATGTATTCATAATGTTTTATTTAGATGTTGGAAATATTCTTTGCCTTGCATTTACATCTCCTGAGTTCTTTCTGTAGCGCCACCAAAAAAGCTAGAAAACAGAAGTATCATCTTAGTAGTTACTTTTCTTTGTATGAGTTAATTGTATTAACAAAACAAAATAGTAGACGAAGTTGATTTAATTTCTATATGTATGTACATGGTTCTCCCCATAGTTGTATTTCTTTTATATTAAAGGGTGAAACATTTTAATTTTGAGTCTTTTTAGACAAGAATGCCATTACATTTCAAGTGCTAAATGGAAAGGCAGATTTGAGTTGTAGGAAAGAAGAAAAGTGCAGATGATGAAAAGTCACTTTGGTGGGATTTTGTGTCATATGTCACTGACTCTATATATTATTCAGCTTCATTTTGGTTTTCTGTTTTTATGAGACATAGTCTTGCAGGGTAACCAGGCAACCACCAACTCATCCTCTTGCCTCCGCCCCCCTTGTTCTTAGACTAGGGGAACAAATCATGATTCCCAGCTTTTCACACATATTCAATACGAAAAGTGTAGAACATAAAAAATAACCATTTTCCCATTTTAAGTGTATAATTCATTACTTTGTTTGCATTTACCTTGTTGTCTGCTACTATTTCTAGAAAATTTTCATCTGAAATAGACACTCTATATCTGGTAACCTTGATTCTCCTTTTGTTCTTTAAACACTCATGTCTTTTTTAAAAAATTTTTTAAAAATATTTATTATTATTTTATTCAATTGTGCTTGTGTGTGAGTGCATGTGTGCATGTGTGCGTGTGTGTGTGTGTGTGTGTGTGTGTGTGTGTGTGTGTGTGTGTAGAACCATGGGCAAATTCAGGAATCACCATGGATCGCCTCCACTTCCTCCTTGTTTACTCTGCCCTGGGATTCACAGGCTCCGCCCTACCAGGATCAGAAACACAGGCTGCCCCTGCTTCCACCCCGTGTCTATACGTGGGGTCTAGGATCCGAACTCAGGACCTTCCGCCTGCAAGGCAGAGGCTTCACCCCTGAGCCACCTCTCCAGTCCCTAAACACTCATCTCTTGTAGCTACATCCTATAATGAAGCCATATGATTTTCATAAGACACTTTTAAGATTTATCCATTTTGCAGAATGCATCAAAACTTCTTTCCTTTATAAATACAGTTGCCTTTACCCACTGAGCTATCTTGCCTGTCTGTATTATTCATTCATGACTGAATAATGCTGCATTGCATCCACATGCATATATTATATTGTATTGATGCATTTGTTGATACACAGGTGATTTTTTCCATTTTGTGTGTAATGAAGAATTGTGTTTTGATTATCTGCACAGTGTATATTTTCAGATCTTTTGTGTACGTAAGGTTATTCAAAAACAGAATCGAGACTATATATATATATATATATATATATATATATATATATGACAATGCATAATGAGAAATTTTGTAGAAGTACAGAGCAGCATTCAAGCTGAAAACCCAGGAAAGCCTGTTGTGCAATTGCATTCAGAGTCCTGAATCGGAAATTGAACTAATTGTTTATGTATGTGGGGGGTGGGCATGTGATAGTAAAATACAACAAGATGTAAGAAAAGTTTCAAATAATTTTTCTAGCTGAAACATACAGACAGAAATTAAAAGGGGATTAGTTTCTCCTTCTTTTTGGCTTTTGTTCTGTTCCACTTCTCAAAATGATTGGGTGATATCCACCCACATATAGATGGGCAAGCTCTTCTGCTGAATTGCGAATCTCATCCACTAATAGATTCTCAGATACAACCAGAAAATATCATATACTCTGGAAACACCTTGGTCCAGTCAATTTGACACATAACCATCAAAGTTATAAGAATTTTCTGTGGTAATGCTGTGCTTTTTTACTTAGTAACTTTCAAGGTGTTCTAATGATGACTAATTTTATCCACATCTAAACCTTCAATATTGTGTGATGGTCTTATTTTTTTCAAACCCTCACCATCATGTGGTAGTTTCTTTCTGTGAATACTATTGTGATACTTTTGCGAATGGTGTGGACATTAGACCAATTTTTGCATGTTGCTTATATATAATATAGATTTGCTGAACTTGTTCATTATGTGTTTTGTGTATATTATATTTAATTTTTGTTATTGAAGGAAGATCTTAGTTTAATACAGTTTGTGTATGTTACTGTACATTTGCATGTTTATATGTGTGTATGAAAGAGAGAGAGACCATAGTGTATGTACACGTGTGCACGTTCATCCTAGGTGTGCCTATGCACACTCAGCAAGGACATGTCCTCTTGTGTCACTCTCTGCCTTTTTTCCTTGAGTCTGGGTTTCTCACTGAATGTGGAAATAGCTGGTGCCACCAAGCCAGAGAGAACCTCCTCTGTACATCTACATGTATATGTGGTCATATCCAGGTTCTGTGTGGGTCCTGAGGATTTAAATTTCGTTTATCTTGCTTATACATCCAGAGCTCTTACTTACTAAACCAAATTGCTAAAATTGCTAACTAAACCAAAATTCCTTGATATTTAATTTTTAGGGTGTTTTTTCCTTTTTTTTCAGAATATTGTATACATTATCCAACCATTTTGTAACTCCCATGGTTTCTGATGAAAAGCCAGGCATTAATCTTAATGGAAAGGATCTTATTCATGATGCATCACTTCTCTTTTGCTGCTTTAAAATGCTCTTAGTTTTTGAGTTTGACAATTTAGTTATAATGTGTCTCAGTGTGGGTCCATTTGAGATTGTCCTACTTAGAGTTGGAGAAGTTTTTGAGTCGAAATATTCACATCTGTCTTATAATTTCAGAAGATTTTACCATTATCTCTTCAAACATTTTTCTGCCTTCTGTTCACTTTTTATTTCATTTTGAAAATGTTGTGAGGATGTGTTCTCATGTTTTATGGCATCTCACATATCCTCAAGTGTTCTTTGTTTTCCTGTATTCTTTTCTTCTTTGTACTTAATGTGTGACTTATACATTATTTAAGAATGTTCTCATTAATTCGTACATACTTCACTTTAGATAGACTGCCACCACAAAGGCTGAAAGCTTGTTTGTGAATATGAAAAACAAGAAAATAATGATTGCTTCTCATTTACATATCACCATAGTATTGAAAGTTCTTACCACATATGAAATGCCATCCTTCTGAAGTAATTCAGTCACAGCAATCTTGAGGCAACAACAGAAGTGGCTACTGATACTAAGCCTACAGGACACCAGTAGGAACAATGATCAGATAAGAACTGAAGATATATCCATGGGGTTCCACACAAAGTACTGATGAACAAGTGTGATGTATGATGGGGGGTAGGAGATCTTCAAGACAGAGGGTGGAATTAAGTGCAGAGTTCTGTATACATGTATGTAATGTTCAGAGAGCAGAATACATCAGTTTTACAGTGTGGGTGCGGGGGAGGCCATCTTTTTGTTCATTTAATAGTTTCTTTTTTTCAGGAAAGATACTTCTAAACAGAGCAAGTAGATAAATACAGATTGTAAAATACAGTCTTCTTTTGCTCTTTTATAGTTTTCCTTGTAAAGTGACATCAGTAACAGTGACTTCACAGAATAAATTAATAAATATCTTTTGTTTTGAAAAAAAGCTCAAGAAATACTAGCAATAATTTTGATTTTTTTTCATTTGGAAGTTTCTGCTTATTGATTTAGTCTTTATTTTTATAAGTGTACTCCCAAAATCCATTTCCTTTTAAAACTAGTTCGTCCTTTGTGTATTAAGAAGCATTTAATCCTTTGCTATTCAGTTATCTTATTTTTTAATGTATAGTAATGATAAAAGGTGTAGATTTTTCATATATGAACTTTATTATGTTTCCAAAGCTTCCTCATTCCTACTATGCTTTTCTCATTAAAAAGTTTAGTTTTTGTAATAAGCTTATTGTATATTGGTGAAAATGATCATGTATTTTTGTGAATGTGGTATATTTCTAGATTTCATATGGTGTACCTCATTTCCATTCTAGTGAAAAATTCCATTTAGTCATGGTATGGAAGTTTTTCATTTTGTGTCTCCATGTTGCTAGTGATTTTGAGGAGTACAATATTCACATTTTGGAATGGTATTTATTTCTGCATGATGTTTTCATTGAATATCCATGTATTTTAATGCATAGAAATGAAAAAATGTACACATTTTCATCAGCTTCATGCAGATACATATTGGTCATTTTTGTAGATGTCATGGATGTGACAATATACTTACGATTGTAGGTTATCACTGATTTGCTCTGCGCTTAAATATCTTGACAACAAACCACTAACCATTCATCATTTATTGTTTTAGAATCTTATAAAACATCTTCCTGAGCAGAAGGTACTCTGTGAATTGGCACAGCTTAAGAATGAATATGATGATCTATGCGAGCCTGAACAATTTGGAGTTGTGGTATGTACTGAGCATAAAATCACTTAACCAGCTAGCTGGGAGGTAACTCTTTTTTTTTTTTAACATTTTTTATTGTCTCTGCTCATACAAACTTAATAGGTGCACTGGTTTCCTCCCTCCCTCCCCCCCCACCCCTCTGCTCACCCTTCCCTCACCCCTCCCTCCCCAACCCTTAGTGCCTCCCCTCCCCCAATCCCCGGAGAATCCTTTAATCTGCATGCCAAACTCTCTTCTGGCTCCTCCTCTCCTATGACATACAAGGACCCAGCGGCATTTCCCTGAACCCTTTCCTTTGTACCCCTTAAGCATAGGAACACTATTTTGGCTGTCAATCCCTTGCCTCCAAGAATCTTGGTGCTTTTAGCAAATGCTAGACTTTATGGCGTCAATAGTGTGTTAGACATTGCGCAGGGCATGCAAAGTCCAATTATGATTGCTTGGGCCCTAACTTGTGTGGAGTATCTTGCATATCATTGCTCCTCCCATCCTTGTGCTCTTACACTCTTACCGCCCCTTCTTCCGCAAATGTCCCTGAGCTTCAGGATGGGGAGAGATTAGTCTGGCCTAGTTCGAGGTGGTTGGTATAGAGTCTCTGAAGTTCTGGATTATGGTTTGTTGATTTTTTTTTTTTTTTTTTTTTTTTTGTGGTTTTGCTGCTCCTGCAATGCCCTTCACTCCACCCTGATGGGTATTGGATGTCACCCCCTGGCTAGAGATAAAAAGCTGTTAAACTAGAGCCTTGTTATAAGAGTATATTCAAAGGTAGATGTAATAAAAGTAGGATACCACAGTGAGGGAGGGGTCAATCACCCATTTGCAAAATGGTTACTTATTATCTGCCAGACTATATGCCCTCCCCTTCTGGTGAGATCACACCCCCTCAGTTGTAAATGATCAGGAACGAAAAGTCTGTGAACTTTACCAGATGTCTCATTGCTTACTTGCAGTCCTTGATGGAGGCCTATTTTCTCTGCTGTAACATGGTCCCCTCTTTCCTTGTCTCTGGTGCGGCCCTCCTACCCCATCCCTGTAATACAGCACATTTTATGAAATGCAAGGAGTATGAGCAAATGTTCTTTGAACTAATGAAGTAACAAATCCATTAAAGTGAATTGGGCTATTTCAAATACTCAATACTTCACATAAAAATTTTTAAGAGCTAAGCATCTGTATCTGCTGATAGCAATGCAATACTGAGGTAATTCTTGTAGTAAAAAGAAAGACATTGTCTTTATGTTTTGTTGTTGCTATATAGCTACATAACTAATTATGCTTGAAAAAAATCACAAACAGTTCTTATGTATACTTTTAGTAAAATTATAAACATAATGGAATTATTTTTTACCTTCAAAAAATTCATCAAGTGCTTATATCTGTTTCCATGAATGTATGCAAAATAGTATGGAGTATTATATTGAGTAATTTTCTTCCATTCCAATCTACATGTTCGAATTTAACACTCCAGAAATTTACACTGAAATAAAAAAGATAATAGGCAAAGGGCAAGATGCTAGAAATAAAACACTAGGTTACTATCATCAGAAAAAATCACAAGTGTTTTCAGATTTCCTAGAGAGTATCAAGAATTGATTGAAAGCTTGAAATAAACTATTTCAGTTGGGGTACATAATCTTATAAATATTCCTCATGTGGGTTAATTGTTCCAGTGAAATATTTTCCTCATCACTCTCTACATTTCAACTGATACAAAGCACTCAAGTGGTACATTAAAGGATGTGATAATATATCCTAAGAATTCTCTAGCTTGCTATTCAGGTAATTGGTGAAATATCAGAGCAAAAGTGGTATGGTAACTTATTTAATTTCATTGTAAAAACTCAATTTTTATTTAAGTGTTCACGCTATTTGGTATATGAATCAGCAACTCCTTTATAGTTGCTAGCTTTGCTCTGACTTCCTGAACATTTCCCATCTGCAAACGAAGAGCTTTTAAATCGCCATTGGACCTGACAGTCAAATAGTGTCTGCTTCATCCAAAATATCCTATAACCTTTCAAAATAGTTATATATTGGAATTGATCTGATTTAATACTTTGCAATTTAAAAATCCTGTTTAAAGTCAAACAGTGAAAGATGGGATTGAACATGTTCCTTTCAACCATGTGCAATAGCTGTTTCCCATATTTCAAATTCTTTGCTTCTATGGCATGATATTACTTACATTGAGATAGAGTCAGTCAAATCCTTGAAAAGAAAATCAGCCATGTGTATTTGCAATGTAATAAAATATATAATGAACTGAGACAACAAATTTCTTTCATTTTTAAATAAGGCCTATTAGTCAATGGAATTGACTCTATTATTTATTAACTGGCATCACTTTTACACCGCACTAAGAATAAAATTTGTAGACCCACGTCCTTATTTGAAACCTAAGCTGCTCAGATTCATCTTATAATTGAAGCAGGGCTCAGACCATCTGAGACTTCAGCTGTGTCATGATGGTTATGAGTTTTATAGTAGGTACACTACACAGTTTCTCAGAAGCCATTTTTTAATGCAGTTTATCTTGGAAGATGTATTAGTTTGCCAAGCAAGTCCTTCAAGAGGAATATCCTTGGTACCACAGTGAGGAAATGAAGTTTTAGTGACATAAAAAGCAATGTACTTTCTGATTTAATGTCAGAATAGAAAATGAAAGAGTTTTTTTGTTTATGCACATAACCATAAATATTTAAAGATGTGTATACTAGAATTCAACTAGTTCTCATATTCCCTCTCACTATATTTAGCTACATATCTGGCAATAGTGAATATTAAAGGAAATTACAAAGCAGTTAATACTTTTACCAAAAGCAGTCTTGCTTGAATTTTGCCAAACAAATTTTAGGTAGACTCATCTTAAAGGAAATGTTTTTTAATTAAAAATGTTTTTTAGCCTTTTAAAATGAGCTCTGTGCATTGATTAGAATAGTAACTTATATGAAATCAATACTGAATGTTTGTTGAATTGTAGGCCAATTTTTACTCAGGGATATGAGCCAGAGTTTAAAAATACAAACAAACAAACAAAATGATGTTTCTAAAACAATGTAAAATTAAATTCCTTCTGTTTAATTGCTGCCTTGTGAATATACTCTTGTCCTTTTTAACCCTTACACAAGAACCAGCACCCTAAGGCAAGGACAAGTTAGAAAAAGCATAGAATACAGGGACAGGCACCACCTCACACAGTATCCTGTTTGATTTTATTTCTTGTTGTGGTGATTGATCCCAGAGTCTTCTGTGAACTAGGCAAATTCTGGCATATTAAATTCCAAAGCCAGCATCATTCCTTTTATTTCTTTATTCTTTGTTAAATATCTGAAAATGGCATGTTCAGGTATTATTCCTAATGTCATTGTTGCTATTTTATTGATAATAGCAAACCTATTCATGATCCATTTTTTTCATGTCCTCTTGTGCATTATAAGAAACCCTGTGAAGTTGGGCTCACACTGTTACTAGCTCCAAGCTACTGTTGAATACACTGAGGTCAAGGAAGCGTTAGTATCTTGTTTCTAGTTACATTGTAAATAACAAATGCCTTATTCGGTCATAAGGCATAACACGTGCTTTGTGATACTATGATGTATGTATGTATGTGTGTGTGAGAGTGAACGTGAGTCTTCATACATGCAAATTTTTTTGTTGCTGCTTTTGACATTACTGTATCCCATGAATTTCAACACAGTGGAAACTCTAGCCTACTATATTCCTGTTTGTTTTCCTGTTCTCTCTTTCATTTATCTGCCTCGACTATGTTCTTCTCTTTGGGAAAATAAATCTTGTCACTTGCCAGCTAAAGTGAACAAATAGACGGTTGAATGAAAATGTTTCATTGACCCAAGGCCCTTGCTAGCTATTGCTTTCTCCATTTCCTACCATCAGCTCCTTCCAAATGAACTCTCCATTTGCACTTTGCTTCCTTCCTTCTTACTCGCTGTTCAGCCAATAGCAATAAGGAATGTCTCTTAAATAATGCATTGAAATTGATCAAGGGAAGGTCATTAATTACTTCGTAATCATAACTGAAATTTGCATCAAGTCTACTCCTCTTCATCTCTATTGCCACTGCTATAGTCCAAGCCAATGCGAACTTTCTCTATATGTATACATTTTGCTTGTGTCTCCCTCATATACTTTAGTCTTTTCATATCAGTTGAAATACAGTTGCTGTTATCATATATTCAGACTATCTTCCCAAGTGCCATCTGACAGCACTAAATACATGGGTGTGTATCTGTCTGTCTGTGGTGTATGCATGTGTATCTTTATGCTTCTGTGAGTATGTGCTTACCTGTCAGTGTTTGTGGATGTCGGAGGTAATAAAGGGAGTATTTCCTCAATTTTTTTCATGTTATTTCACATGGAGTATCCCATTGAACCTACAGCTCATTGTTGCATGTTGACTGGGTAACCAGTGAGCCAGAAGTCTCTGCTGCAGACCCAGCACTCCTCTAACCTTTTGTGCCTTTCCCTCGGCTCTTCATGCATGCACACCACTGAGCCACCTCTCCAACCCTAGCCATGGTACCCGTTATGACCTGATAGGCACTGTCTGATCTAACACCTGGCCACCTTTCTCACTTTTATGTATATACCTACTACTTGGCTGCTTGTTTGTGTGGCTCAACCTTATTTTATAACATTTTTCTGGAGTTTGAGTTAATTAGACCCCTTTGCCTATGCTGCCCCTGCCATTTCTGCTTCCTACCTGCCTCTTACATTTTTCTTTCCCCTAATGTTTAATCTCTCAGGCCTCTTTTTTGTTTCCTTCCTAGGAACTAGTGTTTTAATTATTTTGGGTGTTATTTTTTAAAATGTCTGTAATTTAACCTAGATTATAAGTTCTGTGGATGGATGACCCAAAATAGATTTATTTAGCTGTTAAATGCCAAACTTTTGGATGAATCTGTTGTATGAGTAGAAAATCCAGTGAACATTCCCTCCCCTGCCTTACTTTGTATCCACTTAATGACATGGAAAAAAGTGAAACTTCTTTCTGGAATATTTTATTTTCTTGTCTTCATAAAAGTTAAGAATTTTATAGTTGATAAGTTAGCGAGATGGTTCAGGGATAAAAACTGCCTCACAAGCAAAAGGACCTGAGTTGCAATTCCTGGTCCCTCATAAAGCATCAAGGAGAAATGGTGATAGCTTGCACTTCTGACTCTGGAATGCCGAGCCTGGAATTCCCAAAAGAAAGCAAAAAGGAAATAGAAGCAATCAAGGGTGATTCCTGAAATCACTCTTGGACCTTCACAGGCACACACAGTGCCCTCTGATATATGAATTTTACACTTGTTTTGTACCTGACCCCTGGAAAGTACCCCCACCCCAAAAAAGTCCTTTCTGTTTGAGACATATACATGCTACAGTGATATTACTGCTGCCATATCAATTAAAAATAGTTATGAAAAAAAGTAACAATGGACCTCAAACTGGCCAAAATCCAGAAAAAACACCTATCTAACACTGTAGTTAAGTTGATCAGCTTTCTCTAACCTTTTTGTTCTGTAAGCAGTCCTACCCTTGAATTTGCTTATAATCACATGTAGCGTGTGTGTGTGTGTGTGTGTGTGTGTGTGTGTGTATGTGTATGTGTGTGTGTGTGTGTGTGTGTGTGTGTGTGTGTGTGTGTGTGTGTGTGGTGAGGGTTGCTTTGTAGATATAGAAACAAACAAACACAACCCAGCCAGAGATCTTTCCTCTATGTAGTGGTACACCTCCTGGTGAGAGGGACATGCTACTTCCCACTCCTTCTATGATCAATAATCTTCTTCTTTAAGCAACTAGATTGGCTACCTAGCTTCTCACTGACTTGTCCTCCAACCTGCCTTTTGCGGAATTGAATTCGGTACATTCGTTGTAATTATATGCTGTACCTTTACTGGAAGAAAAGCACAGATCTCTGAAAGCTCTTGCAGTTAGAACCCCCAGCAGGAGCTTACAGAAACTACAGACTATGTTTGCAGCTCTGCTGTTCTCCAACCTCAGAGCTATGGAAATTCCCAGTGTCTTGCACTGGGGATGGAGACCCATACTGTGTGTATCTAATAAACCAACATGTCTTCAGAGAAAAGAAGGCAATAATTAGTTCCCTTAGTAATCGGTACTTTTGTTTTCTGACTTCAAAATTACCCATATTTTTCAATTAAAACCATTCTGAAACTATAATCTAGCAAAAAAAGATGTTTGGATAACCTCGTACATAACAATCTTTATAATGAAAAACACATACTATGTATTACTACTGACAGAACATTGATTTTTTTCTTCTTTCTTTGGCACAAATGTATGAAGCTAGGAAAGGCTTTATGCCTTTAGTTGGAAGTACAATAATAAACTTGTTGTGCTTTTTAATTTTTTAAATCTTTGTAAGAGCTTATAAGTTCTGTTCAAGATAGCTTTTAGGAATCACCTTTTCACCAGCTTAATCTTTTTCCCCCTTCCTGTATATCATCCAGAACAATTAATTTAGGCAGAAACTTATAAGCCCTTTATTCTGTTAACATGAAATCATTTATTCTATCTTGAATATTCATTGGGAAGACTCACACTTTTTTTCCTCATTTATTTCTTGCCTGCAATCAGTGGCTACAGCGTTGTGATATGTAATACCCCGATTGTTTCTGTTTTCATTCTATCATACATATTTATGCTAAGTCCTGCTTTCATGGTGTATTCTCTTTATCTAAGCAAAAGACAGTTTATTAATATAGAGATCTGGTTAAAGAAAATTTACCGTGACTCATTCCCAAACCCCTCCATTTATATTCTTGTTCATTTCATTAACTTCTCATAATAATCCTTTCTCATGACAGCATTGTTTATTTCCATCAGCTTTTGCAAGAAAATACGGTAAAATGAAACTACTTGAAAACTGAATATTCACATGAAGTCTATGGATGTCAATCAACTTTTGAATAGATTGCTTTTCATTAAATTCAAAAAATCAAAAATTCACCCTCATATTTCCCCATGTGTTATTAATTCCTCAAACAAAAGCAAAGCACCATAGATTTAACAGCTATTTCTGACCTCAAATAGCTGCTTTCACAAGAATATTTTGAAATCCTTGTTCGAGTTTTGAGATTACAGTGTCTTTAGGGGCTGACACTGTTATTGTATTCTGCTCCAGACTAAAGACAACGAGATGTTTCTCAATGCATATTTTTCACATATTCCTATCTTTGGGGAAAATCCTCTATCAGCACATCATTATTTTTTTCTGATATAGAGTTAGTTTTCAATGCACTATTTCTAAAGCTTCAGCTCACAGCTAAACTCTGCCTCTCATTTCTCATGGCATCTAACGTGCAACCATTTACAATTTACGACATATTCCAAGTATAAGTATACCCGTATTGGTTATTTTTTCCAGATACTAGATGTAGTACAGAAAGTTCAGCAACAGATAGAAAAGTTCCTGCCCTTGAAGAGATATTGTCTTTTAGAAGATAAAAAAAATTTTCATTTAATAGAGAAGTCCAAATGTCCGTTCTTTGTGATTATCTGTAGTAGTTTTCTCAGTCAGTAAATGTATCTTACCCCTAGGCAGTTCTGCCTGCTAATGTATACTCATCTTTCACTGTGATTGCTGATTTCATTCCTTTTATTATATATACTATCTATATTCAGTGGGTACTGGCCCCTAATAATGTGTGTTCATAACATTTATGTAATCATTATAATGATTTCTAATCATGTTTTGAAAGGACTGAAGTTGCAATTGTGTTCACATATCGTAGGAATTAACATTATATTCATTACCAAAGTAAAAGGAAAGGTGAAGGCTGAGAAGATAGCTCAGGGGGGGAAAATGTTTGTTGTGTGGTCTGATAACCTGAATCCAGAATCCACTTAAAAGCCAGAAGTGAGTGTCTTGTCAGCCTGTGGGAAAAAAAGAGGTAGGGACTGAAAAATCCAACTGAAAGGTCAGCCAGACTTGCTTTTGCTGCAGGGAAGCAACCTTACTTCAAACTAGCTAGAAAGGTAATGACAAGCACTGAGATTGTTCTGTGTCTCATGTGTGCTGTGGCTTTTGTGTATCTGCACTCTAACACACAAATAAACACACATCTGCATATACATACACAGAGATGGTATGAAGAGTTCAGATAGACAGATACACAAAGAAGATGCAAATACCACTGATGTTCACAGGAACTTCTCATTCACGCATGTTTTTTGTACTGTTGCCTTTTTTCTTTTTCTGTGGATTCTTGTGGTGGCTTGGTATTAGATCAATATTCACCAGCTTTATAGATATGAAGTATATACAGTTCAAATTATATAAACAAAACTGTACCTAACTCTTTGGGGAAATAATCTACTTGTAGTGTTTCTCACTGAAGCTGTCAATGTACTTTTTTTTTAATATAGCACAGATCAGCTAAAGAAATTAAAGCTGCTTGATGTGATTTGATAGACAAGTACCTGATAACACAAATAAATCCCCGACATAATACAACACCCTGGTCAGCATCCCGTATCACTTCAAGGAAAGAATTTTAAAACAAAGGATGCCAGTCAACTAAAATGCTGTGAGGGGCCATAACCAACACAAACACACATCTCAGCAGAGTTTCTGTTTTATTTACTTATATCACTTAGGTGCACTCGAGTGTCTTTATGAGACATGAACCTTTTAATAGTTGTATCTGTGTCTGGGGATGTTGCTTGGTGCTTCCTGTCATTTCTAAGCTTGGTCACACATGCTATTCCTTCACACAGCTAAAATCCTCTGATGGCAGTTCATCTCTTGTCTGTCAGTATTCACTGGACTGTCTGTAAACTTCCACTTTTATGACTGTTCATAAGATGTAGATGTAGAAGCTGGCAACTTCTGTTGAGAGTTACACCCATGTAGCTTCTCATACTCGATAGTCTCCTAATTTTAGAAGACTGTGTTTTGGAGGGAGGATTAATATTTCTATAAGTGTATATTTGGAATGACAGAGACTAAGTAGAACATAGCATGGTAGTTATAGCATGTCCAGTATTTTGTGGGCTATGTTCTTTGCTGAGCACCAGAAACATGCATTATTTAATTTTACATGAGAGAGACTATCTCTCATGTTTGGGAGATGCATTAATGACCATGCTTCCTTCTACTTGGGGTCTCTAAGGCCAAATAAATATGGTAAAGATAAAGAAAAGCTTTAATTCTGAAGCATTTACATGATATTAGTTGGTATGACGGTAGAGTTCCACAGTGTATCTCACTTAAGTCCTAGTGCAAAATGCAAGAACATGTAAGAGTTGGCACTTTCCTGATGAGGAGTAAGTCTAAAAGCATTAGATAACTTAAAGTCCCATTACTAGAAAGTGCCAGGAAGGTTCTACAAGCTCATGCCTGCATAACTCAAACGTTCCTGTCTCTTCTGAGACTACTTTTAATCATAGGTCTGGAAGATGAGAAGATTTTCTTCTCTCTTCCTCTGAGAATTAGAAAGAGGTTTCTTTAAAACCTAAGCTTAAAATAACATACCTAGGGGCTTCTGAATATGGATAAAGGTGAACTTTGGTTAGAATTATTGAGATAACCTGCCTGTTAACAAATAACATTGGTAAGGTCCCTTTCCTTTTATCAGGTGATCCTATGATACATCTTCAAACTTTATGTCTTCTTGCCCATGTGCGTGTGTGTGTGTGTGTGTGGCTTTATGTTCATGAACTCAGTGTATAGATGTAGAAGAACTTGAATTTCTGATTCTCCTGTCTCCACCTTGCAAATGTTGGGGTTCTAGGCATTTGCCACCACTCCTGATTTCTAGACTTCTTAATACAACATTTTGCTAATATTTCAGTTTCTCTTTGCATGTCTAAGTAGATTCATTTATTTTGAAGCCATTTAGTTTTTGATCATTTGTCATTTATCGCCTATCATGTACTGTATACTATTCAATATGTGTTAAATGAATGAAGAAAATTTTGCTAGATCAAAGGCCAACCAACATTCCCATGTGGTATATTTCTTCCTGAAGATAAATGCTCAATCCTAGCAATTTAGAAAACTTCCTTCCTCTGCATTTCATGTTTCACATCATGAGGGAAGAGATTCCTTGGGGGGAGGACTAAATTATTGCCATCTCTTCTTAGTTTTGTTCAATACATAATTTGTCTATGTTGCTGGGAAAAGAAATGGAAAATGCTTAGCTAAGGGGTGCTGTTAAAATCAATCAGCCAATACTGGAATAACTAATGTGCTAGGTGTTTCTGACTGTACAATCCTGGGCTTTTCTTTCCTTTCTACATACTTGCCTCTAGGTGATTTTTGTCTTCAACACCACTATTCAGATAATCCCCAAGTTTGCCAGTTCCACTGTGTATATTATTTCAAAATATTACCAGCTAATTTGCAACTCCTAAGATTCATCATATTAAGAATGACTTATAATTTTACTATCATAAAGGTATCATTTTAATATCAATGACAATATTTAGAAAGCTAATGCTAGAGCAATCGGTTAGGACATTCAAATAGTTCATTTTTGTAATATATCCCATTTTAAGGTTGATAAAATTTGAGTTTCACTTTAAATCTTGGAAAATATGGATGATTCTAAGAAAGTGTTCTTGCTAAACTACAGCATCTTGCTGTAATTCATGATAATTTGAACATCATGTCAAAATTTTGAGTCTGAAAAAAGGAATAAATAATAATGTTTGTCAATTAAAAGTTATGTTTATTTGTATTTGATAACTTGGTCCACCATATTCACTTAAATGATAATGAAAATGCAAGATAGCAAATGAACAATATTTTTAGTTTTTTTCATTTTTGAAGCTATTATCCATTATTCTATACCTTCCTATAACTATATGTAGAGAAATGTATAAAGGAAGCAGTATTTATCAATTACTTGGCTTTTGTCTGATCAAATAAAACTGCTTTACACTAATTTGCTCAAGTTTCCATATTTAGAAACTGAACATACAAACATTAGATTGTTTTCACACAGTGAGAAAGTCATGCTTGACTAAATTTCTTAAAATGCTGGGTTTTACCTGCCTCTACTGCCTTAATCCTTAATTAGCTTACTGGACTATGGATCATGGGAGAACATGGGAAACACATTTTACTTCCCCCATTCCTTAGAGTAAAACAACCAACAAGTAAAACACGTCAAAATCAACACCTCCTTCAAATTTCACTAATGTCAACATGGTTCTGACTTCCAACACACTTAGGCCATCTTTTGATTTTTGTTCTCCCATAACTGGTCAACTGCTAAGATCCATTGAGTTGTCCTTCATTTTTCCTTTTGTATTCAGCATTTCCTTTCTATTCCTTTTGTCCACATTCTACTTCATTACTTTTCTTGGGACCAGTTTTGTGCCTTCTTGATGATCTCCCAATTACTAATCTTTCCTTCAACTAATCATAATTATCACTTCTAATAAGATTTAAAAGGCATTGTAGATTCAGAGTATGTAACAGTTACTCTTTACTATTGCTGTTAGAGAGCACCCAAAGTCAAACAACTTACGAAAGAAAGGGAGAGTTATTCACCTTAGGGTTCCAGAGGGAAGATATACAGTGGAGACGTCATGGCTGGCTGGCTGAAACTGCCAGGAGGCAGGCTGAGTCAACTATCATTCTAAGATTTCTGTGTTAGGAGTTTCTGGTTATGTTTGAAACTTTTTGCCAAAGGACTGACACCTTTCTTATTCATAAACAAATATTTTTTTCTTAAAATAAAATTATATTTTCTTTCATTACATTTCTAAGCACCTTATGTTTTATGGTAGTAGCATTTAGAGCAATTTCTTTGTTTCATATTTTCAAGTTTGTATGGCTTGGATTTTTTATAAATTTTTCTACTTTTACAAGTATTCATCCTAGCTTCCCTCCCTCCCCTCTCCCTTCCATCCCCTCCCTTCATCATTCTCTCCCCCTCCCTCCCACACTTCTGCCTATAGGCTTCTGTAGACCCCAGGGTTCATTCCTGTGAGGGCTCAGGCCTCAGTGGTATATCAAGTTACCTCCCTTCAGGCCACCCCACTGATACGTGCTTCACTCATCCAGCTTTAGACCCAAAGGTTTCCACTGTGAGTTGCCATTCTGTGGGTACAATAACAGCTACTTACAGATCTGTTTGTTGTACTTCTTCCTGCCTATAGGTTTTTTGGTTGTCTTTCCTATTGATCTACTTCCTTCCCTTTGTTTAGGTTCTTGTTGTAGTTTATAATAACAGGGATGTGTACCATTCCGACAAGTGGGTCATGAATCCAATCAGAAAGCTGTTGGTTGTCTCCTTGCTATTCATGGCACTATTACAGTGGTGGTCACCTGTTGCCATGGTGATTTCTATTGCATCTTACAGATCTCATGCCATTGATGGGGTTTGTTTATTTCCCTCCCCCAGTAGCTTTTACAGTATTCCTTGATACTGTGTAAGCTGTCCAGCAAGGAGAAAGTCTCAGAGCAGTTCCAGTTGATATATTTGTTGCAAATTTTTAAAAATAGGTGGTGTGCTTTGAGCTTCTCATGTGAAAAGTAAACAAAAAATGAGAACAACTTGTGTACCTCAAACAAGTTTATAATAAGTGGTGTTACCTGTGAATGCATGTAGAAGCTACATATTCATGGATGCTTATAGTCTCCATATAGAAAGGCATGTGTCTATTGTTTATCAGGCTAGATAATAATTTCATTGGACATGAAGAATAAACCACCTTGCTTCTTTCTAGATTTTAGAATACATACGGTTTACCATATAATTCATTTGTTGCTTTTGAAGGTGTAGGGATGCATTTTCGCATCACAGTGACATATGTGTCAGAAAGGAACAGGGAGACTGAATTTATTATGAGTCAGGGTTACAGGTTTCAGTCCGTCCTAGAAAAGAAGGCATGGCAGAGTAACTCAGTTCATTGTGGTGAAAATATGGGGCAGAAACTGTTCACATCATAGCAGATGAGGAAGCAAGGTGTGTGATAGTAACCAAGGGCCAGGTTTAACCTTCCAAGGCCCATTGGCTGACTTGCAGCTGATTAGGTATTCTTCTAAAGTTTTTACAACATTCTCTACCATTTCCACCAGCTGCAGAATAAGCATCCAAGCCATAAGCTTGTGAAATACAGCAAGTGGTCACAACTTCAAGGTTAACATTGTCCAAATAGTGAAGTCTCTAATAAGGTCATTTATAATTTTAAATAATTTACTTGTTATTTGCACATATTTCAGTGCTTAGTGAGTGCTCAATATTTATATTTAAAAAACTGAGCTAAGCACACCAAATTAAATATAGTTAACACATTTAAGAATTTGTTTTCATTGCGTTTTCAAACATGTGTTTAGGAATGTCTATTCCTTATCCTTGTCTTTCTAAAATTTTATTGTCAAATGAAAAGTAATTAAATAATAAGAGCCTATAAGTAATTAAGAATTAAAAGTAATTATCATTTGAATCATATTAAAGAGACTTCAGACTTTATACGCATACTCTGAAACAGGCAATTTAGATGTAAATTAAAATGTTTTAAAATCAGCATAAAATTCCTGAATATATTCTCATGGTATTATAACATCAAAATCTATCAATGGAGGTAAAGTTTGTTGGAACATGTAAAGAATTAATCTTACATGAATGAAAGCCAAAAGTATAGAAGGTGTTAAATGTTCAATCATAGCTAATCCTCTGATTTTAGATGCATAATAATAGATAATTTCACATGAAATACTCATACTTTCTGTCATCACATTCTTTTATTTGTTGCCCAAATTCATGCTATTCAATATGTGTGGATTTTCCTACTTAAATTCAGACACAAATTTTGGTGATTTGCCTATGATGCTCTTGACGACTACAGATTTGATAACTAACAGTTAGCAACTAGTTATCTTTGGTAGTATTTTATTTACGAAGTGTCTTTATAAAAAATCCCACTAGCTGTTTACTTTTAAAACTTTATCTCAAATTCCTTTAAAATTTTATACTAAGCCAAACCAATATGTGCTTCTAACTCTTGAGTTTTCTTTATGTATAAATTTGCAATGTTGTTTATGGTTTCATCATCTCCACCAAAGAGATGATAGAACATGTCATAAATGTATGTGCTCATGGAGTTTTCTTATCTTGCAGATAAGCACAGTGAAAATGTTACGACCTCGTCTCAACAGCATTCTCTTCAAGCTCACCTTTGAAGAACATGTGAACAACATTAAGCCCAGCATCGTAGCGGTGACTCTGGCTTGTGAAGAACTGAAGAAGAGTGAAAGCTTTAACAGGCTTTTAGAATTAGTTCTCCTGGTTGGAAACTACATGAATTCAGGTTCCAGAAATGCCCAGTCTTTGGGCTTTAAGATCAACTTCCTATGCAAGGTAGGATGCCATTTTATAATATTAGCTTATAGCAGTAATTCTCTGGTGTAAAAGATGGGTTAATCTAAATCAAAGTATTACTTCCATCATAAAACCTTTTTGGTTTAGAAGAATGAATTTAATGATATCTAAGTTATATCATTTAAAGTAAGTATTTTAATTTTATTGTCATAATATCAAAAGAATATGTGAATTCCTTTGTAGTATATAAGTCCTTAGACTGCAGCTTAGAGATCATGCTTATGTGTAAAGTAGATACAAGGGACTAGAGGTATGGCTCAGGGGTTAAGACTGCCTCACAAGCAAAAAGACCTGAATTTTGATACCTGGTTCCATGTGAAAAACATCAGCAGTGGCCTGCATTTTCTGTCCTGTTAGGCAATGCCTAGAAAATCCCAGATGGAAGCAAAAATAAGATAGGAGCAATCCAGGATGATTCCTGAAATCACCATTGGTCCTCCACAGGGACACACAGTGCCCACACACACACATACACGCACACACACATGTATGCACACACAGAAAAAAAATAAGGTTGACACAAGTTTGTATTTCAGTTTCCTAAAAATGTTTGATTTTATGAGGAAAAGAGCCAGAAATTTCTTTCAATATGCTTTATTCTATTCAAATAATAATTTTCATTGCTTGGTATTCTGTGACACTAAGGTGAAACTGGTTATCAAGTACATTGCCTAAAAACTTGCAAAATGAAGGAATATCCTAATGGACCTTGTTGACTATTATTTTGGGGGACTCAGTGTTTATAAAAGCATACAATGAAACAGATACATCCAAAAGGGCTATGCATGTTCATTTCTAGTCTAATATAGACCATCTTATTTAAGGAAGAGATCTACATGTTAGAAAGAGAAAACTGAACAGATTCTGAGGGGAAGTCTTGTATGCCAGCTGGAGATGAGGATAAATCTGAAAATATTTTTTCTTTGACATATCACCTTGCTTTCATGTTTTTATGTCTCACATCTGAAAGGAATTGCAGAACTTTGGTTAGTTCTAGAAATGCATTAGAATAAATATCTCAAATATAGAAATGAATTTGAATTTACTAAATTTTCATTCATTAATACTTTCAGATATTTTCATGTGCATGAACCAGTATTTTAAGATGTCTACAAAATTATTTCTTTGTAATTTTAGCATAAATGAACCTAAAGAATAGCATTTATTGATAATATCTGTACTGGAATTTGGATTCTCTCTATGAGGGGTTTAGGAAAGACAACAAAGAAAGTAGACCAGAACATGTGAAAATCCAAGATTTTATTTTCTCTAAAACACTTTGATTCCTTTTTTTTTTGGATAGGGGGCAACATATTAGCCTGTTAGATAATGCCAGGGAGAACAAGCCAATGTTTCCAATAAATTAGAATAAATAATAGCCATGTTCATATTACAGAATTATCATTGGGCCATTTACTATATAGCCCATATTTAAAAAATGTCTTCCAGCCTGCTACTTCATTATTTTCTATTAGTGTAGTGTGTGATTCTGCAATGATTTTATTCATGATTATGCAAATACACATTAAATACCATTCTAATTTTATATTAAATTTGAATTTACATTTAATTC
This sequence comes from Typhlomys cinereus, assembly GCA_023101885.1. Classification (NCBI taxonomy): domain Eukaryota; kingdom Metazoa; phylum Chordata; class Mammalia; order Rodentia; family Platacanthomyidae; genus Typhlomys; species Typhlomys cinereus. Next base: position 6,334,643 of record JALPQD010000044.1, read on the forward strand.
ACAGACAGTTTTAAATAAACTATTCTAATTTGAACAAATGAATCCTTTTTTAAATGCCTAAATTTCACTTTTTTCAAATGAAGTGCATGAACTAATTGCTTGAAACAGGATTGACTAAGTCATTTAGACTAAGGAACAAAAGATCACTGTTAATTTCACAAAAGGGTTTTATAGTTATGCCTTATATTTTGGAGACAGCCTTCTTCCTGTTATCTACCTGTCAAATAAAAGTTTTTCCATACAGTGCTGATCTGACATCTATCACTAGAGGTATGCTCAAAGGATTCAGCACAGAGATTTTTGCCAACTTCAAATAAAATAAAAAGTCGTCTTGTGGGAAGTACTATCATGTAGTAATAGGTGTTCTGAAAGAGAAAAAAGTGAAGGTTATAAAATATAATCTCCACCCACCCCATACTTATCAGCTGAATTTTTATCTTTAAGTAAACACATGTTATTAATACAGGGAAACCTCATACACATACATGATATTCCCGGACTGTGTAGTAACCAAACATGTTCCTGGAATAAAAAGGATTCTGAGTAGATGTAAATGTCTGGAGTGACAGAAATTTATGCAAGTGCTTAGAAATAGTTAGATTCAGTCTTTAATCTGTTCCAAATGGTATTACTTAAGTAATGATAAATGATTTTCTAGAATTCCTGCTAAATTTCACATGTAAAAGATTACTCCGATTTTATTTCTTTGTGATTTTTTTTCCTTTAAAAAATTGCCAAGAAGATTCCTCTGTGGAATATTGATTATGCTTTAAAAATGACACCATTTATTCCCCTAATATTTTAATGATGATTTCCTTTCTTCATAATTTTAAAAGTATAATCTACTTTTCACAACAAGTCATGAAAAATATTACAGTATTCACCTTGTAAAAATGGAGCCACAATGTTAAAAGTTAAAACTTAACAGATGTATCTTACAGTAATATAGCAAATGCAAATGATCACAATTAACTGCTGTGCTATGTGGGAAGAAAAAGAAAACAGATGGGTTAACCAAAATGTCAAATATCACTAAAGGGTATGATTACTGGAAGTATTACCCTCACTGCAAAATGCTAATTTCAGTAGGGAAATTTGAGTTTCCAGGCCAGTGTGTTGAGCTGTAATAAAAATCATCTCAATGAAGATGAGTTTCCATTGTTTGCTCGGCCTACATGTGTCTGTTAGTTATTAAAATTCTATCCAATAGTAATGCTGCGCTTCAGGGATATTGTAATTTTTTTCAGTGTGTTAACAACATACAAAATCTACATAAGAACAAAACATTCAAAAGCATCAAGCACTTCTTTTGTGAGGAGCTTTGTGGTCTTATAAGATAAGAATCTTTATTTCCATGCAACAGAATGTGGCTGCCTGATTGAAGAGAAAAATAGTGTTTTTTGGAAAGATCTAAGGTAGCTCAAGCAGAAACTGTGAAAAGCTAAAGAAGTTGCTCTTTAAAAGATAAGCCACTTTAGCAGCTTAGAGAATTCATATATCAGAAGCAAATTGAAAGTCTTTTAAGGATGTTCCTTTGGGATATATCCGCTTCAACTATTTTTCCCCTCTTTCCATTGTATTTGATTCAGATTCCACATAGAAGATGATACACCTACTGTAGATTATTAAAGCATTCCTTATCCAATGAGAGGGTAGCAGAATCTACACTGCCTGTCCTACACAGGATCACTTACATGCTAGATCATTCATTACTCAAAATAGGGATGTCTGAGGTGCAGGAAACTTGAACAGGTACTTCAACTGAATAATCAGGAATTAAACATGTCATTATATTATGAGACATCTTATTATATGACACCACAAGTCACATTATCATTTGTTTAAAAATTGCTATCGGGATTATCATTTGAGATGAGGAATATTTGGTTAAGTAACATTGTGCAATTTCATTGGGAGATAAATGGGATTAGTATAAATGAAGTTAACTTCGAGTCCATGATCATTTTTGATGGACTAATAAGAACCGGAAAAATGGCTGAGTTGGGAATAGGCACTTGATTTGAGACTCCATATCCACATGGTGAGAAAACTGACTGCTAAAATGTTGTCCTTTGACCTACACATGTGCTCAGTGGCACATGTTCCCTATTCTCTTTCCTGTTTATTCTCCCTCCCCAATTTAATCAAAAAAAGTAAATTGAGTATTTTTAAAGAGGAAGAACACTGGACTTGGAATCTGTGTTGTAGCTTTCCCTTTGCTGATTACCAAATGTTCATGGCTAAAGCATTTGCCCTCTTGACCTTCATTTAGCAGATGTAGATGTGACAATACACTGATCATTGTATGTTTCATGAGGTTGTTTTCAGGTCAAATAATATGACTACATTAGGGTACATTGAAAAACAAATGGCAACTTGTCGTAACAATGATGCTGACTAGGAATAATTATATATATTAATTGGAATTATGAAGCATTCTCTTGGGTATGCTGAATTCATGTTGGAAACAAACAATAACATTAGTTAGATTAGATGTTTTGTCTCTATAACTGTTAGAAAATTACTGATAGCTCATTTAATAACTTTTAATGGTAGGTGAGACAAGTTGTCCTCTCAGTTATAACAAGTATATATGTTATCAGCAAAAGTATTGGATATATATTTGTAGTGTCTTCATGCACAAGTGTATTAAGTGAATTAATTCAGTTTCTTTTCTAAGTGAGAGACTTCTGTTCCTCACAGTTATATAAGGTATATTTTTATGAGGAAAACTGTTGAGTATGTAGTTCTATTATGTTCTTATGCTTCATGTTATAAAACATAAAAGTATTATATCCTATAGCTTGAAGCCAATATTTCGCTTTGAATCATGAATTAGCAACAGCATTAATATGAGGCTTTAAATTTACAATCAGAGTCAACTTTCAAAAGTCAAGAAGACTTTTTTGGTGTGTTCACCAGATCCTGTTTTTCCCCCCTTGAGTTTAGATATTCTTTATCTGTACTATAAATTTCTAGTCAAGGGAAATGAACAGAAAATGTGTAGGTTCAATGTGATAAATTTTTAGCTATCTCATTTGAATTCACTGAGATTAACATGTTAATGTAATTGTGCTGCTTTTTTGAAATTCACTCCATCTTTAGTGCATCTACAGTAAGTTACAACTCTATATTTTAGCCATTACTTGTTGTTGATGTCAATAGTTTTGATATTGTTCAAATATGCAAGTCACACATTCAATCCCCCACTGAAGTGAAAAGTGGGGAACTGAAATGGAATATTACTGATTATTAAGTATGATTTCTAAAAAATGTTTACTCTGTACAACAGTAACATTTGTAAGTAATTCAAGAAACTACGTGGATCCATAGTTTAAAAACCTATTTGTGTCATAGTTACAGAGACGAGAATTCAAAGTTAAGGTATTAGATGATTTATGCTGAGATATACCTCCTTGGATTGTGACTACTCTCTTACTATTTGCTCACATTGGAACTTCAGCTTACTTTCTATTTTTCTTCTTCACAAAACTCAGAACTCTTCTAATTTACAGAGGTACTTATTCTGCATTATATGTTCAACGTTTGATGCTTTTGAATTCCTCGATAAATTAGTTTTGAGTGAAAGTCGGGCAGTTGCATTAAATAAAGGGATGTTATTAACAGGCAACATAAATATTTAACTTCCTTTTGAAGTGGGAGTCTTTTATTCCCAACAGTTATGAAAAATAATTTTTGCAAACAAAACTATTTAATATGCTTATGATATTTTTTCAACCTTGTATTTTTTATTATTTAGTTCTTGTTTGTGTCTCTTTGTACATATGATTGTGGGTATGTGTTTGGGGGCATGCATGTGCCGCATTGTATGTATGGAGATTAGATTAAAGTCTTCAAAAATCTGTTCTCTTCTTCTGTCACTATTTTTTTAAATATGGCATTTATTAAAGTATTAATCTGAGGTAGCAATTCACCTTCTTAACTGCATAAAAAAAGAAGTATGGGACTCCTATTTTGAAGTCAGAAATATTTTAAAAAATAATTGCCATGGGTTATGCTGAAAGAGAATGTAGCAAGTGAGAATCAATAAAGCCTGATAGCAATCCATATATTTGGTTGTCTGTATTTTGATATGTTAAGAAATGCTTTAATTGTGCTTTTTTTCATTGTGCTTAAGAAGGTTTTGTATTATTAACCCTATATTCCAAATTACCTAATTGTAGCCCATTGTGATAAAGCTAGTAATTGTCCGAAGTCAAGAGTCAAATTCTAATCTGCTGTGTTCCAGATAGTGAGACTCCCTGCCTTTCTCTACATCATAAAACGATGTTTGACTTACAGAACTCATTTTACGGAAATGTCACAGAGCCACCCCTGGCGCTTGTAAGTTCTCCAAGTGGAGAAAATCTACAGATTTTCTTGCTTCTGTAGCAGTTCATGAAAGTTTGATTTTTGATTTTTAATTTAAATTCTGTTGAAGTCATTGTAGGCAAGATGTTAATAGAAAGTTTTGCTTCCTTTAATGCATTTTAAAGTATCATGGCAGTAGCTCTTATACATATGAAATAAAATAATACCTAATAATTTGACTAATTATAACAGTATTGTATCATGATGTATAGATTCCTGGATTGCAATGCCATTTTTAGAATCTACATTGACTCTTTTTTTCACTGAAATCTTATTTTCTTTTGAAAATTTTGCATTGTTTCTCAGTGTACTGAGAAATAAATAACACAGGGTTAAACATGGTCTTGTAAAAAAAGATAATTTAATGGAAGATTGAACTCTTATTAACAAAAGATCATTTAAATGGAAGACTGGAATGGGGAGGAATGTAGTATATTTCAGGATTTCTTTTTTCCTGTTGGTCCTTTCAGCTTCCAGGGATGGTCTTTGCAACCAAAAGTTCACCTGCAGTAATCAATCCAAATCTCTACGTATGACCCTATGCTGCAGCAAAATGTGAAGGAATTCATTCATGACATGTTGCATTTTAAAATTCAGCATATAATGACATTCTTCAAAATATGCATATAGTTCATGAGTCATGGACACAAACATTCAGTTTAAGAGTTTGCCTATACTTCATTATATTTCATTGAATCAGGAATAATTCCCAGTTTAGACATCTATGGGAGATCACAAGGACAGAATATCATTCTCAATTCTAGATTATATTCTCATTGTGCTTTATTTTAAAGTCTCTACTGCGTTCTTATTATTATTTTCATTGTGTTATGGGTTTTCTTTCACATAGATCTTCCTGTAAATAAACACATCAGAATTTGAAAGTATAAAGCCTAGTTCTTCAGTTAATAATTCTAGAAGTTTTTAAATTAGTAGAAGATTAAATTGGTCTTTTAAAGTAGTTATCCTTAGTATTGTCTTTATATTCCCATTTCTCATTAATTATACATCCTAATGTATATGCTATTTATCTACACATAAGGTGTATATATTGGCCAATGATAAGAGAAAAAAATGTTTCATTCTTCTAATTTCTCCTGTGGCCAAGGTACTTGGATACCAACTCAGAAATGCACACCAAAGTCCTCATCTCTGATGGTCTTCATACTATCTAAAACAGAAATGAAACAAAGCCCATATCTTTGGAGTTCATGTTTAAAAGGTGCAGTTCTTACAGATTTGGGCCTTTAGAAACCTCTTGCCCAGAAGTATTACTTAGTTGTAGGCAGAGAACCAATGACTGTGACTCAATCAGTCCCATATAGGACTTCTAACCTTCTCACCTCAAGGATCAGGGAATTTAAATTAAAGAAAATAATGAAAACACTAAAAGAGTACAAAAACGTGAATTGAGCAATGAAAACTCTCAAGGCTTTACATACATTGTAGACCTCTAACTGAGAGATTTATGATTAGCTTTTATCTTAAATATATTTTTAAAAAAATTATGCCAGTGTAGACATTCCAGATGAAACCCAGTGGGTCACATATCAAACATGTTGTGAAAGTAGGAGGGAGACTGGTTGAAAAGAACAACACATTTTGGAAAAGAGGGGCGATGTGAATGGGTAGTAAGGCATGTAAACACAGAGACTCATTATTTTGTGAATGAAAATGGCAGTGTATGAAAAAGAAATTGTATATATTACTCATGTACATGTTATATACAAGTGTAATTCTTTGCAACTCTTTTACAATTTGAAAAAATGCACTGTACATCTCTCCAATAAATACATATGATGGCACATCCTTACATTTTTTGACTTGAAGTATGCATGCTAGAATGTGTCTTTAAGTTATCTAACCTTTATTGTACATATGGAAAGGTAAACGAATATAAAGCAAAAAAAATAGATACTTACAGCCCTAAAATCTTGGAAAGAGTTGACAATGGCTTCTTGATTTTGTTGTTTAGCAAGTATTTTACTATTTACATTGAAGGTTGTTCTTCAGTTAGAATATCTGCCCTTTTTTTACTTCTGAGATGTAGAGTATCCCCAGGTCACCTTATTAAAATACTATAATGCTGCTTATAAAGATTAGCTCTTAAATAGAAAGAAAACCTACTGATGAGAATATATGTCTCTGAACTTTAGGAGCAATTTAAAAAATGATAATCTCAATTTTCCAAATATTCACTTATTTTCTGGACTTAGATTTAGACATTGATATATCAGTTTTTAATTGTCTTTTGCCCACATTAAGTAATTGAAAAGTATTCGTTCTGGTGGGGCAGGGTCATAATACCAGGAAAAAGGATAACAGCCTTGCAGTTTGGGCAATTTATAGAGACCCTGCCATAACACAGACAATAAAAAAAGAAGCTGGGCATTGAAGCGCATGTTTCTAATCCCAGCACAAGGCAGGCTGAGGCAAGAGAGTTACTCATGAGTTCTAGACCATCCTGGACCACATAGTGGGTCTCATCCTGGGATTTAGAGTGAGACACCCTCTCCACAAACCGAGAGGGAGAGGGAGAGGAAGAAGCAGAAGAGATAGAATAAGCAAATTAGGAATATAACTCAGTAGCATTTGAAGAGTGTTGGCAGACCATGTATGTAGTATGTGGGTTCAATACCTAATCCTAGAAGACTATTTTTTCTAATAAGCCTCCCATAGTAGGATTACAGTTATATGATCATTTTATGCACAAGTATTAACAAGTTTTATATACTTCTTCAAGTTAATGTAGTTATGAAGCAAAAGTGTCTTTCAGAATGTCTGTCTACAAAGCTTGGACTATCGTTAGATAGAAGAGAGAACTCATGCCTTAGCTCTTCTCCTTTCCTTTAAAAATATAGGGGTCTCATGAGTTTATTTAAATTCTACTTTGGAAATTGAAATATTCATTAATTTATGTTCATTGGTGCAAATTAATCATCTAACACTTTAACTGTAACACTTGTTTATTGACTCAGAATTTGATTACATCTGCTTAGATTAGCACATTTACAACACCGGAGTTTAGGTTACATGGAAACTTGATTATACCCCTAAATCTTCAGTTCATTAAATGTTCTAGATAGTAGTACTTTGTAGATGTAATTTCTCTAATGCAGACTCAATGTCTTATCATTAGTGACTCCTTTAAAGATTCATCTTTTTCTCTACTTGCTTTCTCTATTTGTATATGTTCAAAATTGCATTTTCCTCAGACAAATCACCCAGGTCCTTAATTGTGTAGATTAATGCCATAAAGCCTACATTGCTATTTCAGATTTTGTTGTATATTTTATACTTACATCTGTCTACTAGATGTCTAAGTAATCTTGCTGCTCTGTGTGTGTGTGTGTGTGTGTGTGTGTGTGTGTGTGTGTGTGTGTGTGAAAGAGAGGGGGGGAGAGGAAGGGAGAGAGATTGTAAAGGGAGTATTGGAAGAGAGATAAATTTGCTTTAAAAGCTATTTGTACTTACTGAACTTACCTATATAAATGTATGTCCTCATAATGTAGAAGATATTCAAATTTTGAAAGTTCTGTGTGAGAGGAAGGAGTAAGGAAAATTTAATAAGGGCCAAATCATGCCAAAAATGTACATGTTTGTTTTGGTGCAGAAAGTGATAGATAGTGAGATTCAGAGAAAAAGAATGAGCAATGGAAACTGCACTGTAATTTTCAGAGTTTTATAATCTGAGAACAGCAGGCATGAGTAAAATGCTCATTTTACCCATAAATCTGTGACCATATAATGTACACTGGAAAATGGAAAATAGGAGTTGCCAAATTATATCCCTTAGCTTTTACTAGGAATAATCTGTTAAAAATTAAATCTGTATTTGTTTGTAGAATCAAGTTTAGAGAGTAAACTTTTAACAGAGGGCTTTTTATATGATTTCATTTCTCTCTCTCTCTCTCTCTGTGTGTGTGTGTGTGTGTGTGTGTGTGTGTGTGTGTGTGTGTGTTTATCTTGATTGTATTTTTTCACACACATATACATGAGTATATACATGAGTATACATGTATGTATATATGTGCATCTGGAGAATTGAAGTTGATGTCAGCAATCTCCCCTAATCACTCTTCTACCAATAATCTTTGAGACAGTCTCTCAAATTCAGTGTTTACCAATATGGCTAGAATTGCTGGCCAGCTTCCTCTAGCAATCCCCTATTTTTGTCTTCTTTGGCTGAAATTATAGGCAGATACCATGTATACCCAGAATTTATGTGAATTCTGGGGATTCAACCTTCAAGTCTAATGTGTCCACAGCAACATTTTAACCACTTATAGATGACCCTTCATTTCATTTTAGAATTGTTGAACACAGATGCATTTCAAGGAAATGAAAGAAAACTACATCTACCTTTTATTTATTTAAGTCATCTTCATATGGTAAAATTGAAAACAAGAGTTAATTTAATTTTGTATTATCACTTGTTGAAATCACTGTGACTCAACCGTGGTCACACCCTCTCTGATCATGAACCATTCTGCTCAATCATATAGCTCACTAAGATGAACAATTTTTCAGTTTAAAAAATTCTACTGGGGTATGGTTCCATGATTGCTCCATATATGCAAAATGACAGTGAGTATTTTCAGCACTAGAACAGACAGAAAGTGACAATTTATGGGACTAACTGGACATCTTACTTGTTCCCCACTAAGACTGTTTCCATAGAGGATTTAAATGAACCCAGCTGGCTTCATATTCTGTGAATTGCTGTAGTCATTTTCAGGAATTTAGTCTTATGACTGATTTTGTAATTCTCACAGTGGGGGAAAGTCAACAACATGAACAGCATTTAGTGAATATGATTAGTAAGTTTGAAAACAAATGCTTTTTTATTCCATAAAAGCTCTGTTCAAAGGGAATTTAGACCCCATATGAAACTGTTATTCAGAAAAACATGGCTACTGTGACTGAATGTGACCAGTCATCTTACAAGCTGGTTTTCTAGTCAAATAAAGCCTTCCTAATGAAAGCATTGCACAACCTAGGAGTGAGAGCCAATGACTGCGCAGGGAAGTTTATAAAGTGGTAGTTAATGCTAACATGCACTGTGTGATGAATTTTGTAAACTTTAAGAATTATTCATACTCATTTGCATACATGTCTGTGGGTAAATGAAGGAAGGTTACTGCATTTATTGAGTCTTTAGTCTCCATAGTACATAGTGCTAGAATTTTTGCAGATTATAAAGAAAAATAAAACATATTTCCAATCTTTGCATTGCTTCTGAGTTGGTTGCTACTTATAAAATATTGTACTGCTAAAGGAGAAATTGTTGAGGCGAGCGCATTGAATTTATACAACAACACACATGAAAAATGAATTATGCTGCTTATAGATGCTGGCTAACTAACTAGTGAGGAAATAATGTATTCTGTGTGATGATCCCATACTGGGAAGCTGCTCCCCTTCTGTTAAAGTAAGGAGCAGTACTCCCATATACACTCTTTTTGGACTTAAAGTTTCCTAACTTTAAGTTAGGTAGAGAAGCATAAAACCTTGCTGTTAAGTTGTATCGTTGTTACAGATGTTTGGTGTGTTTGTTTGTTTGTTTGTTTGCGTTTTTGCTCTTTCATTTTCCTCTTGTGTATTCCTAGTGTCAGAGTACATGTTCCTCTGCCTGTGAGATGACTCAATGCATAAAATAAACCAGACACAGAAGGACAGCTACCATGAGACTCCACTTTGAGTAGTTAAATTCATAGACAGAAAGTGGAGTAGTATTTACCATGAAGGGTTAAGAACAGGGTGAGAAATAAGTATTTAATGGTGGAGTTTCAGTGTAGGATCATGATAAGTTCTGGTTATGGGTTCTGATGGTGGTCATGTAACCATGTGAATTTCTACTGTGCCTTGGCATTATACATTTCAAAGTACTTAAAATGCTAAATTTCCACAACAGTATTACTTGTAATAATTGAAGATATAATTGTTTCTACATGTGCAAAATATGAAAACGACTGGGGAGATGTTCAACACTATATGATGAAAGTGTATGAAGCATTGATCATGAGTGAATGAATGAATGAATGAATGAATAATGAATGAATGAATGCTTTATAGGTAATTATATAGTTAGTAACTCCTAAACAGCTACTTCTCAGAGATGGATAATATTTTTTCTTTGTAAGAAGGCATGTTTTATACCATGTGTTTTGTTCATACATTAATGTTAAATCATCTGGTATTATTCACCTACAGTTCTTATACACATAGCACATTGCATTTATGTGTCCCTGTGTTGACTATAATACTTGAAACTATACACAGGGAATACAACATAGAACTTATTTTGCCTGCTCTCAAATCTCATACCGTTGTGTTAAGTAAGACTCTCAGTACAATATAAGCTCATCACTGTTATTATTTGTTTAAACCATGAATTTTGGAAGAAAAGATTTACAACCCAAGAGATATTTATCCTTATAGCTTTATTTTATACCAATTTAATTTGATTTGTTTCGTGTTAAAACTATTCTCCAAAGGATTTCTATTTGATAAGCCTACTATAGACAGGTTGATTAACTAAAAGCACTTGAAAATAGCTAACCAGCTTTTGTTTGTAAAATAAGGATTTGGTTCATTAATTCATTCTGACCTCCCTGAAAATAAGCACAAATGGTTGTTGATTTGCCAGTGGTCTGGGCTAGTATAGACTAGTGCACAGGGAGTGTATTCTCCTCAAACAAGCAGGTCTAGGAGACAAATGCTGAGCCAAGAGGACAAAGTATAGGAAAGCAAATTTGTCCTCTCTGGGAAGCTAACAACACCAGTGTCCTCCTGGGTCTTAAGGTAGTAATTGAGATGGATCCTTATTCCATTTAATGTTGTCATGGTTTCAAGTTTAAGCTCTCCTTTCACAGATTGCTGCCATAAATTAACAAGTATAAAGCTCTTACATTGCATGACTTTTTATACAATTGATATCATCTGTTCCTTTTCTGTTTGAAATACCATTATCATACCAAAATCAAGAGTGTGAAAGAGGGACTGTGAGGCCCACATAAAGAATTAAGACATCTTTTCCAGTTTAAATTACTTTTGGCTGAATTAGTGTGAGCCCTGGTCATGTAGCACCATTTACAAAAAGACCTATTGATGATAGATTCAGAAATCAAGGCAAGAAAGTATGTATTAAACCTGTCTTGTCATAGTTGCAGAGTTAACGTCTTTATGGTAATTGCAATTCTTAAAAATACATTATCTTGCTCAATGTTATTGCAATGTATGGCGATGTTGAAGAAAGCGATAATTTGTAAACCACCCTTGGCAGAGAGCTCAGGACTTAATTTTATTCAAATAAAGGAAATCAGTGTTAGAATTCATGGGCTGTATCCAGACTGGCAAGCAGTAGTAGTTGTTTTGATATATGCACTGGAGCATTCATGATTGCTTAAATATTAACTGTTTCATGAATCTACAAATATAATTGGGGAAAAAGAAGCCACGATTAGGAAAATTTTTTTCCTAAAAGTAATAAAGTTTAATTATTTGATCATTCTATTTGATTAGATGGTTGCATTACAGTGACTCAATCAGATGCCTTCACTGCGTTCCATAGCTCTTTTCAAGTATAATCAATTCTGTGTAAGTGTGTATTGTGTTGCATTGCTATATATTAACATTGTTTCTCTGACACAGGAGGAGTTGGCAAAAGCAGACTTCTTCAGGAATTAGGGTGGGATTAATCCAATCAGAGGCCCACCCCTATGACCACTTCCACCAGCAAGGTTCCACCTCTCAAAGATGCCATGACCTTCCCAAACGCTCAAGTCTATGGGGGACACATTTCAAACCATGAGCCTGTCCTTTAAATGTGTCCAGAAATGTTTCCAGAGATCATCAGTACACTGCTTTACCATTACATTTCTTATATGCTTTAGTTGGAAATCAGTTTTTATCTATGTTAGTCATTTGGTAAGACCTGATCCTACTCCACCCATTCTCTCCTCTGTGGCGCCAAGAGCCATTTATTTTTCAAAATTTGCTAAATATTTCTTCTGCGCCATTTTGCAGTTGAGGTATAAGATTGCTTTGAGGCAGGGGTGTAAGGTCCACTGCCATATAGTATGACACCTTCTCACTGTTATCCTTCAACTCCACTCATCTCAGCCATACCTGATACTTCTTTCTTTTTCCTCTCCCTTTCTTCATATGCACATTATGTTGTCTGATTTCATATGAATAAATTCTGTCAGCCAAGAACCAGTGTAATAGCCCTAACATTAAGATATGGCAATACATTACCAACATGGAAATTTTTTACAAAGTATTGAAAGTAGTTTGCAATATAAGTTTTCATTTTTCTGATTCAAGCTTCTTGAGATAATATATGAGTAATAGCTCATATTAGCCAATAAAGAATGAATGCCGTGATAATAGAATGTGTGGTAATACACAGTAGTCAAGACAAACTATAGTCCCACTTACATGTATTTTCAACATACTTCATTTAACTTTAATTTCATTTATTTGAGAAGAAGGGGTTGTGTGTGCTACAGTACGTGTGTAGAGGTCAGTGGACAAGTTTGTGAGTTGCTTCTCTCAATTTCTACTTTTTTGTGGGTTTCAATAATTATACTCACACTATCAGATATGCAGAGTCAGCACCTTTATCTCCAGAAGCATGTCTCTGGACCTTCAATGTATTTAGATGTGAATGATAAGGGATCTTGATTAGACACAGGAAAAATATATTTGAAATCTTCCCAGCATGATCCACAACATTGGTCTATCATGCTCTTGAATCAGTAAGTGGTAAATTATGCTACAATTCATAGCCATTTATGTAAATTAATCAAGAGCATTTAGAGCAGTAGTACCCTTTGCAATTCACAAATTGCTGTGAACTTTTTTTGTTTAAAATTATACCAAGTTTTGAAAACATGCAAACAACTTATGAAAGTACCTAGACATACTGTAGATAACTTCAGGTATCCCCTCACATGGAAATTTCATTCCATTGTGTCTTAATGGCTCTCAAACTCGGACAAGCATCAAAATCACCTGCAGGTTTTATTAGAAGATTTTTTTTCTAGGAATAATAAAATACAAATTCATAGTCTACATGCTGTGAAATTTTTATTTTGTTGATTTACACTTGGATCCCCAAATTTAGATTTCTAACAAATTCCCAGATGATGACAATACTTTGGTCCTGTATTCACTGAGTACCAAAAATATAGTCATATGTTTTTATATGGGTAAACATTTGTGTGTGTGTGTGTGTGTGTGTGTGTGTGTGTGTGTGTGTGTAATGAACACTGCATGTGGATGGGTACATTTGTGTACTGGTGCATTTATGTTGGTTCTTATGCATATGGAAGCCTTAGGGTTACATATGAGATTACCCTGAGATGATCTTTCTTTTCACTATTTTGAGCTTGGGTCTTCTCTTCTTAAATTAGAATGCACAAATAGGAATAATCTGACTGGCCAACTTCTCTGGAGATACCCATGCTTTGCTTTCCATGACCAGAATTACCGGCAAGTAACAGAGTTTTGACATGGGAACTGGAAATTAGAACTCAGGTTCTTATACTTGGGTGGTAAGCTATCTACCCAGACCTCTTTTTTCCTTTTTTTCTTTTTACTTTTCCTCTTCTTCATCTTTATAGTGCCACTGATTACTCCCAGGGACTTGCACACATTCTACCAGTGAACTATAGTAGCAGCTTAACACCTGTGAATTCCTGATTTTTTATTTTTATTTCTTCCATTTCCTCTTTTCAGGCCTAATTATGCTGAATTTAGTAATGATGATAATTATAATAACTTTTGTCACTAACTTCACCATTTTCCAGCTGCTGGCTCTACTGCCCCCTCTATTATCTAGTTATTATCCACAGTCAATATTTTGAATAAATTATCCTTACACCTTATCACTTTTTTCTGGCTACTAGTCAGTTTAGTTTTACATCTTCGGCACTATATTGAAACAATATTTGAAGGTTGACAAAGATTTCTGCACTCATCAAATTAGTCTTAATTGTCTTGGCCTTGCCTGGAGCATTAACTTATTGGGCATTACTTTAAAAAAAAAACAACAATAAATGGCAATTGTCTTCACTTTCAACGTGGTTACAATTTGGGTGATACTGATTGTGTAAACCACATTATTGTGGAAAAACTGTTACAACTGACTGTATATAAATCACTCTGGAAAAACAAAAGGATTTAGTAATTATACTCAGAGAAAGAGGGGAAAGACTCATTAGTTTAACCACTATCTGTGTAATTAAAAGTGTATTAGTTTCTAATGCTAAGTGCATGAAGAATTTTAAAAAATCAGATTTTAAACTAAAAGCCTTGTATTTGTGTCTAGCATAGCTGAAGTTGAGGAGATATGGAAGAAAACACTGCCTATCCAATACCTAGAAATAATACTGCTAATATGGCACTAAGATCAACTCTCATCACTTACACCCTGGACAGTGATCACAGTTCTGATCATATTTTTCTCTTCCCTGGTTTCAAAAAAATGCCTGGGAATAGATGTACTTATACAATTCCTGCTTTATAATTAAATAAAGAAAATGTGATGTAGTTCCCTATGATGATAAAACTAGGAAGTAGTGAATATGAGGTTCAATGCTCATTCTCTCTGAGTCCAAATTGAATTGTCAATAATTATTCTACAAGAAGTTGGAGCTTTATGTCATGACTTGCAGAGAATCATTGATTGCTTTATAGAAGGGTGTGGCATGGTCAGATGAATGTTTAAGAATGCTATTTAGGTTAATTCACATAGGACAAAATGAAGCTAAGAAAAAGGAATTTTCCTAACCACTTTCTTAGGGAATGTCTCCCTAAGCTAACATCTCTTTTCTAGAACAAGCTTATTCTAAATATTTTTCTTGTTCTGGACATGTTACACCATTCTTCAGGTAATCACAGTGTAAAATTTGGGGCGTCTTTGATATTTATTTTTTCTCACCCCATTATTCATTGATTAAATCTTGATGTTTCTCTGCAATGTCTCAGATTTTTTGCCTTTTCTATGCTACCCCACATGTCACTTTGGCTACATCATTCCTTGATATTTGCGATCAAGTTATTCTGTGTTCTGTATCTTCTCCATATAGCTTCATATTTGCTACTAAATTCAGAGCTTGAGTATCATTATTTGTCTCTTATTCTATTATTTGAGACACCATCCAGTTCAAAGTGGGGCAAATTGCAACTGCACTCTAGCTTTCGCTCCCATGTATTTCTTGGCACATGTGGTGTCCTGATAAAGTCTGCTGTCTGAAGTCAAACTCTATGGGCACCTGTGTGCATATGCATGCATGTGTTTATGTGTGTGTGTACATAAAAACAAGTATTGAGTTAACATTTGAAGTGTTTCTCTGTAGTTGGGGTTAATGTGAAGGAAAAAATTACTTGGAAATATTTATTGACTGCCTACTATGTTCTGGCTTGTTCCTCAATTCCATAGAAAAAAAGTACTACAAAAAATAATATAGCATGTAAATATTATCGTATTCAAATATTTATAACTTCAAACATGGTTCATAAAATCCTTAACTGTTTACAACATAAAGAATACACCTTCATGGCTCAAGGGTTAAGCATCTGCCTCACAAAAGGAAGGTTCTGAGTTTGCATCCTGGATCCCACATAAATACTCCAGGTGGAAATGGTGGTTACCTGCCCTTTGGGCCCTGTAAGGCAGGCCTAGGAAACTCCAGAGCAAAGCAAAGAGGAGATAGTGAAATCCAGGGTGATTCCTGGAGTGACCCTTGAGCCTGCACAGGCACACACACGGTCCTCTGATACACAAACACACACCAAAAAAAAAAAAAAAAGCCTTCAAAGATGCAGGATATTTGAGTTGTGTTAAGCTGATACATAGAAATGAAAAGAGAGGACAACTAGACAGAGAGCAGTAGAGGCAGAACATAGGTTTTGAGACTGCCTGTTTACCACACTACAACCTGACGTAGCAGGGGGCAGTTTAGAAAAATAAAAGTAATGAAATGCCTTGTCCTTAAAACCAGGAGGTTGTAGGTTATCAGCTTTTCTAGTAGGAGACAATGTCTTTTTGCAGTAGCAATTGTGAAGCAATCATAACACTGAAAAAAAATTTGAAAAATATCTTATGTGGATGTGTTTCATTAATTGCTATTGCTTAGTTTCATTTAGAGAATGGAACTTTCACTCTGAAAGGTCCTTATACAGAGGATGGTGACCAGTTATTTTCAGTTGACACTGATGACAGGGAAAGAAAAACTAGGCATATGTCTCAGCAGAGTTGGATATCATTACCTACAGAAAGGGTCCCTACATATCGTTGTATATGCAAGATACTTCACACAAGTTAGGGCCGAAGCAATCATAATAGGACTTTGCATTACCTGCGCAATGACCAACATATCATTGACCCCCCCCCCAAGTCTAGCATGGACTAAAGGCAGTAGGATCCTTAGAAGCAAGGGATTAACAGCCACAGTAGTGTTCCTATACTTAAGGGGAACACAAGAAAGAGTTCTAGGAAATGCCACTGAGTCCTTACACCTCATCAGAGAGGAGGACCCAGAGGAAAGTTTGACATACACATTAAAGGATGCTCCAGGGATGGGGGGGGAGGCACTGGGAGATGAGGGGGAAGGAGGGGAAAAAGGGAGGAGGGAGCAAGGGGGTTCAGGAAGGGGTGGGAGGGAGGGAGGGGACCAGGGTACCTATTAAGTTTGTATGAGCGGAAATAAAAAATTCAAAAAAGGGTCCCTAACTGATAAGTTTAGTCTGATTCATGTAGATTGTTAAAATGTCTCAAAATATTTATGTATGCGTAGGTTTCCATGTAGTCAAATTGTCTGATTTCAGAACCATTCTAAAATGACATATTTTAGGCTTGAGTTTTATATATATATATATATATATATATATTTAATATTCAAATGATATCTATCTTTGGTCAATTGGCTGTCACTGTCTTTGGTCATTTTGTACTTGCATTGATTTTTAAAAAGGGACATGGTCAGAATTATGTATAGAACTAGGTGGTATCTTTTAAAGGTGTTTTGTATGCATATTCCATTTCAGAAAGTTATTAAAGATAATGTAGACAAAATCAATTTAAGTTCAGTTATTAATCTTCATGTATAACATTTACTGGTCAGATGATTGCAATTAAAACTGGTATGTGGTTTATTAACTGATGACAGTAATTGCAGTGACTTTCAATTGCCATCATTCACTGTTAATTCAGCTTATTAAAATAGTATGCAATTTTAGGCTTTCAAAATACTTATTTCTGGGGAAGGAGAGATGATGACCCAGGGGTTAAGCATCTGCCTTGCAAGCACAAGTTTCTGAGTTCAGATTCTGGATCCCACATAAAACATCAGGCAGAAATGGCGGTGGCCTTCATTTCTATTCCTGGAAGGCAGAGCCCTGGAAACTCTAGAGCAAAGCAAAGAGGAGACAGGCAATCCACACACACATGCAAAAAAAAAAAAAAAGAGAATAAACACACAAAATACATTTCTGAAACTGCTTTTTTGTTTTTATTGCTAGAAATATATGTATAGTATATATATATACTATGTATGTGTATATATATATATATTATATAAGAGTAATCCTTGTTTAAATCATAAGAAGTCAAGAATTTGAACTATACCCAGCCTGAGGGTAGTGAGAGAGAGTAAGAATGGGGAAACATGGCTAGGTATGCCCAAAAGCACTATGCTTCTGACCTAGAGGAAACATAAAAACAGTTACAGTATTGTTACCACTGTAACTCAGGAAAGATGGGAAATCACGTTTAAAATATTAATACTAGTATAAAATTTTAACCTGATTTCTACTTAATGTGATATCAAATATTAATCAATTTGATTTCTTAATAAACTATCCCATACATTTTGGAAGTGATTTTTCCTTGTTCCAATTGGATTGCCTTTGTTCTATTCCCAAGAGTTGAATATATCCAGCTAGTACACTTGCAAGAACAAATTATTGGATAAATGTCATTGATATAATTGATGAAAGTGAATATATTTAGTTGCCTTATATGCTGAAAATGAACAATGCAACATGGTCTGATAGAAGGGGAGAGAGAGAGAGAGAAAAAGAGACAGAGAGACATGGGTAGCTTATGTGTGAATATATAAAACTGGTAAGAGAAACTGAACACATGGTTAAGAAATTAAATGTCCTACTCTAAGTAATGTTTTATTCCATTATATTTTAATGTTGGTCATTTTAAAAGTTGTTCTAAAGATCATGCACTTAGAGAAAGATTTAAAAAGATCACATATCTGTCATGTATTCCTACTAATGTGAAACTTTGTGTGAGTTTTTTTTCCCAAACACACACACACACACACACACACACACACACCAAAAAAAAAAAAAAAAAAAAAAAAAAAAAAAAAAACACGCACACAGAGTACTTTTCCTCACAGACAACTAAAGTTTTTCTCAGGTTTACATGATAGGTGCCTGACCAAGCTTGCCCATTATTTGAAGGGACTGTTACAATACACATGTATATTACATCTTGAAGCCTTTTTCATCTCATTTCATCAGACATACTATCATGCTATATTTATCTTTCTTAAATGTAGCTGTCATCTTGCTAAACTATATAACTGAAAGTATATTATATGAAGCACTAATACGGAGTATATATTTATTTGCAAAAGTAATTTTTGGGGGAAGGGGAACTAGAAAGATGGGTGAGTCAGCAGGTTTAACTGAAATAGTAACCTTTACATTCCACTGGAGAATATCAAACTGAAGATCTAAAGCAAAACATCTATTTTATTCTCTATAAATATGAGTGAACACATACATTGACATACACGCATAATTTGTGCATTAAGCACTTTCAGAATATATGCCAAATGCTGAAATTTTTAAATCAAAATAATGTAAAGCCTGGGAAAATAAAAGAAAAAATAATATTACTCATTAAATTGACATATGAGCACAGTTCAGTTCATTTTTAGTAATTACGTGCATTTTTTAAAAACTATAATAACCTTTTACACTATGGTGTCATGAATAGAAAACGAAAGTATATTGTTCTTTTCTGTTTTTATTTACCTATTTTGTCTTAACAGAATTCAAAAACACAAAGATCTGTTTCTTTAGATAGGGGATTTCCCTACAATTTACTTCTTCAGCACCTAACAGTTTCTTAGTATTTTTGGATTTCAGATGCCAATTTGTAAGGGGAGAAAGAATTTCCTTTTTATTTTTAAAGTCCAAAATACTTCAAAAATGATGTACTTCGTGAACATATGACTTAGTAATCCCAACAAAAGACTTATCTTTAGGGACCAGAGCCTTCCATTGATTCCTCTTTAGCTGCTAGGCTTGCTTAAGATAAAGAGCCCTTAGGTTTATGTTGCTTTGGTTCTTACAGCTTGTCCTTGGGTTGAGCCATGCAACGTTGTAGCATCAAAAACTCTTTAATGCACAAGTCTGAGTAGAACGTTAAATGTCCTTCTTATATGAGCATAGTATTCCTGCAAATTTTCAAAAAAATCATGATAATCACTTTAATTGTCAACATTGTTTCTCCTGTGACCATTTTTTTAATGTGGAGCCTTGAGATTATTTTATAACAGCATTCAAATCATGGGACTGTAAAGAGTTGATAAAAGCTTTAGCAAAATACAGATTCGGTATGGGCTATTGCATTAAATGCTGCCATTTTTTCTTTATTAGTCACTAAAACATTAAAAATAAATTTATTCCATCATTTGCTAAGTGGTCTTTGCAGGCTTTTCTAAACCTGTTTGCCAAGAATAATGATTTATTCTAAGCTGAGTAATCCTCACAGGTAAATACCCTCAATCATCATGAGCATCAGTGGATAAACCCATGGTCTAAGAATTATAGAATTAAAACATAACAGTGGAATGAGAAGGCAGTATACTTTATGTTATATTTTTACATTGTTTCTGAGTATATCTTTCATTTTATTTAGAACAAAAAATAAATGATGAATAAAAAAATACTAGATTTTGTGTGTATGTGTGTCTCTGTGTGTATGTATTTTTGAGTATACTTTAAAGAATTCTGTTCTAACAATGTTCTAGTGTCTCCGTAAAAGAAATATAATATGTAAGAAAGTAAAATTTGCCATATTTTCAGGGCTGTATAACTAGATTTCTTTTTTATTTTGTATAAAATCCACTTTGTAAATTGTTTTTTGGATGGCCCATGCAATTCAAGAAGGGTCTAGCATGCTAATCTAATCTCATGGATAAATCTACTTTCACGTCTATTTTTTGCAAAAGGCAAGGACGAGAATGTTGCTAGCACAAACACAAATTAACTTGGGATATTACTATAAATACTTAACAGAATCTTCTCTTATAAAAAGAATAGTTCATTTTGTATAATGATCCAGACATTTTGAAGAGATTTAGATTTAACTTGGCCCTTAAGAACCTACCTCCATAAACCTACATTTAGTAGTCACACTAGCAGCCTCTCAACAATTGGATCCAGAAAAGGGTGAGAGGTCTTTTTAAGTCTAGATGATTTCTATTCCTGGATATGCATGGCAGTTCCCTGGAAAACTTTACTCTCAAAATTTTGTATTTAATCTGAATCACTATACCCAGATGCTTTACCAGAAAATTGTCAACAGTAATCCATAGTGATCATTTAGCATCAGAGTTGAATGAAGCATTTAATATTGACTATTGAAAAACTTAGTCATTTAATGTCACAGAATATACTGTAGAGAAATTTTTCCATTTTGTTTACAGGATTCTTTCTATAGTCACATCTGTGACAGTCAAGAATCAGAAATAACTCAGATGATCATTTGGACGGTAAAATATAATCTATTTATAAAATGTCTCTTATATTATTCAGCATTAAAACATAACAGTGTCATGGATATGTGTTATTATCAAATATTTCAAAAATCAAATGTATTAAAAGCTTTAGAAAAGAACTATCTTCTAAGTTTAAAAAAAGTCCTTGATTGTTTTTAATGATCTGAGTTTTCTTATTATTTGTTTTGCTTGTTTAAGGAAAAATGTCTATTTAAATTACTAAAAAGTTCTTCTTGTTTTCTGGTAGATCCGAGATACAAAATCAGCAGATCAGAAGACAACTCTTTTGCATTTTCTTGCTGAAACCTGTGAGGAAAAGTACCGAGACATCCTGAAATTTCCTGAAGAACTGGAACATGTAGAAAGTGCAAGCAAAGGTAATTGATTTATAGCTGCTTCGTGATTATTCTTAGCCTATGTATTTTGCATTAAGTTTAAAGAAGATTAAAGATATATATGATGACAATGAATCCTAAAAATATTTTATTTCTTGATATTGAGAAAGCAGGAATATATTTTCTATGCCTTCTGTTTGACAGTACTGTACATTTTAATAAGATGTTTTCATTTTACTTTTAGCTATGCCAGGTTAGTGAAAGTGTCACACTTCTACTCACGTAATATATTCCATTTTTTAACTTGATAAGCCTCAAATGTATATTGTTTGGAAAGTAACCAAATTAATGGTCCTTGTGTTGATAGAGAAATAATTATCAAACAATTGTTTCTTGAATAAGTTTAAAATCAATTATGTTAAAAATATATATGCACACACATATCTATTCCATGTAACAAAGATGACTTTGCGATTTTTGCATAAAAATAGTGTTCTCTAATTTAAATGAAGAAGAATGCGCTTTTGAATGGGTAAGAGAAGGTTTTGTGGAAAAACACACAAGAGAGAAAATGAGGTTAATCTTTTTTTAACATTTTTTATTATTATTTCCGCTCATACAAACTTAATAGGTACACCGGTTCCCTCCCTCCCTCTCCTCCCCCCGAACCCCCTGTTCCCCCTCCCCTCACCCCTCCTTCCCCAACCCCCAGTGCCTCCCGCCCCAATTCCCAGAGAGTCCTTTAATGTGCATACCTGACTCTCCTCTGGGCCCTCCTCTCTGATGACTTACAAGGACCCAGTGGCATTTCCCTGAACCCTTTCCCGTGTTCCTCTTAAGCATAGGAACACTACTGTGGCTTCCAATCCCTTGCCTCCAAGGATCTTGGTGCCTTTAGCAGATGCTAGACTTTGTGAGGTCAATAGTGTGTTGGACATTGCGCAGGGCATGCAAAGTCCAATTGTGATTGCTTCGGCCCTAACTTGTGTGGAGTATCTTGCAAATCATTGCTCCTCCCATCCTTTTGCACTTACACTCTTACCGCCCCCTCTTCCACAAATGTCCCTGAGCTTCAGGATGGGGAGAGATTAGGCTGGCCCAGTTCCAGGTGGTTGATATAGAGTCTTTGAAGTTCTGGATTGTGGTTTGTTGATTTTCTTTTGCGGTTTTGCTGCTCCTGCATCCTACTGGGCACTGTATGTCACCCCCTGGCCAGAGACAAAAAGCTTTTAAACTGGAGTCTTATTATAAGAACACATTCAAGGGTAGATGTAGTAAAAGTAGGAAACCTCAGTGAAGGAGGGGTCAATCACCCATTTGCAAAATGGTTACTTTTTATCTGCAAGACTATATGCCCTCCCCTTCTGGTGAGATCATACCCCCTTAGTTGTAAATGATTAGGAACGAATCTCTGTGAACTTAACCAGGTGTCACATTACTTACTTGCAGTCCTTGATGGAGGCCTATTTTCTCTACTGTAACATGGTCACTTCTCCTTGTTTCTGGTGTGGCCCTCCAACCCCATCCCTCCTGTTCATAATCCTTGCAATTACTGTAGGTAATACATAGATTTACTTATGAGTGTCTCAAGATGGGCTGGGTGGGTTTGGTACTAGGAGCCACCTATTAGGGAGTACATACAGTGCTTAATTTTCTGGGTTTGGGATACTTCACTTAATATAATTGTTTCTAATGACATCCATTTCCCGGAAAATTCCAGTAATTCATCATTTTTGATGGCTGAGTGGTACTCCATTGTATAGATGTACCACTGTTTCCTTATCCACTTGTCAACTGTTGGACATTTGGGTTGATTCCATGTCTTTGCTATTGTAAACATTTCTGCTATGAACATGGTCATGCTTGTGCTATCGAGGTGAACCTCTGCTGTATGGGGGGTTATTCCCAAAAGTGGAATAGCAGGGTCATATGGTATTTCAATCTGTAATTTCTTTAAGAATCTCCAGATGGCTGTCCAGAGTGGCTGTATGAGCCTGCATTCCCACCAGCAATGTAGGAGAGTTCCCCTCTCTACTCATCCTCTCCAGCATTTGTTGTTGTTTGTATTGTGGATTTTTGCCATCCTGACCAGGGTGAGATGATATCTCAGGGTAGTTTTGATTTGCATTTCCCTGATGGCTAAAGAAGTGGAGCAGTTTTTAAGATATTTGTTAGACATTTTAATGTCATCCCTGGTAAAATTTCTTTTAAGTTCCAGGGCCCATTTTTTAATTGAGGCATTGGTTTCCTTGGTGTTTAGTTTTCTAAGTTCTTTGTGCACTCTGGACAGTAGAGCTCTATCAGATAAGTGGTTAGTGAAGATTTTCTCCCATTCTGTGGGTTGCCTTTGAGCTGGTGTTACAATCTCTTTATCTGAACAGAAGCGCTTTAGTTTCACAAGATCCCAACTGTTGAGTGTTGGTAGCAGTGACTGTGCCATTGGATGTCTGTTTAGGAAATGTTGGCCTAGCCCAATCAGCTCGAGGGAGTTCCCTATCCTTTCAACTATGGTTTTTATAGTCTCTGGCCTGATATCAAGGTCCTTGATCCATTTGGAATTAAGTCTTGTACATGGTGACAAGTACGGGTCCAGATTTAATCTTCTCTGCATGTGGAGATCCAGTTTTGCCAGCACCATTTGTTGAAGATGCTGTTCTGTTTCCATTGGATTCTTTGGGCCCCTTTGTCAAAGACCAAATGGCTATAATTTTGTGGGCTTATATCTGGGTCTTCAATCCTTATCCATTGATCTGTGTGTCTATTTTGGAGCCAGTACCAGGCTGTTTTTATAACTATGGATTTTTAGTATAGACTTAGGTTTGGTATGGAGGTTAATCTTTTAATTTTTTTTTCTATTTATTGGAGAGAGGGAGGGAAAGAGGAATATGCACTTGTGCCTGCCATGGTATGTGGATGGAGGTCAGCGTACAATTTCCTGCATTTTGTTCTCTCCTTCCCTTTTGTGGGCTTGCTGGGGAGAGAACTCAATTAATATGGCTGACTCCTGCCCACTGAGCATTTTCACCAGACCGAGATTAAAGTCTTACAAGCATGGTAATGGGCTTCCTCTCCTGTGAGAACACAAGAGTTAAAGTAACAGAAATTTTTAAGGCACATTCAAGAACTAGTTGACAGCATGGCTTCAGCTGAACAGTTGGCTCTTAAGATACTTCAAGGCAGAGTCAAAGGATTCAAGTTGATGTTAGGGTATGCAGGAAAGTCTTTCTGGAAAGTTAGAGAAGATAGCACTTGGTATCAGTGAGGAAGAGGAGAAGAAAACAAAAATGTTTGCAAGATTTGAATGTAAAGACAGTTTTATCAGCGTTGTCAGCATTTCTAAGTAGTTAAAAAGTGAACCGGGGACAGAGTCAGGAAATGATTCTTTGGATTCAATAATACACTTCTTTAACCAGAGGTTCTGTTGAGTCCACAACCAATATCACTAACGGGGAGCAATATCACCATTTAGAACATCACATAATAATATGTAGAATATTATAAATTAAACCAATATGGAAATTAGATGATTCTGAGCTTTCTATGTTACTATTACTTTTTGATTGCCCTGTATTAAAATTGATTTTTCTAAAGTGTATTATTTATTTATTTAAGACAAAAGGGGAGAGACATAGATAAAGAGTGAGAGCAAGTGAACCAACAAGTTTGCATGCCTTGGATTATACTATGGAGGTCATAGAAAATCTTTCAGAAGTTAAATCTCTCTGTCTACTATGTGGTCTCTAGGGATCAAACTCAGGTGGCACATAGGCACTTTGCCCACTGAGTCACCAGCCCTAAATATCCTTTTTTTTAATATGTAGATTCAATTTTGGGCTGAAATATGTCAACAATTGTTTCAAGTAAAATGTTCTGTCAATTTCATGGTGATGACTTTCAATTTCTTGATTGGGGGTATTTTCATAAACATGCTTAAATATATCTTGACTTTAAATATTCCAGAATTATGGAAATGCAATCTTTAATGGAGCATGCATGAGGTATGACTTCTAAGTCTAAATTTTTGCTGATTAATACATAAGTAGTCTCAGTGTAGTTTATGGTGTTTCGGTAGGATACCACACACTATCTCATTTACTAACAACATGCATTTATTTCTGTTTGGTTACATAGGAAGCTTGAGATCAGGGGCTGTACTTAATGAGAGCCTTTTTGTTATTCACAATTCAGTAGACGGTATCCCATGAAAAGGAGAAAGAAAGATGGAGCTTGTAGTGTCTTGCCCTTTTACAATCAGCATTAACCAATTCATGAAGTCTGATTCTTTATGACCTAGTCACCTCCCACTAGGCCCTTCCCACATAGGTATGGAGGGAACACATTCATCTCACTGCATTGTGTTACATGTGTATAAAGTGGATACCTCACTATTTCTATAGCTCTGTATTTATACACTGCACAGTATTTTGATCTGTTGTAGACTGGATTTCATATATAACATTGATAACATAAGTAAATATCACCTGTTGGCATTATAAGACATTGTAGAAGTGTACCTTATAATGTTTGCACGAAGCAAGGTCACCAATAATTGAGTTTTCATAGTGTATCCTCCTGTTAAGAAATTTATGACTGCATCTTGAGTACTTTTTTGTAAATGTTTTGCACCATTGCGAAAACATTGAATAATATTATTTACACTTGGCCATTACTAGACTATAGTCTAATTATTTCCAGCTAATTATTTTTGCTTTCTAATTCTATGTATTTATCTTTCTTGTAGTTTTCAGTTAGTAATTTCGATATCCAAATTTTTCTTTTCCTCATTCGTAAAATGTGAAAGTGAATAGCAAGGTTAAATAAATACATATATAAATACATACGTAAACATAGCTAAAACATCCAGTAAAATGCATGACACAGAGCATATTGTTGTTGTTATGTCTCTCCTTTTGTATTAGTGGAACTAGTCATAATGGCAGTAACAGCAATAGCACTACAAAGCATGTTCCTGTTGTTTCCCTTATTGGATTGCAAGGAAATAATCATTCTTAAAATATTTTATTTATTTTCTCTCTCTCTATCTCTGTGTGTGTGTGTGTGTGTGTGTGTCAAAGGGCACTGTGTGTCCTTGTGAAGAAGCAAGGGTGACTTCAGGAATCATTCAGGATTGTTTATACCTCCTTCTTGCTTTGCTTTGGGATTTCCCAGAGTCTGCCCACCAGGGCCAGAAGTGCAGGCCGCTGCAGTTTCCACCTGGCATTTTTACCTGGGACCTGGGATCCAAACTCATGACCTTCTGCTTGTGAGACAGAGTCTTAATACCTGCGCCATCTCTGCAGTCCTTAAGGAAATAATCTTAAAGGCATCCTGAAGTTTTTTCAGTCTATAATAACATACATTTTATTCAGTTCTATTTGTTTCATACATCTAGGGTTTTTCATAAATCTGTTCATATTTTTCTTTTTCAATATCACCTACTTATCTTTCCAATCTGTTTCAAGAGCTATATCCATCTATTGTACTTTGATTATTTCGGTTTTTCTGTAGTGTTCCATACACCCTAGTTTTAAGACTATTGCCAAATAGTCTTTTTCTAACCCACTGTTTGGGCTGCTTCAATCCCCATGCTTAAGTTATTTTGACTGGTTCATTTTGGTTTTCTATGAAAGTTAAAGTTTCTTAACTCAAAAAGTTTTTAAGCACAGCCTGCCTACTTGCATCCCTCTTCCATTTTCTCCTCACTCTCATTTCAGTATACCTGGACGTATATTCTGTGGAACCATTGTTATTCCTTTATAGTATTCCTATCTGTGCATATGATTTCATGCTGCATCCACTCCCTAGAGATCTCACCTGCTTTGCCTTCTAAGACAATTGGGTATCATTTGTCACATCACTGTTCAGAATCCATTTCTTTCCTGTTTTCATATCTTGTTACTAGAGCCTTGGGAGAAAATACTTACAAGTTTACTTTACAGGAAGAACAGAAATAATGAAAGGTCAAACCGTTCACTTCTTATTTATAGTTGAATGCTTTTCCTGAGCATTTGAAAGTGACTTGTCTTGTTTTCCTAAAATGCTTCTCAGCTCCATTGTTTTATAATTAATTTTACTCTTAATAAACCTTCTTGAATAGCAAGCCTCTGGTATCAACTTAGTATATTTTACTAGATCTTTTTACCAAAGATTTTGGGGGAAACACATCATTTTTACATTAAATGCAAAAGCCCCATGGATTTTTAAAATACTAACTTCAAAGAAATTTGAGACTCTCTGCAGATTCCTAAGGGTACGTGTACAGTCTTCTCTTCCATTAGGGGTGTTACCTGGCAAATTAGAGGAACATTGTTTTGATTTGATTTGGGTTTGTTTACTTATCCAGTGAGATCTTACTATATGGATGGGGAGGTTGAGCAAGCAGAGTCAGAGGAAAACACATTCTTCCACAAAGTTACTTTCCTAACTCTCAAGTTAAGCAAACAGTAATATTCAGCTTCATTACCAGTGAAATTAATGAAATAATATCACTTTGAGCTTTAGATTCTAGGTTAGATTTTAAGTCTGCAGATCCTCTCATTCATGAAAGACATTCCAATGAGTCTCTAAAGGGAAAACGTTGTTACACAAAGTCCATTGTCTTTAAACTTTATACTTTCCTTAAAACACAATTACGTTTTTCCCACTTATAAACTTTAAAGTTAAAACATGTGTAAATACATAAGCATATACATAGAGGCATGTATTAGGAAGCATTGGCAGTTTACTGAATATATTTGATTAATCCTTCATTTACTCTTCCACCCTCATAGCTATCACTTTACCTTTTGCCTTGAGGATTTTTATAGTTTAATTTAAAATCTCTAGTGTTTTATAAGCCAGCTCCAGGGATTAAACCAAAAGGGTTAGTAAAGTTTAATTAAAACTATTTCATTCAATACAGGAAATTACATTAATATATTTGAAGGCACTATTAATCCTAAGGTTTTACATAAATCCAAAATGGGTTTCACTTTAGTTAGATTAGTACCATCTTACAATGTAAAAGCTAGTTAAGTTTACTATGAACAACATTAATTTCTTATGAATTACATAAATCATTATAAAATTTTATATTGAATTATACCTTTTGATATCCACCTGGTGTTTTTTTGTGGTATTAGTAATAGAGTAGCTATTTA
Organism: Typhlomys cinereus; assembly: GCA_023101885.1. Taxonomy (NCBI): domain Eukaryota; kingdom Metazoa; phylum Chordata; class Mammalia; order Rodentia; family Platacanthomyidae; genus Typhlomys; species Typhlomys cinereus. Next base: position 6,363,305 of record JALPQD010000044.1, read on the forward strand.
TCCACGCTGACTTCATTGTGTAGGGTTAGTAGAAATTAAATTTCACATTAAGAGAATTGTTGCTGGGAAGTCTAGAATGTTTTTAAACATACAATACTATAATATAAACGTTTGGAGACAGAGAAGACAAAGACTTTTTAGAGTGATCAGAGTTTAGTTTTTATCTTTTACATCTGTTTTCACATTCATTCATATACAGTATGAGGTTATATATTTTTATCCCTTACTGACTATTCGTATCTACCCTCCTGTCCCATTTCTCATATATTATTCTTTCAAGCAGTCTCGCTCCTACTTTCATGTCTTTTTCATGTGTGACCCATTGAGTTTCATCTATAATGTTTGTACTTGCATGTGCCTGAATACTTGCTGGGACATGAATGACTCCCCTTCTCCTGTTTGTCATTAGCCTTAAATAGTTTCTCAAGGTAATGTGGTGTTTCCCTCTTCTAAGATGAGGTGTGGGGAGATCAAGCATTTTGCAGATCTAGTGGAGGTAGACATCACAACAGTGAATTCTTGGGTACAACATCCCTGTCATAACCCAAGGACACTGTCCAAGAGTTCCACTCCTCACCTGCAGGCTCTTAGGTTTTTACTGCTCCTTCCTTCATCAGATTTCCTGAGCTTTGGGATGTGGGGTAATTTTTGGTGTCCCACTTATAGATGAAAACTCCACAGTCAATTATTTTCTTCACTTTTGGTAGCTGTAGTTCTCTGCTCTAAATATCTTCTGTTACAGAAGTATAGTTCTTGGTCAAGTGCTGAGAGCTTCTCTAATCTATGGGTATTATGATAAGTGCTTAGGTGTAGTTAGGTAGTAGTAATTAAAAGTTCAAGTACTTGTAATTAGCACTAAGAATTACATTTCCACCTAAGTGCTATGATTTCCTCTTCCTGCAGTACTAGGCATGTGTTCCCTGTGAATACACTGAGAAAACAGTTTTCCCCTTGCCTTACATGACACTTTAGCACCAATGCTGTGTTTTGGCCAAAATAGCTGTTATTGTAGCTTCCAGCATCCACAGCTGGGGAAGCCGTTGATTGTTTCTCTCTCCTGAAAGCCTCATCATACCTTCTGGCACTATGAAGACTAGCTGGTAAGGAGAAAGTTTCCATATCCATTCCAGCATGTTTTCTCCATGCCCTGTGATCCTTTCCTATGGTGTCTTCAGCAAAAGGGTGTTTTTGGATGATACCCAAGAACAATGGCAAATTGTTTTGGAGGTCTTTGAGGTCTCTCTTACATTGTTTTAGAGGTCTTTGCAGTCTCTCTGACCAGCAGCTTATTAGAAGGTTATCACATACCTGGTACTGTAAAATATATTTAATCTCCCATGACTTCTGGTAGGAGCTTCTCAGGGCAATTTCTGTTTTGTCTGCCCCTCTCTGTGTTCCCTTGTTAGGTATATCGATTTATACTTTTTCCAAAGATTATACTTTTTATAGATTTTGGGCTAGTTAGATACAGCTATCCATTTGACAATTGAAGGCTGAGCTCTGGGCACATTTGTAGAGAATTAGTAGTTGAGTTAAACCCTGAGCAAAACTGCAGAGATTGTTAATTAATGAAAGGAGACCCAGCCCATGGTGGGAGTGACTAGTCCCTGGTCAGATGAGTAAGATGGAGGGCACTGGTTAAGGAAGTTGTTATCCTTCTGTGAACTTGGCCAGATATGCTGGTCGGGAAAGTAAGAATTATCCCTCTCGCAGCATTCTTGCAGATATGGTGTGGCCTGTTCCCTGTGGTCCCAGTGTTGATATAAACTCTGCTGCCAAGCTGAACAAAAAACTGTGACCAGAAAATCGTAAGCCAACGTAGAGCCCGTTGTTCTCATAAGCCTTTTGGTTGTGAATTTATTGGCAGCATGCAAACTGTGACAGAATTTTAAAGTAGATTTCTGTCTGGCTTTATCTTACATGCTTAGTGCTTTTACTCCCACATTCCTACCAATCCCCTATCGTTTTGTTTCCCTTCCCCCTTTAAACTTTTATCCCAACATTCTTACCCCATTTTCTTTCACCCCTTCTCTTATGATCCTTCTCTATTCCCCTGCAGGTTAAGGTCCTTTCTAGTTTATGACAACATCAGAAAATTTTTAAAGAGTGAAATAATAATAAAGTTGAAAAGTTGGGGAAAGAGTGGAAAATAATTTTCAGAAACATAGGTAATAGAAGCTGTAGAATCTTGTAGTCCTTTCTAAACAGGGCCCAACATGGTATTTGGTTAAACTTTCTCATTTTGTATTTGAAGAAATTAAGCCCCATGATGATGAAGGAATTTCTCAGAATCATTCACCTGGATGGTGGAGTCAGTGGACATTGGTAGACTTTGTTTAGGAGTATTCTATTGTGTATGTTTGAGTCATACTTCTTTTGTGGCCTAAAATATATAATAGAGATTCATATTCAGATATTGGATAGCATACAGAAAATAAATGCATGACAACGTATAAAGCCTACTGGAATAGTTGTCCATAGCCACTCTTGGCCTATTTTGACAGAACTGATCTTTTCTTCATCTGTGTCAATTAGCAGCATTGTAACCTTACTCATATGAGAAGACATATTATATCACTTTGGAATTTCTTGTTTGTATGGAATTTTTACTTTTGAAGACTATGAGGACTATCTCAGCTAGATATAAGTACTCCATAAGTGTTATTTTTTTTTTGTTTTGTAGTGTGTGTGGTGGGAGAATGGGGTGTTATTTGAGTACCTGTGTGTATGCATGCAGAAACCAGAGGGGGCCACTGTGTGTCCTCTAATTTCACTCCTCACATTATTCCTTTGAGTCAGCAGAGATCACTGAGCTTAGCCAGGTGATGGCTAGCACATCACAGTCATTCTCTTGTCTCCACCCCTAATTGTGATGTGGGTGCAGGCATATGTGACCCCACCCAACATTTGAGGGGGTTCTTGGATATGAATTCAGGTCCTGTTTGTATAGCAAGTACTTTTACCACAGAACCAGCTCTTTAGCCTATGGAATAGTGTTCATTCTATAGGAATATATTCTTTTAGTACAGCAGAAATAGGCATGTTTCAAAATGAGACATTGTGGTTAATTGGTTATTGTTTAAGTACAAGCGGAGAAGATAGAAAAATTAAAATAAAGAGGATACCAGGGCTTAAGAATATTTTCTGCCCCTTAGTTTGCTTCTTTCCAGGTCAAAGTTGACATTGAATATAATTATGTTAATGTTGGAGAGGACATGAACTTAGAAACAGTTAAAGGAATATTTTCTAAGACCAGTGGCAGCCAATTCTCAAATGTGATATGTAACTAGCAGCTAAAACAGCTGCTCTTATTCTAATGCCTGGGAAAAGTAACTTCCATGTTTTCTATTGTTAGTTTCATTGAAAAACAGAGTTTTGGAACAAAATCCTACTCTTTTTAGAACAGTTTACTTACAAGACCTTAAGGCTGAATATGTGAGAATGTATTAAGCTGTAGATTTCCTAACAGATTTCAGCTTTGAATTATAATCTTACTTTTTAGAAGCATAGAATCATAATATACCAATGTGACAAGCTTTCACTAAAATATTTTGACCTTACTTAAATGTTAGCAGACTGAATAAAATTGAGTGGATATAGTGTTACATCATTGTAATAAAAAAGTCAAAAAGATAACCCAGTTTCTCTTGGACTTTCTTGTATAAACTGTTGTGAATAATGCATAATTTTTCCTTAATGAATTCTGTTCTATTGTATGACTACAGTAAATATGTTATAAAATTTAAGGTAACGCCATTAAAGTTTAGGGAATCAAAGATTTATTTACCTAAATGTTTGCCAGATTTGAATAATTACTCTTCTTCCTTCCTTTTACAAAGTTATTTCTGAGTGTGTAAAACCATTTCTGTCCTTAAAACAAGACAAATACCAGGTGGTAGTACATGCCTGATATTCTAGATCTAGACAGACTAAGGCATGAAGATTCCAAGTTGGGAAACAACCTTGTCTGTGTTTTGAGACCCTGTGTTAAAAACAAAGCAACAAAAATAGAATAGGAGGAAACATACTCATTTTCTATTATAACATATTGTTAACTATCAGTAAAATATTAAGTAGTAGATTTCAGAGCCCTTTAACTATTCAAACAAAATGAGTATGTTCTAGACATGTATTTTGATAGATCAATCAAAAAGAAAACCATGTTTTCTTTTGGCTTGTTAGTAATCTGCTCAGCACCAACCAGTGCTGTCAGTTCATGACATGTAAATCACCTGAATTCCTTTTCATATCTGAAGGAACCTACAGAGTGCAAACACTATCTTCATTAATCAGGGAAGGAAACAAAAGTCATGCTTATTTAGTGCTGAATAATTTGTGTAACAGTTTTGATTTGTTTATTCATTTATTTAAATTTTCAGCACCAGTGTTCAACCTTCTACATATAAGCAATTAGGAAACCCAAGACCTCTGAAACAAATATTTATTATATATTTGCATAGTTATTTGTTAGGGTATCTTCATTTTTACCATTCTTTGCACATTTCAGCCTTTGCATACCAGAGGCTTTTGAGGTAGAGGAATATTTTACCTATATCTTACCTGTGGAAAACCTTGACTTTCATGCTTCTTCCATAGTGAATTGGTATCTTCATCTCCCATCCTTTTGAGCTCTATGTATCTTTTTAATACCATTCTTCTATAACACCATCTGTTCTGGCTTTCGATGACATCTTTGTTCCTCAATATTCATACAATCTCTTCATTTGTTACTTGATCCTATACATATTTATTTTTACTCTGTGTGTGTGTCTGTGTGTGTTCCTGTGTTCCTGTGTGTCTGTGTATGCATATGCCCCAAAACAACCACTTTCCCATCTTGTATGTCACGTGGTTTCATGTTGTTTGCAGGTTAACTAACGTGCAAGTTGCTCTGCCTCTTGTCTCTGCCTCTTCTCTCAACATAGGAGCATTGGAATTGCAGTTTAGTGAGTGATGTTGCATTTGACTTTATGTGGGTCCTGGGGCTCTAACCTCAAATCCACGTGTTTGCACACATGTATTTTACCTGAAGCTTCTTTCTTTCACTTTCTTGAATTATAGTAACAGTGTTTCCATTTTTATGGCGGAATCCCAAAATATTGCTTTCATAATAATGCATGATATCGTTAGTCTTCTTTATAATTGCAAAATCGAGTACAATATTGACAAAGTAAATTGAATTCAGAGAATGCTTGTTCAGCATTAGCTGAGCCTGAATCTTCTATAAACTCACAATGAAACTTTGTGAATACTTCAGTTTCCTAAAATGTATTTGTAGTTGTTTAATTTTAACTTCTTACCCATTAGGCAACAAATGAAATATAGGTTTTTTAAAAATATTCTGAAGGCTTGGGAGACATTTCAGTGAGAAATTCAATTTCCACACAGACTTGAAGACCTGATTTGGAACCCTAGAACTCAAGGAGTCAGATGTAGTAAAGCTCATCTCTAATTCCTGTACACCAAGGTTGTGAGGCAAAGCCAAGAGAATCTTTAGAAGCAAAGGGCCTTGCTTGCAAAGTGAAAAGAGACCCTTACCCAAAGTAGAAAGAGAAGGACTGATACTGAAAAGTTGCCCTCTTACCTGCACATGGGTGCCTTGGCATGCATAAACCAGTTACTACCCCTTCAAACACACATTTGCAGACACATAAATATTAATGTGAAGTAGTTAAAACAAAGTTGCCATAGAAGATATATTTGTGATGGGTTTCTGACTGATAAGGAATGAATTAGGACTTCTAGGATAATGGGTTTGTGTTTTTTTTTTTTCCATTTCTTGATCTGGATGTTATATCTGTGGCCATGCTTAGTTTATGAAAATTCTTTAAGCCAGGTACTTTATATGCCTTTTGTGAATGTATGCTATACTTAAAAAAATACTTCTAAAAATACTATTCATGTGCTTTGAAATGTGTAATAATCTATGTAAAGGGTGGCAGGTAATACATTTTAAGTCCAAATACCCTTTTATTTTCATACATGCTTCATTAAAATGATCACATTTTATGAATAGGCAACGGTTGTCATAATTGATCTCACACACACACCAAAAAATGGTTAAAAAAAACTATATAGTATTCAATTGAATTGTTCACCTAATAAGAATAGCTTAACGTATAAATTATAAATAAATATATAAATATAAAGGTATAAATTAAAATATTATTAAAATAAATACAAATGCTTTTTAAAGCATTTTCTTTGTTGTAGACTCTGTTGGCATTTATGACAGAAAAGCCTAAGATAATGTTAATTTAGGCTACTGTTTTTTTACTTGATTATGTATTTGTTGATACCTAAGAGTGACAACAATAATCACTGTGATTTATCAAGAGCCCACCAAATGCCTGGTACTATATTAAGCATAGTTATCTAGAAACAAAATTTATTCTCAGATAAAAGAAAGGTGCTCAAGATTGTACAATTAATAAGTGCTGAAGTTTTATATGCTTTCATATTCTTTGTGTTTATAAGTGCCCGGAATATAATGTTAACATTATTAGAAAAGTTTTATGCCCCAATTTACATGAATTTAAGATAAATTGATAAGTAGTATAAATTTTGGAGAATTCTGTATTTAATTGGAATATTACATGAAATGCAAATCTATATTCAGTTCATACAAATTGAAATATTGCTTTACTTTAAAGTTGTTCTTAACTGTTAAATGTGTCAAAGCTGTAACAATAAGGTTCAAGGAATCATTCATTTGATTATTCCTTCTACCTATATGCGGAGAATAGCATTCCATTCTATAATGACGAGCAGATAATAGGTGTCTCTGTCATCCATGCTTCTCGTAGTGTGTTCATTAACCAAATGTGTTTTTCTTTGAAAGTTTTAGAATTTGCAGTTTTCAAGTTATGCACACCTTATTTGAAAAATGTCAGGTTTCTTTGTGTGGCTATTTTTGGAAATATGTTTCAAATTAATTTGTACATCTATTCTTGTGTCCTTCTCTTACACATCTTACCAAACAATCATTCTTCATGGGGTATATTGAATTCCAGGGCTAGCGATTCACATAACTTCATTTGCTTTGATATCAATTAGAAAAGCAGCAAAGTATAAGAATACCTATATATGAAAATGCCATTATTCCCATCACTTTGCATGCTGTAAAATGAGATTCAGTTTCATTGGGTAAATTTGGAAGTATAAAGAACTTACTTAACCCGATTAAATCTTAAAAACCTGAATAGATAGCAGGGTCAAACAATTAGCATTTTTGGATTTTGTGTTCTATTTTATTTCTTTCTCCAATATTATTTCCCTGACACTTGTTGTCAAATGAAGTAGGTTTCACATGGAAGTATATTCATAATATAACATTGTGCCTTGAAATTCGTATGGTGTTCAAATATTTTGTGAAGTACAATTTATTATCTATGGTTTTTAAAGAAGGTAGAAACACAATCTAGAAACTAATCCTTTATGAAGAAAATCAAGCTATACATCCAAAAAGAAACATTTTGTGTGTATGTGTGTGTGTTTCCTCAAGAACCACATTCAGGTATTGATCTTTTTTTCTATTTCCTGCCCTTCCAGGTTTTTAAAAACTGTGTGATGGCTGTGAGCAGTAAAGGAATCTGCAAAATGAAATTTAAGACATATTCATGTTTACATATTTATTATTTTATTTGCATGCATGCATGTGCATATGTATCATGGATGCTAATGAAACGTTAAATAAGTTCTTATACTTAGTGGCTGTAAAGAAAACAGTTGACCTAGTAATGCCTTACCCATGCAGAGTAAAACATATCTGTTGATATTCTATGTTCCTACATTTTCTCGTTCCCTGTATCAACAAATCATTTAAAATTTTTTTGTTTATTTATTTTATGTGCATGTATATCAAAGGGCACTGTGTGGAGGACTAAGGGTGACTTCAGGAATCATCCTGGATTACTTCCACCTCTTTTTTTGCTCTGGTCCAGGATTTCCCAGCTCTTCCCATCAGGGCCAGAAGTGCAGGCTGCTGCAATTTCCTCCTGGCATTTTTCCCTGGGACTTGGTATCCAAACTCAGGACCTTCTGCTTGTGAGGTTGAGTCTTAATCCGTGAATCATCTCTCCAGCCTTACACATATTAAAATTTGAGCAAATAATCTGAGCACTGAGGAAAGTCAAGCGCTCTGTCTTTCTGAAGTAGTTGCAAAGTTGTACCAGTAGCATTTAATAGCAGTTGGATCAATTCTATTTGATTCTTTGTTTCTGTTTGTGCAAACCAAATTCAAAGGGAGTGACTAACTGCAGGCACGAGCAGCTACGCTGCCACAGGCTAGCGATGTTTTCTCCAGTAGTATTATTGCCAACTATCAAAATGTGTGGTTCTTGTATATGGCTTTAATGGCTGAGTACTATAACATGTTAGCTCTAGAATGAACACCGGGGCTGGGGTGTGTTTCATTGTGAGAAGGCTTCCCTCTCATGGATGAAACCCTGGGTAGGAGCCCTAGAGTCATTAAATCAATCAATCAATCAATAAATAAATTGCAACTTTAATTGTTACCTTTTCTAGAGATTTTTAGCTAAAGCGTTTTATTTCCTCTGCCTTGAAAAGTAAATTTAGGGGAAAGCACAAAGAACCCAGTCCTTTAGTATTCAGGGAGAAAAAAAAAGTGCTAATTAAACTGTTGTGAAACAATATTATCACTTTAGTTTGCACTAACTTTTCTAAGCCAGCATCCCTTTTTCATCTTTTACAAATCCAAATCGTAGGGTGCATTATTACTTCTCAGAATTCACTTGTCTTTCCTACTCCCAGGAATATTGAAGTGCAATGGGAAACCAGGCAAAACTGACATATATTCCACGAATGTTTTATTGGCACTATTGTTCCTTGAAGATAAAAGGAAAAAATGTTTCACAGGGAATCAAATGAGACATTAATATACACAGATTAAAAAAAAACAGAATTCCCAAAAACTGTTCGTTATTACTTTAAAAAGAACTCAGAAGTCCAAGGATTTCAGATGTGTTGAAAAATGGCTTCAATGTACTGAACTGTTCACAGCCTTTGGCTTTTCCTTTTTATGTGAGTTATATCTGAGCAAGGATTTTATTATCGTCAATGTTGTTCATGCTGCTACAGTTAAAATAGTCAGCATTTTACACTATAAATCCACTATTCCAGTTGGGGTTCATAACTCAGCTTTAGAAGTCACCCTGGGCAAAAAATTGGCACACACATTTTGAACCATGGGTTGCAGTGATCATTTTAATTGTGATTAAATATGTAGTAAACATTCAAATTATAATATACTCCTCTTAGTTTTTGAAATATTCTAAAGGAATGGTGTGTACTAGTTCCTTACCTATAGAAACAGTGTGATAAATGTTTAGTCAGTCACTCTAACTGATTAATTAAAAACTTTTTTAGTCTAATTTGTCCTTCTGGCCAAGAAGCTCTGAACTTATCTTGGGAGATACAAGGCAAAGTGCTCCTACTACTAACTGATAATGGCTTGGAAAAGACATGCAAAAATGGATCAACATTATAGTCAATCAACTAGTTAATTTTGTCCCAAGTTTACTGAGTGCCAGGGAATTGAACAGTTCTACTGAAAATTTGATTTTTATACCTATCTGTAACTGCATGTGCAAAGTGTTTTTAAAAAGCCTCATTATGTGATGCTAGCAGGCCTAGAACTTATTTTATTGCTTTGAACTCTTGCTTGTGCCTCAGCCTCAGAAGTACTGAGGTTATTGAGAGGCACCACTATACCTGAATGTTAGAAGATTTCCTTAAAATGGAAGTTCCATCATCCTTCACATTATTTTCACATTTTTATCATAAAGTCAGCCATCTTTTCCTGATTCTAAAAGCTAAAATGTTTAAATTGTAAAATACTACAATAGTTCAAGGGGTAGAGAGGGGACGAGATAGCTCAGTTGGCAAAGCTAGTCAACTGAGTTCGATTCTGTACACCCACATGTTAGAAGGAAAGCACACTATTTCTGAAAATTATCCTCTAACCTTTACCATACTATTACCATATTATTACCATACTATTCTTATGTTGTCTTTCTCTCTCTTCCCCTTCTCTTTCTTCCTCCCTCTTTCACTTCCCTCCCTCCCTAAAAAACACATAAAAATCTAAAAAGTTAATAAAATAGCTATAATCTCTCAAAGCAATTAACTATTGGCAACATTTTGGTACTTAGTGTATACACATTTACATTTATTATTTAAAAATATGGTTGCAAACTAAATCGCAATCTGATTTTCCCGTTTCAAAGAACATATACTGCTCATTAAGTTTTTTCCTAATAAGTAATTTTCCTGATTGACCAGTATGCCTATTTACAAGTTTAGTAAAGTTTAAATGATTATTCACTATTAAGAATTTTGAAATCTGTTTAATTTAACTTTAATCACATTGTTTTTCTTACAATATGATAACAACTGTACTATGGGAACTGCTTTACATACTTTTTTTTGTTCATCGATATGGACGTTTCCTCTCCATCTTGATGATTTTTTAAATGAGGTCAGTTGCAATTACTTCTCATCTCTGTTAATATCTCTTTTTCTTTTATCTAGTCCCACTTCATCTTACCTTTGTCCTCCACACTGCTTGATCTACAGACCGCCTGGCTCTTGTCGAACTTCCTTTGCTGTAATGTACCAACAATTGGTTTACTAAATGCAAAATTCAAGAATATTTCTCAAATTAAAAAAGTGAATAAATTTGTAGGGAATTTTATTTTCTAATATAAATAAAATATAAACATTTTACTTTCCCAATCATAAATTCTTTAAACTCTAGTTATTTGAACAGCCAGTTTACTATTCAAGTAATTTGAGGATTCAATCAAGAAAAATAATTATTTTCTTGATTTCTCTGTTGTGATTTCCAACAAAGGCGTCAATGTATATGACACTTTATCTTGTGTTGATATTGCTTAAGAGCAGCCCTGACACTTGGAAATAGCCTCTCAGTATAGATTTACAAAAGGTCAAATAACTTGGATATCATCATTACTTGCAGAAACATCCATACATACCACTTTCCCTTTCAAACTTTGTATTCACAAAATCATCCAGGGACACATAGACTTTTTTCCCACAGTCAAAAATGTACACACACACACACACACACACAGGATGCTCCAACAATCAGAAGAAAAATGAAACTATTTTAAAATACCATTTTAAATAATGGAGAAGCAAAATGAAGACTTAACACACTCATACCTGTTGCTCACTGTGCATATATATTATTAATAATGCTATTTTGCTTAACATTCAGAATTCAAACATTTCTTTGGGGTGTCAAGTTCTCCTGTTCTAAATCGCCTCCAGAGACTTTTCATTAAGAATTGCGTTCTTCAGTAGAGCTGAGTCACTTTTAGTTTGCTCTTCACAGAAGGCGCTTATCTACTCCATTCTCTACTACAAGGAGTATATCATCTTCTCTGTACTTCTCACAGACTTTTTGAGACCAGGGATGACTGATTGCTCCCCATGTTTTACAGATGAAGAATCTGAAAGTTTAGAACATTATGTAACTTCTGTATGTTAGCTCACGGAGTTAACGGTCCAACTTGTAACTCCCATACTATACTGAAAACAAAATTCTAGTAGACAAAATAAAAAGGTTTGAAATTATACCTTAGGCTACTGAAGGAAAAATGACAGGATTTTACTTGTGTTTTATGAAGATGCTACACCTTATCGTTTGTTTGTTTTTTTATTTTGCCATAGAATTTTGTCATGGAAAGGGCTAGGTTAATATATTTTAGTTGTCCTAGGTATTATTGAGAAACTGTTCACCAGAGCTTTCATAAAATTATTCTGATTATGTTATGTCTCCAAACCTGTTCCCATAAAACATTAAAGATTTAAATAATAAATTACTGTGAGGTTCTTCAGAAACCTGATTCTCGAAGTTAGATTTGAAGTATCTGTTTCTATAAAGAAGTGTTAGGAAACCTTTGTTATTTGCATTATTTTTGACTGATCTTCCTTTCAAATTTCCAAATTAGAATAATCTCTTTCAAATATGTATTAAGGAGGAGAAACACCTGAAGCAGTTTAACCTGCTAATATCTTAGGACTCCTCTTTCTTCAGAGAGTCCTTCCTTCCTTCCTTAGCAAGGACTCTCTCCAGGACATCTGATAGGCCTGTTATGCTAGGGCACATTTTTGTGAGGAAAGGCAAGAAAGAAGAATGGAAAGTAAAATGCAAAACTAGAGCAAGCAGGGATTTGGAATAGCAGAGGGACAAATTTATCTTAAATTCTCTGAAGATATTTACTCAAAGAATACCTACTAACAATTACCACAATTTTATGCTGCTTGGATGAAAGAATGTTGATAATGTTCACAATGCTACATAAGAGAGGAGGTGGACATCCCATTGTGAACGTGTCACCGATAGGTTATAAAATTTTTGAATTGGTTTGCAGCTTTTCTTTTAAAAATACTTTGTAGAGCTCTATGATCTCAGAAGCAACTTCTAAAAACATAATGATGTACCTTTGCATGATCACTGAATTCCCAGGGCTGATCCTCATAACAAGTTGTCCTTTGATATGAGCATTTAAGTAATGTCACAATAGGTGGTGCTACAATACTTGACATTATATAAAATCTCATGTGTTAACCAGATATATAAAAGGAGAAAGAAAAAAAAACATATGTTTAAAAGTCCTCTGAATTCTGCGTTTACGAAATTCATGAATAACTGCCAGAAAAAGTTTTGAAAATATTGCACTCTTCTTATTTTCCATTAGTAATGTCCCTCAGGTGCCCTCTTGATTCTGATGGCAGCCACCATGGTACTATGCTATAAATAAATGGCAAGTTGTGTTATTTATAACACTGATGTTTGCCTGCCTTCCTAGAGATTAATCACTCCATTGTATTATGGTGCTCTTTGTGTTGGATTCACTACCTTTTGTTGTTGTTGTTGTTCAAACTCCCTTCCATTGGTCATTTCTACTGCTGATCTTAAGGAAAATAGATGACAACGCCTAGGTTGGTCTAGCCAGATGCTGCTTGCTTTAGTAATTTCAGTAAAAGCATTGAAGCCTAGAAAAACTAAGGCCAACCTAATAAAAATATTTTTTACACATGGAAAATGTGCGATGAATCAATTGCTTTTCAGATATATTTAATGGCTACGTAAATTAAATGACATCATAGCTTTTTGTGTCTTTGCTAGTGAATTGTTGAGTGCTGTACAGAACAGTTGATCCACTTAGCAAGATTTAATCAAATGCTATTCTTACCAGATTCTTTATGTTATTACGTTCTATGAATGAGCTGAATTCCAAAATTTAGAAGTTATATAGAGTAAGTGCCACTGAATTAGAGAATTGCTGTGAAAGTCAGAGGTCATCTCACTTGCCACTTTATTCATTCAGTATAAAGAAGAAATCTCTTTTCTATGAATACGCATTGCTCTTCAGAACAGTAGTCAGATGTCATAGTCCATATAATGTCTCCCTTGCCATGATAACAGATTTCTTTTGTTAACCACTGTCTTATGTCTTTCCTTTCTACCCTTCTTTCCTTTTTTTAAATGTTTCAACTATAGTTAGAATGAGAGAGAGTGAGAGAGAGAGAGAGAGAGAGAAGACACACATGTCTCAGCTCATGTGTAGAGGAAAAAGGATAAAGTTATGGAGTAGATTTTTGTCTTGCATAACTTCTGAACACTGAAGTGAAGTCATGTAGTCAGACTTGTGTGGCCTTTACCTGATAACTCATCTCACCAGCCCTTTTTTTCTCTCTCTTTTTTTGCATAAGTTATATTGTAGGTTTATGTCTTGTTTTGACTTACAGAATATTTGATAGCTTAAATAAAAGTGAGTTTAGATTCTAGATTCCATCACTTGCTATGTGCACACTGGTGTGGGCTTTGCTAATTTCACTGCCCTCATTTCACCCGGGGAGGTATTAGATTACTGGAGTGTATGCTATTAATGCTCGACTGACCTTGACATTTTCTCTTATCATATCTCCTTTTATTAGTAGGGATTTTGAAATAGTACATATTGGGCTGGAAAGATGGCTTGGGATTAGGACTCTACCTCAGAAGCAGAAGGTCCTGAGTTCAGATCCCTGGTCCCACATAAAAATGCGGCCTGCACTTCTGGTTCTGGTGGGCCAAACTTGGGAAATCACAGAGCAAAGCAAAAAGGAGGAAGCAGCAGTCTGGGATGATTCCTGTAGTCATTCTTGGGCCTCCACAGGGACATATAATTCTCTCTCTCTCTCTCTCTCTCTCTCTCTCTCTCTCTCTCTCTCTCTCTCTCTGTCTGTCTCACACACACACACAATAAATAAAACTAAAAATCCACATATTCAAAAATGTATTAAATATCATCAATGAAGAAAATTATCTAGGTGAACTCAGAGCCTATTTCTGATATAGGAGTGTTTTATCTACTTATATATCCTCCTTATTTGTCTGAGTTTGAACATTTGAATTTCTTTATGCCTAATTTTTAAAATTTTCCCCGGATTCCTTGACAAATTTGTCATTTCTTTTTTTAGTCATTGTTTGACAATTTTGTGATATGTCTTCAATGAGTTTCTGTCATTTCCCCCCCCCCCTTAATAACCTCATAACCTTTCACCCATTGAGAATCTTCTTCCCAGTAAGTGAACCTCTTACATGTCTACTTACGTGTGTTACCTACTGAATTGGATGGCTTTACTACCACAATCAATCTACCCACCAAACACCCTGAGTTACCTGACTTCTGAATTTATGCTCACAGCCAATGTTCCATATGCATCTACAGTTTTATCCCTGTTATTTTTCTTGTTTACCCTCCTTCTGTCCTAATTCATATAAGGTTTTTCTTCCCTTGTTCATTTTCAAAAACTAAGTAGATGATAAATGTTCCTCCGACCCTCATGGACTTTTGTATATATTTTTTTTTAATTTTTTCTAAATTCTTCTTATTCTTTAGCACAGAAAAGATTACTTCAAGTAAAGGAAATGAAAGGTCTGCTTAATAATTGGCTTTTCTTATTTGAATAAATCCCTAGATTGGGAATAGGAAAACCTTGGTGTTTTTGCATACCTTGACCAATGGCATAAGCAAATCCATGTGTAGTTTGTTAACAATGATATATTGCTAAATTACGAATTTAATGTAATTTAATGTCTAGGTAATGTTGAGGAATTCCTAAGAGAAAAATGAATCAAATTTATA
Source organism: Typhlomys cinereus (assembly GCA_023101885.1). Classification (NCBI taxonomy): domain Eukaryota; kingdom Metazoa; phylum Chordata; class Mammalia; order Rodentia; family Platacanthomyidae; genus Typhlomys; species Typhlomys cinereus. Next base: position 6,378,487 of record JALPQD010000044.1, read on the forward strand.
ATGTGATAATTATACTTTAAGATGTGAAAAACATTATTTGGGCAGCATTGATCATTATTAATATGTACACAGTGATTTTCAATAAAATTTGCTTAAAATCCCTGTATCTATTATATTTCATAGTATTACATTTCAGTTTTCCTGTAATTCACAGTAGCTCTCATCTGAATTTACCCAAAAATCCATGTGTTATAAATGTAATGAATGGAAATTTCCAGGTAATCTTTTTAAAAAGCAATTAGTCCTGAAAGGGGCGGTATATAGGTGAGTTTCAGGTCCTCATGAAGAGGCTTAAAGAAATGGGTTGCTTCCCTTCTGCTTGTTGACCATGTGGAAGACTCAACATCCTCTCTGCAGAACACAGCAGCAAGATGCCACATTGGAAACAAGGGGTTCTCTTTTCCATATCTGCAGCCTATCAGTGCCTTGATTTTAAAAATCATCACATCCTGAAATACGAGAAATAGTTTTCTCTGGTTTATAAATAGTTTTCTCTTGTTTATAAACTACTAAGTCTGTGATAAGCTACCATCATTGTAATGTTTGTAAAACATATGAAAGAGATTTCCTTTCTTTTTTTAAATTTATTTTTATTTTGTGTGTATGTGTGTGTGTCTGAGGACACTGTATTGATTATACCTACTATGTTGTCATACCTACTTTTCACTTCACCTGGACTTCCCAAACTCTGCCCACTAGTGTCAGAAATAAAGGACACTGCCTATTTTCTGCCTGATGTTTTTATGTGGGACCTGAGATCTGAATTCAGGACCTTCTGTTTGTGAAGCAGTCTTAACTCCTGAACTATCTCTCCAGCCTAGGTAGAGAGATTTTCAAGAAAATTGTAGTCAACAAGACTAAATTTAAAAAAATATATATGTGTATTGAAGCTGACTTTGTTAGAGTACATCACAGTACTGGTGCTACAAGAACAATTTCAGTAGATTTTAAAAGATGGGGATCTGATTGTAAAGAAGTAAATAAGTTCTACCTGATCATAACAAAGACAAATTTGTGTAGCTTGCTGTCTTTCCAGGAGGCAAAAATTACTTATTTTAAACTCCTCAGTAGTAAGCTATGTCCTTCCAAAATTTTAATAGCATGTACAAGGAGCATTTTTTTAAATTTTCTAGCAGATTTTTTTAATGTTACAATTTCAGATTTTGAACTGACCAACATGAGGCAGATTCACGACTTAAGTTCTGGACAAAATTCAAGATGGATATTACTGAATTCTATGAAATGCAAAAATGGTGCTATTTTGTTTTGCAACTACCATTTAAAAAGCCATGTACTCATTAAGATAAATATGTACTGCATGAATAACAAAAAATGGAAAGAAATGATATTATTTATATTTGTAGGCTGTCTGTATCAGTACAAAATGTGCTAATCTTCAAATACTAATGAGTAGCAAAACATAATTTGCAAATGCACAATTAACTTCTGACTGGCTTCTGTTGATTTATAGCACTTTAAGCCTATGCCAGGTGAAAATTTCAATTTCTAGGGGTTTATTTATCTAGTATTTAAAAATGTGGCCAAAAAATGAGATGATTATCATGAGAAAATGTTGTTGGATTAAATCATATACCCATGAAGCCCTGATCATAGTTTATATTCTGTTGAATAATTTGCCATTCAGGCCAAGACTTTTGTTTTCCTCTTTGCCCTTCTGTTCTTTATTTCTTTTCTTGTTGACTTCCATTTAAATTTCCAATTTGGAATCCTGCTAGTAGTTGCCTTTGTTGCAGTCTGTGTTCTACTCTGGGTAGTTATGTTGTCATGTCTTTCTTTTTTCTTTTCTGTCACCTTTACTATTGTATTGTGATTTATATATATAATATATATATATAATTACACATGCTTATGTATATGTACTTATGCATACATTCATGCATATCACAGAGCAGTGGTGAAAACATTTATAAAGCATCACATTTAGTTATTTGGTTCAATCTACTGAGGTATATTTTCTTTTCAGCTTCTCAATGACAAAATTCCTAGTCTATCTAAGCTGAAATTCTAATTCCAGATAGTCCTTTCACAAATAAGTCTTCTCTGAGGAAATTAGGATAAAGCATACATGTGTTTCAGTGAAGTCAATCATCATGATTGGCAAGTGAGCTCTAAATTAATACTTGGAATAAGTTGCAGAATGCAAAATAGTAGTAAATCTTGAAGCTGTGATTGTCCCATGGCTTGATCCTTGTTTCATAGCCAAATGAAGTCTTGTTTGTTGGAAGAGACCTTAGAAGATCATTTAATTTAGCCTCTTTTTTCCTAGTGCAGGGATGGAAGTCTTTCCTTTATGTGGGCTCTGTTTCATTAAAAATATAGTCTGTATTCTGAATGGAAGCCTGTCTTCCTGAGAGCTTGTGTTTATCTCCCTGCTGGGGACAGTATAAAATCTAAGACTTCCTTTTCTTCATAGTAGTTATTCAAATGTTTGAAGACATTCTGTTTTACTCATTTGTTTCAAGGTAGAAAACACACATTTAACTTTATCATTACTTATCACTTGCACCCTCCAGAATACTAATTCCTTTTGTTTTTGTTTCCTGTAATTTCCCATCCCAAATTATCTGTGATAAGCTATGATAATTTTTTTTTAACTTAAAGTAATTTTATCTTGTGGGAGCACATATTCACTATATGGTCATCTAAAAGTATTGAGTAAGTTCTTGTGTATCTTCATTGTTAAACACAATCTGCACTCCAGTTAGATTATTCCTAATTCTAGGTCTGTGTAATTGACTTTAAAAAAAAAAAAACTTTTGAAAATTTGTGACTGGAGAGGTGACTCACCAGTTAAGTCCATATTTGCCTCTCAAACAGGACATGACTGGTATTCCCAGATCCCAAAATCCTGGGGGGGGGGATCTGCATTTCTGGCCCTGGAGGTCACAGCTGGGTAACCCCATAGAGAAGCAATAAAAATGTAGAACAATCCAGGAGGATTCCCCAGAGTCACCCATTGACTTCCACAGGCATGCACAGTGTCTCTGATACTCATAGACACACATACACAAACACCCCTTACAGACCTCCAAATGGTACCTATACATATGCAGACAAGAACAACAACAACAAAAGAAAAACCCTAAGGTTTGTAATTTTAATGATTGATTTTAATCCTGTTTGGTTTACATTCACACCAGTGCTGCCTATTATAAAATTTCCAATCCTGATTTTGTCATGTAGCAAATTAGCAATCCCTTTGGGTATTGAGTTATTTGCACATTCAGTGACTATGCTGTCAAACAACTTCTTTCCAGTTACCAATATGCTGAAAATGACAAGAACAACAACCAAAAATCCATGTGACTCAGAGAAGAAACCTCCTCCTGGGGCCATATCAATCAATCTAACAATTAATAGCCAATGAATTTAATTTTTAAACTCAATTAAAATCTATTCAACTGTATTTTTATTTAATATGTATGGCCTTTCTTTCTCCACAGTGATATCCAGGGATATGTTGCCAAAATCTATCACAAAATAAAACTATTTCATACATTTGCGTCCAATTGATTTTCAGTAAGGGACATTCACCAGTAGCTTGGCATCAATTATTTTATATAATCCCCAATATGTTGTTTGCTTGCTTTTAGTGTCATGTTTTATAAGTTCATAAAGAATTTTAGAAATCAAGAATGGTGTTCCTTATTTTGGAGGGAAGGGATATTTGTTTTTTGTTTGTTTGTTTGTTTGTTTTTTGTTAGCTTTTTTAGAGATAGGATTTCACTGTGTAACCCAGGCTGACTTTAAAGTGGCTATCTTCCTACCTTAGTGCCTCCAATGCACACATTCCTGGCATATACCCTCTCGTTCAGCTGCTTCATATGCTTTAAATCATGTGAGAAAGGCTGACATTTTTTATGGCTACATTTGCTAAGACAGAAGGAGATTAAGGTGTAGGAAACGTAATGTGGCTCACAAATAAAGGATTCTGAATTCCCCATATGTAGTTCAGCATGTAGATCCTGGACTGTTCCACTTAAGAGATATACAGAAAATGACAGCATTTTCCTTTCCACTCTTTTGATCTGTTTGGATGTTTTGGGTGTCATTTGATAGTCATGATGATCATTCTGGATTTTACCACCCTTGAGTACAGACCAAGAGAATCTGCATCCCTTTGCCTATGTGCATAAGGCTTATGCCCTTACTTTGTTTCTAGAATAATCAGCATACCTTTGTTTCAAGGTGTATATTGCTAGGATTTGGCTTCATTCTGTCTGAATGATCCCAATCTACTTATAAACTATGACCTTTCTTCATATATATATTTAGCAGAATCACGCCATAATCCAACCCAGTGATATGGGATTACTATAATAAGAGCGAACTGTTTTGACTAGTAGGGAATGGTAATAAATTGCTACTTATTCCTGTGTATGAGAGGAAAGATAAAGGCAGAAGACATATGCACTATTATTATTGTCAGCGTAAGACATGATGCATGCCTTATCTAATTAGTACATGTGTGCATGCCATGTTACTTGTCTATTAGTGGAGCCAGCAATGGACATATTATAAGAGATAAGTAAGAAATTAAATAAATAGATAAATAGACACAAGTTTTAATACAATGTATATTTTATATAATTTTATACATGGATTTTAAATCTAGTGCATGAGGAATTATATGTATTAGTATTAAAAGACTGGTGATGGCTGATGTGAGGGCTCAGTGGATAATGTGTGCAAAACTATCAACCTGAGTTTGATCTGGAGCCCACAGAGACAACCAGCTCCAAGAAGTTACATGCTATGGTTTCCTCTCTCTCTCTCTCTCCCATTCTTTCCTTTACTCTTTACCTTTCCCTCTCTCCCTCCATCCCTCCTTTCTTTTCTCTTCCATTTCTCATCTGCAGTTTCCCCTCTCTGCCCCCTCTCTCAGTTTGTGTGTGTGTGCACGTGCACACACACATGAGTAATTTCTTTTTTTAAAAAAGACAGGCAATAGTGCTAAGGAGTTTAAATTAGTAATGGGTGGCATATCCTAGAGAAATATTCTAAGGACCATATTATTATCTTTGCTGAAGAGATAATGGGTGAATCCATAGAGAGTTTGAAGCAAAAGAGGAAGGTTACAGATCAAATCTTAGAGGATGATGCCTTTGTCTAGGATGTGGTTGAATAGAACTAACAAAGAAAGTGTTATAAAAGAAAAAGAGACTAAACAAAACTGCTGTTGTCTTGGGGACCAAGGAAGGGTTCATTTTTAGAACAGCAGGGTGTAAAATTATACCATCATTTCAGCAGGCAAATTGAAAAATAGAACTGCTACCAGGCCTTAGATTTGTTGGTGACATAGTTATTGGAGACCTTCCTGAGAAGAGAGGCAAGAGAAAGTAGATTGAAAAGGCTTGCTTTATTGGATTTGCCATAGAAGAAACAGATGCAGTAAGTCACAGTATTTAATATGAATAATTATAAAGGAAAGAAAACTAAGGCTTTATATTTGCTTTTACCTGTTTATCCACTAGATTTCTGGGTGAGAGGAGAAGGCAAGTTAGGTAATATTAGCTCCAGAAAAATGACTACAAGTTGTTGTACTCTTTTAATTGATTTTAACAACAGACTGTTCAATAATGAGTACATAGTTTAACCAGCATAGGGATGAAATTAATTGAGTTCTTTGCTCTGCATAACTTTAATAACAGACAGATGTTAGTTTTCCAGTAAAAGCTATGAAGGTTGTTCTCTAAATTACTTTGGATTTACAATGCTACAGAACATTTTAATTATAGTCATATGTGCACACTTTAAAAATAATTTCAAAACATTTTATTATGGTAATAGAAGCACATTTATGCCTCACCATGCCACATGGAAAGCATTCTCTGTGCTAAGTATTGTAAAAATGTCTGTAACTTGCATTTCATGGTTGTCTGTATGTTTGTGTGTGTGTGTGTGTATGCACGCGTGTGTGCACACACACATGTATATGCGCATTTCAAGACTGCTGCTATCATTTACTTTCTCTAGTAATCCCATTGTTCATTTCATACATACACATGCTAATAGATGTGTATATATATATATGTGTGTGTGTATGTGCATAGTATTTGTGGACATGTTGATGGCTGAAAACTAAAGAAATATCAAATAAATGACACAGGAATCAGCAAGGCCATTTTTTTTTTCACTGTACCAAAACAACTGAAAATAAAGAGGAAGGAGTTGACAAATTTTTAAATTTGACCAAGGTAGACAAATAATTCAGGTAGCTAAATTGAATATATTATCCTCAGTATTTAAAAGGGAAAGTCAAGTAACATGTTGACTCACAGAAAGCCTTATGTGAACCTTGGGTAGTCAGTAACTGGAGATAACTAGCATTTTCATCAGCATTAGTATGTAGAGAGTCAGAAGAAATTTGCGGTCCATGAATCATACTAAACAGAAAGAAAACTCCGAGAAATAAACCGTAAAGAGATTGGTTTGTGAAACATTTGTCAGGAACCTTCCTTTACTCTCTTATTTCTTCCATGCTCAAAAATGGCTGGATACTACCAAAAGATCATGTCTCCAGGTTTAATTCGGGAACATGGGTAATGGTTTATAAATCATGTTTTTTCTCAAAACATTTTGATTGAAAATTTAAGAATTGCACATATATAATTATAAAATGTGAAAGCGTTCAACAATTTGCATGTCATCAATTCCCAGAGGTTATGTTAGTTTTCTCTCTGTCACTATAGTTTTAACATGTGTGCTGTCAAAGGGAGCACTATAACTGATAATTGAAGATAATCTATTTCCATCACTGTATATAGGCGATCATTTTGTTCATTAAGTATTGTCAACTTCAAGTGGCTAACAGCTACTCAAATCATTGAAGAAAAGAGAAGAAAAAGCAGATGAAGGATTCTCTACATCTACATAAAATGACAAAGAGAACAATAAGCGAGTAGGATGTATCATGAGGAAATGTAACATTTAAATCCAACATTCAGTGTGAATGCACTGCCTTTGTAGGCCAAGAACCTGGAGAGCTGCTTAACCAGGCAGATGTGATGATTGCTTTGCTCTAATGGCAAGAGAAGAGGTGGAGGTTGTCAACACGTGGGCAGTAGAGGCTGACAACTCAAACTCTGGGCACTATTCCATGGCTTGTTAAGTTGTATGCTGTGTGCATAGGTGTTTAAACTCAGGAGAAAAACTCCAGTGCTGATACAAAATGTCTCTTTCACAGCAATGGTACCCAAATCGCTCAACCAATCTCAAATGACAAAGAAGCAACAAAGTGTGCTTAAAACTTAACTCCTGTGTTTCTTATCACTTCCTTAGCCACTGTGGGTATATTCTTGTTCTCATGTAAATTCATTATTCATTCTTAGCATGGATAACCTCATTCTGTCTGTGCACCATCTCTGTCTGGAGAATGCCCATAACTAAATGTTCCAGGATTCTTTTAGTTACAGTACTGTAGATCCTCAGCATGGTAAATGGGGACATTTCTGATTCTACAGTTTGCAATGGTCCTAATTGGGAAAAGTTTACAAAAGTTTAGAAGGATTCTTGTTATTTTTGTCCTAGTTGTTTGTTTTCTCGGCGGCCTTTTGTTTCAGTAAAGTATTTTAAAACATGACCACACACTGTTCTACTAGTATAATGTAAATTTGATGTTGTATAATGCTTAGAAACTTTGCAACATAGGCCATAAGCTGCATCCATCAGAAGAGTCACGTGGGGATCAGCTACACTGGGACCCCTATCCTATGGGGCTTCCAATCATGAAAGTGGAAATTAAAGATTGGGACATCTGTGTGACATGGATTCTGGAATATTAATCCGTGGCAGTCCTCACACCCAACTTCATTACCTGAAGACAAAAAGCATAGTTCTTGGTGCTAATCCTGTAGCAGCTTCTTCTTTTCTCTGGCTTTAATTCAGCTCTATGTGATATTTTTCTCATTCCTGTGCTTACAAGATTTGAATCCCGTATACCAAAATAAAAGTTACACATGCTTCAGGCAACTGGAGTAGAATTCTTTTCAAAATCCTGAGTAGGATAGATTGTTATATTTTGAATTTTCTTGGAAAGTAGGTTTAAGTAGTATGAACTATGATGTTTCTATTCCCAGCACAATAAAAGGAAACTATTGGCTTGTCAAAATATACATATATTCCTGTTTGTTTTAGCATAATATATTATGCTGCTACACATGGAGTATAATCCTTAAGAAGTCCATTCATTACCCTTCAGTGCTACATAGCATAAACAAGGTGCTTTCAAAAAAAGTTTAAGCCTTTCTAATTTCCATTGTCTATAATATCAGTGCATAATAAAAAGTATATCAAAATTCATGATAAAAGAAGAAAGTAAATCATCATCAGGCAGGGGTTTTCTGTTCTCTAAGTCAGTGCAGAAATTATAAAAATGATTCTAATCATCTCAAATGAAAGCACTAAAAATTACAGAACCTAGTATTAAAGTAATCATACAGCAAAAAAATACATTTTTTTAATTAAGCCCATTGTCTTGGCAAATTGGAAAGTAACTATTATCTTCAAAATTCTTCTTTTACAATCACTAATAGTTCACAGTAATAGCCACATTTTACAAAATATTTTATTTGTGTGTGTGTGTGTGTGTGTGTGTGTGTGTGTGTCTTTCTATCAGAGGGCACTGTGTGTCTCTATGGAGGATCGAGGGTGACTTAAGGAATCAGCCTGGATTGCTTCTACCTCATTTTTGCTTCACTCTGGGATTTCCCAGGCTCTGCCCATCAAGCCGAGGCCACTTCTGCCTGACTGTTTTTTAAGTTATTTTTTTTTCTACTTTTACAAGCATATTGTCAACTCGTCCCTATGTCCCTCCATCCCTCCTCCCACCCATCCATTTTCCCCTTCCCTCTTCAGTCCATCTCACTACCTCCCACTGAAGATGCAACACACATGGATCACAGAACATGGGCAAAATACATCAACTAGAACTGTGTGAGAACTTCCTCCTTGCTATTGGGAGAGAAATAATCACATGGCAAAAAATGACCACCTGGCATTTTTAGTGGGATCTTGGATCCTAACTCTGGACCTTCTGCTTGAGAGATAGAGTATTAACCCTGAGCCATCTTTCCAGTTCAATACAGACATTTTTGTATTTCATGTACCTGCTTTGTAAAATAAAAGAGTGTAACATCACTGGTTCCAAACCTGACCCCGGATTCAGTGTCTGTTCATTATATTGTATTTTCAATCCCTACCTCCCTGAAAAAAAAAAAAAGTTAGCCCTATAGGAAGTTAGGGGATTCCTTTTCTTTTTTTTTTTTTTTTTTGTTGTCTTTAACATAGTTTTTTCCATGTTGTTACACTTGAGAACAAATGATCTTGCTTAATTTCTTTATTACATAGTTAAGAAGATTAAGGTGTAGAGAGTGAAAGTGTCACCCAAAACACACTACAGGGAAATTATCATTCATCAAAATGAAGCTGCAACCCTGCCGACCATGTTCTTACTCTAGTGCTACTCAAAATGAGAAAATTACCTGATGTTTTCCCCTAAGTAACACATTGATATTTTTAAATTAGTGGGAGCTTTGTCAGTTTTTTCTTCTTTAATCAAATACACACTTCTTACATTTCATATGGCAGTGTATATCTGATTACCCTCATGATATAGTTCAAATTAGTTTAAGTACCTCTTAATTATTGATTTGTCTGTTATTTTTTTAAAGTATTTTTTAAAGGTATATTAGTCTGCTAAAAATGTAAGGCCCTTTTGTTGTCTTTGCACTAAGACTAAGTCATCTCCCCATTGGTATCATTTAATAAAGATATGGATTACATTCTGCTCAACTGCATCCTGATTCTGGAAAGGCTATTCCTTTCTAGAGAAGTTTATGCTGACGAGTTGAATGGTATAGGCTCTGGTAAAATGCATTTAATTACATGTTAAATTCATTTATGTATTTTGCTCTTTATCAAGTGGGGTTTTAGCACCCTCACTTATTATTAGCTGACTCAAGGAACTGCCTAGTCAGTTGACTTGCCTGCTGAAACTAGAATATTAAGCCGAATGTAAAATTCAAATCCATATATAATGGTTATAATTCCTTGTGTATAAGTAAGTTACCTTTACATTATTTTTAGTTATGTAGTGTTTTCTATAATAAATATTTCTGTATGGCTTTTAGTGTACCTTTTACATTGTCAAACTGTATTTGCCAAGTAACACAATAAGGTTGTATTTCTGCTTCTTACCATTTGTGGACAATATAACTGTAGCTGCTTTAGCTCAGATATCTTAAGTCATATGCTCAAACATAATATCTTAATTAATCTGGAAAGTCACAGAGACAGGAGGATTTAAATCCCCAGGTCCAGTGAATCCAAGTCTAATATTTGATCCCAACCTCAGCACTGTTGCACTCTCTTCTCCTTCCCTGATAGCAGTCCCTCTGTTTAGTATTCTATTCTCATTTTAATTTACCAGAAATATTTCAAATTGATGAATTTATTTTACTAATTACACCTGCCTATAGGATAAGCTACCTGTAACACTATGAAGGGAGGGGAGAGAATTTAATAAATGGTATTGTTACAGAATTGAAGATTAAAATAAGTATCAAATCATAAAGTCAGGTAAATGTTAGTAAATGAACCATTTTATAGCCAACACTGTATAAGAGCATATTAATTATGTCAGCAAGAGAAGCAAAATCCATTCAAGCTAGAAAGGCCAGCTTTTATTTTAGATTGCTCAAAATTGCATCCTGAACTTTCTAAACTTTCCATTATGGTGGATTACTTACTTTATTGAAAATAAATTCTTTGGGAGATTAGTTACCAACTTTACCTCCATATCCTAATATAAATTCTATGTTGTTTCAAAATATTGAAACTAATAAAATTAATCAATAAAAATTTGAAAGTGAAATCAATGTGATTATTCTCTGGCATTAGGGTAAGTTCAGACTTACAAAGTATCTGGAAGTCCTTAAAAGCCACCGATATATTAACAGTAGGTTACTGGTAATGGAAAGAGGTATGAAGCTAAGAAATCAGCACAGTCATACCATGTAGATTTTTTTACACACGAAATATCAAAATCCAAGCTTCGTGTGTGCTTGGTAAGCAATATTTAACTGAGATACATTCCTGCCTTCATATTGCGTGGTGTTATTGTTGAAATATGATTTTTTAAGTGAAATAGAAGGGAAGTAAACAAACTATATTCCAAGAAAAAGGACTAGATATCTATGGGACTGTTGGGCAACATCATTTTTTTGTATTTATCAACAGTGCTTATTACTATAGCTAGATAAAGTTCAATCATAGATGAATAAATACTGCATATGTAAAGAAAACACATTTTTCTTCAGTAAGTATTGTTTTTTCAAAATAGAATTGACATTGAAAGCAATCTTAGCAATATTTTTAGTATATTACTAACAGAATTCATTTGTTAGATATGTGATATAAAATATGAAAGAATACATAACGTATATCTTAAAACCTTAGTCACTTACCTTATATGGTAACAATTTCATACTAACAGGAAGTTTGGTATCTTATTCTGAATAGATCAAAGTTGGCATTATAGTAATAAACAAAGAAAATATGTATGTGTATATTTATGTGGTTTTGTTATATTACAGTGCGTAAAGAGAGACCAATACAAAGAGGCATTTTTCAGTAGATTTTACCTCCCTTCACTTAGTTCTATGTTACTGCTTTCTTACCTGTTTTGAAGCCAAGCAGAATATAACAGAAGATTGTGGGTATTAGGATATCATCAGATGCTAACTGAGATTTATTGAAAGAAAATATGGCTCTAGTGGTAAGGAATTCACAAAACTAATAACAAGGGATTTGTCATCAAATGTTAATAAACAGAGAAGTGGTAGAGATTTCAAGACAGAAATAAACTGAAATGCTTCAATTATGAGTTAGTATTAGAAGTTTGTTACAGAAAAAGAGAGAAAATGCTCACTATAACCTTTGCCAACAATATGTTTCAAGATTAAGATGAAGAAATCAAGGAAGCTCTCACTGTATACAGTAGTCATCTCTTATCCATGGTTTGACTTTTCCTGGCTTCACTTACCCAAGGTCAATCGTGGTCTGAAAATAGTAAGTGGAAAACTCACAAATAATCAGCTCTTAAGATTTAAATTGAAAATTTGGATTGGGGTATTATGAAACCTTATATTGCTCTGCTCTATCTTGCCATGTCATGAAGAATACTTTTATCCAGCATTTCTGTGTTGTATATACCATCTATTTTTTAGTCATTTAGTAGCTTTCTTTATTTTAGACCATCTGTTATAGTAGTGAAAGGGTTATGTTTGTGTAAAACCTAGAACCTTAATGTCCTAATATAATGCCTGAATCATTCAGTTTATCGCATTGTGTAGGCATTGTATCATTTTATAACATCAAAAATAGTGTCATAACTAATATATTCTGAGAAATAATATTTCTAAAAATTTTATTGCAGTTTTATTATTGCTATTTTATATTCATTTTCATTTTTATTATTTTATTTGTTATCATTATTATAAAACTCTTACTGGGCCCCTTTATAAATTAAGCTTTATCTTTGGCATTTAGGGAACAGAAAATAAAAGCATATCTATGGGGTTCAGTACTGTCCAAAGTTTCATTCAGTGGTAGTGTTAGGTGTTATCACTTATGGCGGGACTATTGCAGTTATTTAAAAAGTGATTTTTTTGTTTGCATTTTTTTGAAATAGGTTCATGAGTGATTTGCATTTGGGAAATGCAAAGATTTTGAAATATTCTGTTAATTAAAATTCACTAATTCCATTTTTATGATTTGATTCTGAGACTGATTGATGCATCATAGATGGGTAAAAGTTATTTTTAAATGTTTGTATGTATATAGAAACCCACACATATATAAACATGTATGTAGGAAATATGTATAGATATGTATTTTTTTCTCTTTGGCCTGTGAGAGTATAAAGACAGAAAAAGGCAGTAGATAACCAGAAGGATCTTTTTTAAATTCTCTGTCTCTAATTTTACATATTAATGTATCTCCTCAAAAGCTTTTCATAACCCAACAAATATGTGACTTAAATTTGTACATATACCTTTTAAAAATATGAAAATGTTATAATCTAAGAAGGAGAACTGGTTGAGTGTTCATTCATCTAAGGACAAAGTGTTGCCTATTCTTATGAACTTCCTTTAGTCTCCTACAAATTTACTCAATGCATAAGAATGTACTTAATCTACTTACTTTGAAGGGAATTCTGTCACAGAAAATGATTTGTATATGTACCTTAAATGCAGATGTGAATATATCTGCATATTAAAATATACTCTTTATATATGCCATTTGTTTCATTTCCTTTATAGAGAATCGATGCCTTCAACTTAACTGTTGCTTTTCCTTTTCTCCACCCAAGGTTAAGTTCAAAGAGTGAAGATCATTTTTTGCTTTCTTTGTCACTCCCATGTTGAGGTTCAATAGCTAGGCTATTTTCTAATGCCATTTGACCACATTCTTTTCTCCATTTTCTCAGCTTCTATCTTTACTGTTGAATAAAAAGTAAATAGGAAAGAAAAGACTACTCAGTATTCTAAAGCAAACCAGTTATGTTTGAATCACTTAGACAGCTTTATGGATCTTAGAAAGAGAGACTGTCAGATTCATGAGAGTCAGCTGAAAGCCATTTGTTTCTTTCAAAAGACAACAGGAATGAATGATTCTGGTGCATGTGTCATGAATGTTGAAAAGCTCAACCTATGTTTAAAAAGACACTGACTGTATTAGATGACTTTAGAAATATAGACAGGAAGCCTAAGTCTCCTATGCTTTATGTAAAATGTTGCACTTCAGTCAGTGAGGCATAGTTACATACATATACACTCTCATTTACATATATGGAATATTGTATTTTAATGTAAACTTTTAGTTAATATTTTCTAATTATATGCACAGTCACAAAAATCATTCCTGTAAGTTGTGAAGTGGATAAAATTAGAATTTAATTGTAGATGTAGATGACACACATATAGACACCACTGTTTTTTAATGTGTACTTATACTAATAAATGTTTACCTTATAAAATATCACCATGACTTTAGAAAATTTGGAGCAATGCCTTATACATACTGTTTCTTTCAATTCTTTTGTTGCATCAAAATTCTACATGCTTTATGCTAATGATTCATACTTGGTGACTTTTTTTTAATCTACTGGTCACCACAGTGCTGATCGTAAACAAACCAGTACTTGATGGGTTTGGTCAAATATAATTCACCTTTGTATTTTTAGCAATGTAGTATTATGCTATCATCAAATTATAGTGATTTCCCAACACAGTCATTTAATATTTCTATCCCTGGCAATTCGCAAATTCCCTCATAGTTTGACACATTATATTATGTTAAGAAAGCAAACAAGGAATAGCCTTTATCTTTATCTTATGAGGTGGGCATATGAACTTTGATCACCTTGATTAAAGGTGAGTACAGAAGAATGAATAGTGAACCCAGTGTCTTGGGAGGGTGGAGGAGAAGCATGTGGCTGAAAAGAATGTAGCTATAAGCAAAGGCAAATTTCAGAGGAAAAGCAGTGCTATTTGAAGTCATTTTATCATCTTTTCATAAAATAGTAAGCTATTTTCAGTCTACATAGCTGTCATGTAAGGTTTTGTGGATTAAATATGCTTAAATTTAGATTGGAATTTCTGCATAAATAAGAATGTGTATATGTGCATATTTGAACCCATGTAACTCCTTGAGACCTCCCTGTTTATACCTGTAAAATAGGATGTTGATAGTTACTAACATTTAAGGTTTTTTTTTAGGATTAAATAAATCAATTCTTCTAAACTACTTTCTAGAAAAATCTGGTAAACTCTGAACTCAATAATTATCCTGTTATCATCCTCATCATTTTTATAGTCATTACTGTGAAAAATGTTCTATATGCAGTACTCAAAAGACATCATGTCTTGCTGAGTGAGTGTGACTTTGAAAAATACATTTACTTTATTATGATTGGTAATTTCAAGCTTGTTTTATTATACATATGTATGCAATATGTACGTTCACAAAAATGTATATTAATGTAAGTCCTCCAGCAAACACAGAAGATTACTCAAGGGACATATACTTTTTACATGTTCCTTGCATCTTTCTTCATCCCCCTTGATGTTTTGATTCTTGTGAACTAATAATCTCTTCTGAATTGTACCTTGTACCTTTATATATATACACACAAACTTTTGCTTTTAGTTCTAATTTGAACTAACGTTAGTTAGGGGTTTGGGCTAAGGAGACTCTCTGAAGCTATATATTTATTAAAAGCAGGGTAATGTTTTCACTTTCACACTGATATATATATAAATTCACCTTCATGTCTTTCAATAATCTGAAACCTTACTCAAACATGAAGAAATCTGAATCTACATTATCTTATATTTCCTGTCTTAATTTACATTCATAATTTTAATTTACATACATAGATCTATTTTTACAGTAGCTATACCCATTACAATAAAAGCCTATACCTTTATTACCAGCATTTTAGCTCTGCTCCTTCTGGGCTATTTCTAAAAAATACGCATTGCAAATTAGCAACCTTTGAATGGTTTTACTACGGTATACTCAGATACTGATTCATATTCATTGTGCAGATTAATAAATAAAATTGATAATTATTCCATGAAGACTTATACATACAGGAACATTGTATGTCTTCAAACATACCTAAATAAATAGGTATAGTAGTATACATAGTTCATGTAATCAAATAGTTTATAGTATGTATATGTATCTTAATAATACCTACTCAAATGATGAGTGATATTTCAGCATGTACTATTGGCATTTTTTCTTTTCCTTCATATATGTTTTTACGGGATAAATGCATGTGTTTATATGTCTGTGGTCACAAACTGGGGAGTGTACTTACACTTTTACTTAAGTGTGTATGCCTATGGCCCAAGAGTAATATTGGGAATCATCTTCTATAGCTCTTCCACATAATTGCTTTGACCCTGGCCATCCAACTTCTAGGAATTCTCAGGCCTTGCAAGGCTAAAATTACAGAAGGGCCACAACACCTACTAATCATATTTACCTATCTGGCTGTCTGAATTCAGGTCCCTTGTGAGGCAAGGTCTTTAACCATGGAGCATTTGACCATCTTTAAGGTCTCCTCACATTATGGTAAAACCCATTTTAAAAATTAGTGACTATGAGGAAATATGTTTGATAAAATTAATCAAAACGAAAGGTTGTCCTGTCAAGAGTCAGGTAATAATATTAAGATGTTATGGGTCAATATCACTCAGGTATGTGGACTATGATATATGAAAATCATTTTTGCCAATAGTGATAGCATCAGAAGGAAATATTTTAGTGCCCTATGACCTTTTTCTATGTTTCCAGTGCCAGTTTCCTTAATTATTCTTTATCAAACGTACTTTGGATATTGGTTCTTGCTATTGCCCTTGTCCTAATGTAAGTATATTGTAGTTGCTTCCCATTATTTTGTAATTTCCTCCTGGTGTTTGCAATTGCCAGTGACTTAGAAAATGAATCTAACTTACAGTCATTTAACTGAATTTTGATACTACTCCTGACCTGTAATTCATTGCCCTAACAGTATGCTTATTGGTATTTTGGGGCAAAATTAATAGCTAAATGGAATGTTTATTTCTTCATTTCATCACTGATAAATATCGTACTTTATCAGCATAGCAGAAATGTTATCAGTCTTTTATAGTAAATACCATTCAGCCAGTTCTACAGAGTTCAATGAGAATTCACATTTTAAAGACAATATAAACCTAAAGTATGTAGAAAGTCATTTTGCCAATGTTTATGGCTTTCCATTACTATTATCTACGGGGATGTTTTTAACTAATAATGATGTTACTGCTGACAACAATTCTTGTTTATTAAATTAGTAGTATGTTAGATTATTTAAAACACTATGTGAACTGATTTATTTAACTCTTATAACAACCTTATGAGATATAAACCATCATCATTCTATGAGCAATAATACTGAGGCAACAATAATTATGTGATACATTAAAAATAGCAAACCTACCACTCAGCAGTCTGAATTTGATCCTGTTTTTTTTTGCATTTTTTTCATTTAATTATTTGTAGATTTATTGTGTGTGTGTGTGTGTGTGTGTGTGTACACGCATGTGTGTCAGAGGGCATTGTATGGGCCTGTGGAGGGCCAAGGGTGATTTCAGAAATTATCCTAAATCTTTTTACCTCATTTTTCCATTGTTTTGAAGCTTAGTGGGCTCCACGTTCCAGGAACAGAAGTGCAGGCCATAGCTGTGACCTGGGATCCAAACTCAGTTCCTACCGATTTTGAGGCAGAAAACCCTTGAATCATTTGTCCAGCCTGGCCCTGATTTTTTTTTTCATAAATTGGCTTGAAATAGCTTGTTTTTAACCTTCTGATTAATATTTGATGAATCTACTTTAAATAGCTATATAACAATAATTTCATTGTGCCTTTTGCTAATTTTGATACACAATATGGGGTAATGATTTTTCGATGGAAAGTCTTGTTTTGGGGGTGGAATGGACCAACTGTCCCTTTAGGAGGAATCATGTAAATGAAAATATTCCTTATTCCCTGTAAATAATTTTTATATCCATATATACATCCACTTACCCATCTATCCATTTTGAAATCACTCTGTAACCAGATCTGTAATAGGTAAAATAGAGTATAATAGTAAACAAAGCATAGTTCATGGTTTTTAAATTGAACCCAGGAATAAACATAGAATGTGATATATCCCCATTGATTATATATTCACCTGTCCAAAGGCAGATTATTTCTGAAAGAATCAACCAGTTCTGCAATTCAGATTTTAAGAATAAATTCTACATCAAAATAGAATTCAATTTGCTTAATTTCTCTCTTTCAATTTTCAGGTTAGTTTGAATCTAGCTAATGCATTAGCTACTATTAGATAAGGATTTTTTTTCTTGCTATTTTTTTGAAAGAGTAATCGACAAAATTCTACACAAATCTAATGGCAAGCATAGTTTTCCTTAAACAATATGTATATTTAGGAAAGAATGGTTAGAATTTGCTTGTTTGAAATATTCTAATAAAGTATTTGAGCTAATGTTCCTACCAAAAATACCTTTTAAATGTGATGTTCATATTATTGGCTCAGTATTAGTCAGTTGTGTTACTGGTTATAATATTTTAGCTTTCATTGTTTTTATTTTTTGAAACAAGATTAAAGAAAAAGTTGTTTTTCAATATTTGTCTCCTAGTTTGAGTTACTAATAAGATGTTTTTTCTCCATTTAACCCTGTTATTTCAGTCATTGTGCATAAATCATATTTATGGAATTAATAATGGTCTTTATTTACATTTAATAATAATTAATGTATTCAAAATATAAGTCTTCCTATATTGTTTTATTTTATTCACAGCTATTTTAATGATTCTGACTGAAATCAATATGCCAAGCTTTGTCACATTAGTGTATAGAGTGCAAATACCTCTAATTATCACTGCTAAAATTAGCTTGGTTTCAACATTTCCTTTATGCCAAAATTAACACAAACTTTTCTGCTCTTGCAGTTCAAAAATACATTTCTAGGGATAAAGCGAATTTCATTACAGCATCAAAAACAGGACTTTTATCTAACTTTCTGTATTACTGAAGCTTCCCAAAGACTGCAGGTCATAAAAACAAGTACACCAATTCAAAAACAATGTAATAAACAAAAGCAGACATTGAAAATTATGCCAATAATTATGCATTGTAATTTTTCTTGTTGTAACTTAAATTTCTATTGCTTTGTAAGGCTATATTTCCATTTTAATTAACTTTATTACTTGTTTTGTTAATTAACTCCATATGTCCTTTGCCCATTTATTGATTGAGACAAAATGTTTTAGTCTTTATTTTGTGTGAATTCTTTATATATAACACATGTCTGACACAAATGGTTTCCCATTTTGTTTATTTTAATTACGGTTAGATGATTGCAATTGTCAGAAACCTTATGAAGAAATATGACTATCAGTATGCTTTGAAAAGAATAAAATACTGAAAACATTCCCATGTAATTTTTAGTGAAATAATTTTAAATTTGCAAACATAGATATTAATTGACATTATGTCTATAAGCATCATTACATTCCCATTGCATTTTGTTGTTCGGACCACTTACTACTCTTTTTTAGTGACTTTCTACAAAGGTTTCCTCTTAGTTAGAACAACTCTTTGTGTTGCTTATAGCCATGTTGCCTATGTTTTTGTTGTTATTATAAGACAATTTGCTTTTTAAATTCTTATTTCGGATATCACACCCCAATATTATATTTCCTCTGATTTTTTTTTATTGTGGTTTCATTAACACTGTTTTCATTTCATTCATGACAATGATGAGGTACTGACTGAGAATTAACATAGACATGTAGAGACTATTTTATGGCACTCACATAACAAGAAACCCTTTCTGGGCCTTAACTGAGACCAGGAGCTAGTGAGGTTCAGCAATTTCTATTCCACAGAGTGCCATTTTGTCCCAAATGATTGATGATATATTCCTGTCCTACTCTCCATAGAGTATAAGGACACTACTGCAATGTAGAACTTCTGTAGATACCCGCTTCATTAACCATGATCCCAAAATGTCATTTAATTTATTTCTGAGATCCAATGTCTCATTAAACTCCGATGAGACCAGGAGCTACTTTAGGCTGAACTTGTTATGAAGCATTCTTACCTTAAAATTTTGTTCTATCCCTCTTGGCAACGGAAATGGACAAGACAGTGAAATCAATACACAATGCACTTTATCTTAGACAAACTGAAATATTGTTTGCTAAAATAGACCCATGAGATTGAAAGATTACAGTTGCACATAAAGTAAGTCAACATAAGTATGGATTTCCAAACTTAATGCAATATTTGATGCCATTTTATTTTAACCTTACCTTGACAAATAGAAGATGCCTGCTTATTAAAACAAAGTACTGACTTCTACTTGACTAATTTGCAAGGTAGTGTTTTAAATTTTTGGTTTAAAAATGCAATAAGATAAAGGTATCAAAAAAAAGTTAAAGTTACAAAGTCTTTAGCCATAGTATTTTTTCTTTCACCTAAAGGGACAGACAGATGTGCCCCACAAAACAATATGACTTTTAGTATTTGTATTTTGTATATAGAACCAAAGATAGAGTTGTAGGTTGCTATGAGTAGCAAGCAGAGAAAAAAAATGTGAATTCCTTCACCATAACACACTCAGAGTCTTTTATGGCCAAGTATTTAAGATGCTGGCCTCTATCCTTGATTGAATATCCACCATATCTGGTGCTGGCCATACAAATTTTTGGATACTGTCTTGGAATTAAGATCATCACTTAGTAACTGTTCATTCTGGACTCCTGTCACTGCCATGGTGTACAATCAGGTTATGCCTTTGTACTTCCTCTCCAACCCCCTCCGTACATTTCTTGACTCCCCTTGGAATATATAGACTTCTGCTCTTTTGTCTTGCATTTATGCTTTACACAGCATACTAATAAGCTTCTCTGTAGTCTTAACATTTTGCAAGTAAGTAGTGGCACCGTTGTTAAGTATGAGTTTGAAATATCTTAGCTAGTAAACTTCTAATTCAATATCTTATCAGATTTGAATCTTGAAATTTTTCTCTGTATATAGAGCCAGCAATGAAAATTTAGTAAGGGCAAATTTAGGTGAAAAGAAAACAATAAAATAGACAACCTTAAATAAATAGAATAGTTTGCCTAAAGGATTCTCATTCAGCCTCTGTGGGGTAGTAGTAGAAGACAAGAAAACCTGGGCTGATTCTAGTATGTGTTTTAATAGGGTCTGGAAGTTCTCCTTTCATTGGAATGAATGTGAAATCTCAGTTCTATAGTCCCAAAACATTATTAATGTGGTTCAAAATAATGGAGTGTAATCTTCATTGTTTTGTTTGCTACTGAGTAAGACATCCCTGCTATATCTAACATGTCTTTAGGTTCAGCAAGTTGAGAAATATATGAATCGATGTTCAGAACTGTCAGCACATGGTGGGGAGTGGACGTGTTCATTGTATCACTTCAGTCTGTATTTCAGGCCATTTTTTGTTAAAATAAGCCATGACTTTGAGTCTCCAGTTTTTAGGCTGTTCAATAAATATATACGTGAATACTATGGGATGCCATATTTTACTTTCTCTCATTTATTCCCTAATGTTGTTCATGTATCAGTTTTAAACTTCAACCATATTCCTGGTTTTCCTTTTCTCGGAAAAGACCTATGAAGATAAACCAAATCATAGTTACTAAAAATGGAAACCTGGGCCAACAAGACAGCTCTGTGGGTAATGCTCTGGTAACCTGAGATCAGGCCCCATAACCCACATGGTGTGAGGAAAGAACTAACTCCTTCAGTTTGTCCTCTCACCTCCAATACATGTCTCCTTCCCCCAACCCAGAACAAATAATACATGTTTAAGAAAAAAGAAATTAAAATGAAAGACCTGTTAGCTACGCTACCTAGATTTAATTTTAGAAGACCTCACTTTGATTCCTTCCTCTAGGCATAACTAGTTGTTTAATGAAAGAAGTTTTCTAACTTTTCACCTTTGCCTCTTCTAAAATGTTGATCATCAAATATACTTGATTGTCATTGCTAATATTAAATGAGGTAATCTTCACAGGAGCATGTATTGTATTGTTTTTCACAGTAAATAGACATATGCATCTAGGGGTGTAGGTTTATTTTTTCTGCCAAATAATGAATTATTAAAAATGAAAGAAGGCTTCCCCTCTCAGAAAGGAGAGTGAGACAGATAGAGATAGAGAGATGGAATGAGCAAGAGGTTGCAACCCTCAGGAAGCAGAGAGTGGGAGAGGTACAGGTAGCTGGGCCAGGGTTCTGAAACTGCAAGGGCCACCCTGCTGTAATTTATTCTCACATCAAGGCTTTGACACCTAAATATGTCACAGCTTTCCCAAGCACTACTACAAGCTTGAAACCAAGTGTTCAGACACATGAGGAAAAGAGGAACATTTGACATTTAAACCATGACACCTGTTAGAAACTTAGTATGTGTAGAGTTACATTTTTAATAATATTAAGCTTGATGAGGTGGCATGGGCCTGAGATTACAGTACTTGGGAGAATGAAGAATGAAGATTGACAATTTGAGGCCACCCTGAGCTACATAGTACATTCTAGACCAGCCTGGGTTACATAATAGACTTTTTCAATAATAATAATAATAATAATAATAATAATAATAATAGTAGTGATAATGATATCAGTTTAGCACAAAAATGTATAACATTGTATGGATTAATTTCCAAGAAAGTAAGAACTGATATTAGAAATATATTTGATTCAGATTTTCCATGCTTCAGTTAAAAAGAGCATGATCTCTGCCCATCACTGTCACCTTGTCTGTGTCATCCTTAATTTAATCATGACAAAAGGCAAAGATCATATTGAAAATTATAGCATTGTTTCACATTGTGTAAACACACAGAAGAAGTGTGTAATTTAACACCATCACATAAGTGTGTAATTTAACACCATCACATAAGCTCCAACTCCCACAAATTCTTAGGCCATGGCTTTGGAAACTCATGTGCAGCAGTGAGAGAAAAAGACCCTTTTAACTCTGTTCCCTAGTGCTAAGGCACTTTCAGTATCACTCTGTGAAGCTTTCCCTGTGGTTCCCATATCTTACCTTGCCTCTGTCTAATTTCACAGCTCTGTTGCTGCGACAGACACATGACCCCATACAATTAAGGGGAACAAGAGTATTTTTATTCCAGTTGGTAATTTCTGGTTACCGTTCATCATAGCAGACCTAATAGCAGAAGGAGCCCAGAGGATGAGTCCCACCCTAACCAGAGCAGGAACAGAGGGGCAAGGTTGATGATACCTTCTTACTGTTTTCACACTTGCCAGCTTGATGGTCTGTGAAAAGCCAAACCAGCTCCCTTGCTGTGTTCTCTATCCACCCGCTCAGAAACTAGTCCCCACCTGCGATGGACTGTGTCTTCCCATATTATGCAGTTAAGACAGTCTCTGACAGATCTGATCAGAGGTCTGCCTTTGCTAAGAAATTTTTCATAAATATTCCCAGAGGCCCACTTCTCATATCATGAGGACAGTTTGAACTGTACCATTCCTTCAATCAACCACTGTTACCCAATTCACCTCTGTTTTCCAGACAGCTACCACTGTTTCTACCCGGATTAAAGGAGTATGTTTTCCTCTTCATTCTTTTGTTTATTTATAATGTCAAGGCAGTATTCTCCCTACCCCCTTCTGAATTGACAGCAATGCAAAAAAATTTGGTAGTGTTTCTGAAATTTTTCGTAGTAGGCATACTCAAGGAAGCCAAGGAATGGAACTACCACTTACTGTTTGGAGGAGTCAGAAAAAACTTTTCATGAGAACTGACCTTTGAACTGAGTGTGAAAATAAACACACATGTAAAAAATTACAAGCAGAATATTGAAATGCCACACAGGTATTTTATTCCACTGTCTTTATTAACTTGAGCATCTTACCTAAAAGGGAAAAATTAAATACATTTAGATTGGAGAAATGGCTCTGTGGAAGTACTTTCCATACAAGCCTGACAAATCAAGGTTATTCACAGAGCTCCCATGTCGAATGGAGAGAACTACCTCCCAATAAGTTGTCCTTTGACGTTCATATATATGTTTTCGTCTTCGTGTATGCATTTCTCGTGTTCTCTCTATCTCTCTGTCTCTCTTTCTTTCTCTCTCTCTCTCTCTCAAAAATTTAATGTTGCATGTCAATAGAAGAAAATAAACCAAATCTATACTCTAATAACGTTATCTACTATAGTCATACTTCCAGTATTATTTGTTAAAATCAGAATAAGATGTTAGGCTTATACCTCATTTTTCAGAAAGTATTCAAAGAAACCATTAAGCCTTTGCATCATTTGCAGAGTTTATTAATGGGTATGATGATATGTATATATGGAAAGAGCACACTGATATAAGCAAAGAAGCATAGCTACAATGTTTCCTATGTGTAGCAAATGCTTTTGAATGCAAGTCATGGGTAAAGAGATACAATTATTTCTATAGTGAGACTTTAAAGCTCTATGCCATATTTAATATCTTAATGATTACTATTTGAAATAATGAACATCCATGTGCTATTTAACTGTGCTTTCTGATTAGACATGTCTGAAAATTAAATGTAACTAGTTTGCTCGTTGACTCTAAAGTGCATGTTGGAATTATTTTTGTGGTTTGGCATAAACAAAGGAAAACAGGCTCTCTTCCATGATAGAGCTGTAGGTTTTAAAAGAAAAAAATTTAAACTGAGAAATGTATCCTTGGTTTGAAGGTTCTTATAAGTGTCACTGTTGACACTTTAAAAAATAATCACAGGGCTGGAGAGGTGGCTCAGGGGTTAAGCCTCTGCCTTGCAGTCGGAAGGAAAGTCCTGAGTTCGGATCCCAGATCCCACATATAGATGCCAGGCGGAAGCGGGGGCGGCCTGTGTTTCTGGTCCTGGTAGGGCGGAGCCTGTGAATCCCGGACAGAGTAAACAAAGAGGAGGTGGAGGCGGTCCGTGGTGGTTCCCGAATTCGTCCCTGGTTCTACACACACACACACACACACACACACACACGCGCGCGCGCGCGCACATACATACACACACACACACACACACATGCGCACACATGCATACATGCACAATTGAATGAATAATAATAATAATAATAATAAATAATCACATCCTAGAAGCACATTTTTATTCTTTCAAGTTCACAGCTAAATGTATGAGACTCATCGAGTAAATCTGGCTAAACATATATAATTTTTCCTGTTTTTTTAAGAATATCAATGAATATAAATGAAAGAAGAGTTCAAAAGAGAAGTATCCCCCTTGGAAAGTATATGCTTACTCATAGTTGTAGCTCTGTTGTTACCCCAGGCAGGCTCCAAATTTCTACACCATCATTTTTCATCTTGCTCACCAACTGAATATCTTTTATAGATGTCAAAATGATTAGATTTACTGTCTGCAAAATACTCATCATTGAGAATTATAGACCACTTAGAAGATTGACAAGGACAAGCTAAGAATGAAAATAGGTCTCTCAACAGGCATGCAGAATCATAGTAATGGCTCAGCAAATACTTAAAGGTATCTTCCTTTCATGATAGGAAGCAGAGCCAGTTTATATTTTGAGATTGTTTGCAGAATAAACACTGGAAGCAGAAAAATTACACCTGTATTTATTGTCAAGCCAGCTTTCTCACATCATGCATTGTCCTCCTTTACAGACATTTCCCTTTTCTGTCAAAACATTATCTCCTTGAGTGTCCTTTAGTGCAGGGAAATCAGTTCTAATCTGATTCCTAGGATTCTGCCACTTTTGTGCTTCCCACTTGGAGAAAGTAGAACGCTCCATTTTTTTTAAATCCTCAAATGCATGGAAATTTCATTGTAACAGACCCTCTTTTTTAGTCTGACCTTAAAAGTGCGCCTGAGTTTCAGAAGGCAAAAAGGAAAAGTCACAAATGACTTTAAATGTCATTATTTAATTTCGTTCTTGAGGTGAGAAATAGAAAACAAGGACTTGAAGATACTGGGTTTACTGGTAAAGGCTTCTGTCCCACCATCTGTTCCCTGTCCACCACCCCCCAAAGAAGAGTTGGTGCAGTACAAGATACAAGGGTGGGGCCAGAGAGGCCAAAGGACAATGTTGATGACAATGTGGGGTGGGAGCAAACAGTAGCCATGAAGAGGGCCACTCCATGGCACTCTTAGCATGGTTACAGAGAGGTAGATGTACTAACTAACTGTGTCAATTACTGAATGTTTCCAAACTTCACTTGTAGCTTGTGGCCTCCCACTTTTACTCATTTGCTGTCGTAGAGCTTCTCCTATTGTCAACAACTCCTAAAAAAAATCACCTATCTTCTAACATTATCTATAAGCTGTATAAAATATACTGTGTATATGTGTGTTAGAATATATCTAGTGCAACACAGAGAAAAGCACATATACTGTCCTTGGTCTCCAGGTGAATAATTAGTCTATGTAACAAAACTGATAGTAATATGTGTATAGATATGTCACTATAAATAACTCTGTTCATGCAGTCTATTTATATCACTGGAACGAATGCTATTAATAATAATTTAGCAGATTTATTTCTCCTTTTTTACACTTCATTTGTAGGACTCATATGACACAAGCAAGTGTCATCTTCAATTGAATTTCTGCTTTGCATTAAAAAATGAAAAGAAATGGTCTAATTTAAGTTGAAATAGGATCTCGGCTAAAGTCTTATTTTTCCCTAAAAGTGCATTCACTGAAAATGTTAGTGTCCTTAGAGGATATGCAAAGTGAGTTGATTTGGAGTTTTGGCCCATATGGCATTACTGAAGCAAAAACATTGTATTAGGTCAAACCATATGCAGTTCCCATCAATTTACCGCATTTTAATTAGGAAATAGCCATTTTGTATGCTTTATTAGGACACATAATTTTAATAACATATACTTACGTTATTTTTAACATATAAGCCATGCAATATATATTTGGCCTTATGCTAAGGATAGCTAATCTGATATTTCCCAAGCCTTCACAGCCAAGCTCAATTAAAAATATTTTGCCACAGATATGAAGGTCTGTGTCAGAAGTGCAGTGAGAGAAGTGGTTAATAAGTATTATTTTAAGAAAATGTTCTCTTTGGTAATCTACTCAGAAGTACTTTTGCTTTATACAAAAAATATTTGATTCAACAGAGAGGTTGCTAGCTGTACAGTATCTTTTTGTTTAAAATTCAGAGGATGAATTAATATGGTGTTCACTTGACATTCTTGCTCAAATTTTATCTTGCATAATAGTATTGTAGTTTTCTCCCAATTCAACAAAAATGGTCACTTCCCCCACTTCCCCCAGCCCATGCTCCCATCCCTGCTTTCTGAACCTTTTTATATTGGAATGAGCTCCTTCTCTAAAATACCTAAGTTACTGATATTAAATGTCTTACTCTTTGAACTAATAGTGCTTTTTCTGGGAGAACAGAAATGAAAATTGAATTGTGTTTTGATCCAAACATTTATATTTGGGGAAAGTTATTCTGACAGTGTTTGACATGTTTAATTACATTTTTATAACAAAACTCATTTTATCCTAATAAAGAAAATAACATATTCAGTAACCATCTGAACTATGGTAAGGCTTGTTCTTTCATTTTGATGCTTATTTCTATGTGATAATGATTTTTTTTAAATTCCAACATTAGTGGACAAAACACAAGTTCCTAAACAGCCAAAAGTAGATTAATCCTCATTCAGAAATTAATGTTGATTTTCCTTCATGGTAAGAACATATATTAAATATGAATCATCTCTCAAGTTCTCTTAAATTTATGTAGCAAATATGAAATGTGATATAAAATTTTGAAGCTGTTCTGAAAGTGATACGACTATTCTGCATTCATTTGCCTATTTACAGTAGAAGTGCTAGGATAATATGGACCTTAAATATAAAGGGAATTATGTGGATATTATTGTGCGCTTTGTAGCGTGTTGTTGTATTTTGTATAAAATAAACTTAAAACTACTCTTGACCCTAAGTTTCCCTTAATTCTAATTTCAAAGTGAAATTTTGGGGCTTCACAATGTTTCTGTGCTAATAAAGTTGGTTGGCTTTTCTGAGCATGCAAGAAATATTGTTGTCAAATAATTTTTCAATGAATATCATTTTTTATGTCTTCTAATTACTAAAAATACAAGGTAATCAGTATGTACTAAGCATTCTGTGAGATGTAGTACAACTTATATTTCTACTTAATTAAAAGAATGGTACCCTGGTCTTAATGAGAATGATTTTAACTCAACTCATCATTCTTTCTCCTTTTCATTTAAAGAGTCAAATATACATATATGGAAAATCTTCTCCAGTGACAAATCGAGTAGCAGTACTTAGATATTATTATTTTGAATTGGCTCAAAAACTAGGATATATTCCAGCTACAAGTAGAAAGGTTATTGGGAATTCTACTATCTGCATTCCTTTAGTCAGCACATATTTTGCCCAAGGAAGGATTTTTTTTTTTTAAGATTCAGTGAGCTCACATGTCATTGACATCTTATTCTTTATAAAAATTATACTAGAAAAAAATTGTACTAGAGAGATAGCTCTCTAGTTTAGAGTGAAATACAGACTCTAAAGATAGATACGTTCTAAGTATTGAGAGGAAGAATATGCACTTATGAAAAGCAAACATTTCTTTACAACCTTCCACCCTTGAAGCCACAGAGATTTGTTGGCATCCTAAATCTTACCTATCAACATTTCACCATGGAAAAGGGAAATTGTCAAGAGTCAACATACCCCCCTTAAAGATTCTTAAGGATTAATGCTGGATGTGGAAAGACCAGCTTCTTCCCTAACTGGTATACCCAGTAGCACATCATTCCCATTCTAGCAAGTGCTGAATGAAGTACAAGTCATTTATTACAGGCACCCCAGATGAAGCTCAGTGGACCAAATATGAAGAGAAAGAGAAAGAGAGAGAGAGAAAGAGAGAGAGAGATAAAACTAGGAGAAAGATTGACTAGAGCAAAGACGTTCAATTGATAAAGGAGTGTGGATGAGATCAGGTAATATGGGATATAAATGACATGCATTGATTTATACATGTTTACAACTATCAAAGAATGAAAAAAAAATTAGAGAGTCCTGATCATTAGCCATCTCTCTCAAAGGATCAGTTTTCAGCCTCTGAAAGTTTTCAATTATTATTGTTGTTA
The DNA here is from genome assembly GCA_023101885.1 of Typhlomys cinereus. Classification (NCBI taxonomy): domain Eukaryota; kingdom Metazoa; phylum Chordata; class Mammalia; order Rodentia; family Platacanthomyidae; genus Typhlomys; species Typhlomys cinereus. The sequence continues at coordinate 6,407,273 of JALPQD010000044.1, forward strand.
ATTCATGTCAGTTTTGTTGATTACTACAGTTTAGTCAGTAAAATTATGATATGGTCTTAACTATTATGGGGGTCACTTACTATCTCTTAACCTTTTTTATGCTTTAACTAAGTGAAAGATTGAGCTCATTAGTTAGCCATCTGTAATTTAGCACTGTCAAGATTAAGAATAGGATTATGGTCATTAGTAGTAAAATGGTTTTATTTATGGTCTGAAAATAATGAGGCCCATCAATAAATAGCTTTTTGCCTCTAATGATCCTACTTCTCTCTAATTGTGTGCAGATCTAACAACAAACTCATTTTCTTTTTCATTTTGAGGAAGAAGGACTTACAGTTGAAATAGTTTTCCTATGTGTTGTTTTTATTCCCTTGACTTGGAGTATACAATAAGTTTATGAATTCAATGAATTACGTGTAGGTAACTCATTATGTGTTTTCTTGGTTTTGTCCTTTCCTAATTTATCAACACATATTTTGCAGAAGGATTTTCTAAGATTTGGTGAGCTCTCATCTTAGTTGCATCTTAATCATTATACAGATCATTCATTTTTGCAAGAAAGCTGTCTTCTAAAATACCCATTCACAGAATCCAATTGTACTAAAAATTGACAATGATGCCTCACTGTTGAGATCATGAACATTGAATTTTTTGCTTGGGTTCCTTATATTTTTATCTTCATGATCAAATTCTCTAATCCCACTTCTTTTTAAACATATTCTTTGAGAAATCAAAGATGACTGAATGTTTCGCATTAACTGAAGCCTGGACCAACCAGACCATTCGGCTATTAGGCTTTCCTGCAGTACACCATGGGTTTTCTGAGCTCATTATTGGTATACTTGACATGCTACAAGTTTGATGTGTTTATTCTTTTGAAGGTCTTTGTGTGCAATTTCTTTTCAATAGTAGCTTTTTTTTACATTAGTTAAATGTTCTGTGAAACAAAAATTCATATTACAGAAAGAAAAATGTGTGCTACGGTTTTAACCTGTGCTGCACTGTTGTTTTTATATGAAGTGTGGATAGTCAGACTTAAAAGATAGAATGAAATTTGAAAGGTCCTCTGCCATCAAATTCCTTCATGATATTTTCAAATTCTAGAAAATTAAATTTCTAAACCAGTTTGGAAATTGGTTCAGTAAATGCATTTTGTTACGTGTTGTGTGTAGGTGAATCTGCAGAGCAGTTGCATAGAACATTTTAGCACTACAGCGAAAAGATTGCCATCAACACTCTACACTTGTTCTGATAAAATATTTAACAAGTGTATCGTGTTTTATGGATACCTACATAACTGACCTGTTTGAGTAATTGGACTTACCTGACTTTCTAATTACTTTCCCTAGTCACATGTAATGTATAAAATCTTTATTGTTTTGCTCACTCATATTCATTAACACTGTTGCATTTGTAATTTAACTTCTGCTATTTTCTCTCCTATTTACTATATAAAATAACATTGAATGTTTTGATCTGTGTGTTTGTGTCTGTGTCAGTGTGTCCGTGCAGGGATCAAGCCCTGCGCCTCAAACTTGCTTAGGAATCCCTTTGCCATTGAGCTGTATTCTCCAGCAACATTCTTTTATCTTTTAGCATGAAAATTCCATTTCTTCTCCCTTAAACTAAACTCAACTTCCATAAGATGATATCATTTCCGCTATACCTATTTTTATTTCAATACCTGATGGGGTCTTCATTTGGGAGTTAATCATGATGGGTCCTGCGAGGAAATTATGCTTTCACTTTTAAAGGACCTTAGCATTCTCATTGAAGAGATAGAATTTACAGATAAGAAGCAATTAGAACACAGTAGAAGAGACTCAAATCTCATAGAGAGAAGGAGGAGAGTATAGTTACTATCATAACAGCCCTCATTTGTTTATCCACATTTGAATGCATGGAAGAATGGAACAAGAAGACTTAGTCTGTAGATGTTATTAATGCAATGCCCTTTCCACTGAAAATTGCATAGTTACTGATAAAATGTGAGACTGTAAAAATAAATACTATATTAGGAATTACATGCTGTAATTAAAAACATGCCAGTACTTGTTTGGGAAAGATGAATAATAACTATAGTTTTAAGAACATTATTATGTAAATACATAAGCTATCAATGAAGTCATGGAAATTCTTCTTGAAATGGACAGAGTTGGAACTTGTTCCTTCATTTTTACCTCATCATGGTCATATTAATCTACAAAAGTATTTTCATATACGGACTTTAATCAGTAAAAGTGTATATGCTGTATTTATATGAATGCTTTTTTGAGTAGTACAAATATAAAAGTTTAATATAGGTATTAGAAATTTTGTTAATATTAAAATATCAAGTATGTAATATCATTAGCATTAACAGAGCACTGTAGCTAATGAGGGAACTGAAGAATTCTGTGGTCAGTATTAGACTTACAATGAGTCACCATGATAAGTGAATATTACATGGATATTTCCCAGGTGTTCATTCCTTATTTATCCTTAAATGGTTAGCTAACCATTGGACAGTAGCATTTTTGCTCAGTTCATTTAATATTTACATAGTCTATGTATAGGGTTCATTGATGAATACAAAAAGTACCTTTAACAAGAGATCGATATATAATAGGTATATAATTTTATTGATAGAATCATTGAAAAAAATTTTAACTATGGTAAGGATTTTCAGTAATTATCTCAAATATGTATAGCTTATTACCAGTCTAAAATTATAAGTTATTAACTATTAGAAACTATAGCTCAGTAGTTGAGTGCTTGCCTAGCATGCCTGAGGTCCCACCACCACCAAAGGGGTGGGAGAAGATGGTGTTGAGTATTAAAACAAACCAGAGAGTCATCACTTTATATAAGAAAAGGCAATATTCAGGAAGCGAAAATCATGTGGTACATTTAGTTTAGTCATGCAAGACATCATTATATTGAGATTCTGCTGTTAGATGTCCACATTATTCCTATGCAAATGTTTAGATCCTTAAACTATGTATGTTACTATATCCTGAGCCGAAACTTATGGTAGGTAATTCAGCGACTGCATTCAAAATCTAAACAGGAAATAGTAGTTTCTCTGCCTAACAGTTATACTTTCATTGGAAGTAATATAAACCCTTGAACCTCAAAATGATTGGGGTCATGTGCTAGATTGTGTGTCTGGAAAATTTTAAAATACTGCCTTTATGAGAAGAGAATTCATGTATAAAATGAAATCTGTTGATATATGATAATAAAAGACAAGTTAAAAAACATTCCAATGTTGAATGTTGCTCTGGTACTGTTCATTAACTTATGCTCACTTTTTTTCTTCCTGAGATCATACCCTTTATTAGGCAGCTATATTCTGCTAATGGAGAATAGAAAATGAGCAGTTTACAATTATGTAAATAAGACATAGTTTTTCAATTTCTGAAAAGTAATAGAACTTTTCCCTCTCAGTGAATAAAATCTCAAATAAAATTACAATCCCTGTACCTCTCTACTCATTAAAGAGTGACACTACCAACAATTTGCAAAGGAAAAACTGTCAAAATGCAGTAAAATGAGATTATCTTGCCAAAATTGAGATTTCTCTCTCTGTATGTCATGCTGAAAATGTAGCTGAGAGCTGGCCTTTGCAAGATCAATGAGGGCTATATGCATGAAATGTGATTTGCATATTTAAGCAGTTGGTTTATGTAGTAGTTTATAAACCAGACTATACAGGAAAAATTAGGCAATATAAAACAGGTGTACCCTCATCCTTCTCTGTGTTAAAAGAGCACAGGTGCAGTTTTAATTCCCTCGAGATAGTAAGACTAGCACATACTGTTGATAAAACCTTTTGTTTTATTTTCACCATGAAGAGATTTTGCCTGAATTTTTTATTTGAATGACACTGCACTTTCCCACTAATTTGTATTACTTTAATGTGTCCTCTCTTAAAAACCTCTTCATTTGTGTTCAGGAAATTAGTCATATTCATTAGTTTCTAATTACAGTTGGTAACCTGCGGCAGCTTTGGGGACTTCACTTGTAATTGAAGGATTTAATTTTAGTCCATTGAATCAATGATATGGTGTGATATGATAGCCGTACATCAGGATGCGATGAAATCTTTCTTTAAAGTACTATGTGAGATGGATCAAAAGCATGGAGGCTGGTTGAGAAAGTCTGACCTTGAGGCACTTGTGAGCTTTGGAAAGCTTGCAGTTTCAACTAAACAGCAAAGATGAATGTCAGTTCATGAAAATGTCACAGTGCATTTAAATAATTAATATACACTAATAAAAACAGGAGTATCTTGAATTTGCAACAAAAGATAGATACCAAAAATTTTCTTAAAAATGATTTTTTTGGTGAACCAGTCCATCTATTTAATAATAATGATGATGATAAATAAAAAGGTGAACAACTAAAGCTTACAACTACAAAGGAGGTGCTACCACAAGAATAAATAAGATAAGCAGAAGTATATTCCAGTCTCTGAAGAAAGTGGTCTACTGAGCTTTGGATATTATATGATTTTGGACACCAAAGTGGATGTGCTTGTTTGTGTGTGAGAATACAAGCCTTTCATAAACCAGCATTTGGTTCTTTGATATAGATATGCTCATTCTACATATTTTATAGCAAAAAAAAACTTTATCTAAGAGCAATGCATTTAAAGAAAATGAGCTTACAGGGAAAAAAGAACAAAGGATTTTATAACCATTCTAAATATTGGAAAGTAGTATAAAGGGCAGCATATGAAATAGTAACAAACCCACTCATGCATTCCAGATTCGAAGGAAAGATATCTGCCTTAATAGTGGAAGTGGTACTGTTATATTGGAGTCAAAATATTTTTTTCATATGTAACATGGTTACTTATATGAAAGACATAAATTTCCATAAATATTTTTATAAAGGAAGCTGGAATTCTTCATACTATATTATGGGTCTAAATCTAGTCATAAGGAGAGCAAGACAGCTCAATGGGTAAAAGTCCCTACACACAAACCTGTTGACCTGAGTTAGATTCCTGTAACCCACATGTTGGAAGGATATCTTCTGACTTCAACAAGATATTCCCATTGCGCTCTCCCTCTCTCTCTCTCTCTCTCTCTCTCTCTCTCTCTCTCTCTCTCAACAAAATAAAAAATACTAAAATAAATAAAAATTGTTTTGTTTGAAATGTGAGTTTGTCCCCCATAGACTCATGTGTTTAAATCCTTAGTTGTTTGTGAAAGTCAAGATAACTTTAGGAGATGGAGCCTTGCTGGAGAAAGGCAGTCACAGGGGGTGGTTTTTCAGGTTGGTTAGCCTGCTCTGCTTCAGTTCATGAGTCTGCTCTTGAGTTTGTGCAGCATCTCTCAGCCTATATGATGTCTTCAGTGACTTAGGCCACCTCAAGCTTCTGCCAGCCAGCCATACTTTTTCTGCCATGAAGGATGGTATCTCCCCTTTGGAACCCTAAGGTGAATAAAGCAAAGAGACTCAGGTTTGTTTGTTTGTTTGTTTGTTTTTTTATATACGAGCTTAAAATCCCAAGACCTGGCAGTATTTTCTCTCTATTTTATGATGGTCCACATTTGGTTTTGTTCTTGTTTCATATTCTCATGGGACATCTGGACTGTGAAATTGCTGATGATGTTCCAAGATAGCATTATTTTCTTTAATATGGAACATGGGTTAGCAAACTTTTTCTGCAAAGAACCAGTACGTTAAATATTTTAGGTGTTGTGGACCACATAAATTCCTGTCATAAGATCTGTATTCTGTCTTTGTAATGCAAAAACAACCATAGGCCATATGTAAATGAATGGGTATGGCTGTATCCCAATAAAACTTTATGAACACTAAAATTTGAATTTCATACAATTTTGTTGATTTACAAGACCGTTTTTTAGCCATTTAAAAATGTCAAAGGTGGTCTTATCTTGGACTATTCAAAAACAGGCAACAAGCCAAATTGTCCTTCAAACAATACATTGTCAAAACCTTATCAGGAATAATGAGAGAGAGAGAGAGAGAGAGAGAGAGAAAACATTTAAGTTTCTGTTATATTTAAGGGATTAACAAATTACACTGTGGTAGTGATCATTTGCCCTAAGCACTCCCTTATTTCATAAATGATCACTTTACTTTTGAAAGATTCAAAGCACTTTTGATAACCTTGAGTGTATATTTAATATTTGTTTGTATTTTTGCCAGATAAAAAATATAAAAATCTCTGGCCATTTGCTTCATCTTTACATTGACTAATATGTAAATGACTAATGTGTAGATGAGTGAATTTTCAAAAACCATTTCTTTGCATGATTTTTGAGACTAATTCTATTTACATACCATAAAAGTATTTATAACTGTCTTGTTTTACTCCTTTTCTGAGGGGATAAAAGCATTTTTCAACAATTTTTAAATAGTTCAGAGTTCTGAAAAGTACAGTTCATTTATTTGAGTCTTACAAAGATAAATTAGATGATGTATGTATTCAAAATATACTATACACCCATTTATTATTTGGATAGATGTACCATTACAATTCCAATTCTCTGTAAGAATAATCTTAACATGTGTACGTGTGAGTGTGTGTGTTCATTTAACAAAATTCATCCCATCATTGTTAGTTATCTGTGATCCAACTCATCCTAACTCCCTTAAACTGCGTGCATTAAGCAGCTAAATAAATGATCTGCAAGATCCATAGTTTCTTTTTCCATGGTCTGAATAATTTTTATTTTTCCTCATGAAATTACTAGTAGTCTACATTTTTAAATTTCCAATAATTTCATGCTGAAATGTATATGATATTCATGTTATTGTTTTCTGCTGTCTTCTTGCTTATCATCCAATTTATATCATTTTTAGCACTATAAATATGACCTTGTAAGTTTTTTTCTTGAATATTTTTTCCTTTGGTCATGTGGTACAGTGTGCATGCATGTGTGTATCTGTTTTTATGCCTAGGAATACACATGTGTATGATTGCATGTGAAATCTTGAGCTTGTTAGAGTAATCATGTTTGATCATTCTTCCATCTTATGCTTTTGAGTTTCAGGTTCTCAGTAAAACCTAGAACATATCAATAGTGTTAGTCTGTGTGCTAGTTACTCTTATGCTGCTTTGAGACAATACCCAAAGTCAAGCAACTTAATGCAGAAAGGGGAGATTTATTCAGCCTATGATTCCACAGTGGAGAAACAGTCCTTTCATGGCAGAAAAGGCACGGTGGAATAACAGAAGTTGGAGGCAGGTTAAGTCACTTCAGATATCTTGGAGGCTGAGAACTATAAGACTGTTTGCTGCAAGAGCAGACCTCTTCAGGAAATCGGGTGGAACTAATCCACTTCAAGGCCTACTTTTTGTGTCTGCCTTCTTCGCACAAGGCTCCACCTTCTAAAGTTGCCATGACCTTCCCAAACATATGTGACAATGGGAGACAAATTTTAAACCATGACAGTCCACCCATAGCCCCCACAGACTCATTGCCATCTCATTATATAAACCATTCTCAGCTCAATTTTAAAAGTCTCAGCACGAACTACATCAGTAGTCCCCAAAGTGCAAAACCTCTGTAAAGTCAAAAGACAAGTTACATTCATCCAATGTACAATGGTCCAGAATAAACATTCCTATCCCAAAAGGGAGAAATAGGGGCATTTCTAGAGAGATTGGGCCATAACAAGACCAAAAACCAGCAGGACAGAGTCCAAATCCTACAGCTCCATATCCAACAGATCAGCCTCTTACTGAAATCATCTCAATTCCGAAGGGCTTCATTTCCATCCCTCCAATGCAGCTGCTCATAGAACACATCACTGTCTTGGGCTGGTTCCTTCCAGGGTATTCACCTTTCCTTTTCAGATGTCCCACATTGTCTCTGGCATCTCTAACATCTTTACTTCTCAATGGTAAATCAGGCTTTCACTTCACAGCATAAACTACCCTTCTTGGGCCTCTAAACTGCAGGCATTCTGCCACCTGCTGCCTGGATTACACCATTCTCTGAAACCTTGGATGAGGAATCCACCTTCTCTCTCCTGTATCTTTGATGCCTCTGAAGTCAGCCCCATTTAGACAATATTGCCAAGTTCTGTTAATAGCCTTGGGTTCGAGATTGCCCGCGTTACTTGTGCCTGAAAGAATTTCCAGCACAGTTGACCAGTTACTTCAGAGGAGAAATGGTATATTCTAGCTCTCCCTTTCCATAAGGATTTGCATTCTTATGGGTGTGTTCAGTCCTAGAATAATTTGTCCTCAGGGGTCAGCCTCTTCTGTTATCCAAATTAAGAGCAGGCTTTGATTCACTAATGCAGCTACTCTGTTTAACAATAGCTGATATTTTGCTCTCTGCTTCTTCCTGAGTCAACTGTTTAACTTTTCCATTGTGTTTTTCCTCATAAGACCTCACAGTTTTTTCCTTCTGCCTGATTCCTTGATTTTTTTCATAACTCTGAAGAAGAACTCTAAAAAGTAGCCATGCCACGCTGTCATGACTGTCTTGCTTTTAAAGTTCCTCTTCCAAGCAGCAAATGTTTATCTTGGGTATGGAGCCAAATAGGCATTTCTTGTGAGAGTATAGAAGTGAGTAAAGCTGTTCAAGATGCAGGGAGTGGAATCCTAGCATGTAATGGCCCAGAGGAGACTAAAGACTGTGTTTGGCACTGGATAAGTGGCAAATGGAGCCATGTGTTGGCAGAGAGATTAGTGAAGCTTTGCCCTTGTCCTGAGAGCTTGCCTGAAGTTAAACAACAACTGCCCTTTTTGGAACCAAATTCTCTTAGTGTCACACAGCAGCACCCCACTTCTCTTATACCAATTTCTGTATTGTGTGCTATTTCTGTTGGTATGAAAGAACACCCAACATCAAGCAACTTAAGGGAGATTTATTCAGCCTAAGATTTCAGAGATAATGAATTCTTTCATGGCGGAAATGGCATCACAGCCTGGCATAAGGTGGAGGCTGCTAGACTGCTTGATGAAAAGCAGGCCTCTCCAGGAAGTCAAGTAGGATTAACATACCTCAAGGCCCATCCCCTGTGATTTCCTTCTTCCAGAAAGGCTCCACCTCCCAAAGGTGCCATGACCTTCCCAAACACAGGAGACTGGGGGTGGGGGGGGCACATTTCAAACCATGACAGTCTCACTATGCAGCTTTCTCTGGGGATTCCCTGTCTTTGTCTGCCAAGACTAGAATTACAGGTGGACTATCATGCTCATCTGACTTTTTAATGTTGATTCTGGGCATCTGACTCTCTTCCTTTTTCTTGTACAGCAAAAATTTTAACTGCTGAGCCATCTCCCTAGCATATCTTGCAGAAAACTTTAAACAAATGAAGACAACTAGTATAGCTATCCATGGGCCATAAATATTTATACTCTTCCTTGGTGATTAAATCTTTCCTAAAGTAGAATTTTGTTTTAGCATTGTGTGAGATTTCATATAACCCATACCCTGTGAAGTACAAATTAGCATGCACTTAAAAAAACTGTTAATAGGATAAATGAAAAAAATGTTGTCCTACCACAAACAAAATTGTAAGCATAGAGTTACAGGATTAGGATAGGAGATTTATTTTGTTGTTTGTTTGTGTTTTTTCTTTGTAATTTTACAAGATATTTACCCAGGATATTATGCATGTTTGGCAAGTGCTGCTGCTAGCCTTCATCCTTAGCCTTAGTTTTGTTTTTTTCAGTTGTCTGGTTTCATTCAAGTAATAAAGTTTGTATTAGTGAAACATCCATATCAACTAAGAAATCGTAGGTGGATAAAAAAACTTGTCATAACCAAAAATATTAAAGGATCATGAGATCATGGAGTTATTGCAAACAAAAAAATAATACAATAGAAACAAGGAAAAAAATGTTGAAGAGATGAACTAATGAAAAATGGGAAAGCATACAGTGTAAGTAGGAAAAAGAATTCCAGGGGGCCTAAATGTGAAGCAAAACAGAAAGTTTGTAAGCAAACAGTTAATCTTGATAGTTGAGGAGTTTGAGTATGCGAGACAAGATGGCCTTATCCACTTTGAGCCTGTATGTCTTGCTCTTGTCTTTCCTATGCTGATTGGAATTCATGACCCAGACACTGTAGGGGAACAAGGTGTTTATTCATGCTGACCATTTCAGGTTATAGTGATAGTGGTAGTAGAGTTACTAGCAGGGGTGGAGGGAGCTGGCCACACCATACATACAGGAAAAACTGAAAGAGGGTCATTACTTGTAGCTTTCCATTCTGCCAAATTGTAAGCTATTTGTGTCCCTCTGTTATCTATCATCTTCCCAGGGATTGGTCCCACCCACTATCACCACTACCTGGGGTCTTTCCCTGGTCATTTAGATAATTTCCTACAAATTTACTCATGGGATTACCTTAATTAAATATTTCTCTATACCTGTGACTAAAGCTTTCAGTTGAAACAGATACATGGCATATAACAGAAACACATACAAATACTTAACATGTGTATCTATGCTTATCACATGGTGATTAATATCAAAAGAGGAATACACACACACACACACACACACATTATTCATTTAGAATATCCCCCATTTCATGCATCAGCAAACAAAGGTTCCTAAAGTAACTTGTCTGAATTAAGATTTTAGTGGAGAAAGAATCACAGGTCAGGGAACTCTTTCTAAAGGTTAAGTAGCTTACCCTGGATACTGGAAAAGGAATTAAAAATAGTTATGTCTCAGACTTAGGTCATGTTCATTTCTATCAGCATAGCAAATTATTTGGTTAATGGAAGGTTTTTAAGCCTACAGTGGTAAAACTGGTTATAGTTACTAAAATGTTCATCGCACAATATGTACTCATACTTTATGATTCTGATGCCTTGGCAACTAATCTGGATGTTTGTTTCTAGGGCTGTTTAATCAGACTCATTGTTCATTTTCATCTCAATTCTAGTTCAGCTGATGTTTGGTCAACATTTTTTGTATGTTAAGTATGTCATAGTATTATCTGATCTTTTTCATTTTTATTGTATTTGAATATGATTTTTTAATGTCAATGCATGTTTTATACTATCTGGCTAGTTTAGGTGGTAGAAAAAAAAACTATTTTGGAAAGACCTGTGTGATGTCCAACACTTTATCTATTTTGCCAGATAACAGCATGACAGCTGGCTTTGTCAATGTATGAAATTTCCTGGGCTCATATCTCTAAAAAAAAATCATTTTGCTGCTTTATCAGTCAACCACACTTGATTCTAAAATAATAAGTTCTTTAAAATTTGGTAGAGACTGATAGACCTACATAATTGATAATACCTTCTAGTTATCTCAAGTTGAAAGGTATTACATAGATTGATTTAAGTGTTCACTTGCTTCATTTTGTTTTCATGAGACTAGCTCTTGTTTGTAGTCAGCCAGGCTGGGGACTTGAACTTGTGCATCTCAGTCTACCCTAAAACTCACAGTCTTCCTGTAAGGTGTAACAATTACGATGCAAACCTGTTCTATTCTGCCAACTAAGTTTCTTTTCTTATCCTTTTTTTTTTCTCTTTAATCCATTACTGACTTCATACAAATTATTAGCAAAATAACAAGTAAAAGAGTAAAATGATTCAAAATCATTACAACTTTTATTTCAGAATGCAGAACCATTGAGCTTGCAATTGCAAATTTATCTTACTAAGTGATGTGGTGGTGCTGAAATTTTTGAAGTGGATAGTTCGTTAAAGCAAGAGGAGTGCTTCCTAAGTACTTGATTATGCTCAAGGCAACCTCTAGGTACTGACATGGGGACAGTGGCAGATGGCTATAGCATTACCCTGTGCTCAGGAGTTGCAATCCAATTGCTCTGACTTGGTTAAAATACAGATAAGCACTGCTCCTTACTTGCAGATCAAACCAAACAAACCATTACACCAATAAGGACTCAGCCAATAATTTCAAGGACTGACTGTTAATTGGAAATCTTTGTCGAAATTGAGCAGTGAATATATGCCAAGTAAAGGTAGTAGACCTACAATCTGGAAGAAGTGATAGTACTGAATAGACCAAGTGAGGCCCATGGAAAAGGAGGGACCAAATGATGAAACTCCCAGTGGGTAAATTACCTTTTATCCTTTTCCTTGTACCAGCATTAATGTGCCAATTATATAACTTTTGAATAAAAAATAATATGGTCTTTCAAGTTTCTCCTCACAGGTGAAATTCTGGTAGTTATTTTCATCGTTTATAAGGCTTTGCTTTTTTTTTTTTTTTATAATGTGCTCCCATCACCTCCTAATGCAATTAGCTCTCTGGTTGTTATTGGCAACATTTGTTTCAAGAGAATTGTTACAGCAAGTCTTCTCAGGAAGGAAAAACATCTTGACAGAAATATCCATAGTACTCACACAAGTGTGAAGTAACCCAGGGGAAGGCAAAGGCAAGCAAAAAAGTAGGACTAAATTACAAGCATAGCTCAGGGGGAAATGACCTGAACCAACATCTAGAAATGTTTGGATTTGAAATGAGGCAGAGATTCAGACATCACTACCTAGACGTAGAAAGCCCGAAAAGTAACTATAGACTAAATGATGTGACAGCAAGATAATGAAGCCAGGAACTGCTTGGATGCAGGATCTTTCTGCCTATGCCTTTCTACTTCCTTTCTTCAGCTGCCTATTTGAAATCTCAACTTCTGTGGCTCCCACATTTAAAACTAAATAGCTCAAAAGCTAAGGCTTGCTCTCTTCACAGGAATCTCCCCTGTGAACTTCTCAGTTTGTCTTTGGTGCCCACAAAGCAGATCATTTATCTGTGATAAATATTATTTCTGAAATACCTCAAGGTGATGTCCTTGGTCACCCTAAACCAAGTCACCATCACCAACCCCTTCCCCCCATCTAGACTACACTGTTTCCAAACTGTTCACTGTATTTCCATTCTTGAATGTTTTCACCATTTTCCACATGGCTTCCAGAGTTCTCTAAGTAACCCAAGTAAGCTCGATGCCCATCCGTGCTTCCCCAGTACACTCAAACAGCACTCACATACTTATTATAGCTCACAAGGACCCAGCTACCTCTCCAAACTCGTATAGTTTTTAATCTAGCATGTATGTGGTTGCCCAAGAAAATAAAAACAACATATCTAGTAGATATGATATTCTGATTTGGTGATATGCAGATAAGTAATCAAGTCTTCCTTTATTTGGAGCACAGTTTCTATGATAGGAACTTAGAAACCTGTAAGTCCAGTTCATGAATTTGCTTCCATCTGCACTGCTAATGTGTAATTTCTGGACATGAAGGAATCCTTTTAGTACCTACACCAAATTCATGAATGAGGAAAATGCCGCCATAGGGTTAATATACCCTTTACTGCATCTTTTGTCTGACCTCTAATCCTTTGTCCCTGCAGAACAATTGCTAAGTAGACAGGTGTAATGTGGAGTGGAACGAAATGACTCTAGCAGTATGACTTCAGTCTAATGTCATTGATGTCATGGCAACCTCTGTTCAATTTAGGGAAAATTGATGGTGTTGTATTTTTACTTACCTGTACATTTCATACATTAAGCTTGTTCCAAAAAAACTGGGTCAAGTACAAGAATAACTACGCTAAATCATGTAATCATAGTAATTTGTTTAAGGAATTCAGGAATGCAGACCCTGGAAAATTTGGATACATTATACCCCAAAAGACTAACATTCTTTTAATGTAGCACTATAGATTTATGAAGACACTCTACATGTCTTTAACTTTTGCCAATAAAATGGGTAGAAATATCTATTCAAATGGTTTATCAAACCATATGATCTTTTGTACTTTATTAAAGATTTAAAATATTGTAAGAAAGAGTATATTAGTGAAGCTGTTATTAAATAATTGCTCACATAAAGCATTTGTGAATGTTTATTTGAGAAGTAGAATGTCAAGCCTACATTGGTGAGGTACGCCTGTATTCTGAGCACTGGAAGGAAATAAACAGAATATGGAGTTCTGTGCCAGTCTGGGTGACACAAACAAGCTTAATAAAACAAGCTTGATAAAAGCAAACAAAGTGATAAGCAATTGGGTAATTGTCTTGGTAGAAAACAGTGCCCATTATATCACCCTGATACATCACAACCCACTTGCTATGGGTTATTTTCTATATGTGCCCCCCCTTTCCCCTTGATCATTTTTTGTATTATTTACTGAATTGTTACCCTTCACACATTTTCATATTAATATTTACTAAAAATTCCATCATCTTTCATCTTAACATTTCTAACTACTTTAGCTCAAATTTTATTTTTTGTTCTTCTAGACTTAGTCAACATGACTTCATTTTCCATAGAATTTATTCCTCTGTTACTTTCCTAGTTAATTTAAGCCCTTCTGTTATCATATGAAAGTAGTTTCTTTTGGCAACGTTCACTTTTGCCACCAGTGTTATGATTATAAGGATAGGATGATACATTTCCTACATTTGACAAGTCAAAGCATTAATATACGATTGATCAGCATTTGAAGTTTCTGGCATTTTGTTTTTATTGGATTGCCACATATACCACTTATAAATAAACTCTTCATAGGAGGACAGTTTAGAGTTGCCCCAGTCTCCACTCAGAAAAGGTTTCACTTGACACAATAAATGTTAATGTGGGAGTGGCTGAAAGGTCTTTTACTTCAAGGAAAGCCAATGTATGAGTGGGCTCTTCTTTTATCCCTCTCCCTTCTCTTTGCAGCAGGCTTTGGTTACTTGGGTTCATACTGCCCAGTCTTTTGAGTGCTGAGATTTAATGAAGTTAGTTTTTCCAGTAATAAGAACAGATGATTCCAAAGAGACTGTACCTTGCCTTGCATTCTGGAAGCTTAGGTTTACAGTTTTCAATCCTGGCCTTGAGCTAAGAATGTCAGCAAATGTAGAAGATTTCTGTCTCTCTTTTTTTTTCTAGCCTTTGATTTGAAAATTCATACATAGCATTTGCTGCAAGCAGAATAAGGTTGCCGAAGAGACAGCTGGTGACAAGAGCATGATTCATCACAGGGTAGCTGTTCACTGCTGTGGACTTCCTAGTCAGGCTGCAGGATTTTTTTTTTTTCCAAATCACAGTGTAGAGGGTTTTCCCCTTGCTGCCCTTCAGTACTACCCTCCCCTGGTTGGTAATGAGCTTTCTTCCTTTTCTTTGCGTGAGAAGCTTCACTTTCTTATTGAACACAAATGCACTCACACTGACGTTTTCAGCCTAGGAATGACCACGCATGTATGAGCCCAAATGCCGAAATCCCATACTGAGGATTAGAGCCAAAGCTGACTCTGAAGCGCTCTGAGGCTACCAACTGGAAAAGTGAAAAAGCTCCAGACCACATGTGACAGAGGCACATGGACACATATTGAAAACACCCATTTTCAATTTCATGTTTTAAGGGTGTTGCTTAAATTGGACATAGTGACACACAGGTGTATGGTCAGACTCTGATGCGGGTGGCTTAGAAGTCTGGAGACAGCCCTTTACTGTACAAGACCATGCCCCACCCCTTCCAAGCAAATCAGCAGTTAAGTTCCATATCATGTTAACCTTTTGAAACAAATTTTTTAAAGATGAATGAGCCATTTTCTAACGTTTTTTTTTTTAATTTGGCCCTCATTTTCCTTTTATTTTCTTCAAAGTTCAAAGATGCACATAGCCTTGGATTTGGGTACTGTTGTAAATAGACATATTTGCTTGGTTTCTCTGCACAGCAGTCATGTAAAATGGAACTATTAGCTTCTCAATGCACTTAAGAGAGAGAAAGTAGGGTGGTGCATATTGTTCAGTTTGCACTGTTCTATTCTTGCTTGTTCACACTTTCTCTAATGATGCACCACTCAGCTGCTAGCAATTCTTCAGTGGCATATATCCAGTTAAGAAAAATTATGATGCTTACAGTCAAGTTGGTGCCTCTACACTAAAGGAGTTCTCAGAGTAAAATTTTACGTGACCTTTCTTAGAGTTCACATAGAAGAAGTACTCTGTTACTCTGCCAATTGTTAAAGTTAATAGAAATTTTTAATATAAGGAAAAAATCCACAAACTCCTGGAAAAGCTTTTATATTTACATAAAATTAGCCATTCTAAATAGAGTACAGAGAATGTCTCCAGAGTATTGTGATTTTTATTTCCTTAAATGCTTAAATGCTTATTAGTTCTGCATGCGAAGGGTCCTTCCAACTACTTTCTCATTTAAAATATTTAGCTTAGACTTTACTCTTTGGAAAATTGTGAATTAGAAAAAGTCTGTCACTTAAAATAATTTGAGGATCAGGCTAGTATCGTATATTTGCTTGAAGCCAAGAATAAAAAGTATATGTATATTTTTCAGCCGTTGCAAGTAGATAAATATGATTTGTGACCAAAGTTTCTTCTACATTTAACTCAAGAGAGTATGCTAAGCTTAAAAGGTTATTTATAGAGTACATGGAAGAAGGTTGTAATAAAGCACACCATAGCCATAATTTAATATTTTAGTGTTGTAATTCAGATTCTGCATTTCAATAGCAGATGTAAAAAATGAAATAAGGAAAAAAAATTAAGTGCCACCAGACTGACTAATCAGTCATAGAAAATGCTAGTGGTGGGAATTTGCTCAGATAGAAAATGTGTGCCCTGTCGTTAACAACTCCCTAATTTATATTAGTGAACTAATATAATGAC